>CM054376.1:63182907-63897073 GCA_028858755.1 Ara ararauna | reverse complement strand
GACTTTCATATTCCCTTCTCCAAAACTCACACCTTAATAAGATGGCTAGACAAAGATTACCTGCAAACAACCTTATAGTCTTCATGTCCTACATTCACTTCTGATCCTACCTACAAAACCAAACCGGTTCCCAAATGTTTCCCCAATAAACAGGAGGGGTACAGAGCAGCTCTTGGCGGTTCCCTATGAAGTCACTGCCTTTGTTGTTTTAAACATGCAATTTAAAGAGAATGACACAATCTAGAATATGAGAGAGATTATCCTGCGGTCTGCGGAGGTGTCGATTGCTAGAGATAAAAAGCCAATGAAACCTACGCTATTTCTCATCACCAGCCAACAGATTTATGCTTAGTTTCTGTTCCTCCAAAAACGTTAATAAGGCAAAAAAGTTTCCCTCTGTTAAGCAGTTCGGGGGGGGGGGGGGGGGGGGGGGGAGTTTGCTTTATTTGGTTTGCGTAAGCAAAAATGAGCCCTTGGCCGCCGGAACACGCAAACCCCCACGCGCGTACTGCAGTTACTGAACGTTCAGCTCAACCCCAAAGGCGACCCGGGCAGGAAGTCCAGGGGGAGAACCAACACCCTCCGCCAAGCTTTGTGTGGCCTCTCTTTCCCTCCTCCCGCGCTCCGCGGACAGGGCCGCTACCCTGCCCCGTACTTCATCCTGCCCGCACACCTCCGCGGGGCCAGAATCCCTCCCTCTCCTCAACAGCCCGCTCACCTGGCGGCGCCGGGACCGCCGCCGCCCCACACCATTAAATGCCCACCAAGAGTAGCCCGCCTGCGGGACCCCCTCCTCGGGGGGCTCCCTCCCCTCAGGCCTCTTCGCCCCGCAATGGCCACGCACCTCCAGAGTGGCCGCGAAAGGCTCCCCGGCGCGCAGGGGCGAGCGGCCCGGGCATCCGCGGACCTACCGATCAGCCTGGAGACGCCGTTCGCGCACGCAGGGCTGTGATGGCACCGAGGAGCCCAGATCTTCGCTCTTCCCCGCAGCAGCGCTTGCGTGCAGTTGTAGTCGGCGCCTGTAAAGGAGAGGGGGGAGGGAGTCAGAGCGGAGCAGCATCTCCTCCCGCACCGGTCGGAGCCCCGGCGCGGAGAGGGCGGGAACGGCGGCGCGGCGTTCCCCGCCCCGCGGCTGCCTCCCTCTTTCTCTCCTTCCCTCCCTGCCCATGTGCACGGCCGGCCTGCCGCCAGCAGCGCCACTCCGACCCAGGTACCCACCGCTGCGGCGCGGCCCGGCCCTCCCGCTCCGCACTCGGTTCCTCCGGCCGCTGCCCCCTCAGGGCCGCCAGCAGCACGGGGAGGCGGCCGCGCAGCCGCCCTCCACCCCACGGCCGCTCCCTCCCTCACGCCCCCGAAGCGGCGGGGAAGCTGCTGACACAGGCCCGGCTCCGCCCCGATCCGGCCCCTTCCCACCCTCAGCGTATGGCCGAAGCTCGACGGTGGCTTGGGCATAAGCTGCTGCTTCGATAACGGCAACCTGTTCTTGGCCCCAAAGGCGGATGATCTTCTGGCTGCTCCCAGTACGTGGCGCTTAAAGTGGGAGTCATGGTTCTCTGCTACAGCAGTCTCGTACGGTCTCCGTCCCGGAAGGTGCTGAAGGGACGGGGAAGCTGGGGAGCCATCCATGGACAGACATTTCATTTCCCATCACTAGCCAACCGCTGCTGCATTGATTGGGGTAAAACCCCAAAGAAAACCTCCAGAAAACAAAATTTGCACAAAGCAAACTTGCACAAACAAAGTTTTCAAATACAACCGATTGTTTTTTAGACTGTCAGACGCTTCTTTTTGTACTTTGAATGTGAGATCCACATTGGGGACCCACTGACCAGTTGTACAGTGGGCTTGAGGCTTCTTCAGTGGGTTCTTGTGGGGTTTCTGCATGAGCTCCCACCTTTATGGAGACAGGCTGTGAAAGAAAGTAGTCACAGGGTAGGAAAATTGCCCTTAGTTGCATAGAATACTGTCATAGAGACGAGGCCTGAAATCCAGGCTATGTGAAAATAGCCTTTTTCAGAAGGATAGTCTAGAAGAATGTTTTCTATTTAAAAAAATGAATGTTTTTGTGTGCCTGTGTGTGGAAACAGTTGCTTTAGAATAAATAAGAAATGCTTGGCTGTAACTGTTCCATAAACTAAATACCAATTCCTTTGTACTAACTACAGTATTAAGGACTCAACATGAAAGTGAGTCTGCCATAAGTAACACTGTCAGTGACTTTGTGAAAGTCAGAACAAAAATAAAGATGAGTAGTAGAACTAATTAACATTTTAAGAGGCTACAGTAATCTGAGACATTGTTAGTTATGTAATTTAAATATTATTTTCTTGTAATACGAGTTCCTTAAGTTGATAACTATCTACTTACTTTTTAAGGTAAACTGAATGTATTGCTATTTCCAAAAAGCTCTTTTTGGTTTCTGTACATTTATACATTCCACAACAAGGGCCCACCTCCTCTTTCTACAGGTTAGTGTCTTACTGCGATAATACTTTTGTGGACGTTTATGTAATACGTTTTATCCTAAAACTTGGTTTCCATGCCTCAGGTCAATTTATAATTGTTATCACCCATGTTACTATATATTTTACCTTTTTTGCTGTATTTGAAGCGGAAGCACAGAAAGAACTCTCTATAGAAATATGGGGGGGGAGGTGAGAAGATACATCATTAATTTAAGTAAACAGAATGAGTAAAACAGGACTTGCAGATATGTTATAACCCAACCCACATATAAGGCAACTCTTGTGTTAGAGTATGCCTCTGAATATAGAAGTCTCCTCCCAAAAGACTCATTCCTCTTAAAAGACTGTAAATTTGATTGTAATTTACTTTCATCTAAAGAAGATTTAGTTCCTTGTTCTTCATTCTGTTAATAAGCAACTGTATGGGACAACATTTTCCTTAGCTTTGCAAATGTATGTGAATGTCTTGGCAATTATCTCATTATACTATTTTATTTTTTTATTTTTAATTAAATACCTGCAGCAAGAATCATGGAGCTTAGGATCAATGAAAAATACAATTTCCATCTTCACCTGCTGTGCATTTTACAGGCATGCAAATACATGGAAAACACTGTCATAACTTTTGAAATTTCTTACATCATTGACTAAAAAAAAAAGGCATAACACATTGTGCACAAAGGCTGTTGCCTTGGACTGCCTCCACTGTGGAAAAAAGAAATGGCATTTGTCAGTGTGGTACTTCTGCCATTTGTCATGAATACAACTTACATGTACTGCAAAGACAGACATGCCAGTACTTAATAGATTCCCAAGTGTGACTTTTTCCTTAGCTCTTCAGAGAAATTTTCCATGCCAACCAGACTTCAAGCTTTATATTTTCCCTTCAGAGAGTGTCTGGCAAATAAATATACTTCAATTACTCCACCATCAAAATCTTGCATCATTTACTCATAGATTTTTCCTGCTGTAGTGCAACTTTGCTTATAAGCGGATAAGAGGATAGCCACATTACATTATCTACTGTTCTTTTTAAAACTGCTTTAATAAACAGGTGTTACTCTCTCTGTGTCTAAACTGGGGGATTCAAGAGCACCTTCAAGTTCCTGGTCTGCGATGCATGTCTGGCCGTAACTTGACTGCATTTGAGAATAAAACCTGTATGTAAACTATAACCCTTCCTTAATCTCATGCTTATGGGTAACTGAAGAGTCAAAAATTGTGTGGCACTCTGCAGTGTACATGTAAAGGTCACATTAGAGAAAGGCTAAGTCTGCCTAATCACACCTTGTAACTAAGGAAAACCAAAATAGAGGGAAAGGAAAAAAAGCCCAACATAGCTACATCGTACGCAATTTACACACAACTTGGCCTGCAAAGCACCTTCTTTTTGAGTTAGAATATTAGGGCATTAGGTGTTATCTAAAAGATCCTAAGTAGGTTACATTTGTTTGTCAGAAAGAAGCAGCAAAGAGAAATAGCTACCACGAAGATTAAATCTCTGAGAAATTAAGATTTAGTACAAGGACTGTCTGGGATTTTCAAAAGCAACAATTAATTTTGAGCGTCTGATTTGTGGTGCCCAAACAGGGACCTTACTTTCAAAAAGTGTACAATAAGAAGTGTCTGAAGTTTGACAGCTTCATTCAAAAATCCCTTTAGAACTATAAGCCATTTTATGCTCTTTGGCTAAATGACAATCAAGGGACAGGGAGAACTCTGCTTACACTTGATGAGGCTGAATGCCTTGTCATCAGGTGAGAACAAGTAAGTATTTTTGGTCTCCATCTGCAATAAGATCCATTTGGTAGGTTAATGACAGTGAGGTTTAAAGTGTGCTTCTTGGCTCTGTATAGGTGCAGTTGTAGCAAAGAGACATGAAACATATTTGGGAGTATAGTCACACATACTACATAAAATAGGAAAAAAAAAAAAAAAACCAAAACAAAACCAGCAGAGATTTTACTAGAAAAGTATTTCTTACACCAAGACTTACAGCTCTTGAGGCTAATCTTCAAGAAAGTCTAATTTACAGAAGCTAATTAGCTTTAGATACTTAAAACCAGACTGGTTGAAATAGTAGTAAATATACAGCAGAGAACAATCTCTTGCCCAGACAGAAGCTACTTGTTCAAACAGGTCCCCTTCACATTTAACTTTAGAATCTATCTTAATGAAGGTTTTGTTTGTGAATATTACAGTCAGGAATTAAAGCAGCGGAAGAGAGACATTAAAATGTATAGGGAGAGGAGGAGAAAAGGAGTTGATTTTATTTGAGATTTGAAATGAGATGAAGGGTCACCGAGGCTAAGAAATACACAAAGGCTGTCCCACACTACAGCCTGTTTTGAAGAAAAGACTCTCACATCCACAGTAGCTAGATTGTGTGGAGGGACAGACCAAAGTCTAGACAAGTTGCTGAGGGTGGGGGCATGGAGAAGGGAGATTTTTTTTCCTCAAATTGTAGTGTTTCCATAATTCCATAATTGATGACTCTTGGCTGATGAAATTTTAAAGGCCAGGCAGAAAGGATTTTTGAATATTTCTTTTTTATAGCTCCCTGATGTCGAAAAGCATTGTGCTTATCTTCAACGAATGCATTGCTCTGCTACTGCACCACAGCTTAGCAATACTCTGCAATTGCTAGTACAATTTCTGCTGAATGCAGTGCGACCGTCCTAGTTTCTTTAAATGGAGAATGCTCTGACTTGAACTAATGAGAGCTTTACATTTTGCAGTGATGTTTAGTATTTGTATGTCAGCAAGAAATTCTGCTTATCTATTGTGAAATTCTATAATTTGGGGGTCATCCTTTATTTCTGTTTTTACTGTCGTGCAATGAAAGTTGCACAATGACAGTTCCAGTAAGCAAATGTCTGCAGACAAGCAATCTAACATGTAGATCCAGCATGCACAGATCATGCACTATTTTATTACACTTCCAGAACTGTTGAAATTCCTAAGGCTCCTCACATAACCTTTTCTGTTTAATCAAATCTCAATTTTCTAAAATGATAGAAATGACTGGAAGCTAAATTAATCCTTATCCTTAAGGATTGCACAGTTTTGCTATTTTTGACTAGCAAATATTCAGATGTATGATCTTAAACCTAATTGAAACGTATGGGAATGGAATATATTAATTGCAGTACTTTAGAATTAGAAGGTAGAAAAAACAGTAAAAGAAATCCAAACCAAATTAATATAACCCAACTTTTTTTTCCATAACTTTTTTACCGCTGTTTCTCTTTGTTGATGACTAAGAGAACTTTTTGGAGTTTTTGTCGCTACTCACTGTAGCAACAGTGTAACAAACTCTCTGTTCCTGGAAGTTGTGCTAAGTATTTTCTGTATGGTTTTTATATTCCCAGTACCATCGTTTCAGGGACAAAACTTGGGACGTTGCATTTTTTTAGCGTGCAAAGCATACATAAAGAGATGGCAGACATTACAGGTGCTGAAATATCTTGGTAAAGGTTAAAATATCTATGGACGAAGAAGTAGTGATATGAGACACTAATGCAAACATGTCTGTTGCATCATTAAATGTTTGAAACAACTAGCAAAAAACGGCTGAAGAATGGCTTCAGGGAAACAGAATGAGAGAATCACAGGATTAAAGTAGAATCCCTGTAAAAACTAGTAAAAGAACTATCAAAGAGTCAGAAGAACACAAAAATAAGAAAATGCATCTAATGCCTTAGAACTATTGTACTTCCCCTAATGGTGCCAGAACTTGTTTCCATCTTTACCAAAATCTCTTCTATCTGTCTGTATATCTCTTAAGGTTATAATTCTCTACAAAAATTCCATCAGAGTAAATCCAGAGTAATTACACTGAAATCTGCATAATTACTCCAGATTTACATTAATGTTATAGTGACCATAATCTGACTCTGTAAGGGACAATTATTGTTTCCCTTAATCTATAAACTACTGTAATTTACATTTCTACTAACATTTGTCATAAAAAACTGTGAATGAACTTGACCAAAAAGCTGCTTTGCTCCTAAGAAATGTCTCTTTGTTCTTATATAGGAATAAGGATATTTCTTTTAAGTTGTTTTACAAAACTGAGCTTTTAAAAAGCAATGTGCTGGGATATCTGGTTATAGTTCTGTACCTAATCAAACAAAGCTTATTTTGTCAAACTAAAGGGTCTGAGTTCCACCCCAGAATTTGCAGCCTTTTCACACAGTTATGCCCACTAAAGTGAGTTACTTTTAATTTTATTGCAATAATGGTACATGCTTGTATATTTTTGCAGACATTTTTTCAGGACTTTGTTTTTTTAAGTGCTTGTTATCAACAGACTTTCATGGTAATGGTACTTCTTTTGTAATTCATTACAAATTAGTTTTGCTGTCATGAATTTTAAATCAAGTGTCTTTAAAAAACTGAATGATACTCCTGTTTGAAGACAAGAACTCCTTATACAGAGTAAGTGGCATCCCACTTTTCTGGTCAATTTTATCTTCAATTATACATAGGACAGCTACTCTACCTGGATTCTGTCAGAATTGCATGTGAATGAATTTTCACATTTATTTTGGTGATTATAAAAAAATTATATTGATTAATATAATTATGTAGTATTTTTTTACACTTTCTATTTAGCTGTGCCACACTACTTGTTCTAATAATGTTTTACTGCTTTGTTAACTGGAAGTTATTTTTGAAGTATGAAGCAGAGGAAGCAGTATGTTGGACAGTCTTCTTGAAGCTGCTGTTGTACTATGTATGTATTTCCACAACTGGAAATCTTAACAGAATTTATAACACTCATTAGCTAAAAGAGAAATTTCTTTAGTATCCCCTGGCCATAAACTACTTTAAGAACAAGCAGAGATGGAAAACAGTTTGTAACAGGAACACACCCTTGGAAAAGTTTCTGTCTTCTAAAAACCAGGTAGTTGCTTAATCACTGTAAAGGGAACACTTGACAATTTGGGTCAAGTGTTAATAAAATGCTGAATTTTCAATTCTGGCTTTATAATCTCAATTATATATTTTCATGCGTCATTCTATACCTGATAATATTGTGACTTTTTTTACTCCTGCCTCTTGAAGCTTTCAAAGGAGGGGACTGTACTGATATGCTAAATCACATTTCAAAGAAGGAAAAACTGAAGCATGACCTGCTGTATTCAGGGTTACACAGAAAACTTAGTGCAAAGCATGGGAAGTTTTGACTTCCAGTCCTGTGGTCTTTTTACAGAAGAGCTGGTAGCCCAGAAGGAGTCAGACTCTTGCTTAATCTCTGGAAGGTTTTCTTCTGGCTACACATAGCAATAATTATTCATTTTAATTTCACTACCTTTCATAATATATCCTGTACTATTCTGAATTTAAAACATGCCCTTTTCTCCTTGCAACTATGGAGATTGTTAGGTAGAAGACTATCTTATTTAAATTTCAAAGGGCTTCTTTGTAAAATACTTCCTTATGGTGGAACCACTAGTTTATGCTTTTAAATAAAATCTTTACTCAGCATGTTTAGAAATTACAGGGCATTTCAGGCTACATTTGCATCAGAATTTAGTATGTACAAGTGCAATCAGAGTGTAAGAATGTTCTGATCTTTTGAGTAACTTCCATTGTTACAACTCTTTGGCTTGACACTAGTTTAACTAATTTACATGTGCTACCTAAAAATCATATAAACTGTACCTCATTCTCATTGTTTGGAAGCTTGCATTTTTAAGAACCCAAGCATAAAACATACCATGTATACTTGTCACATGCCTCATTACAATCCAATTTATTTGTACTCATGGAATGCATCTTATAATGTCAATTACAGTCAGTCACTGTTATTAACCACACAACAACAGCTGAATCCATAAATAGGAGAAACAGCAATACAGAGTGGACAAATGCAACAGTATATACTGGTACATTCCTTTTCATAGTACCATAAAATTCACAAGGACTTTATACATCTTTCCCCAGTGATCCAGAGCAGACCATGGCACAGTATCATCAATGAACAGCGGCAGAGATTTACACCAGTAAAACAACCAAATGTTCCGGTATCATGCATCAGAGACAGCTTGTATCCCTGCTCCTTCTATCTACTTTCCTCCCCATATAAAGATTGCTGACTGAAAGCAAAAGCTGCTGGTGCTAGATATATAGCTAATGAAAAATGCATTGCAAAGGTCAGAGCACTTAGCTGGAATCTGAGTGTCTGAGGCTGAGCTGGTTGTGTGCCAGTGGTCTATGGAGGGATATGTGCATGGGAGAGCTGGGTGTGAAGCCTGTGACAGGAGAGCAGAGCTGTGTCTCTGGGGTCAGGGCATGGGTTGATGCAAGAGACTGAGGAGCATGTCATAGAGTGTTAGACAAACTCGGTAACAAAGCTTGAGGCACAGTGCTTGTCTGCCACATTCACAGGAGCTCTGGAGTCAGGCACATCCATGATAGGCGTACAATCAAGAATGGGAAAGTCTACTAATTCCAGTGTCTACTGTGTGTCTGCACAGCACAGTCTGTGCCATGACATTTGAGTGATAAGAAAACAGAGCCACTAACAAGACATTATCTGTCTTTTGTTGCCATTCATATGAAGAATAATCTAATTCTAAAATAATAGTCCTTAAAGAAGCTTTTTAAAGTGTTTAACTTCCATTTAAGCAGAAAATGTGTGATTTTTCTGTTTCTTGTGCTAGGATTTGATTGTGTTGTCCACATCTCTCTAATTTATTCCATTGAATGGAAATAGAAAATAGTAGTGTCCCAGGAATGGCATAGGTACCATGAATGCAAAATATGTTGAAGGGGTATATTCAAATCATGCAGCCTGACATGACAGCAAATCATAACCACATTACCAGTTAAAGCTGGAGAAAAAAATGAAGTGCATAGAGGTGGTCATTACAGAGTGCTCTTATTACTTGGATTATACTATTGCACAACTACAGATAGCACTTAGTCCCCTGTGATACATCTCATAGTAGGTCTACCTGAGGTCAAAATTGGACAAGCAGTAACGGGTTCAAACTTAAACAGGGGAAGTTTAGATTGGATATGAGGAAGAAATTCTTTACTGTAAGGGTGGTGAGGCACTGGAATGGGTTGCTTAAGGAAGTTGTGAATGCTCCATTGCTGGCGGTGTTCAAGGCCAGGTTGGACATAGCCTTGGTTGGCATGGTTTAGTGGGAGGTGTCCTTGCCCCTGGCAGGGGGGTTGGACCTAGATGATCTTAAGGTCCCTTTCCAACCCTAACTATTCTATGATTCTATGATTATTTTTACAGAAAAATATTGGCATATATTTATCTACAACCTTTTTTTTTTTCTCTCATGTACCAAAGATCCATAGAGAAGTACCTTTATAACTTCAAGAACAGCAGACCATTTCTGGGCTTGGGAACAGAACAGTAGTACATTTTTCTTCTTACTGAATTTTTGTATCTTGTTAAGGAAAAGCTGACCCTTCTCCATCAGTAGACTTATATATAATAGCCCATTTCTGTGATGCCTTGATTTTTATGACTACCTGGTATTTTGTTTTTCTGTCAGTGAATGCTCTACTTTTTCCTTCATTTCTCCCTAGTTTGAACTAGGATTTGAACTTTTCATTTAAGTGTTCAGAGTTTGTTCTTCCTTAGTAGAGACACTCTCTGTGCTTTCTACAGACCATCAATAGTGAATGGTCCTCTAGAGAGCCAGAACCATGGACTTGGGAGAAACAGAGCTCCACACCCATGTGGTAGATAGCAGTTGTCCAGTGATAAAGGGTCTGTGGCAGTAAAAGGGAGGTGTGAGCTGTCATGACTTTGACAGCTGCCCCCCCAAATTGAATGGACACATCCTTCTGTGTGACAAGACTGTATTTAGCCAGGGATGAACCTGGAAAATTGAAGAAGCCTAATCTTGACCTACTGGTAATTCTATGAGGCTTTCCCATTAAACAATATTTGCCTGGCAACCTGGAAAATTCTAATACTTTAAGGGTCTGAGGGAGTCATTATAATTTAAAAACCCGTGGACTTGAAAGCCTCATAGACAGAGGTAGAAGCGGGCCAGCTTTCATGCAACTGTTACAGATTAAAAGGAGGAAAAAAAACAAGGTGAAAGAAAAAAAAGCGGGTGTTTATCACCCTTCGTTCATCCCCTGTTTAAAAAAAAATTAATTAGGGGAATGCACTCAAATGCAATTTTACTAAGTTTATAACTAACTTACCTGGTTAGTATGACAGTTTAAAAAGAAGCTTAGGGTAAGGGGGTTTAGTATGTATTACTGTATCAGATGCTGACCCAAGCCACTGGTTGCATTTGGAAAGAAGTCTCTTTTCTATTACAGGAAACTATTTGATGTCAATAATTTCCTTTACAACTTTTAAATAGAACCATTGTCTCCGAGGCTTATCAGGCAGAAATTTAAATGAGCAAACTTACCCATACATTATGCACACAGAGGAAACAAAGTATGAAAAAATATATTTTTAATTTCTTATTTTAACCTGAATGAACTTGTGATTGCTAGATAGCCACAGGAATACATTAGATACGGAACCGCCAGAGGAAATAACACATTTTTAGGCTTTGTAAGAGTAGGAGTAAAAATGTGAATTATGGACAATGAATTTATCTGGAGATCACTGAAAATTTGAAGAACTTTTTTTTTTTTTTTAACACAGTCCCTGGGGAAATATATTAGTTTTTTTAAAAATAGTCTGTATGATTTATATTCGCTGCTGGTATGGCTGCCTTATACCAATATGCACAGAGTATTTTAACCCTGACAAATTTTATTATTGCTGTGGCATTTTTCTTTCTTTTCTTCTAAAGAGAAACAGACATTACTTGATTTTAATATAAATCAAATATCTTCTTTTTGAGAGTAGACTAGTCTATGTCAGCAATGTTCAGGAAGCTTACCTGGTGAGTGGGACAAAGCTGAGAATTGAAGCGCTGTTAGCTCAAGAAGTTTCTGACGTCTTTAGCTGGAGAAGTCTGCCCTCTGATTTATGATTCCTCTGCATGTAAACTGTAAACTTATGTTTTAAATAGTCTGATCTATAGTGCATGTAATAAGTATGAGCCTGTGGATGGCTTACATTTGTTCAAAACAAAGTTTGGTTATTTATTCAGTCTTTGGAATTACTCGAGCAGACAAAGTGACTTCACACCGAAGTCAAATGCCATGGTTGCTCTTCCACGAGCAGACAATCCAAATTTGGGTGCTAAAAGCCCATTTACCTTGTAATTAAGCGAAACCCAAGATTTTCTTGCTTGTTAGGCCCTAAATTGTAATTTTCTGAGGTTCACTATGCATTAAATGGTACTCAGAAAAAAGAATTTATATGCATGAGCAGTCATTTGAGTTGTACACTTTAACTTCCTCTTGACCAACACCAACCGAGAACAGGTGTTTTCTGTTATATCCTGGCACCTGCAGTATTCTCCCCTGGTGTAAATTGACATGGCTACTCCACCGGAGATAACTGACTGACTTACCATAGATGTCCCACTTAAAGTGATAGTGTGATCTGTATTGCCTGTCTGATGGCATCCTGCGTTTAGAGTCTGTCCTGACCGTCCTATATGCACACTCATTTCTTGCAGCTTTCCTAAGTATTTCTAGATTCAGGGAGGTTAGAATTCTGGGGCATGACAACACTCTTGCTCCAGGAGTGGGGATGAGGTGGCTTTTTTCTTGGTTGCCTTCTTAGCCATTTCTGTGCCCAAGTAAAACTTGCTGATTGTGTGTAATTCTCTACAGGCTTTGTTTCACCCTTTGACTTGAAACATCCTGTATATTTCCACACACTAGCCCATCTCTTTCCTTCTCTTTTCTGTACTGCTCTAGCTGGGAGTTGCTTTCCCCAGTGGTATAGCATCCACTTTATTTTATACCTATTTTAAAGAAGTTTCTGTTTAAGTGCACTACTCTACTCCAGTAACAGTATAACTCATCTCTCTTCCTAAAAATTCCAATGCTGAAATATGGAAGGAAGCATACAAAGCTTAACAAGAATTATTCTGCTTTAGAAAACAGAATGCTGCTTCTCTGAAGAGAGCTGTTGCAAGTAAGATTATTTACTGATGTTGCCATAAGTGCACTGAAGTCAGTGGAGCTGCACTGATTAACTATACCTGCTAAAGTTCAGAGTAAAGTCCTTGTTACCATTAGTTGTTTAATTATTACCCAAGAAGGGGTCCAGAAGATATTTTTTACAACACTGCTGAAGTGCTTTCTATTACAGAATATTAGCAAAACACTAATCCAGAAGCAGGTGTTTTAATGTATTACTTACTTGTAACTGACTTAACACTGTAGATACTATTTTCTGTCCCAGAAACACTCTTTACTGTAAACCACAGACTGTTCCACATGCACTTTAAGTCAAGAAACTTGAATGTTCAAGAAAACAAATCTGAAACTTGGATGGTTTTGTTAATGTTATCTTAGCAATCCTGCAGAACCAAAATGCATTCCTTACGCAAGGAACTGCATTCTGATGCGCATTTTCTTTCATTCTTAAAGTAAATACCTTCTTGGCATAGCTGGTACACCATTAAGTATAGATGCTGTGACCAAAACCTTTGTCTCCTTCAAAACACCAGAACAGACAGCTTTCTGGAATAGCATATTTCTCCACAAAATCTGTGGTCCTGTAATGCTGTTTCATAGAATCATAGAATAATTAGGGTTGGAAAGGACCTTACGATCATCTAGTTCCAACCCCCTTGCCATGGGCTGGGATGCCCCACACTAGGTAGGCTATGTCATCCAAGGCTTTGTCCCACCTGGCCTTGAACACGGCCAGAAATGGAGAATTTACCACTTCTTTGGGCAATCTGTTCCAGTGTCTCATCACCCTCACAGTAACTAACTTCTTCCTTACATGTAACTTGAACTTTCATTGTTTAAATTTAAACCCATTCCCCCTTGTCCTAGTGCTTCAGTCCCTGACAAAGAGTCACTCTCCCACATCCTTGTGGGCCCTTTTCAAAATATTTCTATAAATTTATTTTCTCTGTACCACCTTTTAATTTCTTTGTAATTAATTTTCTTTCAGTCTCTTGCTATCTCCTGCACACTTTAGCATTCACAGATGAGTTAATAACAATCTCTTACCTCTATTTCTCCATTCTGTAGAAATGCAAGCTATCTTTTTATAGCTGATAATGAATTAATGTCCAGCTTTACAGACTCTTAAGTACAGGGTACTTTAAAGGCTAAACATACACTTTCCATACTTTATCACCATCACGTTAGCTCTTTTAATTGCCATTTTAAGTCCTGCTCAGTTGAAGAATAGTAATTTTCTGTCCCAGTCTTAGGAGCTACCTGCCTTAGTCTTTCAAGTCTGAAACTATCTTTATGAGTAGGTCAGGGCTATGTGAGTTAGTTAGAAGAGGCCTCCCACAGGCAAACAAGGGCTAGTTCTTAGCCTGTGTGACAATAAACATTCCAGTTCACATTACTGAACCTCAGGGAAAACATCATGCACCAAAGCAAAGCCTTCAAGTCAAATTCTTTGACATCAAAGGCCACAACACTCAAACCAGTAATTGCTTGCAGAACACTGCGCAAAAAAGGAAAAGTCCTCCTGGCACAGAGAGGAATGATGGGGAGTTCACTGCTCTCTGCAGTGCAAAAGGAGCATGCCTGTGTTCACATGATGGGACAATACACATCCCCAGCTCTCCATTCTTCTCTACTCTGATGTTCATGTGTGTGTGTGTCTCAAGGGCAATGTTACATGAGGTTACAAAAGCCTGTTGCTCCAACAGCACATGTGGTATTGAACCAACTTCTGACCTGGGCTGAAGGTGAAGGTCTCATTTGATGTTATTCACAGCCATTTGCCTACAGTGAGACTATTTCCAATTAGCAGGTATGACTTTGTGCTGTGGTGCTCATTAAACTTGGTATTTCCTAAAGAGTGATGACTGTAACGAGCATGGCTGTCAGGTGTTCATTCATCAGTTCAAAATGCTGAACACAGCATTAACAACTGAATTGCTTACAGTGTCAGAGCTGTTTCAACTGGCTGCTCAGCAGTCTAGTAGTGTATCAGGTCATTAATGTTGCTTATTCACACAGCTTGGCTGATATGACTGTTCCACATTCTTAACCACCTGCTTTATTTTCTTTCAACATAAAAACTCCTAAAAACATCCAGTGCATTCTCACATAAAGACTTGAGTAATTGAGCAAAGCCACTGTGATAGATGGATTTGTTACTACCACTGAGACAACTGTACTTCTCACTAGTTAGAAGAATGAAAGGAAGAGAACATAAAATATCCTCTGCATTGCAGTGAGCTGGGGGCAAGTCTATGGCCATATTTCAGTGCTGTGTTGCAACAAAAAAAAAAACCAAAAAGCAGCTAAGGTGCCAAAATGTTTCCAGGGATATTTCCCCCAAACACGACACTAATTTAAATCAACTGCTGCCTATATACAATGTAATTTACATTCCTAACTAGCCTTTGGACATAATAAGCATTGTGATATGACTTACACACACATAGTACACGTAGTAGGTAATTTACACTTGAAGAAAAAACTGATAGAAACTCATGACCTGAGACAAGTGTTATTGGCTTTTGTTTTACAAAAAACTTGGCAAGGAAATGTTTCTATTTAGCTTGGTGAATTGATTGCAATTTAGTTCTATGTTGTTATTGCTCTGGCTGCTCTCCACTTAATGTTCTTTTGTGAAGGAAAAAAAAATGCCTATGCGTGCACTTACTGTATTATGTAGCTGTTCCCTGCATATTAACTGTACATCACCTACACCATCAAATCAATGAAAATATTAATTCCCTGCATGCACCTCACTATAAAGAGCAAAGTCATTAGCTCCTCATAGCAAGATTGCAATGTTGATGCAGTAACATTTTTTTCCTTACTTGTAATACACTTCTTGCTGGCAATGTAGTAGGAATTTGGATATAATCATCATTTTAAGCAACTTCTCTGACATGGTGAAATGAGAAATGTGATAATTACTGAATGCTGTTATCTTTAAGGGAGCTCATTTCCTCAGATGATGGAGTAGCCCCTAATAAATAAACGCACTAGAGCTTAAAACCAGAAGATACAAACTGTATCACTTGGAAAGATGAACGTTTTGTAAAATGTTCAAATGTTTGCTCTGTGTGGGAGCATGAGGTTCAATACCATAGAATCATAGAATAGTTAGGGCTGGAAAGGACCTGAAGATCATCTAGTTCCAACCCCCCTGTCAGGGGCAGAGACACCTCACACTAAACCATGCCAACCGAGGCTCTGTTCAACCTGGCCTTGAACACCGCCAGCAATGGAGCATTCACAACTTCCCTGGGCAACCCATTCCAGTGCCTCAACACCCTTACAGTAAAGAATTGCTTCCTCATATCCAGTCTAAACCTCTGTTTAAGCGTGAACCCATTAGCCCGTGTCCTCTCACTACAGTAGTCTCTAATGAAGAGTCCCTCCCCAGCATCCCTAGAGGCCCCCTTCAGATACTGGAAGGCTGCTATGAGGTCTCCACGCAGCCTTCTCTTCTCCAGGCTGAACAGACCCAACTTTCTCAGCCTATCTTCATATGGGAGGTGTTCCAGTCCCCTGATCATCCTCGTGGCCCTCCTCTGGACTTGTTCCAACAGTTCCATGTCCTTTTGATGTTGAGGACACCAGAACTGCACACAATACTCCACGTGAGGTCTCACAAGAGCAGAGTAGAGGGGCAGGATCACCTCCTTTGACCTGCTGTTCACGCTCCTTTTGATGCAGCCAGGATATGGTTGGCTTTCTGGGCTGCGAGCGTACACTGCCGGCTCATGTTCATTTTCTCATCGACAAACACCCCCAAGTCCTTCTCTGCAGGGATGCTCTGAATCTCTTCTCTGCTCAACCTGTAGCTGTGCCTGGGATTGCTCTGACCCAGGTGTAGGACCTTGCACTTGTCATGGTTAAACTTCATCAGGTTGGCATCAGCCCACCTCAGAAGCATGTCAAAGTCCCTCTGGATGGCATGAATGTAAAGGAAAGTTTAGCTTAATGCACTGTCACTCGCAGTAATCATGTGTGATTTCTTGCAAATTCAGTCTGCCACTACTGACTGTTTCCACTCCTTAAGAAGTTATTATAGAGATAAGGACTAATTAATATTATGACAAAGTTGATCTCTCTGCAGTTTGGTGGGACTAGGGAGACCCCACCTGGAGTATTCCAGGTGCGCCCAGCTCTGGAGACCTCCGTGCAGGAAAGACATGAACCTTCTGGAGCCGGTCCAGAGGAGGGCCATGAAAATGCTCAGAGGGATGGAACATGTCTCCTATGAAGAAAGTCAGAGAGAGTTAGGGTTGTTCAGTCTGGAGAAGAGAAGGCTTCAGGCAGACTTTAGTGTGGCTTTTCAGTACTTAAAGAGGGCCTTTAAGAAAGATGGGGACAAACATTTTAGTAAGGCCTGCTTCAGTAATGGTCCTAAACTGAAAGAGGGTAGATTCAGATTAGATATAAGACATTTTTTACTATGAGAGTGGTGAAACATTGGAATGGCTGTCCTGAGAGGCGATAAGTGCTCCATCCCTGTAAATATTCAAGGTGAGGTTGGACTGGGCTCTGAGCAACATGATTTAGTTGAAGATGTCCCTGCTTATTGAAGGGGGCTGGACTAAGACACTTGAAGGTCCCTTCCAGTCCAAACTATTTAATGGTTCTATGATTGTTCCTGGATAACAAGGCAGTTAACACCACACTGGACATAAGACTTGTCAGTCTCCAAAGCAAGAAACATTGTGTTCTCTGTTGGAAGAAGCTTTCACTATGTAATTTCAAGCTTGACACAGACCAAGCAGTTGAAAATTCATGAAAGGTAGTTGGGTGGCATGGTTTAGTGGGAGGTGTCCCTGCCCATGGCAGGGGGGTTAGAACTAGATGATCTTCAGGTCCTTTCCAGCCCTAACTATTCTATGATTCTATGCCTAAATCCTTTGTGGCCCTTTACTTCCAGGACTCCAAATAGTTATGAAGAGATTGATCATGGCCAAGTCTACCCAAACCCCCACCTGGTTTTGCACCACCATCATCTACCCATCAATTCTGCTCATTTGACCATCTTTCTTTTCATCCCCAGAGCTACAGAGTTGTTTACACATATTCATATGCAAAAGTTATTGGAAAACGAAGAAAAAATTAATTAAAACTTACAGAAAATATAGAATTATGCTTTGTCCGATAAATGCTCCAGACCATCAAGTATACGACAGATTGCTCAGGGTCAATCTGGCTGAAGAGGAAATGCAGCAAGCAGATTATTAAAGGTTGAAGGATTTTCTCCATCTTCCTCCTGCTGGAGCCTTCAGCATTTTTGCCTTTAGGTGGCACACTTCACCTGTATTGTGCTGCTTTCTCGCTGAAGAAAGCTGTGCCTGTACAGCTCTGCAATACTATATTGAGGGGAGTAAGATGAGCTCAACATTAACCAGAGATAAGGGATTTGATCTAACACAGAGTAGAAGCTGGAATAACCACTGCTGCCTTCCTCCATCAGCTTTAAAAAATGTGATGTGGAATCACAGTTTCTCTGGATTCAGTGTTGCAAAGAGCGGTGGTGAATTTTTGCAGTATATAGAATCATAGAATAGTAAGGGTTGGAAAGGACCTTAAGATCATCTAGTTCCAACCTCCTGCCACACCCACACTAAACCATGTCAACCAAGGCTCTGTCCAACCCGGCCTTGAACACCACCAGTGATGAAGCATTCACAACTTCCCTGGGAAACCTCTTCCAGTGCCTCACCACCCTTACAGTAAAGAACTTCCTCCTTATATCCAATCTAAACTTCCTCTGTTGAAGTTTTAACCCATTAGCCTTTGTCCTCTCACTACAGTCCCTAATGAAGAGTCCCTCCCCAGCATCCCTGTAGGCCCCTATCAGGTACTGGAAAGCTGCTATGAGGTCTCCACGCAGCCTTCTCTTCTCCAGGCTGAACAGACCCAACTTTCTCAGCCTATCTTCATATGGGAGGTGTTCCAGTCCCCTGATCATCCTCGTGGCCCTCCTCTGCACTTATTCCAACAGTTCCATGCCCTTTTTATGTTAAGGACACCAGAACTGCACACAATACTCCACGTGAGGTCTCACAAGAGCAGAGTAGAGGGGCAGGATCACCTCCCTTGACCTGCTGCTGGTCATGCTCCTTTTGATGCAGCCCAGGATACGGTTGGCTTTCTGGGCTGCAAGCATACGCTGCTGGCTCATGTTCATTTTCTCATCGACAAACACCCCCAAGTCCTTCTCATCAGGGCTGCTCTGAATCTCTTCTCTGCTCAACCTGTAGCTGTGAGTGGGATTGCTCCCACCCAGGTGTAGGACCTTGCATTTGGCATGTGACTCTTTACCTTTGTCTCTGTGCTAACTGCCTAAAAATCCAGTGCTAAAATCAATGGACAGGTTTGTGATCTTGTCAATTTCCTCATGTTATTAATTACAGCCCAAAAGTGGCACAACACTGTTGGCAAATTAATTATTTTAGGAATACGTGGTGTAATTGTCCTGCCGCATCCACTAACCCTGTCTTGTGCTTGTGAAAAAAGAGAGTCAGAAAGCTAAAATTGATGACTAAAACTGTGCTGACACTTGGCTGACATTCTCCCACTGACCCACTGGCAGCGGTAGCATGCTATTGTATTGCAGTGTTGTTCTATGAGATGTTACTTTTCTCTTTTCTGGTGAGGAAAAGAGGAGAGTTCTGCGTATTGAAAAAAAAAATAAAAAAAATAGATCTTTTCCCTTTTGCAGAGAATTGCAGCAATCCTTCAGCTAAATGACATTTCAGAAAGATATACACTCAGAGGACTCCTGCTCTGAGAATACAGCTATGCCTTCTGATATGCTAGATGGCATTAGGCTTTTGAAAAAGAATGTGGACAATGTGTTGGCCACTTGGGACTTTGAAATTCAGTGGTATTCACACATGAGGTTTGCTTCCTGGACTACATCTCATAATGTTCTTTGTTTTTAAAACCAGAACTTCATCTTCAGTCCACTCAGTTACATGCTGGGCCCTAGAGTACTTACAATTTTGCCAAAGAGAGTTTTTGTACATACCCGAAATGCATCTGTGTTCAAATCCTGCTGATTTTAGGTTGAGACTGACATTAAGAAAGAGTCACCATTCCCCCCTAATACCTACATCCACAGATCTTCCTCTGAAAGGCAATTTTCTGCGAAACAGGTGTGGATGGGCACATTTAACAGCACCCTGTGGTGATACACCTCTAGGACTTTTACTTTTGCTATTGAGGTACCAAAGATAATTATTCATGTAAAGAAGAAAACCAAAAAGTGAACATTTATTCTAGCTGTGACTTGGCGGCCTAATGAGAATACTTGAAACATGTCCCTTCCCTTCTAAGGTGATGCAACTGAACTGAAAAGGTAAAACCTTTCCAAGGGCGGGAATATCATCTAGGGAATGCTGAAGACAAATCCAGCAAAGCATGGGCATAAACATATCTTCCCAAGACAAAAAAATCCAGAGGTAATATTTCTAAATGGTTCCTGATGACAAATCAAGACTTAAAGATGTTTTTATAGTATCTCCCATCAATTTCTTAATCACTAACACAAGGTAATCTTGTAACATCGGACATGTCTTTACCTAACTTGTATTGACAGCAGGAAGAGGTCATTGTGCAGCTTTTTCCCTCATCCACACATTAAATCATCAATTGGTCTGAAAAATAAAAGGGGTATTTTGCTGCAGCAGCTACTTCTTTGTAATTTCTGCCTTATGTGTTTGCAAGAATTAAGGGCAATTCCCCTTATTCTCCAACATTATATTTGAAGTAGAGGTAGGAAGAATTTCACACATTTCAAACTTAGCTTAAAGAAATACTAAATGCCCCCGTTGTTAGTTCCAGGCTTATGATACAAGAAAGGCTAAAATCTCCCAGACAGCAGCAGTCAGCCACTCCTGTAATGGGACTTACTTAACAAAAGCCCCAGTCTATGCATTAAATAGACATATTCAGGACCTTTTTCTCCAGCACTGTAATTACTATTCCATTATATGAGTGCTCCTGGAATGTAGACAAAACATTATACAGAAACATCAGGAGACAAATAATACTTACTCCTTCCCACCAGTCAACTTCAAAAGAAGAAAAATACACTGGGAAATCAGCATTAATTAAACCAGCTAAACTTCCTCCCTGTCTCCTTACATATACTGATAATCGTGTTTTCTTGGAGGCACAGCAGATTTGCAATTCAGGCTCCAAACTGTGCCATTAACAGAGGGCTTGGAAGAGCATGTTGAAAAGCAAGATAATCTCAGTCTTTATCAGTATGTACTTGAAGAGAGTTCCAGCCACAGAATAGTGAATGGAGCCTGCAGTATTGTTGCTTTCTAAGCGCCAGCACGTATAGAAACAGGGCTAAAACTCAACAGCCTCCAGCAGAGGGTTCTATATGAGAAGTGAAGCTTCAGCTCTGTCACCAAACCGCAAAGTGACTCCCACATGCAGATCACAATAGCCATACATACTGAAAGGGGATTGTGAACTGGTCTCAAAGTGTTTACATGTATTTCACAACACCATAGTGAATGTCCATCAGTTTGAGCACAAAGGCTGTTTACTGACCTTCATCGCATTTGTTTGCCTCAAGCGGAGAGGGAGAGGAAACTACACAGAGGCTCTGATCTTCCTTCAGTCTGCTTCAACACAGATAATTCCATTGATTTGCTGCAGCTCATCAGCGTGCAACATGTACTCCCCATTATCAAACAAGAGATGTTTAGGCCATCATGCAAGCTGACTGAAGAAAAAATCCAAGGCTGGTCTGTTGCTACAAGAAATACTTCCATTGAATACCAAGAAGCACTATAGGAGGTAGACCCATCCTGTTCAAATAAGAACTTCAGATTTTCTGGAATTTAGGACTCTGAGTTATTTGCAGCTAAATCACAGTTACAGCTTCAGATCTGGGTTCAATGATGTGTAAATCACTGAAATACGATCATAAAATTTCTGATTCCTGAAAAGGACAAACCTCTCAAAAAAAAGTGAATGTTCAATGGCCTGAAAATGTACTCTGCAAAACAAAAAAAGCTGGTCCTTATCCTTCCTCTTTTGCAGTAAGAACCACAACGCCAAAATTCCCTTGCCAGTGTATGACAGACTTTTGTATTATATCTTTGCATATATAAACTGGGACAAGAACAGGCCTTGAAAATTTTCCTGTTTTGGCAAGCAGAGCAACAGTATCAGCTCTGCCCACCATATTTAAAATGGCATTTAAGTACCAACAACTGTAAGAATGTCTTTCTTTGCAGTGCTTACAAGGTGCATCAATTAACTCTTTTCTATAGCTCCCCCGCTTCAAATTGTTTCAACAGAAGGCTGTTTGCGATTTTTCTTTTCATCTCTGCACATGATAAATCCAAACATAAAAATGTCCTTTGTGTATTATGGCTTGACTTGCTTGGGAATATTATGGGGACAGATAGCTTGTGCAAGAGTTGAGAAAAACAGCAGTGTTTCCCAAAAGGCAGCATCCTCTCTTTTTTGTCCTTTTTTCACTTGAGGGGTGTTCAACTTTGTGAAAAGTCAGTCTCCAAATAGTAATTGCAGTTGGTATGATTGTTTGGGGTTTTTTTGGTTTTGTTTATGTGTTTGGTTGGTTGGTTGGTTTGTTGGTTTGGTTGGGGGTGTGTGGTGGTGCTGTGATTTTGTTTTACATTTTTTTAAGGGGAAAGATATGGGATATGGACTAACTTAGCAGGTTTTCTTCATTCTGTTCAGTCATGTGGTCAAATTCTCTCCCATATTTTTACAGAGTTAACCAGAGGAATAAGCTCTTAAGCTGCTTAAAGACAAAAAGTCTGGTCTCATATGCAATAAGATTCCCTTTACCTTTCTGTAGTGCTGTAAATTCTTCTTAAATGACTGGTGTTATACAAGATTAAGCCTATGAAGCACATCAGAAGCACTGACTGGATTTTGTAATACTGTCATTTCTACATTTTTATAGCTTTATCTGTGTCACTTAACAAGGGATGAAGAAAAAAAAAGCCAGGAGAGCTGTATGAGCATACTTCGCATCTTCTTCATTGATACCCTTCATGCCATTCAAATAGGACTCCAGAATACACTATTTTAATTAGCAAAGCTTGTTTTAAAATAAACAACACAAACACTCCTTATAGAACAGTCACAGTCTCCCCTGCTAGACATACAGGCTTTTTGGCAAGATCACATTCAAACAGCATGAAATTCACCCCTGTTCACAGCCCCCTAGCAGGCCCTCGCACCACTTTAACTTCCACTTAGCTGCTCTGGATAGGAGTGAGTGGCCTGTGGGATAAGGATCGAGGTTCACTATAACTTTCCTCCAAAAAAAAGATGGTTCAAATCCACATCTGTAAAGATCAGCAGTTTTACCTCTATAAGGTCATAAAGGTGTAATATAGGCATCATGCATAGAGTACATACCATATTTCAATTGAGTCCTGTCCTTGCATGACTTTGAGCCCCTGTGAAAGTACAAATACACAACACACATAATAAAGCCCTCGATCAATATGGTTTGCTGTGTTGTGCTGCTTATTGGGAACACCTCAAAGTTTATTGGGAACACTGCAAAGTCATTCAACTGACAGGAGTCAAGACAGCAGTGAAAAGAGTATCCTCATGAGGAAGCTCTGATAGGATTCCTTTTGACACATGGGAGAACATGAGATTTCCATCTTAGTTCAGTAATTGCTAAACAAACAGAAATCAGAAATCATTGATGAAACATTGACCCATAAAACACCGATGACTGAGGTTCTGTTCCCCCCTGTACTACACGCAGGGAACAACAGATGGTAAAAGGAAAACAGGGTAAGAACAAAACAATGTGGAAATAAGGTTGGTTCTTTAACAAACGTCACTACTGCAGTCCATTTATGCTGACTGACACTGGTTGCTTTTTCAGCTTTTCTTTTTGCGCAACAAAATCGGGCATGTCTCATCTTCCAATCTTGATACCGAACTGTTGTTGTTGATTTTCTTTTGTTGGTGTTCTTTTTAAACTTTTTTTTTTTTTTTTTTTTTTTTTTTTACATCTATGTTTATCAACACTGATACATTACAGATCTTGTTAGTTATACTTCGAAGTCTGATCATGCAGAACTACAGGCAGGTGCAACTTGGATCTTATTATAGAATGGACATGGCAAGGTGAACAGTTGTTTTTGCTAGTTAAGATCTGGAGCTCTGTTACTGTTGTGGCTTAATATATACTGGCCATAAGTCCCACTTACTCAGTTTACTAAATATACATGATTCTGTATGTACACTAGAACCTCCAGCACCCACCTTTTCAGCATGTGACTGACTTTGGAAAAGGTCAGAGGTCAACCATATTTAAGCATACAGTGACCTTATCATAAAAGATTTAACAGAAATAGCATGTTGGATTATTATATATTAGTTACAGATAAAGGAGAGAAAAAAAAATATCAGTACAACTATCTACATTATAAATATCTTGCTTTCCAGAAGACAAGAATGGCCCTGTTCAGTGAAAATTAGCAAGAGAGACAGGATTACCTGTCTGAAATAATAAGCATGGTAGGGATACATTTATTTCCCAAATTGGCTGTGTCTTCCTTCAATACATGCTTTTCAGCTTTTCTCTTTCAGATAAAAGGCACTATTAGCCTCAGTTGAAGTTTTCCAACATCCCTTTGTTGAACCAAAATCTCTCTAACACTGAAACTTGCCATAGGTCAATGAACCTGAACATAATTTAAACAGTTCACCTCTTGCAACCAATAGTTAATTTTAAATAAAGAAAATAAAAAATCAGCCCACACTGGCAAGTATACTCAGCAGATTCCACTAAATTCCGCTGGACAGGTCTGTTCTCCAGCTTATCAGTGAAGATAACACATTCAGCATTTCCCTGCCTCCCCCAGGCATCTTACTAATTAAGACAATACATATTTGTGGAATATTCAAGCCTACTGCACAATGAATTTCTCTTTGTGTGTCTGTGTGTGTGTGTGTGTGTGTGTGTGTGAGAAAGATTACCTTGAGCTTCCAATTAGTTAACTATGTCCTTTGTAAAGTGGTGGAAGTTCAAATAAGCACAGCCATCAGATTCTTGAAGATGTGTGATTACGTTACAATTGCACTCTTTAGCCACACTGAGAACTTGGATCAAATATGAATAGAACACAGGCTCAAAAAATCACCTCCAGATGCACTCCCTCTCTTTCCTACATGCACATATGGAAGCAAAGACAAACAGAAGCCTAAACTTAAACTCAGACTTTTTTGCTGGTTTACTAAAAGAAAAGTCTAATTTTTCCCTGCAGGTTTTTTTTTTTTCATACTGCTGTCCCTGGAATCACACAGAATTTTTGCAGATTTCCTTTGTTGTTGTTGTTGGTTTTGCATGTTTGAATTCGTACAAAATTTTAAAGTCTCAATAATCATAGAATCATAGAATAGTTTGGGTTGGAAGGGACCTTCAAAAGACATCTAGGCCAACCTCTGCAATGAGCAGGCACTTCATCTAGATCAGGAAGAACTATAGATAGATCTGAAATTAAAATAATTTTTGATCCTTTGAAATATTGCAAAGTTTGTAATAGAAATAAACTCAAATTGGCTGTTAAAGCTTATTTTGAATTAAAATATTCCAACTACCTTTTACAATTATTTCAGGATACTCAAAACCCTTTTTTTTTTTAGGAAGAAATCTGGGAGATTTGCTGAAATTGGCTCTCTCAGGCGGTTCTAAAGTTAACTATTAGCACATTTTTCATGAGCAAAAATGTTGGTGTAAAAGAAATCACTGGCATTTACTGACAAACATTAGAATATAATCCAAATCAGTTAAGTAGCACTTCTTTGGAAAACTTCCTGAAGGTACTGCAACAAGTCTAATACCTTCAGTATTCTTAGCCCAAAGCTTGAAGGTAAAGCAATATATACAAAGATAAAACCATATATACGAATCTATTAGTTATAAGTTTAGAAGAGTGACACAGTGACACGATCATCTGACTTGTGTCATCTCTGGAGGCCAATACGATGCAGGAACTGGTGATTTCCAGAGGAAAATAATCAGTACATTAGGTAAGTATCTTATGCTTTCTGTAGCTTTTTTCTTTTTGACATGTTACTGCACTTGCACTCCAATTTAAGACCCAATTTATACAATGCAAGCTTGCTAAGATTTCTGAATTTATCTTTGCCATGGAATTCTAAATAGCATGGGAGGATTATCAACCACAATGCATTTCATGCAGTGTGTGACCATCTCAAATATCTGAATTCTCCAAAGATCTGTTACATTTTAATGGAATATAGTGAAAACTCACAAGATACGATTTCATCCGAAGACTGACTTCAAAAATTACAGAAATTTTTTGATTGAAAACATGCATAACCTTGCATCAATTTGAAGCAAATCAATATCTCACCCTCATTCAAGCTCATCAGGGAGAAGGAAAATTGAAGAAGTGTCTTTTAGGAGCAATTATGACTTTTTTTTTCCTTTTCTAGTTTCTCATACTATCCAGAAGTACTCCATCTGAAAATAAAGCAGGAATGTTTTGCAGCAACAGTTCTCTCTACTTTGTCAATGCTATTTTTTGCAGCTAGTGCTCTGAGCAGCTACTGATAGTTAAGATGCTTCTGCCATTTTCCTCATCTTGCTGATGGCTATCTACATGACTTAAGCCACTTGGGACGGAATTTCTTCATGTATTCAGGCACTTAAGATACCAACAGGCTCTTAGGTACAATTTAAAAAATACCAAGGTGTCCAACTGCCATTCATGCTGATAGAAGATATGCCACTTCTGGCGCGGGCTCTCTGATTGCTTCTTTGATACCTAAATATCCTGGAACATACGTACATAGATCTCTGGCTTCCCAGTTTCCTATGTTTCTCCAGTGGTGGCAATGACGCGTACAACTGCAAACCTCTGAATGAGCTGCAAATTGCTACTCAAGTACTATTCAGTAATATTTTAAATAGAGGTAGATTTAAAAGATCACTGGGAAAAAATAAGAAAAGCATTATCAGACTTAACAGAGTATGGGAATAAAGGGGACGGGACTTAAACAGAAGGGTATCAAAAACTTCTAGAATCTGAAAGTAAAATATTGTTTACCTTAAGACAGCTATAGAACATCATTACTACAACCTTTTAGTCAAGAGTACATGCATTCTTGTAAGGAACCAGCTGACAGCACCAACTTCTTGACACAAAGCAGAACAAAGGATACTATTCCTGTTTGACGGTCGCTACTTCAGCTTGGACATACAAGGACTAGAACTGTAAAGAACTATTGCTTTTCTTCACTGATGGCTTTTTTTTTTTTTCTAGTGTCCAATGTGGACAGCCCAGGTCTCCTCCCCCAGATAAAGCTTCTCATAAAGTAGACTAATCTGAGGACAAAAAGAGACGCAGTAATTCTTTTAAGCCCCATTTCAGCAAGGCACTTAAGCACATGCTGATGTTGACCACTGCTGAGCAAAGGACAAAAGCACATGCCAGTTAAAATTATGTATGCATCCCTATAGTGTTCATTAAATGTCTGTACAAGCATGGGTGCTTAGTGGAATCAGGGCTTTTGGAAATAAAGCTGTATAATTGCCATGGGTTGATTTAGTGCTGATCACTAGGACATCTATGTTGACTGGGTCTTCACCTGCACTTCACAAACCCAAACAAGTCTGAATATCAGGGGACTAAGAACACATTTTTTGACTCTGATAAATGAAACATGAGAGATCAGTAAGCATCTGTCTACCATAAATGGGCTTCTCTGCTATTGCCTATGCCATATCTCTGCAATGTCACTGTCAATGAACTGTGATTATTCCAAGTTTCTATGGTCTACATTTGTGGTATTTTTGCAGTTTCTCTTACATACAGCTTTTCCTCTTTGAGACACTTTTTTTTTGTTTAAATAACACACTCAAACGGTGTGCACTAAGGAATGTAAAGCTAGTTACCTGAACATTATTAGTAAATATCTGTGGTGAACTAAATCTGGAGATGATACATTTGATTATTGCTAAGAAGTCACCCTTGGGGTTATTGCCTTCATACCTACAAAGCGTTGCTGTTTACTTTTCAATACATTTATGATCACTGGCTTTGAAGTGAGAGTTATATCACTCAACAATGACTTGGTATTTCATGGCTTAAGAGAGAATATTGCTAAATATTTTTAGCACTGGTAAATTATTGCTTTTACAATTACTTTAGAACATTATCAACCTAATCTTATTCTCAAAAAGATTTCTTTAAAAATCTACCAAAAATATACCTGGGGAAAAAACCCACAAAACATTTCCGACAACAATTTTGAGACAGCTCAGGCCTACCAAGTCTGAAATTATTTCATATCCACTTAATTTTACATCCCCTCTTCCTCACCCTGGAGAGAATGTTTCTTGCTTTTATTTCCTTCCCTTTGAGCAAAACAGGACTTAATACTCACATTTTTTTCTTACCACAAATGGCAGGCTTGTAAGCTACCTAATATAACAGTCTTATTTTGGTAGAATTTTGAACACATAAGAATCAATGAGTTCAAAATATCCATTAATATAGATGAAACAGTTTCTCTCTTTGACATTTGGAGTATGATTTAGCTCATTTCAATTTACATAGAAAGAGGAGAGATGACTTGGATTTGAGTTAGCTTTCAGCTCAGGTGATGAAGACCTTACACTGGAGAATGTTAATTGATGTTTTAGCTGGAATGTCAGTTGTTCTGACATTCTGTGTGGAGCTTTGCCATTCTCTGATAAAAACACTTGCTGTTACTTACCACTGCAAATCCTATGTATTATTACCTGGTAAAAACAATTTCAGTCACTGTTGGGTTCTTCTGTCTAAACTACCTAAGACCCCTGATTGAGACCATTCCAGTCCAGCACACTAGCTGATTGATATCCTCTGCTATTACTTAGAATATAGGAATACTAGACCCATGCACTCTGTGGTTCTTTTCCATGTAACACAGCTGATAAGACTTCGTGGGGGAGTCAGATGATTTGTCACAAGCAAAGGAACAGCCAAAAGCACCTAGAGAAGGCCTGTTGTCTTAGTAGTAGACATCCCTGCAAGGGAATAATTTAAAGGGAAAACATCCTCTAAGCTGCAAACATACACTAGAGAGGGAGTGAGCTGCAAATATTTAACTTAGTAAAGACATAGAAGTAAAATAAAAACAAGTTGTTGCATGACCTTTTGATATTTTTCTGCCTTTTCCCCAACCCTGTCATACCACCTAACATACAAGCCACATGTATTATGAATACATGTAATTTTTAATAGCAAACTTATCTATGAACTAAGATGATAACTCACTTAACATTGGCAGGAAAAGATGCTTACTGAGACAAATCCTTCTGGGCTTAGACATGCATAAAACCCCCTTCATTTCTGTTCCCTGTAGCTTGCAAAGATACATGTGCTTCCTTCTAACCTGGTTTTAGCTTGGCATATCTGCTTTAAAAATCATAACAACAAGTCTTAGCATTCACAAACATTTTTCTATGAAGCTCTGTGGCTTCTTCTTTCAATACAAACTGCTTATTATTTCAAAATATATATACAAATCTCAACAGAAATTTTGGTGCTACATCTTCAAGTGTCTGACGGAGTCACAGTTCGATGTGGTTATTTACACTTCCACAAATCCTCATACAAGTTATGCAACCTCATCAAAGAATAAACAAATATAATATATACCAGTAATATCACAGATGTAGTTATGCAGTTCACCTGAAATGGGCCATTTATAGTTGTGGGGTGCACACTAAGTCTGTATGCAGATGTGCATGTTCTTATAGGCACACAGCTGCATGCGCTGCCAGAATTCTGTTGGCACCTGTGTGTATGTGCTATTGGTATATGAAGAGCAATGCATGTACATCCCTATCTGCATTACTGGGCAGAAGACGACAGAACAGAGAGTGAAGGCAGATACACACTCGTATGTTTGAGAGTGACTACTGCACACCTTGTCATGCCAGTGTGAAAAGGACAGTTGCAGGTTGCTGGTTTTGCAGCCATTAATTTTACATCTTATGGGGAGGGGATTAAAAAAAGGATTTTTCAGTTCCTTTTTTCCTTTCCCCCCAGTAAGCATCATTGGAAGGAGACCAAAGCAGAGCAACTATAAGTTAAATATACACTTGAGCTTAGCTGCATTACATAACTCTGTAGGAGAAGCAGGCTGAAAAGATTTTGTTTGTTTTGCTTAAATCTTTGTATTTTATTTCTCTTCCTTTTCATTTCTTAACTCCGGTTAATTTTTCCTCCTAAATCACATCATCCTCTGAAGAACGCTGGGTTTCGCAGGCAGGCGGCTAGTCACCTGCAACAACCAAGGGGTCCCGCAGAAGCTTCCAGGCTGCTGTCTGTGTCAGACGCCAGTGTTTGATCCGTGGACATGGATGAGATGTCATTGACAGATGAGGATGGAGGGAGGCTTTCACTGCTGTTCACTGCTGCACCTGTGCTACGAAAATGAACACCAACGTGATTAAACCTGAAACCCAGAGCTTCTCAGAGTTTAAAAAGCAAGGGATGCTTACGCTGTGGCAACAGGCATGTAAGTACACAGACCATTTTAAACAATGGCAAATATTAGCAGAAAATGGGCAATGCAAACCTTAGGCATTGGATAATATAAAGTCTTTTACCGGGAAATTCTCTCCCTCAACAGCCTGACTTGAAGAGGTCTAGCTCATGTTGTGTCTCTCATGTCACTTCTTTTCCACAAAACACCCAAAAATCAGATAACTGCTAGGATCACTCAGGCCCCACCAAGATGGTTTAAAAAACCAACCCAATCCTCCATACTCTCTCATGTTTACATGTTATTAAACCACGTGACATTTTATGAAAATACTAATCAGTTCAGACAAATGCATTTAGATACAGCCAAAATATGACTGAACTTAATGATATTAATGATTAAACAATATATTACCTTTCTTAATGTTTACAGTGCTGGACAGAAGCCTGCCATTAAGTCATGAATACTGTCCCAGGAATCATAGAATAGTTAGGGTTGGAAAGGATCTTAAGATTATCCAGTTCTAACCCCCTGCCATGGGCAGGGACACCTCCCACTAAACCATGTCACTCAAGACTCCATCCACCCTTGCCTTGAACACTGCCAGGGTTGGAACATTCACAGCTTCCCTGAGCAACCCATTCCAGTGCCTCACCACCCTCACAGTAAAGAACTTCTTCCTTATATCTAACCTAAATTTCCCCTGTTTAAGTTTTAACCCATTAAGCCTTGTCCTATCGCTACAGTCCCTAATGATGAGTCTCTCCCCAGCATCCTTATAGGCCCCCTTCAGATACTGGAAGGCTGCTATGAGTTCTCCAGTCAAATGGAAAGAAAGAATTCCAGTGGGCTCAATTGACTTTTGATCAAACTGTTGCTGTGCAGCGTTCTTTGATGAATGTGCAATCAACTTAGCTAGGCAAAATAACTGATGAAATAGCTGCAGAAATTGTACAGGTGAATATTTTGTTACACTCTGTCTGATTCTGCACCACTGAATTCAATAAACCCTGCTATATTCCTTTCACCAAGTACCAACTCAGCCCCAGTTGAGTTTCTAGTTTCTGGAAAGTGCATTTTTATGGTTATTCCTAACTTTCAGCACAAAGCCAAAGGAAACCACACCAAATCTGAATGACAGAATTAGAGAATTCAGCAGCACAAAGCAGCATTTACACAGCAACACTCAGAAACCCAACCAAGCTGTCCTGGCCAGCAAGTAATGCTTAATTTGCTATGTGCATCACCTGTCTGGTGCTACAACAGGTTGTTCCTGAAGGGATGGATGCCAAGTGAAACAGTGCAGAACTAAAAAAGGTACATTCAAAAGAGAAGGAGAGCCCCACATATTAATTTGCTGTTTGGCAGGAAGCTTCTCATTGGTTACAGTGTTGAGGAAAAGAGCAAAAAGTTAGAGCAGGTGAAAAATAACTTCTGGGATCTGTTCCTGGCTCTGCCATTGAGTTGACATCTGCTCTTTTAAGCCACACATCAATTTCCTTGCTGTAAAGCAGGGATTCCTTCCTCAGAGGAAGCTTCTTATGAAGCCCTTTTTAGCTAGTATCTATGGAAGTGCCTTTAAGAATCCAGCTGCAAAGTGGTACAGATGTGGGGGGAAAAAAATGAAAGGAGAAATGCAACTTTCGCTGTTTCCAAAAATATGCCTTGTGTCTGCGTTGGGAATTTGCTCAGCTTCTTGTAAATCATGTCATTAGTAACTCTTGATATCCAGTGTTTCAACCCTTGACAAGTCCATAAGCTGCTTAATTTAAGCTCTGCACATGACAGAAGAGGGCTGCTAAGGGTATCCTGTAGTTCTTGGGTGATAGCAACAAAACTGACCAAATAAGGCAGCAAATAAAAGGAAGTGAGGGAAGAATAAAAGAGCAATTTTCAGCAAGAAAGGAATTATTCAACAATCCTGAAGGTTGATGAAAAGTAGTGGCTATTCTTTATATATATTTAATATTCTCCCAGCCATGGGGGAATATTCTCTGAGGTATGGCCTGGACCCTTGGAATAGTGAGCAATGTTGGTAAGGGGTACAGCATCTGAATTTATAAATAAAACAGACCCATTTAGCAATTCTGTGACATGGAAAACACAGAAAAGCACAAACTACCATCTAAGATTAAATTCAGTGTTTATGTGTACATGCAGACCTGCATATATTGGTGTACATGCAGGTGTTTTTTGCATGCATTGCTTACATATTTAAGTAACACATATATACACACCTACACACAAATCTTTCCACTTAAATCAGCATTACTAGTGCCTTAAGCAGATAGGTTTGGACACTGTGATCTAGATAGAAGTCAACTAGATAAAGCGCAAAAAAAGGCAGTAAATTTGAAAGATTCAAAGATGCAGGTACTGAAGTTCAAACAAAGGAAGACTGATTAGGGATGTGATAATGCAATTTACGTGAGCTAAAAGCTGCCAGAAAGAAAGACGGAGGGAACTGTTCTCCATGTTCTCTGAAAACAGGGCAAGAAATAACAGAGTTGAATTGCAGCAAAAAAAGGTTTAGGCAAGACAATAGAAAAAAACTATTTGAAAGACTACAAGGTAGCCTACAGAGGTTTGTTTGGAATAGGCAGTAGAAGTATCTGCTGTGAACAGTTTCAGACACAGTTGATTTTTGTTGTTGGACATGAGCATGAGGGGCACTTGAGGCTCTCCCAAGGCTTCACATTTCAAGCTTCTTGTTGTCTTCACAGGACAGGAGGAAGCAGTAAGTGACCAACACTCTGATGCACAGGCACTCTAAGCAGCCTAAACTATCTATGGGCAATGGTTATCCCTGGTGCCGTCAACATCAGCTGTGTCCCTGAATGCTCTACCAAGTAACCACAGAAACTCATCTCCAGCTTGCCTGTAGTTATTATTTATACAGGCCAAATCTTATCCTGCTGAATTCTTGACAAGAACACTGAAAAGCAAGCCGTGTGTGTGTAGTCTCCCTCATTTCTCTTATGCTCAGAACTGGTGACTCCTGTCATCTCATTCTTTCAGTATTTCATTCAGTGGAAAAAAATTAAGTCAGATGCATGAAGTGATGAAAAATGGGAAATCTGATGTTTCATTAAAAAACCTCATCTCAGAGCATTTCTTAAGTAGTTGCCTTGGTTTTGTTTGATTGTTGGAGCCTAACAATCCAAAAACAGTCAAAGGGAAACATCAGAAGAAAGACAGGTAAGAAATGGCAATTTTGTGTATTCAGAAATGTTTTATATAAACAGTAAAAACCTTTCACATAGGAAAAATAGAACATAGAATACATAAAGAAATCCCTGGGTAGTAAATTCCTGAAACCAGCAACTACAGTGTTTCTTGATCGTAAATGAGACTGCAAGCACCATTCTTTGAGAGATGTTTAAGAATGAGGTTTTATCAATACACTTGCCAGGGCCCCAGATTTCTTTCCGGTGGTGGTACAGAAGTTTGGTAAATTAATTCTGCAAGTCCTATACTTTGTTTGCTACTCAGCAAGAACAAAATGGATTGTCCACAATATCTGAGATCTTCGAAGTCAAAATGCGTGTGCAGTACTACTGCTCCAATATCCAGCACTCCATTAACTTCCTCCACTGTTGTATTTCTCCTTGTCCTGCCAGTTACTAATGATACATTCTTGTTCTAGCATAAATTTGGTTCAGCTGCAAGTGAAAAATGAGAATGCAAAGATCTTGCTGTGAAAATATGCAGTAAACACTGAATTAAATGATTTTACTTTGAGGAAAGGCTCTGTAGAAGGTAGTTCTTACCGATAAACACTACCAGAACACTGCGCAAAAGCTGGGCACTCAAAGTCTGCCAGTGAAAGCATACCTTCACAAATATGTGGGAGTTGGAACTAAATGATCTTAAGGTCCTTTCTAACCCTAATTATTCTACGATTCTATGATTCTATGTGTTTCTGTGCACTGGCAGTCACAGTGTGCATTTCTGTGAAAAGACTGCTGATGTGAATTTTCCTCGGTTAAAATGTAGTTGTTAATTAATTTTTCGACAGGACTTAAAGAATCTTTGTTTGAAGACACGTTTCCCTTCTCACTGAGGTGTCAATCAAGCTTGTCAGCAAGCTGATCTAATGTTATCAGACTTCTGAAAGGATAAACTCCCCGAGTAGATACCAGACGCTTATATGAGGGTGGGAGGGGTGTTATATCACATACGTGTCCAGCAGGTGGATATTTGCTAACATCACTAATTTTGTATATCAATTAGCAAAGTATTAATTCAGTTATCCGTAAGCAGTATAATAATAATAATCTGAGATAAGCCTCCCCACCCACAGGAATATAATCTATAGCCACAGATCTTTCCATAGAAAATGCCAAGACAACAATATCTCAGAAAGTCAGCAGACTAATTTTTAAGTATGAACATGACACTGGAGCACAATTAAATCAAGGTTATCCCATTAGAAGCACTGGATTTCACAAGAACTTCTAAATTGGTTTACGTAACTGCAAGCGTAGCAAAGTACTTCAGCTATTTCCATTCTTTTTTTGTCAGTGCAGAAAACACGTCAAAGTTATTCAATGGGGCTGAGTACCTGAAGGAGAAGGCTGTCCTTTTACTACACCATTTTTAGTCTTTTCTTCAGAGTTCATTACTTCTTTGTAGATGAGTTCTGGAAGAGAGAATTGCAGCAGTTACAATCAGGAACCAGTGCCTGTGATCAGGAACAAAAAAACCATCACAAACCACAGTGCTGTAGCACTCCCATAGGCATCCTAGGTCTGCTCTACTCTGTGTTCACAAGTCTGACAGCTCTACTCACCTAAGACCTCTCTCTTCCATTCCCCTCCTCTCCTGTCATCTCTTTTTGGAGATGAATTGAGACAAATAGGGTTAAACACAACACTGATTGCTTAATGCGACACTGTCTAGAAATAAAGCAGCACGGTAATACAGTGGTTTTTACTGTAGCTAAAGTTCTGATATATCATCCTGGTGAACAGTATTCTGACCTCCAGATGATATCCTTAGATTTCAATGAAGCAGTGCAATCCACATCTCCTGTGTTAACATAGATAATGCTAGTCCTCAGGACATCTCTTACATCTTCACTACCAAAGCACCATTTTGTAGGACTAGTGTCAATTCTTCATGTCAAAGGAATCCTTTTAGTTTTACATAGACACTTGGCAGTGGGACACAGCCACTGAAATACCCTTCCCATATAATTCGAAACTGTAATTACCTTTCCATTCCTCAATTGTATGTTCCCTTTCATCCAACTGTTTATCATATATCTGAGGAGGTGGCTGCAGGAGAGAAAAAAAGCTATTTATTTGATTGTTAAACTGTAAATAATTAGGAGTAATTTAAGTAAAGGTAAATTCTCTTTTCCCTCTTAGTTATCTATCCTGTACATGAAAAACCACATGAAACACACTGGAATATTAAAGGGATTAACACTTCTGGAATTCAACTCTTTATGCAGAAGTAATCAATATACAACAATCTTTTAAACAAGAGCTACAGTTGCAGTTGAAATAGAACCCAGGTCAACAATGCCATTATTCTTATACGGAGACCAGAAACCACACACAGGTTGTTTGCACTGGTAGAGAAAGTACTGTCAGAATAACAGGCAAATACCAACCCTGATGAATTAGTAGTAAGTTTACTATATTAAGGTTGCCCTTTAGACACCATACTCATCACACTCACTGTTATACAACTTCTCAGAGTAACTCTAATTTTGAAGTAAATCTCTGCCAGAATTTCAGGTCCATATTCCAAATTCCCAAGCTTTTCAGTATGCATATTTTTAAATAAATTTTCTTTGCCCAGAAAGGTGTGTTTGCTTTGGGTTTTGTTTGTTTGCTTGTTTGTGTGGTTTACTGTATTTTTTAGTTGATGAGAGTGTTACAGAAGTAGCAGATCCTGGAATTTCTGGAATTTACTGAGATAAAAGCAACTAGAATTTCCAAGATCCTGAATACCAGCTTTCATTGGGCAACTAAACCATGTGTTCATCGTCTCTTCTGATGCTAGCTGCCAAATACTGCAGCCAAGCAAGGCAGGGGACTCTCCTCCTCCCTTCTTGCAAAAAGCTTCAGCATTCAAGGTAAGAGTATCCAATGAAGGTGAAAAGATCTACAACTCTAACTTCCCTCTGACTTTCATCTCAGGCACTTGGCCATTGCATCCCTTTTGAAACATTCTACTGTTAAATGCACATTTACCAAGCTGTTTTCTGATTCACTTAGAAGTTGAGAATTTGCTCTCAAGACTCTAACACCATCAGTCCATTAAGCTATTTGCACACTAACAGATACAACTGAGAAACTGATGCAATATGGACCAGGAAAATGATATGATAGCCAAACTGGACAAGGGTACTGAAAACAAGACAGCTTCTTGCAGAGTGACATTTGTACTGGGGCTAAAGACAAGGGAATTATGTGAAGTCGTGGAATGCCAAGTCTCATACCTGAGAAAGTATTGAGAGTACCTGAAACATATACCATGAGTTAAAATGAGTGCCAGGCCTCAGCAGGGGTACCTGAAGTTTTGCTACATCAGTAAGGTAAGACACAATCGCATAAGAAGTCTGAGTCCAAAACTAATGCATCTATTCTCTTATTTAGCACTAACAACTCTCCTTGGACCCTTCCAGTGAGTTTCGAAGTTTAAGATATATTCAACTGAAATCAGTACAAAACTCTGTTGGGACTTCATGTTTCTGATGATTCTAATGTCAGTGAGCTGAAAGCTACAGGAGAGTGTGGATGAGCTCAACATGGACCCTTGGGATGCGGTAAGCTTGCTCCATTCCTCCAGCTGAGCCTGCTGCACTGCTGCTTAGCTACTCAACCAGCCCTACAGTATGCATTTCATACTGGGTGAAAACAGAGAAATCTGTCAAAGACAAGGAAATCCTGGGGAGTTAGGAGTTTGCAAGAGATTTACAGGGCCTGTCAGTTCCACTACGTAGCTGGCTCTTGGCTTTTCATGGTAGCAGTAGAGGAGGCACTTGCCTGAGCTGTAAGCTGAACCACTGCTTCTCTGTCAGGTGGAAGAAAAGCAGGTAAACCAAGTTGGACAAGAATTTCCTGCAAGTCCATTTCTTTCTTAAAGCTTCAGGGAGGGCTTACAAAAAGCACAGGCTGTGGGTAAAATAGCTCTTACCAAGTGTAAATACTTTTTTACTCCTTCCATGGAAAAACAGGGGTATTTCTCCCCCAGCCAGAAATAAGAGGATAGTTTCCTTCACTACTTGAATTCCCAAACACAAATTACAGAATCAAGAGGAACAAGTGATCAGATATACATTCCCATCCTCAGTTCATAGAACCATAAAACCTTTGGTTTATGTGTCTTCTAATTTATTTCAGCTACGTCTGAAGCAGGCATAATTGGCTAATAAGCAATAAGAAAAGCAGCAGTAATTATTTCCAAGATTAACACATTCTGGAAATAAAGACATTTTGCAGGGAGAGAGTCCAGAATTATCTCATTTGTTTCCAAACTCCTTTTCCATTATGAAAACAAGGGAGAGCAACCAAACTGTACGTCACACACCACAGGATGGCAGAAACTGCACCTGCATAGTGCTACTGCTGTACTAGTATTTCCACTGCAGACCTTTATTTGTGAGCTGGCATAACCCACAGCAATAAAACATGGCTCTCAGCAGGAATGCAAGAGCCAAGGGTCACAAATACTCAGAGTGATAATGACACGTATAAATTCCTCCTCTTCACACAGGCAGGATCTAAAACTTGTGCAGAACACAGGTGAATGGCACTCTGCTGAAAGGCTAAGCAGTGCTCTTATGCTGGAAGAAGTGAAACTTTCCCCTCTGAATTCCCTGCTATAGGTAAATGAGCCCTTAAGACATATTTTCATTGAATCCAGGCAGAGCTGAGCTGAGAACACCACAAGTTTCAGGAATTAATTTATCTCCCTGTGATTCTCATTAATCTTAATGATAACCACAAAACTTAATACACTGTTATCAACCTACAGGCTGACCACCCGTTTTCTGTTAATTTCTTTGGTCTGGGCTTTTTTTTACCAGTTTCTAAAATTAGAGGGAGAAAGAGAGGTTTTTAACACAAATATTGTATCAATGGAGCAGACAGGGCAGCTGCCATAGCTGGGCACCCAATTTCAGTTTTGGTCCAAAGGTTGGTCCAAAAATGGCTTTGCTTCCTAACTAAAATGACATAGAAAATGACTGATTTCATCATTATGACTTTTCTAGGTGGATGCAGCTGCAGTATTATAGATATTCCTATAACCTGCACAGGTTTTAGAAAAAGTATGAACTAGCATTAAATCAAAGCAGAGTGTGGATGAAGCCTAAGGGTGGCAGCATCTAGCTTCAATTTAAGGTAGCCATTTTCTCCCCAAAGATTTTTTTGTAGGCAATTGCATTGGCAACAACAGCAAAGAATAGAATCTATTTTTGGATGCAAAAGAGAAGGAATTAATTGTATTTTTCTCGTACACGTTAAAATAACAACTTGTTGTTTCAGTGGTGTTTCAGTGGCTTTTCTATCTTACAAATTGATCTAAAATATTTTTTTGCGTGAAATTTACCATTCATTGGGTAGAATAAAAATCACCAAAAAAACCCCAACCAAGCAACCCAGAAGATATCCACATGGACGTTCTTCTAAAACAAAAACAAAACAACAAAAAACCCGAACAAAAAAACCGAAACCCAAACCCACAAAAGACAGTGTTTTCATGTGGTCAGGTAAACATCAGCAGACTACTGGATTCGTTACAAGTAGTCCTTTCTAATACCTTTCTAATAGCAGGAGAGGAAAAGCTGCACACTAAGGAAAAAACACATGTTGGGGCTGACGTATTCTCACTTTCTCAAAGCAACATAGATTAGTTTGTACGCTGCTGCTGCTAGAAAGCAAAAAAGGAGTGGGCTGGAGCTCACACTTTCATAAATCCTGCCATCTCTGTCCCTGCCTCTGCAGAGCTAGTGCCAGTACAGTGAAGACCTTGGGATGAGCTGTTTTTAGAAAGCTGTGCAGGAGTAAGGCTTGACTCTGCATCTGCTCCCAGAGTCGCTGTGTCTGGAGCAGTAGCTGTGGAATGGCATACAAAGCAACAATAGAATTAGCAATATATAAATGGAGGCAATGGAGGCTGTAAAAATTAATGTTGTGAGGTTAAACAATTGAAATGGCTTAGATGCTTGTAATAGGTGGATATAAAAATTCTTTCATATTTTGCTACATCCTAGACTGTGTTACTGATACCATTTACATATTTATTTTTGCAGTGCAAGATGAAGTGCAACAGTGTGCTGTTACCAGAGGCCTGAAGTCCCTTTAGCTAGAGAGCAAGGTGTAAAGGTCCATCTTGAATCTCACCTTGTATTGCTCAGGGACTTCACAATGGTCTGGCCATGATCTCTACTATGGATATGGAAAAAGAGGTGCCTCTGTGCCAGTTCATTACTTGGACTCTTTGCAGAGCCTTTTGTAAAACTCCACAGATAGTATCCATCAAAGAAACTGTGGTCTGAGCTGTTTCTGAGTAGCTGGACTGTAAGGATACCATGCATCAGGAGTCAAGATTACTTGGCTACAAACAGCTTGCAGGTATGTACAATAGCATGCTGGAAAAAGGTTTAGTTTGATTTGGAAAAGAAAAAGAAAGAAAAAGAAATGCCTCTTTCTTCTCTAACCACTACTTCTCACTGACATTAACAAAGAAAGATTGTTGCAGAAGCTGTACTCGGCTTCCATAATTAATCAGCTATAAATGGATAGATGTCACTCACTAGAGGAAATATCTGTGCAAATAAAGCAGAGCTGTAAACTTCTTTTGTGAGACAACAGATGGGCACCGTCAACTTCTAAGCAGAAAACCAAACACTGTAACTGATTGCTAAAATATCCCAGTGGCAGATCACCAAAGAGTTTAGATACAATCTTTACACAAGGGGCTGAGCACGAGAAAAGAATACCAGAAAAGAAGCACAACCTGACAGCCTTGATGTTGTTATGAAGTGTCGCATGTAGTGAAGGTGACACCTTCTTTGAAGTGGTGTTTGCCAAGGTCACAGAGTACTCCAGAAGGGCTTTAAGAGACGTGTTTCTTTTTTTTTTTTTCTTATGACAAACTGTAAAGCTTTAAAGTAATTTGAACAGATTGTTTATAACAGCTGGTCACAGATAGTTTATACAAAGCTGAGGCAATACTGCAGAAGTTTCTATCCTGGATCTTGGACTGAGAACCACAAACCAAGCTCTGCTCACAAGCATTGTAGGAAAAGCATCACACTAATAAAAAATAACACACAAATTGGCATGCACAGAAAAATGGATGATAATTCACAACTCAGCCCCTCATGGGTGGTTCTAGATGCAGCAATACCCCAGTGAAGTATAAATCCTATGAAAATAAAACTGATTACCAAAGCAGTGCAAATTCCAGGAAATAAATACCCCCCAAACCTATCGCTGTTGTAAAATTCTGTCAACATCAAGATATGCTTATAAGGGATGTTTTCAATATCTGATTTTTCTGGTTTTTAGGAAATCTCTCTTCTAAATGATGACATATGTCAGATAACAAGCAATAACTGCAGGAACAGTAGAATCTAAGATGAATTTTGAAACCAGTTAACAAAAAATGTCAGACAAGTACGACAAATTTTGCTACTAGATTTGTTCCTATGGGATGGAATAATACTGTTCCCAAGTAGGAACCAACATGAGATCACACAGATATTCAAAAAGTTCCAAAATTAAGTCATTTATAGGTGAAGGGAAAAAAGTACAAGATAAAGTCCTAAACAACTGCCCCTAAATAGCGAAAATTCTTCTAAGATAGCAACTTCCCAAAATGTACAAGAAAATAATTTTGGCCAGAAACTACTTCATTATTTTTTTATGAAAGAATGTAATAATTGTAACATTCAGGGGAGGAATAGAAAGCAGCCGCAGTCTTGCATAAAAATATGACATTGGTACCCATAAATAGGTATCTCTCCCATTCAACATGATTTCTAATGCCAACAATATATAAGGAATTAGAATGGAGACCAGGCAGCTCAAGCCAATGCAGTCCTAGTGAGCACCTGGCACAAGTTTTACGAAACTTGATTTCAGAGCCACCAGGTGGCAACGCTAGAAACTATTCTAAACCATGTATCTAGGAAACCATTCTGTTCACGTACAGGCATCATCGCATAAACATATGGGGAGATGTGAAAAATTAAATATCAGATTTGGGATTTATTCACAGATCATCTGAATGATGGGTAAGAACTTATAGCAACTTCAAAAAAGGCAACTGTGTAAAAGAAAATGTCTAAAACATAGAATTTTTCAGACAAGAAAGCAGAAAAGCTAATATACCATCAGGGAAATACTAAGAGTATCTACATTAAAAGCATAGTCTATATGTGGAGGCAAGAGATGTTGGAAATATAATCTTTCCTAAAAATAGAGCAAGAGCACTTTGAAGAAGAAAAGGTGTTGTATGTGTCATTTATTCATTGTAATAGTCCAAATGCTGTTATGTATGTAGAGTAAATATAGCACAAGGGTAATACGCAGAATATTTGTTTTAAAGTGGGCTTAAGACAGTTTCTACATACAAGATATAGGAAGAAACAACCTTTAACTGAAGTACAAAACAGAGAAGTAAGGTTTATAATTTGCTATTCTGCTATTCTGATTTTACAATAGATTTTCTGCATAATATTAGCAAATAATACTTTTCCCCTTTGAACTCTGGTTTTCCTATGTATAAATTAGGTGTGACAATTGATAACAGATTTCAACACTACCTAAAATCACAGAATGGTTTGGGTTGGCAGGAATCTTAAACATTATCCAGCGCCAACCCCCCTGCCATGGGCAGGAACACCTTCCAATAGACCAGGTTGCTCAAAGCCTCATCCAACCTGGCCTTGAACACACCCAAGGGTGGGGCATCCACAGCTTCTCTGGGCAACCTATGCCAGTGCCTCACCAGCCTTACAGTGAAGAATTTCTTCCTAATATCTAACCTAAATCTGCCCTCTTTCAGTTGAAATCCACTCCCCCTTGTCTTGTCACTATGTGCCCTTGTAAAAAGCCATGTAACAATCTTGGGAATTCCACACATTCATAAACATAGGTGTATATTTGCATATTTTAAAAAAATACATATTGTAGTTATAATTGGTTGAATACAGAAATTACCTTAACTGTGAGTAACACTATTCAAATTAATTTCAGAGTAAGGATGCTCTACCAAACCTAACACTGCGGCTTCATTATAAAAGATACTGCAGCAAGCTGAGTGGTCTCAGAAGAAGCTGGCTAAACAGGTTAGTATGTTAGACTTAAGAGTTTTCACTAAATCAAAAATGTAGCTTACCCAGTCACTCTGCAGGTAAGCTTAAAATCTATGCAAGGCCTGCTTCTAAATGTAAATCTCTTAACTTTTTCAGAGCTATTGAGGGCTTTGGATGTGGTTTGCTTTTATGCTGAAGTCTGTGAGAGAGTCGCAGTGTTTGTGTAATCTCCTGCTGTCAGTGAATAGCAAGTACCCCATATAATAACATCATCTTCTTCTCTGTATTAGGGAATCACAGCATGGCATTGAAGGTTAACCAGAAGAGTTTAATGCTGTTACATACTGGTGTAAAGGGTATTGCATTCCTACCACTTCCCATTTGTGTTATAGTCTTTGCCCATTAGAATGAGACATAACAGTTTTATTGCTCCCTACAGCATGTGAAAGATCACAAACTTCTAATAGACATAAAAAGAAACTGTAACTGTCTCAGTAGTCTGTTTTTTAACTGGACAGGGCTATTTTATCTAATACCCTCACATTCATAATGCTGTAAATCTGGGCAGCCTTAGAGGGTCATTATCTCCAGGTTAAACTTTGACATCAAATTCTCTGCTTATTCCCAGCGCTGTTTTCAGTGCTCTTCATGGCCTACTCCAGCACACACTGACATTTCAGGACATTGCAACAGATCACTTAAGAAGTCCTGTCAATGTTAAATGCTTTCAGTTACCTGTCGTCTTAGGCCTCTGAACCAAATAAATACTGTACAACAAATGCTTAACTGTTTTGATGAAGCCATTTACTGGGGAGAAGGAGCTCCTAAGTTAACTAAGTTAACTAAAACCCACCAAATTGTATACTGGTTGAAAGCACCATCTTGTTTAATATCTCTGTATCCTAATTTCTGATATCCCTACTGTACAGGGCTGTTGGTAGTGAAAGGAATCCTGCCTCATATTACACACTATGGGAGGAGGACTCAAAGAAAAAAAACAAAGACAAAACCGAACCCCAAAACTCCAAATCCAAACACCCCACTACCAAGCCTTAGTCACGTGATGAAAGACCACACTCTATGGCAAAATGCTTATCAAGTACTACAAAAAAGAGAGCTCAGTAAACATGGGCAGATACAGCACAGTGCAGGCTTCTAAGCCCCAGTGGGGCAATCAGAAAAATAGCGGGAAATTAAGCACAGTGCAAATGACTAAAAGCATCTTGATCACTCATTATCCTATCAGGGTCTTGTCAGGTTCCTCAACCTGCACACTTGCAGGGCAGTCTGTGAAGAAGACAAGTGTATCACATACAGGTACCTTGCTGCCTTGTAAAGAACTAACAACTGAACATCAAGCGTTCAGTCAGAAGTGGCAAGATTTTACACAGATGCACCAGTAAAACTTTCTTTCCAGTGTAGCAATAACTACCACTTGTAGAGGCACTGCCCTGGTTAGTAGCAGCCCCAGAACCTCAGGATATTCTTTTGAGGAAGAACAGGAAACCACCAACCTCCCATGAATCTGTTTAAGAAAGTTACTCCATCATCAAGACAATGCCAATGAAAAACAGAGACTGAATGCACTTCAGCAGCTGAATCAATATCTGGGTTAAGTTTTCTCCAGAAAATAATTAGTAAATGATTCACAGCTGGCCACTGAAGGTGTGTCAGCATGAACAGGTGGAAATTCAGAATTTAATCAACTGTTAATTGAAAAAAATAAATAAATAAAGAGGAGTCCTACAGTTTAACTTTTCCTCTGAAAATGAAAATGGAAAATAATGAGTTTAAAGGCAAGCCAGGCTCTTTCTACAATTCCTAGCACTCTGAGAAAATACAATGGCTATTTATTAATCCCATGTTCTTCTATTTGTGTTACACTGCACACAGCCTGAACCTGCCTGTTTTTTACCGTGATATGGTCCCATGAAGGAGAAGGGTCTCTGTACCCTAGTGTGATTGGGGTCAAAGAAATTCGGTAACACATCACTGTTAAAACACTCATGTAAAAAGTATTTGTATGATTCTATAGTATATTATTGACAAGGTACAGCATGTTTTGGAAGAGAAAACTTTGAAGCTAAGAGAGACAGAAAGCGGCTGAGAATGTTGATATTCAGCCCATGTTAACTACACAATAGCTGCAAAGAACAAGGTGAGTAAAGGGAACAGAGGAACTGTATCTAAAATGATGCAGTTCCAGATGGAAACTTAGACAACATCGAGCTGTTGGAAGTTGAAACTTTCAAGGTGCTGTTCTTTGAGGTTCAATAGGATGAATGACAGCTTGGTTTTCTGCTCCTTTACACTTTCTGTAGTCATTCACTAAGCAACAAAATGCAGCCAGTAGTGAAAATGCAAGGAATGTGATTTGATAGCATGTGGCACAATGTTTGTACAGGTATCAATGGTGACAGGAGGTGCATGTGAGACTAATACCTCAATGAACTAGAATGTAACTACTGCAGGCTTTTGAAAGCTAGTGGGCTCATTAGATTCCAGTCAATTCGCCTGGCCAAAAGTGTAATTATTATTTGTGTTTTACAGTCATGATTCGGAGAAAGAATGTGGTTTATTCTAGATTATTTGAGGATTCTATGCTACAACTGGAAATTAAACCATTGTCTTTTCAACCACAGAAGTACCCCGATCTCTGTCTGCATGAGGACTGTAATAAAAAGGTTCAATATCAGCTGTAATTCTAGTTGTGTGTGGCAAGTTTCTCCTTCTAAAAGGGCAACTTCATCACGGCAAGAATTCTACTTCAATCTGAAACACAACTAAAAGCATATATTTTGAGCAAACAAGTACATCAAAATACCCACTGTACCACATTCCCTTCCTTTTCTGTGTTAGAAGTGGATCTCCATGGTTAAATTCACAGGCAAAGCACATCTAAAGAGCGAGACAAGTCCAAGTTCTGACATCAGAGTAGATGATAAAGTGGAGTTAAGAAATCCATGGAAATACAACAGAAGTATCTGGGAATGGAATGACATCTTCAAGAAGGATTTGAAACTAAAATGCACATGCCAGCTGGTAAAAAATTTCAGAGTATCAAATGCTTACACTTCAGACTGATAAACTTTCTTCTTGAAGAAAACCAAACAGGACATAAAAATTAAAAGCTATTGATAGCAGAACCATCCCCTATAAAGTACTCCTAAGTAACATATTCTGCAAAATTCCTACACACGTGAAATCTGATGGGGTTTTGTGCATTCCATTTGCTTTTGAAGTTTACTGTACTTTCAGGATCACACACTAAACAGCAGTGATTTAATTCTGAAAGGTTCAACTCTGTTTCCTCTTGTGGTTAAGCAAGATCTCTAAACCTGTTGAAATACACTATTTTCATACATTTAATACATTGTATTACAGAGAATAACTGTGAATTTATACCTACAGCTGTTATGTCACTGAAATGCTTACTGACTGCACGTATTCCTGTTAAAACCAGTCTCATCAAGCTATGTGGAGAGGTGTCTAGAGCACGACAGGATCATAAGAAAAATTCCACTTCTGTTTGCACACAATGTACATGATAGAGAACATTGAACCATGGCTCAAGAAAACACATGAGCTCCTGCTTCATTTTAAGGAATAATTTATATCCTGCCAAGATTTTTTGGAATCCTGACTTCAGGACTTTGCATTGTTTTGTTTAATTCTTCTCTCCACATATATCCTTGAACACAAACACAGGAAGTGATGTTTTCTGTTTTCCACAAGAAAAGGTTTAGAGAGAAAGACAGTATCTTTTGCCAGACTGACTTAACATAGCTAACAAAACCAGGGAAGCTACTAGGTTCAAACCCCTTTCTTCATGTGATCTAGAAGAAAGCAGAAAATGGCTTCATACGCTTGAAGTGGTTTTGTTTCTCTAATCTCTTGTCAGTTCATCTAACAAAGAGATATCTCCTGTCCCTACAAATCTCATTTTGTGTAACTCCAAAGACCCCCACAGTCACAACATTGTTTCTTTAGAGCACACTCGTTATCAAGCTGCTGTAAAGCAGCAGGAATCTATGAATCATATTTGCATTTAGTAGTCTGAAGTAAGGAATCACGCCTCACTTACCGCCTCCACTTCTGCTGGGTCATACCAGACATTAATGTATGGATGCTGTAAGGCTTCATCTACTGATATTCTCTTGGCTGGATCAATGACTAGCATCTTTGATAAAAGGTCCCTGGCTTGGCTGGCTAGAACAATGAAATCAGATAAACAGAGTATTAGTACAAAACAATCACTGCCTACAGAGAAGGGTTAATTGGGTTAGGAAAGTAACAATGACACAACGCATTAGAGGCAATAATGTCAAGTCTGCAGCCTGGGATCAATACATAATTGTATAGAAATGCCTAGGAACTGCTTAAGTTTTATTTGTCCCACATAATAAAGTTTAAATCAGTGGGATACATCATTCTCCATTACTGAAATGCACAGCCTTAAATATGCCTTTGTATTTTATGTTATTTATGTGATAATGTAGCCCATTGTGCCTGTCAGGCCACAGGCTCATCCTTCTATTACCCAAATTGTTTCTACCATTTAGAGTTTGTAACAAATATAAACCCATGTGAAAAAATTGCAACAACATATATTTCTAGTGTTATCATCGGTGTAATGTTCTAAGCTCTTCCATGCTCAAAATTATTTCCTGTGTCAATGAAAAAGAAAATGAAAGAAAAAAAAAACCCAGATGTAAGTGCAAAAATATTATTAGGCTGAGTAAAAGTAATACTTAATTAAAACATTAACGCTACATTCTGGTGAAATACTTAGGTAGGGTGCAGATAATACAGTGATGCACAAGCAGATTTTTTTAATACACTGGGTTTTATTCTGTGACTTTATCTTGAAAACTGGCATTCAGTATGCTCAAACGCACGTGCTTCTTGTATCCAAAAGATAACAGCACTGTTTGACAGCCATTTCTATTCATTAGCTCCAAATCCAAGAAAATTTCATTATTCAATTTTGTTCTAGTAAGCATATAAAATTCTGTGTATCCAAAAGCATCTGCTCAGACCTTTCAGTTCCAGAGCCGAGACAGCAGCCTTGCTATGAAACAGTTGTTAATTGAAAGAGTGCTCTAGATAATGTAATGATATGCAAATTGAAAGCAATTGAAAACCTTTACATGCCACAGTGGTAAGAGGCCCCAAGTATTCAAGTAGTGCAGAACTAATAGACAGTACAAGTTTGCAGAGTGCCAGAGCTGTGATAAGAAATCCTTTCTATACTAAACACACATTCATCTCTTTCTAGTTGAGGTCAATCCCCTGTTCAAGTAAAACAAGACTTCAATACATGATTAATATCACTGCTTCTTATATTTTACAGGGGTATATCTCATCACACTGAAACTAGGTTGTTGCTCTAATTCACATACACAAACAGCATTTTTCTAAAGAAATCGACCAATTGCAGATATTAAACCTCAGCTACATGGCTGATATTGCTAATATCTTTTTATTGTCTAGTAAAGGTAGAGCTATGAGGCAGGAATCTGGCTGAACTGATAATTTTCACCTAAAAAAAAACAGTGCAAGCACTGAGATCTTTCAATGAAAGTTCTAATGTTTCTTTGCTTGACAAGATAAGAATATGAGTACAGGAACACCTCAGATTCTCGTGGTCATGCAGAATGACCATCGGGATATGCCCAACACATCAGTGATAATGTTAAGGTGGTGAAACACTGGAATGGACTGCCCAGGGACGTTGTAAACGCTCCATCCCTGGCGGTGTTCAAGGCCAGGTTGGACAGAGCCTTGGGTGACATGGTTTAGTGTGAGGTGTCCCTGCCCATGGCAGGGCGGTTGGAACTAGATGATCTTAAGGTCCTTTCCAACCCTAACTATTCTATGGTTCTATGTTCCTTTGTCTGGCCAAGCACTGGGGGCTCCAAAAATCTTTTCCAAAAGCTGCCTCTCAGCTGAACAAAACCCATGCAGTTATTTGTCTTTGCAACTAACTGCATTAAAAGCAAATGCAACTAGAGAGAAGGAAAAATGACCAAAAAACCCCCAATTCATTGCATTGTAGCTTTTGACATCTGAACCACATCCCTTTGTCAGACATACCTTTGAGTTTGTTGTGTTCTGAGTCAGCCGGGAAGAGTGAGTCTGGAAAAAGTTTGGGGAAAGTGAGGCCAGCATATTTGGGTCTGTTCTCAACGTAGTTCCGTACTGTCGGCTGCAGCTTCTTCATGAATTCTGGACAGGGTGTTCCCAGCTGCTCAATAACTTTATTCCACTGATCAATATCTGAACATCCATAGTTAAGGAAGACAAAACACAAACCCCTGTGTATTCTCGTGACATTTCTATTTGAGTGGTCTTTGGGAATCCTCAGAGCTATTTCACTACTTTCATAAAATCTTTACAGTCACTATCTTTTTTCATCATCATGCCTCCAGATTCTATGGCGTCCAAAGGCAAGACTCTCTTCCACAGCTGTATCTACTTCAAAGAATTATGTACTCTTAAAACCACCACCACCATGGGAAAATATACAGCTTCCTCTTTGGGTCAATGTTTCTTACCATTTTTACTTTTAGTTTGCAGCCCAATGACTCGCACTCCCTTTTATTACATGCAGGTAATTGCCTCTATGTCACCCTGGCCACATGGGCACAGCAGGCAAGAACAACATGTTCACCTGCCCCCTATATTCAGTCTATGGAGACTGAGAGACCCGGGCTGGTTCAAAGGAGTTCTGCACGTGGCATAAGTCACCCTCAATTCATCTGCTTTATGCTTGTATTTTCACTCTCTCCCATAACTTTATTATTGTTAATTTTGCTAGATCCACCTAATCAGCAGCCCTTCAAAAAGCAATTTGTTTGATTTTTATAAGAATGCACTAGGACTAATTTTCTATAGACAAATGATGCCTCAGGTATAGACAGATGTTTCTCTTCAACTGCAAATGTTGTGGCTGCACTGCTAAACAATTACTGACTAATAAGAAACAGGCTTTCAGTCTTAAGAAGGAATTGTAATACAGCAATTTGTACTGAGATTTTTTGCTTTGTTTTGGTGTTCATTTTTTTTTTAGCTTTCTTCACGTAACCATTGGGCATCTGATAGGTGTTATGTAGCTGTTCCAGCCAAGTTCAGAATAAGCCTTACTGCACCAAAGAAAAAAATACATTATTAAGCAAATATCTATAAAATCAGTACCATCTCTATGTGACACTAATTTGCAGTGGTAAGAATCTGATAACAACATAAAAAAAAAAAAGAAGAGTCCATACAGCCGTGGGTGCACTGATGATAAAAAATGTGATGAAATGAGCTTCATTAAGAACATTTTGGAAATACAAAGTTTTTGAAAGACAAACATCAAAGCATTTCAACAGAGTTTTTTAAAATTATTATGAGCAGTTATTGTCATAAGCAGCATTAGTATTTGGGAAATTCCTCCACGCTTAACACAGTTCCTCACAATCTAGGAGAGAAATTAGGTCTTCAGAATGAAGATAAAGGGGGAGGAAGTTATGCAAAACCCATCTCTTTGGTGCAGAAGCAATTTCAGATTTCAAAAAGTGTTTTAGATTATGGAAAGCAGAATGGCATTTTCACATACCTTGAAAATTCAAGACAGACTTGAGTTCATCTGAACTGCTTTATTTTAACAAAAGTCAAATAATTAATTTAAAACTTGCAGCTTTGTTTACCAAAGTGTTTAGAGGAAACAGCATCTTGCATGGTTTTAATTTCAACTGAAAAAGTTTGCTAGAAATAGCAACCGTCTGTAAAGATTTTTCTGAATATCTTTAATTTTAAAACTCATTAAAGATTTATGTAGAGCAGTCCCTCCCACGCACAGACTCCATAAGTTGTATTTTTTTTGTATTGTCTATGAAAAGCATCTTTTTCTCAACAGAAAACTAAGGAACTGCAAAAACAAATTTATGCAAGACTATAGCTCTTCAAAGCTTGAATTAAACAGTTTATGGGAGAATAAAGTGGTTTGACATTTTAAACCCATATTCAGGTTGCCACACCTCATCATTTTCTGGCTGGACTATTTCAGAAGCAGGTCTTTCTGAGGAATTTGAAAATAGAGAATGTGTAAATGCTTTGCAAACAAGAACAGAGAACACATAAATGAAGTTGTGGTTAGTTGTGCCTAGAGAAGCTAAATGGGTGAGAAAGCCAAGGTATAAAAGCATCACTGGGAACATTACCTGTGCAGGTTGAGTGAAGGCCATTTGATAAACCAGGAGGACAAAATAGACTTGCTTCAAAGCAGACATCGGAAGCTTATGCTTCTGCAGAGCAGGTTAACCATCTCTTAGGCATTTAATGAGGGCCAAAAAGAGGGAGATCTTGGGGATTACAGAATGTTGAGAGAGTTGGACATATTGAGAGGGAAGATGTAACAAGATACTCTGGATGTGTGTGATAAGGGAAAAAGAGTTTAAAAAGAATAAGAATAAGGCCTGTGTGGTGGGAACCAGTTTCAATAGTGAGAAGGAGAATCCTCAGACAACAGGTCAGTGCCTGCTGGGCACATTTCTTCTAATCTGACAGAAAGGCTCTCAGTAAGAGACAACAGATAAGCAAGCTACCACCCACAGCTGGAAAATTTTAAGTGACAGAAGAAGCTTCATGAGTCATCAGTGCAAACATGACAGCTAAAGCCAATGGAGCTGGCAGAAATACCATGTTCCACTTCTTGAGTTGCCTTGATTTGCAGGAGGACGCCACTGGGGCTTTTGCAGGCCTGGCTTGCTCTAGTAACAATAACAGCAAAAATAGTGCCCAGTGAAAACAGGTGGAGACAGATCATTTTTCAGCCAGATAGACACACACATTCTCTCTCTTGTATTGTTTCTCCACTTACCTAGGCCTTACAAGCATTGGATCATATTCTGAGGTCCTACATGAAAGCATGCAAGAATATAATAATGTCCATGATAAATACAGGTCTGACTCCATTTCATTGTTATGTTTTATATAGTCACTGGATGTAACACATCTGATAGTGAGAGGTTGTATTGATCATGGTATGAGATTAAAAAAAGTTGTTTAGAATAAAATCTGAGGTCTTGAATTGAAGCAAAGAGAAGCACCTTTCTCTAGCTGGCAGTTTGAATTAACTTCCACAGTTCTGAATAAAACAAATTTCACTGCAGAACAGCCCGAATATCAATCAAAACCCACTCTAGGTTACATTAGCCAATGAGTGATTGTGACTATAGGTGTTATTTGCACACCAACTGAAAAAGTGGTACTATGAGTTAATGATCATGCAACTCCGACAGAAATCTCCCAGGCCAAAAAAGGTTGACTATATTTGACTGAAAAGAAAACTTAAACTTTTGAAAACAAAATAACCTGTTTTAACACTTGAAGTGAAGCAAATGTTGGGCAGAATGGAAATTGGAAAGAATTCTAGCCAAAAACTCTGGAATATAATAATATGTCTGCTTTAAAGCTATTTGAATCACATTATCTGTCCCTTGCCTGAAACAGGATCAGGGAAAATGTGTCAACTATACACAGTAGCATCTATATTACATAAGACAGAAGAAGGGATCTGTCATGGGTTCAGCAGTAGCAGTCATTTTTCTCCTTCTTAGTAGCTGGTGCAGCACTGTGTTTTCGACTTTCGGCCTGGGAACAGCGCTGATAACACCGATGTTAATAGTTACAGCTTAGAATGTTTCGTTTGACCAAAGACTTTCTGAGTCTCATGCTCTGCCAGGGAGGAGGGGAAGACGGGAGGAAGCAGAAACAGGACACCTGACCCAAACTGACCAAAGAGGTATTCCATACCACAGCACATCATGCCCAGGATGGAAAAACTGGGGGCAGGAAGCCGGAAGAGTTCAGTTCATGGCTCAGTCGTTGAGTTGTGAGCAGTTGTATTCTCTTCCCTTGTATTTCCCTTGTCATTATTATTATTGGTGGTAGCAGTAGTGATTTGTGTTATACCTTAGTTACTGGACTGTTCTTATCTCAGCCCATGGGAGTTACATTCTTTTGATTCTTCTCCCCATTTCCCCACACCTTAGAGTGGGGGGGAAGAAAGAGAGGGGAGTGAGAGAGCAAACTGCATGATTTATGGCTTAAACCACGGCAGGATCTAACCTGGATTTATTAGTTTGTCCCTGATGCTAATACTGTGGCATTTTTACTAACATTAATGTAGCCATACAAAGTTACATGAAAGAAACTATTTAACAAAATAGCACTGAAATAGTCCTAAAATCTTTTAAATGAAGATTTATCATTGAGTGAGCTTCTCTGGTTGCCTCAAGCTTCCAAATCACCTTTTCCATTTGCACTCATTGTCTTAAGGGTTGTTCTCCTTTGTTTTTTGAATGCACAATGAAGTATTCCTAATGGAAAAAACAGATTTCACAGTGAAGTCATCTGTCCAGAGGTACAGGCTGAAAGTTTACCATTATTTTTGTTTCTGTTCTCATTGAATCAATACATACATTGAACCAATATATTTCAGAAGTGCGAAGTAAGGACCAGTTTTCTTCCTTCAGTTGACTTGCAGTCTCCAGTTAAATTTATGCAAATATTCAAACAACTAAGTAAATGGAGCTTGTCCATAAGGGAAAACTTACAATGCTTTTCTGTCTCAAACAGAAAATATTAGAAGTATTTCTATATTTGTATAAATTAATAGTTCATGATTAAAAATAAAATTAAGATGACAAATTATTGTCTCAACCTATTTATGTTGAAGAGGAAGCTTTCTAATTACTGTTGCCTTTTCTACACATAAATACATCCTTAAGTGTGCTTCTCTCAAGTTCTTATAGCTCATAGTACCAGCTGATGGAGTTATGCAGCTGTCCAACTCCATGTCATGTCTGAAAATGCAATCTTGTTTACAGAAATGCTAAGCATTTTCTATGCAGATTTAAGGAAGAAGATGTCATGAGGTCATCAATCCCAGCAGGCTGGGTCTGCCCTTGTAACTTTCTGACTGGTTTTCAGCTGCACAGACAGACATAGGAGCCAGAAGTACCGAACTGACAGTGGCTGCTCAGCAGCAGGAGAGAGGTGGTGGTGGTGAACGGATTTGGAGAAGTGGCCTGAAAAAAAGCAACGGCATCATTCTCTGTTCACAGGCATGTCACTCATGGAATAGCAGAAGAAAAGTGGAGCAGTACATTAAACACAGTGCAAATTTAGCAATGTATTATAAATACAAATGAAGAACGTGAACTCAATTACAGAACAATCCCAAACAGATCAGCAGCTGGTAATGCCAAATTCTGTGGGGTTTTTGCAATAATATGCAGCACATAATGGTTTAATTATAGAGGCTTTATGTGATTTCTTTTCAACAAGTACACAGCTGCATCAAAGAAACCAGCTTTTAAGGAGCTATAAAGACACACTCAATTCTTTTTGTACTTACTTGGGGATTTTTTAAAATGATCTCTTACAAAACATGTCTATTAACAGAAAAACAGTTCCAACTACAACACTGAACTATGCTAACCCCCACACTTAAATTTCTCACTGCACATTCATAGAAAACACGAGCACAGCCTGGACCAAATCTTCCTGGAGCACAAATAAGTGCTAAAGACCTACTTTAACACATGGAAGCGAAAGGTTCACTTTCATATATGCAGATGAGATGTGCTCCAGATCACATGGGAACACATGGGAATTTTAGCATTCATTTAAGTATGAATATGCCCATCCAACATTTTTGATGATATATGAATCAGAATCTTACTAGACAAGGCTATGAAAATATTAATGATAACATTGCCTACTTTAATTTCTTTCATGTTCTTCAGATATTACTTTCCACATTTTAATCAAAATATTGAACCCTTGAAAGTGTGGAGGAGGGCAGAATTGAAGTGCTAAATTGAATTGGCATGTATATAAGTACACACACATATATACATAAGTGTATATGCATGCACATACAGAGAAAGTTACATAAAAATGAATAATGCCTCAAAACTCCTCCATCATCTAAGTACAGAGTTAAAATCAGAAGGAAAACTTGTACACAGGTCATCTCCATTTCTCATCTGTGTAATCCTATGCACCAAGAATTACTGGAGTTAGACCAAGCATACACAGAACATAGTTGGTGTTGTGCACAAGAAGAAACCACTTTCACAATCTGATAAATAATATGGTATATATTGAGGTTTAATAAAGCATCACATAAAGTAGGAATTATGGCTGCCTCAGTCCTGAATGCAGAATGGTCTCAAACCAAAACTTACATATACCTACTCTGCTTGGACCACTTGTCTACTGATTTAATGCATTTATCTATAAATCGCTTTTTGTTGATGACAAAAATAGTCTGCTTTCACACAATAACTACATGTACATAAATAAAGGACGACAGACTGAGGCCTACTACAACAGTTTCCAAGGAAATTCCTAGCCTTTTAAGTCATCAGTTTGGTACAAAATAATGTGATAATTTTAGACTTGGGAAGCAGAAGTTTTCTCCAAACTAAGGACATTTCTTTCTTTCCTTCTTCAATACCACTTGCAGAGCAAACAAGCAAAGAAATAAGTATTTCTGAAAGTCACATCTGAGTTATTCATACCTTCTCAAAATGTGGAACCTCTTATGCACCATCCTGAGGTAAACAGTGACTTGCTCCTACTGGGCTACATCCTGAACTTACAGAACACTGTCATCTATGAAACACCCTCCTCCTCTCCCTGACAAATTGATGAAGAGACATTTATAACAACAAAACTAAAACCAAAAGTGGTCACTGGCTCCAGAAAGTGATTCTGATGAACCATGTAGGATGATTGTTTTCATCTCCTTACACTGTGGTTTCCACCTAAGTCTTTTAGAGGAAGGCAGTAACAGTTCATTGACATTTTGGTTTGCAGGGATTTTGCAGTGGGACTTAACCCAGCTCTTTAGATAGAGTACAAATGTATGTCAGCACTAGTCTAGCAGGAAGGGTTTGGAAGCACCTACTGAGGCCAAAATGGCTGCTAGGAAGGATACGATCAGTGCCAGGAAACAACACAGCACCTTTAATCATTTCTCCCATGATGCACCCTACTGACCACATGTCAACTGAAAACAAAAATGAAATGAAGGTAAACAAGAAAACAGAACAGAACAACAAATAAATGAGAAGATTTATCCAATCATGCTATAGCACAAAGCCTGCAGCCCACACTGCAGACACAGACTTGCCTTTTGCTCTCTGCAAATGCTTTTCTGCTTGAACGTACATGTTTCGTGACAACATTGCAGGTCTGAGAAAAAACAACTCCCGCAGCTTTCATTTACCCCAGTGTGGATGAAAGACAGTACTATTAAATACAGAAAACCAAGTGAGACCCCACGGCTGGTTACTGTGTCATAATACAACTTTGTAATTAATATTTACCAATTAATTTTTTCTTTTTTTAGTTTTCATTTATATTCATCACCTAGGTTTATGCTGCTTTGTATTGTAAATGAATGCTGGTCTCTGTATTCAATGAGGATATGTAACTTGCTTTCCCTTTATCCATTCAGTTATCAGAGATCCATGCATATTTTTACAAGCTGAACTGCCAGAAGCCACAAAAGGAACTTGGTTCTTGTGAAGACATATCCACGTCTTATTCAGGGGTCTGAATAGAATTTGTTGAGATTATTTGACTCCAATAATGCTTGCTTTAGAGCCTGCTGGCTCACTTCCACTGAATCTCAGTGGAACCAGCAGTCCATAATAGGGGTCTTGAGAATCAACTAAGATTTCCATTTACTGTGATAGGAAATGGTGATTTTTAAATAGGACAGTTGAGACACAGAAGCACTAAGCTGTACCTTCTGCACTGAAGTCAGAGCAAACTGGGGAACTATTTGCCTTGTGCAGAGAAGAGCAGTTCAGCTGGGTCAAACAAAGCTAACCATGATTTACATTGGGACACAAGATGAAAATCAAGCTCCCTGTATCCAGTACGGGATTAAGGTGGCATTTTCCCTCATATCAATACCATGAAACCACATTACCTCTGCTATCCTTGCTCTATGATAAGTCATAGGGCATGGAAGCAAGAAAAGGGACAGACTGGTTTCTCAGGGCCAGAAACTGTGGGAAAAAAAATGAAAGTGGCATGCTGCTTGGTTAAGTTTACTCTGATAATTTCATATTGAGCAACAGTTTAAAGTGGATTTGACTTTGAAGGCAAATGACCTATCTGTGCAAATCTTAACATGCTTGGGTCTGAGGCTCCCTGTTTCTTTCTTTAGCATATGAAAAGCTTCATCAATACAAAATAAATAAATCAATAAACAAAAAAATCCCAAATAAATAAAAGGCTACTTGTTTAGAAGCAAGAAGCAAACCTAGAGATGCGAATTATTGCTGCTTTCATCACAAGCTAAACGGCATGCAATATATCAGGAAAAGATAGAGCAAGCAGTTGTTTGTTCATCTGTCATTAATCCCTTTATATTTTCAGAGGCTTTCTTCTGACATTACTGCTCTATGCTGTGCTCAAGAGCCCATACACAGAAGTTGAACTAGTGACTTACTAAACTGCAAACTGTGTAAAGCCGAGATGATTATTCTCCTCTACTCCTGAGGTTTTGAGAAGGAAGCTCTTCAAAAATGTCTAAATCAGAAGCAAAGATGAACATTTGAATATAACCAGCATCTGAAGAGAGAAAAAAAAGTGCATTCTTGACTGCTGCTTCTTTTTCCTCTCCTGAGCCAATTAGAAATAAGTCAAATTGGGACCCAGAGTTTCACTTCACATTTAAGAAAAGTAGTTACTTGAAGGTTAGGAGTTTCAGCATATTGAGCAGCAGCAGCTGTCAGAAGCCCCAGTTAAGGCACTGAGCCTCATGCAAAGCTCCATAGGGACTGTACCACAGAGACCTAAGCCTCAATTCTCAGTTTCATTTAGTCCAACATCAATCCAGATGTAGTCCCAGTGATTTCAGTTGTACAAGCATCAGAGAAACAAACAAACCACAATGTCTAGACATCTGCACTCAGCTCCAAAGCACTGAAAAGCTACATTTGGTTCAAGAATGCAAAATATTCACAAAGGCTTGCAATGCTCCACCAACACATGGAATATTCCTAAACTTTAATCAAACCCAGGCTGATTTACGATCACAAAGACCTCTGCATGACTTCAGGTAAAACTTCACTTTAGCAGCTATTTGCTTTGAAGGGGGCTTATAGGGATGCGGGGGAGGGACTCTTCATGAGGAACTGTAGTGATAGGACAAGGGGTAATGGGTTCAAACCTAAACAGGGGAAGTTTAGATTGGATATGAGGAAGAAATTCTTTACTGTAAGGGTGGTGAGACACTGGAATGGGTTACCCAAGGAAGTTGTGAATGCTCCATCGCTGGCAGTGTTCAAGGCTGGGTTGGACAGAGGCTTGGGTGGTATGGTTTAGTGGGAGGTGTCTGTGCCCCTGGCAGGGGGGCTGGAACTAGATGATCTTAAGGTCCTTTCCAACCCTAACTATTCTATGATTCTATGAAATAGTGTTAAAAAATTAAACCTATAACTTTTCACAATGCTCTGAAGTGAAATTGTTGAGATTTGGGTAGCCCTTGATGAGAAGCTCCCTCTCCATTAGAATACCCTTGTCCTGGATTACTAGAAGTGGGGGATTTTTAATGTGACCAAAACTTATACAAACCCAATTATTGCACAGAGCTCTTCTGAAATGCATTCTTGAGTGTGTGCATATACTTCAAAATATGAGTAAGTTTTCCAAGGACACCAAATGTCTCCCTAGCGTAGCCATCTTGAATAAATGTCCACCACAAACCACATGCAAGTGTTTTCCTTAACAGAGAAAATACTTCACTTGTATGGCAACTTTTCACCTCTGGCCCACCTCCTGGTTCTAATTCCACATCAAACAGTCAAGAAACACCCTCTACAGTGATTGCATCAGGGAAGTTTTGCAAAACATTTGGAGAATGAGTCTGCCCTCCACAGGAAAATCTAAAATCTCTCCAGGAGTTTGAACAGAGTTTGAAGAAGCTGAACACAAGTTGCTCCGTGGCCACATATGCACACCTCCCACTCTCCAAACTTTCTGTGTCATGGGAAAAGCCTGGTCTGGCTGCTGACATAGCCCTTCACAGGGAAGGTGACCAGAAGAGATGGTGAGAAGGGAGAGTTGGAATGGAAGAGCATTAATAAAGACATCTATTCCTCTTTGTGCTTTAGTGTCATGTACTTCCTGTCCCAAACGAGTGCTTGGTCATCACTCCAGGTTTCAGATTTCCTTCAGAAAAGGTGCAAAAGGATCAGGAATTGTAGAACTAGCCAAAGATGTTTCCATCTGGAAAGGATCTGAGCTAACCTTCCAGGACAGCTCCCCTATAACTTAGCTGTGGATACAATTTCCTTTTCTGTTTCTGCAGAAGGCTGCTCCTGCCATGTTGAATGAATTTGTAAAAGCATGGGTGTCACTGTGATGCTGAAGACACCATAGCTTGTTTCCTTCCCCATTCCTTTATAATGGTCCTGCATTCTCCTCCTGCCAAAATGCTTTTCAAACCAAAATGGTTTCCAGGGACTTGACAAAACGTAATGAAAGGAACCTCTTAAGGGGAATCTGCAACTGGCATTGCTAAAACTCCTACTGAGATTGCTCTTCATACCTGCTCAGTGAGCTCTGGTTTTCATACAATGAAAATCATGACATTTAAATGAAAATTCATGAAACACATGCCATGGGAAACTCTGGAGACCAAAGTTGCACACGCAACTAAATGAGCTTTGCTATCTTTTCCAACTTCATGGGCTACTTCACGCTTTCTCTCTCTGCCCAGAGCATTAGTAAGAATGCTAAACATTCACACTTGTCATAGCTCCTGTTTTAGTGATGCAGATATTGCTCCTCTGCGAGCTAAAAAGAGATGGTCATGTATTCAAAACTAACTTGGGAAAATTATGACAGATGTATTTCTGAAGCAAACAATGATACCGGATTTTACTTCTGTTACAGTAAGAACAAATGTTTAGCACACCATGCGGTTTCCCCATGGCTGAGGTGCAAGCTTCAGTAAAATGCCAAGGCAAGTGAGTATGCCTGTCACAACACAGCGAGCTTCTCTTCCCAAATCCTTCTAAAATAGAAAGACACCAAATGCTTCTAAAATAGAATGATACCTTTCTATTCTAAAATAGAAAGGTTAGGACTTCCCTTTACCTCCTACTCTGTTCCTGAGTGCTCCTGCAGATCTACACTGAGGTCTGCTTTGAAGAACCATTTCTAGGCCCTTACTGAAATTTTCAGGAAGAAAAACACAGCAGTCTGTATTGGACACTGTACCTTGTTTTTACAGATTTTTCTGTTATTTCTATGCAATAAAAAAGGACTTATTTTACAAAAACACTCAGTGATACAAGGGTGAAGCTCCTTTTTTTTCACCAGTTCTAGATAGTGCAGCTACAAAGGCTTCAGATTTCCAGTGCCAAGGAAAGTTTGCAATGTGCAGTGCTCCTAACGACAATTGTGAAGGTGGCACGAATGCAAAAAAAGATTAAAAGCCTCCCAAACCCATCAAACTCTTCCCTGTCTCAGTTCCGTCTAAATCATGACAAACTCTCAGTTTTGTGACATTCCAGTCTCAGGGCCTCACTGAGATACCAAAAACCTTCTCTTCATACTTGTTTTTATTATATGTATGGATTTCAACATGTTTTAACAAGCGCTCAGGACAGTACCAGCTCAATCCATTAACATTTCCTGAGAAAGTCTTTCCTTTCTAATTTGAAAAACACCCTCTACATGATGTCATTTAACCCTTAAAATTTTCAGTAACAATAATAGGGTTCCAAAGTGTTTGAATATTGTATTATTGACTTCTAATTTACTACCTGCAACCGAAGCTGCAAAACACTGTAGAGTACAGCTACTCTCCTGACAGTCTCTAGATGGAAATAAAAGGAAATTCCCACAATTTTACAAGTGTGATGCTTCAAACCAATGTACGAATTTCTCTTTCTTTTCTTTATAAACTTTCTGTGAGTTCCAGACTGATATGCATGTGCTTTGTTATGACACAATGCAGCCAGCACTCTTTGAGATTCAGACTAGTAGATACTCAGCTTCATTTGGCAAAGACAGAATTGAATTGTAGAAGAAAGGCCTGTAGACCCTGGCTCACTTGGAAAAATGCAGAAGGATGTCCGAATCATATGCAAATCTATGCTCTTCCTCAGATATTGGCTCTTACGTTGCAGTGCTAAACAACTATTGTTTTTCCTTGGGAACTCGTGCTCCACTGTCTCTTTCAGAGCAGCAGAGCTTGCAGAGGGACTGGAAGGGATGTCACAGGATATCAAGAGGCACATGTATATGAAGAAAAGGCAATGAGAACCCTGAGATGCAAGCTCAAGAATGAGTGGAGGCTCTCGTGTTCTTCTCCATCACCCATCGTCTTCTGAATATGACTGTATAAATACCATTGCAGTAAAAAAGACCTACAGAGAGATTTGCCAAGGCATGTTAAACACACTACACTGCATCTAACAGATAGTAACATTTAAAACATACTTTGAAGACGCTGCAGTTTCCTGGCTTCAGAGCTCCTTTTAGCTTAATTTAAATTTTGACTTTGAAATATGTCTTCCCAGTTCTCAAAGAGTATCCAGGCACACTCATTTCTCCTCTTCCAGAGGAATCCCACAGGTAAACTCTCCTGCTACAGTACAAACAGATAAGTATATCATCTAAGTATACTTATATATTTTCATATCTGATGATATATGATTTTGAGTGTGTTCCAGTCCTCTACTTCGGTCACAACCAAACACCTACACGCTCTTGACAAAAGACTTCAGTACTACCTATTTTATCTACAAGTTTTAAATTCTCTGCTCAACTGTACCAGTGAAACTCAGCCCAAATTAGTACAGCTGCCATCAAGCAAAAGCTGCTTAATAGAATAGAAAGGAGGGGAAAACCAAAACATAGAATGTGTTCGAGACTATCCAGTTTTCCTGAGCGCCTGAAAAGACAACTAACTGGCTGAAATTCATATGAGGCAGCAGTAAGTGTAGCACATATCTACACCTCAACATTCAGCCACTTCTGAAATTGCGTGTTCAGGCCCATCCTGAAAATCTTTAAGGTGAATGTCGGGAAAAGAGCAATGTATCATCTTCATCGTAGAAGCTGGAATCCATTCCAAATGCCACGCAGATCACAGACAGCATGTGGCTTTTATACCAAGTGAAAATCACACTATAAACCATTGAAGTATACAGATCTGAATTAAAAAATAAAGAATGGCAGCAGCCAAATCATCTTTACAGCTACACTGAAGTCTCTTTGAAACTGACCTTGGCTCAGCTAAGCAAACTTGCGTCAATAAAATAATCACAATTCAAAATCTTCTTGTATTCTCAGAAAAATCCTGAGTCCAAAACCAAATACCATGTACTCAGGGTGGAATCAAAATCCAGAACTCTCCCTCATTGCCATCATAGGCAACAGACACTTAAGCAGCAGGCTAACACGTACCAGCTGATCCAACCTGGAGAGCCATGACAGCCATTCTTAGTCTCTTTTAAATAACCCTGATGCTTATCATTGTTTTTGGTTGTTTTTTTTTCAAAGACAAAAGAAGCCTTAAGAAAATACTCCTGGGAACATGAAAAATAAATCACTAAATAAAGAAAATCACTTCACTAAATAAAAGTGCAGATGTTTTATTATATCAGTTTAAGAAAATCTACAACACGCACTCAATATACTAGGATTATATCCACTAATAATTGCAAATGGTATTTCAAATGCAAAGAGATATTCTGTTAATGAGATGTGGAAAGGCAACACCTTTTTCTGAAAGAGTTTGTTGATTCAAAATTTTTTCCCTAAGGCAAGCAATACAACAAAATACAACAGAATCTTAATCCCGCCTCCTAATACATCTCCTAGTATATCTCCTAATCCCACCACTCTCAAAGACAGCTGTCCGAAAAAGGAATTTTTGACAATCTGGCCGCAGAAAATATTAACTTCCTCTGTTGATACTGACTTCCTTCCCCAATTCTTTTTGAATATTCATATCTACATAGAGCCAGTTTGGATTTTTTTTCCCTTGCTATCCTAATGGTATTTTCTCTTTTGGCTGTCTTAGACTCTGAGCTATTTGCAGTAGGATTTTTCCACGCTCACTACTGTAATCCAGGCCTAGCCAAATTTAAGACACTTGTCTGTTATCAGAAAGATTTCTGTGACTAAATCACTGTTTCCCCTTTGATCTCTTGAAGAACTCACACATGAACCTGCTAGAGTACCATCTTTTACATGCCTCCCCAGTACTGAAGAGAACTACTCTTGCTTTATTTCCCCACTAAGTCATATATGCCTGTAGGACATCACTGTGTCCTCAACAGCTCAGATCTAATAAATAAATCTCACTTGAAAGCATTCAGACCATTATAAGTTTTCCTTTCTCTGAGACAAAAAAAAAAAAAAAAAATACCAGAAATACATTTCTAGTCCTTACATTGAGATCTCATGAGATTTTGAAGATATAATTAGCTAGAGCTGGACACAGCTTTAGGGAAAGTCCTGGAGTTTTCCAACATATATCCAATGGCATCCAAGAGTTTGGGCAGGTTTTAGTTGCTCACACTCTTTCTGATTTAACTGAGACAAAAGTGGCATATGGATTGAAGGAACACTGAGCAAGGAGCTCAGAAGTGGACTACAGAAGCTTACCAGAACTTCCTAGGGAAGTTTTAGTCTGTAAATCCACCTGAAAATTTATCGAAAGCTGGATTTCTTCTCATGAGGGTCTGACTTTTGACACAGAAGTCTCCCTGACAGCATTTTGAAATGTCTGCTTTAGATGAGTAACAAGGCACAAAGGTACCTGCTGTGCAATTTCTACCCAGCACTTTCCAGGAGACTAGAGGGTGTTATTCTTCTGAAAACCAGCTAGCTTGTCACAGACTGACAACACTTGAATGGATCAGTCCTCTAGCCCTGATGTACTTCAAGTGCCCTGCTAGGTCAATTACATCGAATGCATCAGCAATATTGACAGATCAATAATTTTCAAGTTTTGTTTGGCCTTTTTTTGCCAATGAAAATAGCAGTTAATGGAACATGTGCTCAGAGAGCATTTTAATAAAGTTAACAAATGTACACATTTTTTTGAAAATGCATAACTTCCATTCATACCAGCCAGGACAGTTATCATTTACTAGTATCTGCACTCTACACAGATTTCAGAGCTTTTTTATAGTAACTTGGAGGAAGTTTCTTATTTATGTGAGATTGTCTGAAATTAATATTCTCCATGTTTTAATTTCCACGAAGACTTTGAAATTGAAATTTCAAGTCAGCAGCACCAAGTGCAATGATAACTCAGTGGGATGGTTTAGTCAATCATAATTTCTTAATTTTTTTTTTTTCCATAAAGCTTGATAGCAGCTGTGAAATTTTTCTGGGATGTGTATTGTACTGTACATGAATGTTCTTACTCCAGGCTAGAAATAAGTAAGCTACGCTACAATGCGGTAGCAGCTGTGACCTGGACCACATACACTGTATTGCCGGGTGTGGGATTTCCAATGATTTAAAAAGTAGGACTATCCCACAGTTTGCACAATGTTTTCTGCATTTGTTTATAAATTCAGTTGTTATTTTAACCGATACTGAAATGTTAAAAGGTATTTAAAAACTATTCTGTTGCTACCTGTGAATAAGATACTGTCATTTTAGACTGAACCCTGTGGCAGGGACTCACACTGGAGCAGTTCATGAAGAACTGCAGCCTGTGTGAAGGACTCATATTGGAGGAGTTCATGAAGAACGGTCTCCTGTGGGTAAAACTCCATGCTGGAGCAGGGGAAGAGTGTGAGGAGTCCTCCCCTGAGGAGGAGGAAGCAGCAGAGACAATGGGTGATGAACCGACCACGACCCTCATCCCCTGTCCCCTTGCTCTGCTGTCAGGGAGCAGGTAGAGAATTCATGAGTAAAATTAAGCTCAGGAAGAAGGGACGGGTAGGGGAAGGTGTTTTTTAAGATTTGGGTGTATTTCTCATTACTGTACTCTGATTTAATTGGTAATCAATTAAACTAATTTCCTAAAGTCCTTTCTGGTTTGTCTATGACAGTAACTGCTGAGTGATCCCTCCCTGACCCTATCTAAACCCATGAGTTGTATTTTCTCTCCTCTGTGTGGTTGAGAAGGGGGAGTTATAGAATTGCTTTGGTGCCCAGCCAGGGTCAGCCCACCACAGGTGGGTGTGCAGCCTGCTTCACATGGTCTAGGAGAAGCTCAGCACTTGTAGAGTGACGTATCACAGCTTTCCATTAACAGTAAACCCCACCATTCTTATTCCACTAATAATAAACGCCCTCATTCTTATTTCAGAGGCACCTGCAGTTTCCCCATCTTTCTGTTAGTAATGTATAACTACATCTTCACCTGGCTACTGGGCAGAGCTACATTTTCAGAGAAAGTCGACAGAGTTATGACAACACGACAGGCATGACCTAACTCTGACAAATGCTACAGGAATCACTCTAGAGCCAGCAAAAGAAATATTTACTTCCATGACTACACGTCTGAAAAGCTGGGTTTTCTCTACACCAACTGCCAGTGTCTGCTGATGCCAGATTTTTTATGGTGTCTTTCTGCCAACCTGCTGAAAATAATACGCCTTTTTGTTCCTGAAAGTGGAAAACATGTTACGCTGCTGCATTTTATACTGATGGGCAAAACAGACACTACTTACACTTCCCAGCCATCACAGGCAGGTTGCCTGGCTTAGCCTGTGATAAACCAAAGGCTAAACAGAGCACCTCCTATTTTGTTTTCATTTTCTAATATTGCTTTCACCACCTTGGCAGTGGTAAAAATAATATCACCCAAGACAAGAAGAACAATATGGGAAGGAAATACAGTTTAATTAACAACACAGACCTCATGCAGGTAAAGCAAAATCCATTTTTAAATCATGAGAATCTGATTCCAGGCTGGGTTGGAAACCACAGCAGATAAACAGTTGCCTTAAACTGGGTGAGTCAAATTCTTCATTTTGTTTTAAAGATAAAAAATGTTGTATTGACTCAACTCTGAGCCCATACAGCATTGAGGTGAATCCAATTCCATGATGCATTAGCAAGCAAAAGATTATGATGTCACCACAAATGTTATGAAGCCACTATTTCAAAAACATAAAAGCAGAAAAACAGATTCACAGGAGCCAGATGCACCAAGTTAGGATTCTTTTCTTTCTTATTTTTCCTTTGAAGAATAATAAGTAAAGCTCTCTAATTTGAACCCATGATGCTTCTTTGCTATATTGCTTATTAATATGATATAATGACTACATAAAATGGAATGATTACAGGTTTTAAAATAAAGTAACTTGTTTGACTGAAATAATTCTGTGCATCTGTTTTTCATTTTCAATTTTATTCATATAAGTAGTGCACTATTTTCATAAACTCATACCTCTGGGATTCAACTTTTTGCTTCTATCTTTACAGTCCTGGTATAGTCATTACATGGTAAAAGGGATGGGGTGAAGGAGAGGAACAAATAATAGGTGAAGCTGCAGCAAATGGCACAAGGATACAGTCCCTTCCTGGAAAGAGGATTTTGTGGCGAACCATTTCTCCCATAATGCATCCCACAGACCATATATCCACTAGAATAGCAGAGACAGGGAAGTGAAGAAGGAGGGAAAAAAAGCAAAGTTAACTACAATATTTCATTCCTAAAGGAGGGGAAAAAGAGCAGGTTGATCAGATCAGTACAGTTTGTTTTGTGGTTTTGTTAGGTATTTTTTTCATGTCTCACCAAAAGCTTAAATAAATAAGTAAACAAGTAAAAGCTGTGTCAGTCAGCTTGACAGTAGTTAGTAACAATGGTGGAAAAAGTTTAAAATCAACATTTTTGGGAAAAGGCTTACAGATAGCAAGTAAAGAACAAGTAACAACTGCACAGAGTCATGGTATACACTGAGTTTATGGTGAAAAAGTTTGGTTTTTTTTGTTTTTTCTTTTTTTAAGAAAAAGATAACAACAAAAAACCTTGGTCCAGACAATGATCAACTGGAATAAATCCTACTTGTAGCCAGGCAGTTTCTAGGTTTTGCCCTGCAGGACTGAGTTTCTTTGCAGCAGTACAGAAGAGGTTCCACTCACATAAGTAAAGGCGTATAAATACCGCCCTTAAGGGTTATTTTAAACCCCTGCTTCAAGATCTGTACTTGTGTCCTAGGTACCTATCTATACGTATCTGTACCTACATACCAACTGGAAAGAACTGGAGACTGTGACCTGTGTGGACTCTGTTTTTTACTGCATAGCTACTCAAAAGAAATGCTAAAACAACCACTTTGCACAACAAATACCATCAAGACTAAGAGCATTTATCTTCCTGATCCTGCATTTAGCTTTTAGATGCAATATGCATAGCTATATTATCTGCTTGACCTGGGTGGTTTGGGGTATTTTTATTGTCTTACAACAAAAAAGGCCAGATAGACAGAGACACAGTATGAGCAGAAAGAACAGACCTGCATTCCATGTGAAGGGGAAAAAACTGCTTTTAAATGCTTTAAAAACTCTTGTTTCTCAGCTTTGAATCCTCATTTTGTGGTCCTGCTTGACCTACACAACTGGTTTCTCCTCTTTTTCTTCCCCTTTTTATCCTTCAAAAGCAATACAAACCAAACCAAAGAAACAAACAACTCATTTCTTGGTAAAACAAAATAAAGGTGAAATGCTCGATTTGGGAAAAGGAGGGTACAGGTATCAGGGGCATGGGACAGCAAGAGCATGCCTAAGGCAGTGGCAGAGTTTTCTTCAAACTGACAGCTATGGGACCTTCCACAGAAGTGCAGCAAACTGGTGGTTATTATGCATTTTTAGCCAACCAAGTGCAGAAAGAAAATGAAAGCAGTGAACGGTCCTTATACAGGCAGTGTATGTAGTAAGAGGGGAAAAAAGGTAGGGGAGCTTCAGTAATGTGGCAGCATAGGCCAGAGCAGGAAAGCAAAAACCAACCCTTTCTGTTGACTTCCTTGGGAGCTGGATCAGAGCCTCCAAGCAGACCAGATGCTCCAAGGAGAAAGCTGACCTTCATTTTCAAATATTTTGTTTTCTTTTTCTGTTTACTTTATTTTAGCTTTGTCCAAGTCGACAGAATCATTCATCTTGAGCCAGATTCATTGTCCAAGGAAGTCAAAGGAAGTATCCATTTTAACTTCAGTGGGCATTTGAATGGGACCTTTGGATGTGGCAAACATTCTTAGCATCTTCCCAGATGTGTATTTCCTCACAAAAGAGTGTCTTACTTTTTCTTGGTGCAATTTTAATCATGTGAAAAGCAAGTGCTTTCTCTGTCCTTTCAGGGACAATAGCAACAACAATAGTAATCACCTACTACATGTCTTGAGAGAAAAAAAACCACCACAAAATAATTCATTTCAGAATAATAAACTCTGGATTTTGACAAAGGAACCCTCTAAGCATGCTGAGCCTAGTTCAAACCTCTAACAGCACTTATAAAAATTAACAATTACAGAATACTTTAAGGAAGATTATTCCTTTTTCAGAAATTATTCTTTTCACTTAGACTGTGCTTAATTATCCTCTGCTTTTTAGACTTTCATATTGAAATGTGTGCTATAAATTCATAAACATTACAAACAATTCTTGCAGGGACTTGCTAATTCTGGAGAATGTTTTCTTAGCATGGCTTTAAGTCATGAAATCAGCACCCAAAATCAGTTCAATGCCCTTGGATTGGATACAGCTAGTTGTTAGTAAAAGTTCTCCTGCAAGTTAGCTAACGTCTTCAACGTAAATTACATAGGACACTTTTTAATAAACTCCTGGTTTTGACATTTGCTGTGTTTGTCATTGAAAAGTTTCCGTGTCAAACAGACAAGTGGTAGCTTTTGCTGGCAGAATCTGAGTCCTAGCTGATTTTTCACCACTATATGTTGAATTCCCTCCTTTCCTGCCTAGCCTGCCTGGCACTTAGATGCAATTTGCAGTTATGTTACAAAATGAAAATCACTTATTAAGTGTTCCTTTCATACTCTGCAAAATGTGAATTCTTCCTTACCTGCTTCTCTATAGTGAGCACCTGCTACCTGCTCTTCACAGTCTTTCCAGGGATCAAGAAGTATCTAGATCCTTCACAGACTGTTCAGAGCAAAATCCTATTTATATCTAGTGAAACTACATACAAATCAAGTGCATGCTTTTTTAGCTTCAGCTAAAACACACAAAAATTGTCAACGAAACCTGGGAGTTTAGTTAAACCTACCATGAAGATAGAAGCTGTTCCTGATATTCAGATTGAACTCTGGATATGGAGAAATTCTGGGAGGGCTAGGATTCCCTATTTCAGCTTGCATCTCTTCTTCCCTCAAACAATTCAGAGACCCAGACTCAAATTTAGAGCACATCACTCATTCAGCAGTTTCAGTGGTTTTCACACTGTTTCACAGCCACAGAAGCCAAAGAGAAAGAACTAATTGTATTTGCTAAGTTCAACCATAACTAAGAACAAGGTTCTTATTACTCTGCAACTCCACAGTGATACATTCACCAACACAGCGTCCCAAATACATTCAGTAGCTGCAGAACACATCGGTGAGAAACTGCTCTGAATGACCTGCCTTTTAAATCACAAATGTAATTTCCCATTATGCTTTCTTTTTCTCCTGGTGCCCCTTACAATTGTAGAGGTAGACCTTGCACTTCAGGTCATACTGTGCTTGCTACGAAATTGCAGCCCTACCGTTCTCCTTGTAGCCCATTCCCAAGATGACCTCTGGTGCTCTGTAGTAACGTGTCACCACATAGGGAGTCATCATGAAGCTGGTGCCCGCAGTCCTGGCCAGTCCAAAATCCAAAATCTTCAACGTGCAGTCAGATTTTACCACAATATTACTTGGTTTTAAATCCTGCAGAAAGATAGTGAAAAGACATATGACTAACTTTCATAAAGCCAGGCATAGCAGTGATATGAACTGATATTTTAGGTCAGCCTTAAAATAGTGTTTTACTCTCCTGACACTTACAGCTACTATCAGAAATACTTTCAAATACACAGCACAACCTTGCTACTGTTTCTCTAAGCAAACTCTTCTGGAAGATGTTCTATCTTGGCATATGGTAGGGCTTTACATGGACAGCAGGATCTTACTGGTGTTAAATTAATTGCTTTTAGCGGTTCAAGAAACTAAAATGGTATTCTGGTACTAATCCTGAGTCTTTTTTTAATGCTGTGAGCCTACTAGAGACATTCCAACTGTATGTGTGGATATACCTTAATGCTTCATTTATAATAATTCAACTCATCCTTTGCCAGTTGACTATCTGGAAGCCAAATTTATAATCCTTTGCTAACCATATGACATGCTAAGAAATGAGACTTTTATATACTGTAAAGCAACATCCAATACACTGTAAAGCGACGTCCACTTTGTAACCCATTTTATCAGCCCTCGTATTCTTCCTCTATTAATGGAAGGAAAACATTTTTGGATGTTTTTTTCATCTGGAAATCCCAAATTAGTAAAAGCACATTTCAATACAGATGACAACTTGGGATATTTTCAATCTGTTCAGAATTGCCTCCTGCCCACTGTCATATGAACAATTCCAGATGTTGGCAACAATCACACCTCTGGCATTCACAGCCAGGTACCACATTCTTACCAGCCACAGTATTCTGACATGAAAAAGCAAATGAGAGGATGCAGAAGACTTATCAGTCTTTTAATTTGTTTCAGCATACAGAAATGATGGCAAATGCCAATTCCATGCACCCTAACATCTGCAGATCCTGACCAAGCAATACTTGGGCCACAGTGCATCAATTTGAAGTGGCTGAATGTCATGTGTGGTAAATGTAGCCAGCTGCATTTTCAGGACAAATAGCACTAATCTACACCTTTCGGAGATCACAATCACTTTGAATATTTCCAGTGTTTATTATTTGTTTATTATTTATTTTTAACAATCACATTACCTTTTCATTGATTAAATATACAAATGATCTCATTCCTAACACAAACATAAAGCTATTCTACTAAGTGGATCAACTATGATTCATCAGTTTATAGTCATTTTGCTGGGAGATAGGGCTTTGAACCACAGTACACAAGAATCTCAAGTGGTTTCTAAAGTCTTTATGATTATGTCATATGCTTCCCTAAGTTTTAAACCAAAGACCCCTTACCCTGTGAATAATTCCTGCAGAGTGAAGATGCTTGATACCACAGAGCATTTGGTACAGTAGATAAGACATACGTTCATGGTCTAGCTCCATCTGAATGACCTGGCACAGATTGGCATCCATTAATTCCATTACCAGGTAACTGAATGAAAAAGCAAAGTCACAGTGTTATTGTCCGTGTTGAAGAGGAACCACAGCATCATCTCAAATAAGTAACAATGTCTTCTTGCTCAATATTCACTTTATTCCTAAGGACTGGGAGTAACACAGCTAGAGACTGGGCTCACTTACAATGCTACCATTGTGGTGTTTGTTTCTCACTACACCATCTCATGACAGAGATACAATTCCTTTAGAATCCCAGGAAAACAGCTGGGTTGCTGGCCCTTTCTTGGTGCATTCCCCGTGACAGAGACTACACTCTACATGAGCAAACAAGCAGCAACACACTGAAATGAGCAGAAAACAGAAGAGCCACAAGCATAAAATGTCATGACTGTTTGGCCTTTGACCATTATGAGGAATGGCTACCACAGTACATGTAGGAATTAGAGAGTAGTAGAAATGTCTGATAGGCTGGAATATGCAACCCCATCTGAAACGTCTCCAAAACTCTTTCTAAGATTACATGACTTCACACAATTCTCATTACAACTAATTGACCTTGTGCTTCTGATAAATAAGCTTCACTGACAACCTCATTAGCCCAATCCCCTTTAGCAATAAGTTAATATGTTAAACACATCAGCTCATTTCTTATGAGACATTCCACAAGCACAGCTGATTCATAAGTGTAACATTACATTAAAGCACTCTCAAACTTTGATGATAATACTAGTTCTCCATTTCAATGTATGCTGCATGCCTCATCTTTTTCTCCAGCACTAGTTCCCTCCTCTGCTCTGCACAGGTTTGCAGTGACAATATTATGAGGGAATACCAAATACCAATACCAGAACAGTAGTTGCCTGTCTTCAGCCATCGCTCTCTGTTATCGCTACTGATATTAGATGCAGAATGGGAATACATTTCCATACAGTGTATACAGAATATGGGAATGACTAAAAGATAAAAGGAGTACAACTATATAGATCACTGAATGTCCAAAATTTCATGCACGGCCAGTTCATACTATGCACAGCAGCACTTGCACAATAGGGCAGTGTTCAGCAGAGATTCTAGTTGTGCTCTACACCTAGCACTAGTTCCCCAGGCAAGTAATTTTATGCAGTTCAAGATTATATCAAAAAAATATGAAATGAGGAAACTTTTCACTTTAGTCTTTTTTACGGGACATTATTTCAGACTGAAGCGTCACATATACATTAGGGAGTCACATAGCAACCCTCATTCCCCTAGCAAACTAATAGCACAAAAGCAGGCCCTTTAAACTACTCAGACCCCTTCCTCTACATCTGAAGGCAAACACAAATATTGATCTCTCAAGAAAAGCCATTAGCTAGGTATGCACACTATTACACTGCTTAGGAAGGCTGGTATTTGCCAACTTATAGGTGTCTAAAGTGCTCTCAGTATGGGTATGCAGAGTATCTGTCTACTCACAGTGTAGACTACACATGATCTTCTTTAGAGGGGCTTATAACATTTGCCTTTTGAGGAGTTATTGCATTCCAGGTGCACTACAATCCACTCCCATCTCTAAAGATTTAGTTTAATTACTGCCTGTGTTACTTACACATCCTGGAATTCCTCCAGAGATTTCTGTGGTGTGAAGACATTTAATAAACTGATAATCTGAAAAGCAAAATACACAAAGGTTGAAGAGAACCAATAAATGTAAGCAGCTGAACCCATTTTGAAGTATGTGTTAAAGGATAAACTCTGTTTTTTCACTGCTCAATTTACACTAGCACTTCTCACTTTATGGATCAGTAAAAAGTCAGCAATATTCAAAATAAAATACTTCAGATCTCTCAGATTTCTTCTATGTGCACTTGAAATGGCTTCTGAGACACAGATTAGCAATGATCAGTGACAAACCAAAATGCTAAGGATGAGACAGTCCCCTGAATTTTGAAGTTACAGGTTCAAAAGCCAGCTTCAGCTCAATCTAGCACTGCAGTCCTCATGCTACAGCCAGAAATTTCTCACATATGAAGAATGTTTACCTGATGGGACAGATAATCAAGGACCACCTTATTAAAAATAAACAGGAAACCTTTGCTCTTTTTGATATGGCCTCAATTCCTTTGAGGGCACATGTTCACATATGCTGATACAAATTCCATTATGAGAGGTACCACTTTTTAGCAGGAGCACTTTAAAACAGTAGGCACGTTCTCGGCAAAGACATCTTGTATACTGAAGCTCCTTTTGGCCCTTTTTTTCCTTTTCTTTAATTTGTTTTGTGTTTTGTTTAAATGGGCTGGGCTATTGAATGACACTGGTAAGAACATGTGAAACAGCACAGAGGTAAAACACAACCTCACATGACTGAATTGCCCGTACTTTTCTTACTGCATCTACCCCTTGGTAACAGAAGTAGAAGGTACCAGCGCAGCTGCCATGAAGACAACATCTTAAGGTCCTTTCCAACCCTAACTATTCTATGATTCTATGATCTGAATGCTTTCCTCCCCATCTCTATCACTTCTCCAGGCTTTTGTTTTTTTCCTCTTGCCTCTACACAGGTGCCTTTACAATCCTCTTCTTCCTCTACACTTCTCTGTACAAGCAGATTAAAACTCTGACCTAGCTAGTGTTGTGGTGTTACCAATTTTATGCAGCACTTATAAACTTATATATTTAAAGCTAATACCACTCCCAATGCCCTCTGCTCTTTCCAGTCCATTAAAAACATGAAGTGGGAATGCATCATTCTCCCACTTGCAGGGAGAACTACTCACTAATCCCTGCTTTTTCTTTCTGTGTGAATTTGTGATTGAGAATGAGTGTTAAATCTCACCTTACATCACACTTTTTGAGCTCATTTACGCTTTGCATAGGGAGAAAGAGACATTTTAGGATATGAGAGAAGACTAAGCATGTAGTAAACTGAAAAAATCATTCCTAATTAAAAGGAAAGGGCACCAAGCTATGGCACCAAGCCACAGCAGAAACTGAGGAATTGTAGGAAAAATAAATTCTTGGGAAATCCCTCAATAATGCAATGGGGCAATCCCACATACCTAACTACAAAAAAAGCAAGCTTATACAATGTCAGGCAGATAGTTCTAACTAACAGAGAGATGGTTACAATTAACATAAAATCCATGGAATAAAATCTTTTGCTGCAGTATAGGAATAGTTTCATTCATTATGGATACTGAGTGTTATACAATAGGTAGAGGGTGTAACAAGCAAGAAAGTCTGGAACCTATTAGTCTTGTTCATTTCAACAAGAGCACTGTGATTAGAAGGAACGGCACAGTGTGTTGAGCTTCAGAGTCCTGGCTTACACACATTAGCTTACACACAGATATGTGAGAATGGAAAGGTGCTTTTGGTTCTCAATTTTCTTTGGCAGTTTTGCAGCAACCTTCACCATGACAATCCCTCGTCTTGTACAATCTATACAATGCATCTATATGACTTGGTTTCAGATGAAATTGAGAATAAGGAGTGATACCTGTGCATGGGCATACCAAGTCAAGAGACAGTCCTTTTGAGTCACAAATCCGAACAACGAGAAGATGGAGCCAGGATTCCAACAACCACTTATGCATTTCTGGATAAGGAATTGACAAGAACGTGTTCTGCTTTTTCCCCTTCTATCCCTCTATCCTTACTAGCAGCACTCCCATTTAGCATAGCCTTTAAATAAACACACGGACAGATCCTTGGTCTCTCATGTGGTCATTTAGTATCAGAAAGACTGTAGGCCTAGAGCTGAATTTGCCTTTCATTTCTTCTGCTTTAAAAGGGCACCAGACAATGCTAACAAACCAATATACATACCACTTCTCTGGTTACCTATGGAAAACTTACGTTTTTATGATTCACACACTTCATGAGGACCAGCTCCCTATAAGCTCGCTTGGCATGAGTTTGGTTCTGAAATGGTCTGCTGAGCTTCTTAATGGCCACGTTTCTGTCAAGGACGGCATCATATGCAGCACTGCAGTAATCATAAACACAGGAGTTATACATCTTAGAGAATATCCTGCGCTTCTTATGGCAAATTCCTGAGCCTCAAGTCTACTCTTGCTTTTTTTTTTTTCCACTGAGAAAAATACTGGGACAAAAGAAGGAGAAAGTTTCTAGTGAGAAAAAAGAAGACATCAAAAGGAAACATGTACCACCACACTGGCAGAAGACAGCATGCACCACTACTCCTGACCTCCGGTTTGTAGGAAATTAACACTCATTTTCAAGGGGTGGGGAAAAATATAATTAAGTAACTTCACATAAAAATACAATAGAAACTGGATGAGACAAAAAGTTATTTCATAAAGCAACTCTCTGTGCATTGGGTACAGCGGAGAGGCTTTTGCTTGATTAAGGACACCTTCACCAAGTAGCTCAATGAAAAATTGCCTACTTTTATCTAGGATGAAGTTTGCCTTTTCCTTATTATATTTCTAATGGAATAAAGTAATTTAATCATTCTTTGAGACCATATAATCCAATTCCAATAACATACCTAGAAACAGAACCATTTCAAAAGGTTTCTTTATTATTTCCTTGCAACAATGAAAAAGCACTTAGTTAAAAGTTTTGTAAACATGAAGAAACACAGGCTCTGGTTTGCAAAGCAGGCTTTTAAAGATGGGCTCCTAAAATTCTACTTAAACTCTTTAATGTTTTGTACAACCTTGAGTTCTTTTGATAAATGTCACTTCCTGAGAATTTGAACCATTTGTTCTGTTGGTTCGAATCTGACTACACAAATTTTAACTTGTGCATTTCAGAAAACACACTAATTCTTAGAAACTTTCCCAAAGAGACAGTCCTCAGACCCTCTTCCCAATTCTCCCTTTTATGAAGATTGAGGAAAGTTTTTTGCTACTCCATGAAGGGCAAAGTGTATTTCCCGAAAGATAAATCAACCAAGCCACTACTTGCTCTAAAGATACTTATTTAAGCAGCAAAGTAAACAATCAAAATCCTGTGTTTTATTTCTCATTAATTCCTGCTTACTGTAGACATTACAGGGTCTTACTGACCAAGTACAGAGCAGAAAGCATGCAAGCAACAGAAGCTTAGTCATAAAGCCAACAAAAAAATACAAGTGTTGGCAATGTATGTCCTGGAAATCACACAAGTGGAGAAAAATAATTACACTACTCCTGAATAAAGAGTACACAAAATGCATCCCACAAATAAGAATAACTGTTTGCTAAATATGATGAGCAATTTTTTGAAGAGTGCTTTAGTCCCCTGTTGATGCTTCGGCAGGATGGGGGGATTTCCCCTGGAAATATGTTCAAAGAGGAAAAAAGTATTCTTGTGACTGCCCTTGCAGGTATTTCGAAACTATCAGGAAGTTCTATTTTAACCTTTTCATAGTGAAATTACTTCAGATCAGAATGTTAACTTACATAAAAAGTAAAAATAAATACTGAATCTCCACAAAGTACCAACATTGTGAAATGCCAAGCACTGCATCTGGGGAGGAATAACCCCAAGCACCATTATACACTTGGGGCCAAAAGTCTGGAAAGCAGATTTGCAAAGAACGACCCAGAGGTCCTGGTGGACAACAAGCTGAGCATAAGCCAGCAAGGTGCCCTCACAGCTAAGAAGGACAACAGCATCCTGGGCTATACTTAGAAAGAAGAAAGGCTGTTGCTAGGAGATCAAGGGAACTGATCCTTCTGCTCTGCTCAGTGCTGCTAAGGCCACATCTGGAGTGCTGGGTCCAGCTCTGGGCTCCGTAGTACAAGAAAGATAGGAATGTACTGGAGTGATTCTACTGATGAACCATGAATATGATTAGGGGCTGCAACATGGTCATACAAAGAGAGGCTGATCAAGCTGGGATTGTTTAGCCTGGAGAAGAGGATCTTATCACTGTTCTTAAGTACCTGCTAGGAGAAGTAGAGAAGATGGAGCAAGACTCTTCCAGTGATCCTGAGCACCTGATCTAGTTGAATCTGCATTGAACAAGTAGCTTAGACTAGGCACACTCCAACATGATCCATTCTGTCATTTGGTAACAATTCTTTCTGCTTTTTATTCGTTAAAAAGGCATGTAACTTTTTTGACCCAGCTAACGTCATACTAGGCACATACGTAAACAAAGACATTGCACTCACTAGTATGTATGAAGCAGTTTATGTGATAAGGTGATCAAAGATCCAGTCTGACCTGACTTCATCCTGACCAGAGTTTCACTCAACTAAACCTTATGTTAGGAGGAAGAATGCGTGTGATTTATAGTCTAATAGTACGTAGAAAGCAAAATCTCCTATAGCAACTGTCAGAATTCTCTCATTCTCATTCAGTTCATCCAAAACAGGCTACAACTAAAATACCCCTTAATAGCATTAAGAAAGTACTGAACAAACAGAAAGCAAAGCCAAAAGATTTAAACCCCATGATCTTTTGACAGTTAAATGTTTTGACTCTATCATTCATAGATATGTACTGTAAATACACTTCAGCAGACAAATCTCTCAGCTAATCACAGCTTCTTTTAAAAAGAAAAGCCTACATGAGACTCAGCTATGTAAGAGTACTTTGAATCATTTTAATAATATTTTCTCTTTTATTTTAATCTCATTAGTTGCATCATAAAATTGCTGACTAGGAGTTAGAAAAGAGTAACGCCAGAAGTTTATCTGAGCAACCAGGCTATTTTCTTCAGTTTCTGATCTCCATCAAAGAAAGAGGCAAAAAAGCATCAGTCTAAAGTGGGAAAACCAAAGGCTTCTTAAGCCTTTGGCTTTTGTGATCCATTCACAGTCCTTTACATAGCATGGAGGAAAATAAAACAATTAAAGTAATCCTTTGTACAGGGATATTTACTGGAGATACAAGGATCTTGACTGCTCTTCTATTACTGTCTTCTGTCAAATGGAAGGTGACCAACTACTTCGAGAAGTCAATATATAAATTGATTGCACTGTGTAAATTAATAGCACTGACGTTTTTTTCTATTCACCAGAGAGAAGCTTTTGTTTACAGACAGCCAACTATGCATTTTACTACAATGAAATTACAGGTACCACATGTAGGTCCTCTCTCTGCTGCTTGCTACCCGAAATCCTTACCTTGGAACACCAAGGTTAGTACTGATGATAAGCCTTCTTAAGACAAGCTTCAATCACTGGCAGAAGAGTGGCTGTATAAACAGGTGACTCAAGGGAGCAGGAATAAGAGAGAGAGAGTAATGAGTGTCTGTGAACTGCTGTGAAAAGGCTGAGTGTGAAAGTCAATGTGAAGATCTGCAACAAGAGGTTGGACTTGCATCTAAAAGCCTGTTCATCTTTCCCTGGAAACTCATAACACCTCTTGCTCAACTGAATTTATTTTTTCATTTATACAGTTGCCCTATTTTTATAACAAAGACTACAATTCTACTCTTGTAATAAAATGATAGCTCCACAGCAGCACGAGCTCAGAAAAATCTCCCAAGTTTACAACCATATTTCTGGCAGCTGAACAGACAGAAAATGCAGTAAATAAACTCTTTCCCTATAAATTCTGTTTATGGCTAGTTTGGCAAGGTAAAAGTTAGTATTTAAAGTGCCTTTTAAAACTGTAAATAATTTGAAACAAACCTATTTAGCAGAGATAAAAAATTTCAGCCAGATGTGAATATAAATTCATGCCTTCAAAGAGATCTATGTAACTAGAGCTATTTAACAAGATACTGCTGACTTCAGCAGGAAAAAAAAGAAATAAATGAAGCTCATTCTAGTCAGATTTGCACTAACCGAGATCATCATTTACCACTAATACTGCATGAGAGTCCAGACCATAATGATCAATGAGCGATGCTCTGTTATCATACACTTGAAAGACCATTCATTTTTATACCTATTTCAGAAAGCAAGAAAGGCATTCTAGTTTCATGTCCAAGTTTCTATTTCAACATGCACTTACCAACTAAATACTTAAAATTGTTCTTCCCATACAGGGATAATTCTTTTAATCAACAATGAAACTTAACATTTATCTATTCCATTATATTCTATGCCAAAACAGACTGAAAAAAACACAGAATACACTTATTTTTTAGATAACCCTTTAAATAGAGGCTCATAGTATAACAAATGACAATTTTTGATATTTAGTTTCAAGATTCTTCAGATGGTGCACACATATCCTTTTCAAGATGGTTATCCTTTCTCAAGATACTACTTCATTTAAGTACTATTATTAGCCCTCAGATGACAGAATGGAAGGCCAAAACAGGAAAGGAAGCTCCTAGACTCCTGGGGCACGCTGTGAAATGGACACTTTCAGCAATCTCAGCGAACAGCTTTCTACGTTAAGAAAGTCTCTTCACTGGATGTTGTAGAAATCCAAGAGTGGGTAAATGTTCCTCTTGTCTAACATTACACTTATACATTGCAACATATATAGTATTTTAATTTTTCTGAAAAGCTACTTAATATAATATCAACCTTCTACAGTTACAAAATTTGGTCATCTTTTGCCTTTCTCCAGAAAGACTTCAGCTGCGATGCTGATTATTACAAATCACTGTTATTTGTATCTGCATTACTTGATCCTTCCAGGTACTGCAGTTTTGCCACTGACATTAGCATTTTGCCTCAGTTCCTTCATCCTAGCACAGCAAAAATGGAAGAAAGCCGAAGCTGATCTTCTTAAACAAAACATTGTTCTATGTATTTAAAATGCCTATTTTATTTAGTGCTGAGATCTCCATCAGTGGAGAAAACTGGTAATCTTGAAAATCATGTTTAACAAGAATGCTGATGATACCTCTTCTAACAATCACTACTGACACATGGAGCAGAATACATTCTATACACACACACAGAGATACCTACTGAAATGTATATAGGCATAACATATAACTCTGAGTTTCTAAAGGCAGATTGTGATACACATCTATTCACAAACAGTGCATATTCCTGTCTTTACCAATCACTTTTAAAAAGAAAAAAAATATTATTTTTAGAGTGAAAACTTCTCTTCAGAAAGTATCATTTAAAAAAGTGAACGTTTTTGATGAAAATGGAAACAATTCCTTACATGCACCAACATGCAGAAACAGTTTCCCTGAAACAGTACAATAAAAGACCACTGTAATGAACAAGAGCCTTTCAATGTCCTTATTACATTTGGAACCAAGTCTGTGTGCTGAAAACCCAGAACATAAGCAATATGATCCTAATGATGAGTTGCAGATCTGTTGCTAGCGATGGCTACTCTACACTCCAGATCAGGTCTATTTCTCCTCGACAGTCAGAGAAATTCAGTGGCCTCTGAGGCAGCATTCAGAGCTGATGCTTAAGGAGACCAATACAATTTCATAATGGATGACTGCTGCACTTTTCCTTTTACCGTATACAGTTCCAGCTATTTGTTGTGCGTTTCCATCAGCTCACAGCTTCTTGTAATCAACTGGTAACAGTTGGATTAGGAAATACAATCAAGCTGCCTCCCCAGCTGCACTAAAGTCATCATTTATTTTTTTGCTATCACCATGGATGTTTCACAGAATAAATAAATCAGCCCACAAGACCTTCCATGAGCTTCCTACCACAGCAGAGATTACTGATTGAGCTCAAAATGTTCCTTCCTGCACTACATGGGTTAGCAAAAACTGCACTTGCTGAAGTGCAGGAAGAGTCATACACAGGCGTCCTGTCACAGCAAATACCTCGCCAGCAAGATGCTCCAGCTGGTGCCTTTTGGAGCCCCTTCACATGACAAGACGACCTTGCAGCAAAGGCAAAAAACAGGTTGAACTAAGCTGTCACCTCAGTGCAGTTTTAAAGAGAGAACAAAATACACCCATGCTTATTCCTAAAAAAGCAAACACAGAGTTCAAGCCTACAACTCATCCGGTCCCTTTACTGTCACCAATAAAGTATTAGAATAATATCACTTCCATATCCATGACAGCTGTAGTCCAGTTTTGAATCCATATTACTCATTCTTTTTAAAATACTACAATCATTGCCTGAAATGCCAAAGCCAAGGAGCCTTTTCCAGCAAAGGTAAACTGGGAAGCACAAACTAAGTTTGTGCAACTAGGCAAGGGCAACTAGGTTTGATAATTTTGCTGTGAAATCTATTTTACAATTCAGTCGTGCTGAGACGGCTCTTATCCACCAAACTTTCAGAAGTGTGGTCTGAAGGAAGATGGTCAAGCCATTATATATAAGACAATGTAAAAAAAGTTGCACAGAAAAGCAAAAGGCTGGAATGCTTTTTTTGGTAAACATATTTATGATAAAAGCTCACTCAACATCTGTCACTGGTGGCTCCAAATGTGCTGCATTTTAATTTTGCCAATTATACTACTGATTAAAATTGTAAAAGAAAAAAATTATTCACTAGGTGGCAAAAGAAGATACACACTTGGAAAATTGATGGGAAAAAGGAACCACAGGCTGGAATCGATTAAGAAAAGGAGGATCTGCAGTAAAAATTTGCCCTCTGTTGCTTGCTGACAAATTCTTCTATGCTATTCAGTTACTAGGGTAGAGCTGCTCTGCTGATATCTTCTTTTAAAACAACTACACACATGAAAGCACCAAACTGTTCACGTTAACAAACTATTCTTCCATCAAAAGCTCTCATAATAACTTAAAGGTGACTGTCCTTTCCAGCTCTATCACCACCACAAACCACAAGCCTGTGTACAGAGTAGTTCCACTCCTTGCACAGATCTTTTTAGTGAGCTGACAATTATGATGCCCAAGGTTATGGCCTTCTGGCTCAAGTTGTAAAAAAATACTTCTATGACTCTCTCATCCACAGATTGAATGCAATTTAGTTATCTTTCTAATTATATGAGCCAGTGATGCCCTAACAAAAATGGTTTCATAATCCAACGATCAGTTCTGTATATTGATGCAAGATAAACTATTTTCCCATAGGCATTCTCACAAAGATGGCACAGGGATAGGGTAGGAAAGGCAATGTAGCAACAGCTATACTGTTCACACATTGCCTGGCATGCCTTTCGTAATGGTTGTCATTTTAGTTTGCCTGGAGACTAAAATATTGATGAGGATGCTGGATATTATATGCTTACATACTTCTCATCTGTATATACTCTGCTAACTTTTTATACTTGGCACTGAAAGTGACTTAGTTGTAGAATCCTTTTCTGAGCAGAACTATAAACCCAGTACTTTCTGGTTCTGCACTTCTCATGTCAATATCTCACTGTATGGTTTGCTAGCTGACCATAACTTTTGTTAACTGCTAGACCAGGAAATTCAGCCTGGTCAGAGAAAGAAGCTAAGGGCTTTTTTTTTTTTACAATCTGCTTTAAAAGGACTTGTGGCCAAAATGCTGTCCATTATGTGTGTGACATGTAAAAGATGACAAGAGCTTCCAAAGCATGTCACGTTACTAACTCTTTATATGCTGAAGGACTTACTGAAGCCAGGGCAAAGAAAAATCAGAAAAATGGATCAGAGCTGGAGGTGCCTGTGAATATTCAGTAGCAGAAAATAACTGGGCAAAGGAAGTTAAAGTGTGAGTTGTAGTTAAACCATATTAAGTAAATGTTTGCCCAGCATCTGGCAAAGAGATCTCATATTCAATGCTTTGGGCTGTCAGCAGGGTGTATAAACTTCAGATAGTTTTCAAGTTGTTAAGGAGCAAAGGCAGAAAAAGTCCAGTTTTATCATTGAAAGGCAATTTACAAGACTAGGAAAATACCAACACTGAAACAGAGTCTCTGCCCTGGGCAGAAGTTCAGTACCTAACACATTCAAACCGTCAGTCACATGATAAGCCTGCTATTTTTGGACCTACAAACTGAAATAGAAAAAAGCTACTATCTTCTATACCCACCTCATAGTCATAATTTAAAAGACTTGCTGGCTTGTGTGACAAACAGAGCAAAAGCTGTCAGTTTGGAGAAAAAGAAAGATTATTTCACAACCTTTCTTGCAGCATTTCTCAACTGATTAAAAATCAGAATTCAACCAAGCACTGAAAATGTGTTGCCAGTAAGCCATCATCTGCAATGTGATAATCATGGAAGGAAAAAAAAAAGTCAATGTAAAAATTTAACCCTAAACAGCTACTCAAATTCTAGTTTCCTGAAACTAACCCTGCAATCTCTGCAACTCTATTCTAAGCAGACAGAAGCAGGAAATCTGAGATGCCAAAATGTTACTTGATGCTGTTCTGGGAGGGAGGAAAGCCAATGCTACCACATGTCACCCTTACCTTCCCAGGCAAAGGGCTAGTCCACAACCTGCCTCTGTGCTGACGTGAACTCAACCAGTCGAAGTTGCTATAGCTCTTTCAGCACTCTCATCCAACTGGGATAGTTCTGTGTCTACAGTCTGTCATACTGTGGGACACCTCTGACACATGTAAGATGCTAGCAGGCAAACCTGATGGTTTGTAAGGATACCAGATGTTTTACCTGCTATATAACAAGCCAAAATGCCATAGTTCAACAGGAATAAAATTAGAAATTATGTAGGTTTTTTGAGTTGCCCTGTTAACAGCAGAGATTTCAAGATGTAGATATTCTGACACAATTTTAAAACCTGCATTTTGTTTGAATTAGAAACTCTGCCCCCCTCTGTGGCTCATGCTGAATTAGCAACCCCAGAGCCACAAAATATATTTCCAGTTTGCAAATGGGCACCAACCAGTTTTGGATGGAAAATTGTAAAATGATGAATCCAGAAAAGAATCAAGGCAAAAAAAAAAAAAAAAAAAAAAGAAAAGCCCAAACAAATGCACAAAAAGCCAACCAATCAGAAAAAAGAAAACCCATGAGATTCTGTTTGTCACTTGCTGTGAGTCCTGTCTTTGGGTCTTCTTCCTTTCTGCCTTCCTTCCTAACTGTCTCTCTCTTTATCACCAACTCTTGCCCATTCTGGTGAGTTTTCCAACCCATGCCATGCTAGACATGTCTTGCACTGTTCACAAACTTCACCTAGCCTTCGTACACAATCTCTCGTTTCATATTTTCTTTCTATTTTGCACAACTTCTGTGATATTTTTTTCTGTCTGTCACTGTTTTTATTGTGCCCTTTATTGCATGAGGACAGCAGGCCCTGGGAAAAGGGACAACTTTTTCCTTTCTGTAAAGCACTGTGAAAAGCTGTAGACCACATTAACATCAATAATACGTGCTAACAAAGAAAATTGAGTTGACTGAGCTGCATTTCCTTCAGACTGGCTCTTTCTTTTTTTCTATTTCTGGTTCCATTGCTGCTTTGTTTTGATATCTGCCTTTTTATTTGGATGCTCTGTCATAGCCCTACCTCTCTGATTCCATAGGGCCACAGCTATTCTCCTACCACAGGGTAAAGTCCTTGTCCCTAAGAGAGAACAGAAGTATTTAGTGGAATTACTGTCATGTTAAACACATGGTAATCAGAGATGACAATGCAACAGTCCTCCTTTCAGTGGTGACAGGACTTCAAGTGAATGAAATAAAAGGATAAGTCTGAACTCAGGTGAGGAATGGCTGCAATGCATTGACAGTAGCTAATTCTAACCCTAATTTCCTCCTTGAACTGAAATTTGTCTGTGACTGAACTCCAGGCAGAGAACCCGACACAACAGGAGAAGCAAGAGAGTCTTGGAAAACATCTGCCCACTCTGTCACAGCGCAGGAGTAAGACAGAACTCACATTTGAGAAAAGGGAAATCTGGCAGTGACAAAAAGGAAGCTTTAGATGGGGTAGGAGTGGATGGAGCCTGACATGTCTAAAAGGAGTTATAAAATGCTACTCCCTGATAGCAAAAAGTGTGAATTCAATTAGGTTTTTAATCAGCCAATACAGAAAGAATTTAAGTTACACAAACATCTGTAAAACCCCTGAGCCACAAAATTTACAAAGAAAGAGCTGATAAATTTTTAATGGCTCTAGCAGGATCATCACCCAGTCATGGCTCTGAGCAAACCTGCTCTATGCCTAAGAGTTGTCCTGATCCAACTGAAAAAAACTGCTATCTGAAGAATCAAGGCATAAATGTATCATAATAAAAAAACCCCAGAATATGCTGTTCCAAATGTACATCAGATAGTGATTAATTGGCAACTGAAGGCACGCAGTTAAATTTTTGGCATTTCAGAGCAACAGCACACTAGAAAAACCAAAGAAAACTACAATGTGAATGCAAATTGGTAGCTGGAGACAAATCCTGCAATATACGAATGAACAAGTGAGGCTTGAAGCTTGCTGGGACTTTACAGTATTTCAATATTTCAGATCTTCAAGTGAAAAAGATATCTGGCAGTATTTTAAACCACTTGTTCTCAGCAGAAAAAACCCAGACCAACTCATCAGGTGTTGCGTTGTATGAGATGGTATTAGCCCTGGGGAACATCAGAGAATTCATTTAAACTGACATGCTTACTTCACTAACAGTACAGTAACAGTTCACAGTACATACTGACAGCTATTCTCTACATTACCCTCACACACAATGCTTGAAAACCTCTCTAAAGGATGTCTTCAAAAACATCCTCAGGAGTAGAGTGTTAAAGCACATCAGTGAAGCAGGCAACAGCATGAGAAAGAGAACACAAGCTGACTAATGGATACAATGTGGAGAATCTTTAACAGAATAGGATAAAACTGCACCAGTCAACAGAATATTAAGCATGAAAAGTCTGCAAGATGTGACTGTGTAACCGCAATGCAAGTAACTGAGCTCATGACATATGCTCAAGTACTGATTCACAGGAGAGACTGGAACTGACAAAATTAACACTGCTGCTCCCTTCAGGGTCACTGAAATTGTGGTCACATCTGGGTATGTGGTTCACTTAATTTTTCCTCAAAATAACATGTATTATTTCTTCTCCTCCTCTAAGGAAAATCACTGATCTGTCCCATGGTGAGAAGACCTCTGAACTTCAATGGAACTGTGCCAGTTCATACAAGCAGAAATGTTGCCTTCTAACAAGGAATATGGTATGTCAATTCGGTGGCACAAAGAAATCAAAACAATATCACTGGGATAGCAGGGTCACACGGGAGAAATACTTTGATCTCTCAAGAACTTTAATGCACCAGTGTCCAGAAAAACAATACAAATAAATTGTGCATTAACTGTAAAACACTGAGATGTCCACTATTCTCTGTGTCTTTTCCACTGCACCATAGCAAAAGCATAGACTACTATTCTTCTTTGATCAGTATGGGCTCAGACTTGATTATGCTCAGGAGTATCAGCTCCTCTTTTCTATGACTTTTGCCATTTTTCCCATTGCAATATCACTGTAGAACTGTATACACAGACCAGGAATCAGCTGTGCTACACAAAAACAGAACAGAAAGATAACCATCATACAAAAGAGCTCAAATGTTTTTGTAAACTCAAATATCTGATCCTCTTCATCATTTAGAGGCACATCCCTTACAGAAGGTAGTTATATTAAATTAAAATGTATTTTTAAGTGCTTCTATTTATTGACTATATTCATATATTAACAGACATGAATACAGTGGGATAGCCCGCTTCCCTTTGTCTGCAGAATGCAAGCCAAGGTGTAGAGAACATATGGAGACTGTCAACCCCCTCAGGGGAGCAGGGGTGCCACAGAACATAGAAATGTGAGTGACAAATCCCACGTGATGCTCACAGGGATGGTGAAGTCCTTATTCAAAGGCCAAACCTGGTGTTTGATATGGTTCTTTGAAGAGGTCACCATTTCTCACCGCCCGGAAAAGGCAGGATCACATGTCATGCTCATGTCAGTCCCATTGTTTCAAACATCTTGTTTGGAGAGCAGTGGTATTTAAAGTCAGCAGCCCTATTTTCTCTTCCACCTATCAACTGTTTGATGGGAACGAGCACTAAGGATTAAAAGCTATTTCCTTCTAGTAAATTTGATCAAGCAAATGGCCAACTTCTAAGGGTTTGTGAAGGAAATTCTCTATCTTGTATCCACCGTGCGCATGTTGGCAGGCACTATTCACAGAATATTGTTATAAGTGCCTCTCAATTTGAAACACAAAAGCCGCACACTGAATGAAGTGAATTAATTAGAGAAGAGATTCAGAGCAGCCCTGCGGAGAAGGACTTGGGGTGCTGGCTGATGAGAAAATGAACATGAACCAGCAGTGTGCGTTCACAGCCCAGAAAGCCAACTGTATCCTGGGCTGCATCAAAAGGAGTGTGACCAGCAGGTCGAAGGAGGTGGTCCTGCCCCTCTACTCTAATCTGCTCTTGTGAGACCTCACTTGGAGTATTGTCTGCAGTTCTGGTGTCCTCAACATCAAAAAGACATGGAACTGTTGGAACAAGTCCAAAGGAGGGCCACGAGGATGATCAGGAGACTGGAGCACCTCCTGTATGAAGATAGGCTGAGAAAGTTGGGGCTGTTCAGCCTGGAGAAGAGAAGGCTGCGTGGAGACCTCACATCAGCCTTCCAGTATCTGAAGAGGGGTTATAGGGAGCGATTCTTCGTTAGGGACTGTAGTGATAGGACAAGAGGTAACGGGTTCAAACTTAAACAGGGGAAGTTTAGATTGGATATAAGGAGGAAGTTCTTTACTGTTAGGGTGATGAGGTACTGGAATGGGTTGCCCAAGGAAGTTGTGAACGTTCCATCCCTGGCAGTGCTCAAGGCCGGATTGGACATAGCCTTGGGTGACATGGTTTAGTGCGAGGTGTCTCTGCCCATGGCAGGGGGGTTGGGACTAGATGATCTTAAGGTCGTTTCCAACCCTAACTTTTCTATGATTCTGTGATTCTATGACGTCCACCAGAGATCAAGGGAATGGAAGATGTTTCCCTATAATAGTTGTCTCAACACATATATGGATATTCAGTGAATAGATGAAATTTCAGCCAACCCCAACTTAACAAATCTTCTAACACCAATATTAGGACACAAAAGCACACTTCCCTATGATACTTCCAAGGAGAACAGCAAAAATAAACCCAAATCTTTCCTAATGGAAATTTTGTAGTGTAAAATATCTGTTGCATTCCTCCTCTGGCCTTTGAACATTATGGAAAGTGGTCAAGTCACCATCCCTGAAGGTTTTTAAAAACCATGTAGCTGTGGCAGTTAGGCACAGGGCTCAGTGGTGGACTTGGCAGTGCTGGGTTAGTGGTTAGAATTAATGATCTTATGGGTCTTTTCCAACCTAAATGATTCTATGGTTCTGTGATTACTCTGGGGAAAGAATCAGAAGTTTTACAGGCCACAAGAAGCACCACCATCACATGTTGATTTGAAAGAATTCTGCACTCCTTAAGATTCAACCACCAAATTACAATTAAATCACCAAATTACAAATTGAATCAGAACCTACAGTAACCTTAGGCAACACAGCAAGCTATCGATTGACTTGTTGACTCTACCTGCTATAGACATCACAAAAAGACTTCAATCTCCCTCATAATCAGGCTCAAAGATACCAAATCACTAATTCCAAGGAAAAAAAAAAGGCACAGTAAATTGCCGAATTCACTACTTCAAGAATATATTTATAGTCTCCCCAATATCTGCAGATGAGATGTCTTTCTAAATTTGTAATGTATTTACTGAAGAGCTACCATGACTCTTCAAAACTATCCTCAAACCATCATTCCTGCTCCCCTACTCCCCCTGCCCCTAACATTACTCCAAGACACAAAAACTTCTTGCATAAACTAGACAACACAAAGCACTTCCCAGATAACACTCCCCTGGTCCAGCTGACACGTCATTAGACCATATCCCAACATCATATCGCATGAAAGCCTGTCTTCACTCTTCAGAAAAGAGCAAGATAAACATTCAGGATTTCAGCTAGAAGACATCATGAGGCTCATCTATTTGATACTCACCCTTTAAAGACTTTGTCTTCAATGCTAACACTTTCTCCTGATAACACACACAGGTATAGGCACCAATGTGGTCATAAAACAGGATAAATGTCTTCATAAGCTGCTTCTGAGATTTTAATTTCTTGCATCCTCAGGCTTGTAAGTTATGTCTTCACTACCTGCCATATAAAGCTGGACTTCACCGTTGCTTCCATCACAAATTCAAAAACTATCACAGCCCCTTCAAACTGCTTTTGAAATATTCCTGTAGAAGATAATTTTTCTAGACATTTCAGGCAGTATCAAAAATATCACAGGCAACATAAAAACTGATAGCTTGTAAACCACAGCAGAAAAACTACAGATCAAATACGTTGCTTCCAGGTAAAAAACATTCATTTAAACACAAACACCCGCTCCAACATCAGCATATTTCTGTTGATTTTATAGAACGTGAAAATTTCTCTCCCACCACCCTCATCTAAACTATCCATACCTGCAGGCTGAAAGTGACACATCTCTCTCTCTCTCCTCTTCTTGTAAAATAAGGTAGTTGTCAACTCAATTTTAACATTGCAGAGGGTTATTAACTACCTCTTCCCTTAATAGTTTAAGTGGCACATATCTAACTAAAGTCAGAAAACTGTTCTCAACTCATTTTACCTTTGACACTTTCTGTTTCTATCACAGACTTGAAGATCAACTAGTGCGGTTAAAAGCCTGCAGTTTTTACAACTACAACTTGGTCTAATCAGCTAGAAGATCCATTTCAGCAATGTCCCATGTTACAGGCTTGGTCATCATGTCTATAACAGCATGATAATTTAATGCAAACACACCCTATACAGTCTTTCTCACAGATGTCAGTATGATGTAGAGTGAGCAAACGATCTACACTTGTGTCAAGGGCAGTTTGTGCAGAGTGAAGAGCAACTTCCCTGCTCAAGAGATTCCAAGCAGCTTTTTCTTTCTGCTGGAAAAATAATTTTGTGAACATAGTTAACACAGAAACCACTGGCAGCTTCCACATAAATTTCCAAAGATACAGAATGATCTACATCTACAGCCAATACAACTTTCTTACTGAGTTTATAACTATTTCACATGGGCACAAGGACAATTATAACTCTCACACTATATTGCTTCCTCTTTTTCACATAATTTAATAAATTATCATTTATGAAGATCTTAATATATTTACTTTAATGCTTCCATATCAAGAAAATTATTTTGTCTTTGATGATTTAATGTTCAGAATAATCAAGTGAAATGAAGCCCCAAATTCTTTCATAACCACATTCCCTGCTTCCGATGCCTCCTTCTGTTCTGTGATGTGAATCATTTTCCACTGAAATTCTCCTGCTTATGTTGACAACTATTTATGGAATTACATGAGAAAATTTCAGTACTCTGTGGCTTTGCTTAAGAATCCTGCAACACCAGCTTTCAGAGCAGCCTGAAAAACATCATGTCTTTTCTCCCTCTTCCTCTGCCTCTACAATTACCTCTTGGACTGCAGTTTGCCTGCCCAAGTATATCTGGTAAAGTGCTTAGGCAGCCAGCACATTGGGCACGTAGGATCCCACATCCAAGTTAAGAGGGAGGTTGCTGCCAGGAAGTGGAGTTTGGTCCTGAAGCTAGTGCTGAGGCGGTCCTTGACATGGAATATCTTGCGCCTGATTGGTACTGAGAGATCTGATGCTAAACTATTAAAAAATCTATAAGTAGGTCCCTTTTTCTTAAGATGTGGAAATCAGAGTTGTGTGGCCAAGTACTAGGCAAAGCAGAAAAGTCATCAACAGCTCAGCTCTTCTGGTGTTCGGAAGACAGCATGGACTCCACTTCCCAAGCTGCAAGTATCTAGACTAGTCAAGAAGCAGGCTGCAACTGCTGGTGGCAGCTCAGGCCTGAAAAGGTAGTTAGCATTTATGAATAATACTCTACCTTTATTACTCCATAAATCCAGATGTTGCTATGCACTAAGGCTGTCTCCAGTAGCTGGGTAGCCCATCACTCCAGCCAGAAAACAGGTAGTGTCCTTTTACCTACAGTCATCTGGAAGGAAAATCCAGAAATAGCGCATGCTATGAGAAGTCTGAGCCTAAATTTTTCTGGGCTATCCTACCTGTATTTGCATTTGGTAAACAGTCAGAAGTCACCCATTCAGCTCCTACACTTCTGCTACTTCCGTTACTGAGGCAGAATTGCATTCCAGATCTGTTAGGCTTCTCAATCAACAACTCAGTAAATATAACAGAGCCATTGGATCTAAAAGAAACCATTATCTAGATTTTTCCCACTGTTTTCATAGGGGCAGTCTTTATGGCTACATTTTTAAAAAGAACAAGATGAGCCGGGTAAAATACTTTCACCAACAGAGCCAGCAGCATTCCATAAATAGGCAGTTTTTCAGAATATGTTTTCACTTAATCTGCTTTTTCTAGATTGTCATGGGTTCAGCAGCAGCAGTCATTTTTCTCCTCCTTGGTAGCTGGTGTAGCGCTGTGTTTTTGATTTTGGGCCAGGGAACAGTGCTGATAACACCAGTGTTTTGGTTACTGCTTAGTGATGTTTTGGTCTGGCCAAGGACTTTCTGAGTTTCATGCTCTGCCAGGGAGGAGGGGAAGCCAGGAGGAGGCAGAGACAGGACACCTGACCCAAACTGACCAAAGAGGTGATTCCATACCACAGCACATCATGCCCAGGATGGAAAGCAGAGAGCAGAGACCCGGAAGGGTGGGGCTGCACTGCGTGGTCGGGCTTGGTGTTAGGTGGTGAGAATTGTATTCTTTCCTTGTATTTGCCTTGTCCTTATTATTATTGATGGCAGCAGTAGTGATTTGTGTTATACTTTAGTTACTAAACTGTTCTTATCTCAACCTGTGGGAGTTGCATTCTTTTCTATTCTCCTTCCCATCCCTCCGGGAGCGGGGGGAAGAAAGAGGGGGAAGTGAGTGAGAGAGCGAAACTGCATGGCTGACTGGACTTAAACCACGACATAGATGTAACCCTATATCCATCAAAATACCTATAGTTTCTAAATAGTGTAAGTTTCTCCTATAGAAACTTACACTATTTAAGTTTATGTAGCAAACTTATTACTATATAATGATTACTATTACCAAATAGAAACTTACATATGTAAATATTTTTTGTCATGTATTGTCTTCCTTTAGGTAAAATACATATGTTTATCTCACTTTTTTTTTTTTTTTTCCCACCATAGATTCTTACAGAAACATAGAATCATAGAATAGTTAGGGTTGGAAAGGACCTCACTGCCCTTACAGTAAAGAATTTCTTCCTCATATCCAATCTAAACTTCCCCTGTTTAAGTTTGAACCTGTTACCCCTTGTCTTATCACTGCAGCCCCTAATGAATCCCCAGCATCCCTACAGCCCCCCTTCAGATACTGGAAGGCTGCTATGAGGTGTCCACGCAGCCTTCTCTTCTCCAGGCTGAACAGACCCAACTTTCTGTGCCTACCTTCATACAGGAGGTGCTCCGGTCCCCTGACCATCCTCGTGGCCCTCCTCTCAACTTGTTCCAACAGTTCCATGCTCTTTTTGATGCAGCCCAGGATATGCTTGGCTTTCTGGGCTGCAAATACACACTGCCTGCTCATGTTCATTTTTTCATTGACCAACACCCCTAAGTCCTTCTCCGCAGGGCTGCTCTGAATCTCTTCTCTGCCCAACCTGTAGCTCTGCCTGAGATTGTTCCCACCCAGGTGTAGGACCTTGCATTTGTCACTGTTAAACTTCATCAGATTGGCATCAGCCCACCTCACAAGCATGCCAAGGTCCCTCTGGATGGCATTCCTTCCCTCCAACGTATCAACCAAACCACACAGCTTGGTGTCATCGGCAAACGTGCTGAGGGCGCACTCAATCCCACTGTCCATGTCACCCACAAAGATATTGAGCAAGACCGGTTCCAACACCGATCCCTGAGGGACACCACTCATTACTGGTCTCCAGCTGGACATTGTTTGTTAATGTATTTGTGGTAAATTATGCTTCATGACAAGTAGATTACAATATAATACATACCAAGCAAAAATCCTCATTATCTACCCCATTTATCATGTAATATAAATGTGTATCATCAAACCATAAAGGGCCTTTTATGGCCTCTCCATGCAGCTCAGCCACGGGATTTGTGTTAAATTTCACTCGAACTTACTTGTTTTCTGATTTGATTTTCTTAATTTTTGCCTGTCAACTCTTAGTACAAAAGACAAATTCACAGGGTGTTACTGATTCTATTTAGCTCAGCTTCTATGTTTTTGGGGTTTTTTTGTTGCTGATAATTGATCATTACAGCAATTCAGTTGCAGAGAGGTTCAGCAAGATCTGGTTTTCCTCTAAAATGAATAGAGAATAGTAAGTAGGAAGAAAAATCATGTTACTATATATGGAAGCAGATGAATAGCGCAAATGAATATTAATAGTACTCAACACAGTGTATATTTCTGTCCTGAAGTTGATTTTAAACTAACCTTTAACCCTTCTTAAACTTTAAACTAACCTTTAACCTTTAAGCCTTTAAAATAACCTTAAACCCTTTTAAAGTGACCTTTAGCTCTTTAAGAAATGAAATAAAGTACTTGATTATTTAGATCAATTTACAGTCTTGTGTGGACTTGTGTCGCTAGAAGTGACAGAGACCTAAGAATGTGTTGCTAATTGTTGTTATATAGTCAATTATAGTGCCAATGCCAATGATCCAAGGAAGCCCACTTGCCCCAAGATTTAAGAAATCTGTTGCTTTACCACTACCTCCAACTGTAAGGTAACATATACTATACAAAAATCAGAAAAGAGCAGTGCTAAAGATGGCAGGTAGAATTAGACTTCCTCTCTGATCAAGTTACTCTGGTCATGCTAGTTACTCTAATACCTTGTAATTAAACAGGTAACAAAAGGCCACACAGAGACTTTTAAATACAATCCACTGAAATTTAAGACATATCTCTAAAAATGCAGAGGAAAAAGTCACCTAGGGTATCACAACTTTGGAACATAATAATTTCAAATTCCATAAACCAGTCATATTATTTAGAAGAGCTACTGATTTTGTGTCTTTTTTTGCATTATTCACATCACTGAAACATCTCTTTTAAAAAATAAAGAAAACATTAGCAGTTACCTCAGTTTGAAAGGCTTCCATTTTGAATACTTGAGAATGTTATGGGATGTGACAAGTTTCTATATTGCTCTCAGTGACTTCTACTGTACAAAGACTAAAATTACAAGGATTACTTGAGGTATTATTTGTGCTGCCTCTGGAAATAGTGCCAGAGATGTCAATTATGGTAAGATCTTTCTCCTGCTTTCTTGCTGATTTCATTTTGCTATGTGGAGAAATAAACCTAGTGCTACCATTCTCACCAGCAGGAGAATTTATTAGCAAACCACTAGGCTCCTTCTGCCTCAGGATATCTGTGCCTGACTTATTTTTACAATTTTAGACAATGTCTGCTGCTAGCAAACTGTGAAGAAATGCAAAAGGCAAATCCTATTTTAAAAGCATAAGAGGAACTGCTGATACTTACCAAACTATTCCCTGAGCCCCAGAGCCAATAGGTTTCAAGTTCTGGTAGCGTTTGAGAACTGTGAAGGTTGAGTCACCTACTTCCACGCTGTAGAACTGGTTGTCAACTTTGCTTTTGCTCATGTTGTAATGTTTGGCAATATACGACACATCCACTTGTTTCCCAAATCCCTGTTGTACAGAAGAAGGGAAGGGGGAAGGGAGTGGAGAAAAAAACAGAAACCAAGGTTAGTAAAACATCAGAATACTGAAAAAGCACAGCCAGCTTAATTTTCCAACTAAATTCTTGTCATTTTAAGCCCATTGTCATAGATCTATGTGAATCCTCTAATGCTCTCAAAGATTGTATCAAACCTTCATTCACCAAGAAAGTAACCATAAAAAGTCACTGATTAAAGAAAGTTAGTGAATTCTTAAGCTCATGTTTGTGACACAACTGCTCTCAACTACTGGTCTCTGCTTTATGACCGTTGACTTATGCATTCATACTGATTCTGCCCTCATTTGTATCACTATAAATATCTCACTTTAAAATTAGAAGACTTACATCAGTGTAGAAGGGACATGAGACAGAAGAATTAGGCTTTTCATCATTGGTCAGATGGAAAAATAAGTCTATCCACATGAACTCTAAAACTTCCCCTGAGCTGTAACCTCACTCAAAGTGTAGAATTACTATGCAGACAGTTACATTATAATCATTTTATGACTACCACTGAGCTCAGTTCCCTGAAGACTATGGAGCAAAGTATATAATAATTTGAGATAAAAATTAGAATTTAGTGTTTGTAATTTAGGATTCTATACTACATGGTGCTGAGCACAGGATTCAAAAGTTCAACGTATCACAACAGACCTGCCCTCAAGTAATTGACAGGTCAGTTATGGAAGTTAAGACTTTCCCAAATGCCTTCTATAAGGAGAACCAAAACCCAAACCTGCCTCTCTCTCTGCACTTATTTTCAGTGCTCATAAACACAGATTCTAAATTTTCTTATTTGCTCTATTATAAATTGCAATCCCCAAAAATCTGAATAATCAACCATGTTATGTTGAATTTTAATGGAGCAGGAAAAATGTAAAGTTGATTTGTAGACTATTATTTTTTCAATTTAAAAGGACATCATTCCGGTCTTCCACAAAGCCGGTCATTAACAGCAGATAACTAACCTTGCTGAGAACCTGGATCCTCAGGTTTGTTTTAGAGTGATTAACATTCTTTTTTCTGTTTGCTATCACTGGACAGCAGTGGTTAATCCTAACCACCTCATTTAGAGACTTTGACACACCTTAATAAATGGAGCAGTTCATTCAAACACGGAGACTTATTTCATATGAGCAATTAGAAACATTACATTAACTTGTTAATCATACGTAGGAGAAGACTTTCCCCCTCACATACACATGTAGAAAGTGAGAGATTTATGGATGCGTACACAGTGCTAACTTCAAGCTTATACAGAATGAAAAGAATCTGAAAAAGGTTTGAATTTTTTTCATCTAAAGAAAGTCTGCATCTGATTCATACTGTGTAGCCTTAGTCTTAAACCTCCTTCCATTATGTGAAGAGAGATACATAAATTTGGCTACCTCAGCTATTCATATCAGACCTGGAACTAAGAGGCTTTATTTTAATAATGCGCTCCTGAGAGACAGGAAATAATCACAGCTCCCTCTGGCTAGACGAACGCATTTGCAACATGTTTTTTTCTGATGTCAGTATCAGAACAATGCAGACAATATTCAGCATTAACACCCGTTACTCTGAAACCAATGTTATATAAAGTGTCAGCATAAAACCTGTATTCCTTAGTGAGCCTGACTCATAGCCAGCTCTCTGGAAGTACAGATACAGCTACTTTTTTAAACAAGCCTCATGACCGTGGTAAGGCTTGGGTGAGCCAGGCCTGCCATAACTTGCTGGCATCCTCACCCTGAGCTACCCAACAGTTCCTCATGTGGTATGGAGTGACATGGGGAAAGGTACTTTGTCAGCCTGCATTCAGAATCCTGTGTACATCAAAATCACTTGCCTTCATATTAGGCTGACCCTGTGAACTGCTAGCCTCAGGAATCCTGAGCTGCCTACAGTGGGATTTCTGAACTACTGCAGTCCCAGCAGGTGGTTATTTTAAATCAAGGAATGTCTTAACAAAAAAATTGAAACAGCTCAGAACACCACTCTGTAGTAGCTCAGTTATATGGATAATTAATATATGCAACAGCAATCAAATACCTGGAAGACCACACATGTCCTGATGAGCAGCTCTCCTCTGCATAACACAGACCATTCCTATGACCACCCCCTCCTAACTGTTGTGGGTAGGAAAGGTAAAGGCTATTATAATTTTCATGGAATATTATTATTTTTAGATTAATATTTTTATCAAGGACTGTCTACTTTAAAGTCTGTAAGCCATAAGGAGGTTTGATAGAAAATATCAACACCGAGAATTACTTACAATGTTCAAGACAGGCTGATTTAGATTGAAGTTAACTCCAAGTAGAATGCCTCCTCTGAGTGACAAACACTTCAGCTCTGTAGGTGGACCAAAGAGTCTCCAGGTCATCTACTAATTTGTCTCCTCCCTTTAAACCCACACTGCTAAAAACTGACAAAACCCCCTACTCTCTATATTGTGATGATTTTTACCAAAGCCTAAGTAAGCAAAATTAAAACACAGTAAGCCTCCTGCTTAAGCCTAAAGTACTGCTTATTTTTATAACAACCAGATGAATAACTATCCTTGTCCTGACTGTAACTTAAATCAAATCCCTAAATCAATAAATTAACAGTGTTATTAATCACATTTGATCAGGTCCTCAAAGATGACACAAAATCAGATAATGAACTGCCATCTCCAAGTTGCTGTAGAGCAGCCACTTGTTAAATGGGAACAAGGAAATGGCAGTTTTGTTTCACTTTAAATTAAGGTAAAAGAGCTTTCCCCATTAGCAAGGAAATTCATACTCTTAATAAAGCACATCAGTGATAGTTTTACTTTCAAACCCTGATTAAAAGGTTCTTCTCAAAGTCTTCTCAATATATATTGCTGATCTTAAAAGAAACCTACGTACCACATTTTGGTCTGTTACATTCTCAGCTTTCACTCAAACCCCTTCCAGAAGCCTTGTTGTTGTTGATGTAATAGTTAATATCTTCTTTCCCCACACCCATCTATACCATATAAGATATTTCAGATTCAGGTTTTACTGTATAATGCTTACAAGTATTGTACTGGCAGCTTAAATTTGATACTTTTGATTCTGACAGCAGAAAGGGACAGAGGGCTAGGAATTTTCAGAATACATTCATCTGTATACACACTTAAACCAAAAACTTCTTTCAAATTTGATTGATACTGACAGCTTAAGAAACTAGGAATTACCACTTCATTAATAATTACCTGGGGAAAGGGAGAGTGTATATGTATATATATATATTCTGTGTATATATATATGTGTGTGCGTATATATACATATAATGATCAGGTATACTTCTTAGGATACCATAGTAAAGATGCATAGGTCTCATAGAAAAGTGAACGTCAGTGAATGAATACATTTTCAGGTGAACTTCAAATGAATTTGGTCAAGCTACAATTCTGGGGCCTCAAAGTAATTGTAAACATTGCAGGTGTAAAACAAAAGTAATATTTTTCATCCTTTTCACTTTGAACAAAACACATCTAGTTTCTCAGACCTCAGTGTAACGTGAAGGATTATTCCTTAGAGACGAAGTATGCATTGGAGAGCCATCTTTTCTTGGTTTCCATAAATATTTGGACAATGTAATTATATTGCTTCAACACTGATCAGAACTTAACTTTTGTTTCACATGTAGAAGAATGCACACATGATTTTTTCTCTGTTCAGTATCTGACTGAAAACTTCTAACACACACCTAATGCCATTCTTTTTCTGCCGTACTGAAAAAAAAAATTAAAAGAAGTCAGTTTTTCAGACTTGAAAACATAGCTCACTTTGTTGGGTCACTTAAATACATAGTCTCATCTGCTATGATGTTTGCTTAATATCCCAGCAGTTTGGGAAGAGGAAAGAAAATGAACTGTCAAGACTCAAGTGCTTGAGATAAAGGAAAAACATACTCTCACCATTGCTATATGCTTAGATTACATAGATTTTGCTTTCAAAGAACAATTACTTAAAAATTTGGTGAAACCCAAATAACTTATTGCCTCACATACAACTATAGCTTGTATTCTTTTCTTTTTTTTTTTTTTGTTTCACAGCATAGAGAACAAAAGAGGGTTAAAAAAACAACAGAAACAAAACTATATTATTTTCTGTATTATGAGGTGAATCCTTTCCTGATATTTTATTTGTCTATTTCTACCCCATAGAACTACATTTATTATATTTCACTGATAGACGTTTGCAACTCAACACCATTCCTATTATTGATGAGCCTAAAATAACACGATTTCTTCCAGCTTGAGTATCTCATGCATCCTAGCTTTTATAAATACCAACCATGATAGTGGGAGCTACATGATAGTGCGAGCTAAAGCTAAATTGCTTTCCTTTGCATTTCCGACACAATGAGTGCTGTCACAGTTTACGTAGCAGGCATCAGCTGAGAGGAAACTTTACCTCAGTATTAGTATCCAACCCTGTTGCACAGAGAAATACATACAGGAACATATTAACTTTTGAGGGTGCTATGGTTCATAGAATCGGAGAATCAACAAGGTTTGAAAAGACCTCTAAAAGATAATCAATTCCAACCTTTACTTCAGGACTGCTAAGTCTGCTACTAGCTATGTCAGTAAGGGCCTCACTTTCAAGGCCACTGAAAACAGCTATATGACTTCACATGTGTGAATGCAGGAGAGGAAAACAATTGATGGAAAACTGAAAGGCTGACTCCTAATTAGCAGTTGGCACAGCACCCAAAGATGAGCGGGATGCAAAAGAGTGGATTTTCTGAGCTAGCAATCACAATACCTCCCCAGGGGGCCACAAGTCTCAATCCCATCTCAGACAAAGAGACTGGTATGGAGAACACTATGTGTCTGAGGCGGTTGCATTCAATTCCCTCAGGATCTGAAAGGATCATATCTTAAAGCTGCAGTTTGACCTTAAAAGCCAGAAGCTGAGATCATATAAATTGAAAATGTGAAGCATGGCAAAATCCTGAGTCTTCTTGCTAGCTCCAAAAGTGTACATAGAGGCAAGCCCTGCTCACCTGTGTGCATCTGCAGTCAACAATGCTATCAATTTAATATTGATCCTCCCACTTGTACAGCTGTAATTTTCTCAGAAGATTCAAATGCCAAAATCCTGGGATGAACAGACTTTTACTGAACCCTCTGTTTTGGATTTAATGGTCACAGGTTTTGCTGTGTAAATTTGGATGCCCACAGAAGCAGCCACTTGAGAAATACCAAGTATCTTCACACTGAAAGGCCCACTATATTATTTTTCATTGTGTATTCTGTATATGCCACATTTATGGCAAAAATATTATCTATTTTTCTTATCATAAAGTTGGACTTCTTACTTACTCCTGCTCTTCCTGAACTCAAAATTCCAAAGATAGTGATCAAATTTCCTACAAGAAACAGGTTTTTCATCTTGTGTGTGTGTTCAGGTGTAGCATTACAGAGCTATATCTTATCAGCCACATCACATCTTCCTATCTCATTCCCATCCTCTAAACATTGTATTAGTCACCCTGTCTTCCTGATTTCAGTGTATTTTGAGTGTGATTTAATCGGTTAATTCTCCTTCTTTTAATCCCTCTGCAGCAGTCTTGTCCTAGCCCCCAGACACAATCAACCTTCCTTTATGAAGTCAGCCTTTCAAGTAGGCAACTGATCCTTGCAATCAACTCAACCTTGATCGATTAAACATTGATCTTTTTACTATATTTGTTTTGCTCAGTCTATTTTAAACATCATATTAAACCACTTCATTAGACAGAGTACAATATTTGTAAGTGCTGGTTGGTTGGGGGGTGTTGGTGTTTTGTTGTTGTTGTTTGTTCAAACACATTATCCTTGTTTAACCTCTTCTAGCTCAGATACCAAAACCTCAGCATCTTCAGAACTGGCCCTCGCCTAGTTCTGATTACACAAGAAACAACAGGACTGCTGTCTGTTTCCTTTTCTTTGGTATCTACTCATAAGTCGATGCTAAACTCTACTTACATATTTTAACTTGTCCTCCACATATTGACTGAACTTTCACTACATTTACTTGCTTTCATTACAAGCACAAAATTTTTGTAATTCATTTGTAACTGTGCTATCATGTGTTCTCAGAAATCTCTGATTCATAAGTGTCTGCTTCATTCTAGGCCAGGTTTCTAAGAGATGAACAATATGTGATTATCTGCACAACTAGTTAAAAATGATTCCTTATTCCCCTGATGCCTGAAGAATTCAACACTGACACACAGGTAACATCCAACCCTGATCATCATACCAAAGACGGTAAGGAAGAGAAGAGTGATCAAGAAACACTGAGAGAACTCCTTGAGAATGAAGTTTCTTTATGGTCAGAAACTTAGTGGGTGATCCAAATGGAAATTTAGCCAAAAATACGGGAAAGAATGATTTAAGAGTAGGTGAGAAAGCTACGGTAGAGATGTTTGGAAACATCTCATTCCGGCGCAGCTCCAGAAACAGGAAGCTTGACACATTTTGGAATTGTGTCCAAAACAGAGGAGATTTGAGCAGTCAACTGCAGGAGAAATAAGAAGAAACACTGCAGTTTATATTAATTAGTTTGTTCTGAGGCACTAGACTTGAAAAAAAGACAATAACTTGGAAGGAAGCAAGATACAATTAAGATCAGGAGAAGAAATGGGATCACTAAAGGTTGGCCAAAACATCGCAGCACTAAGAAATGAAAAGTATGCACAATTTATCAACAATGGTGAAGGGAACATAGAAACACAGTGTGTTAAGAGCATAGAATACCCATATGGGATTAACTCCTCTTTACGTATTGCATATATTGATAATAAAGTATTTTTCAAATGCATTACACTTCTCAGGAAACTGAAATTACACTGAAATACTGGGTGTTGGTTTAAGAAGTGCTCTTCTAGTATGCAAGCAGGGCAGCAAGAATACAAAACTTCATGCCCCAATGCACATCACTGCTTCCTTTAAAAAAAGAGTAAAGAAGTAGCACATAAACAACAGTGTAGAGAAAGTACTCAAATAAATAAATTTATCAATATAATTATATAATTACAGTATTCACAGGGAAGACAATAGCTTATGAAAACATTCTGAGTTTTATAAGGAAAGACCATAATGAGCTGAATAATTTAATTACAACTGTTGTTAGAAATAGGCAGGTCTTGATACTATGAAGTATCATAGCAGTCCTAGAAATCCAAGATACAGGTCACTGCTCCTTGATGGCATTAGTTGTAATTAAAATGGTTTATCAAAAGTAGCATAAAATTTAAAAACCAGATCAGATGAATCAAGCAATCAATAGAGAGCAATGCAATTAATTAAGCTAGTCTTTAAAGCATGTAAAATGAAAAGTTTCCTAAAATAATGTAGTTTTTAAATGATCTTTGATGCAATATTGCATCTAGGATGTCTATACACATTTTGTTCAAGACATGTAAACATGACTGTGGAAATGAAGCAAGTTAGCAAAATACAGGGGAAAAAGGATGTCCAGAGAGAAATTAAAGCTTTAAAAATATTATTGTTTGGAGATTTGTTTTGTTTTGGTTTTTTCCTCTTCTTTTAAAGCACAAACTGAGTAGAACTTTACAAAAGTACTCACGACATGCAAAATAAGATTTCATTCTAAGGTTTTCTTTTGGTGGCATCAGTACAGCACCGATACCCATGTCAGTATGCAAAAATGCTGATATACTCTATATGAGACATGAAATTGTTTAAACTGGGCAATAAAGACTAGAGATGACTCCATACCAAAGAATTACCTTGTGAATTTACATTCCTGATTCACATTAAGTGTTTCCTTAACATGTATGGCCAGGTCCCTTATGTTTCATGTCAGTAATCCTATGTCCTGCTTTTCTGTTAAAAAATGAATTGCTGCACTACTACAGAAATACTATGGCATACAAATTCTAATAATAAAGATTTTTTTTGTTGTTGTTGGGAAAGACAAGAAAATTCAGGATTACTGCTCCAAGTAAAAAAAGGAAAAAACCATAGAATTGTATTCTAATTAAAGGTATCCTACGCAGCTGTAGTTTAGAAAACTTGAAAATTCTGACAGATTGTACACATCTTGATGACAATTTTTAAAAATTATTGAAAAACTAAATGAAGGAAAACATGGATGAAGCAGTCAGTATTCTTTAGACATAGTTAGCTATTGTTCAGCACTGAAACATTAATTTGTTCCATTAAAGCTGGTGTTTACATACAGACTTCAAGTGTTACCTCACCTTAATCCACACCAAGGGAATCTGTGAATTTTATTTACTCTTACTTTCTCATAGGTGGTATGTAACAGGGGGAAGGCGTATTTACCCCACTTACACTACTAAGTATTTCTCAGGAAAGATTTTTTCTGAAGTTGGAAATTCTCAAGAATCTATTCTTGCTGAACTAGCATTTCATCTATTGAAACTAGTGCACTCGATACAAGCTCTGTGACAAGAGGGACAGCCTATAATGAGGTATATGTTACTTTCTTTCATTGCAGATAAAGCTATGCCTTCTAGGCTATGAGAGAGAAATCACCACAAAATATTTATTATGAGAAAAATATGTACTAACACAGTACTAACAATCACTGGAGTACTTTTCAATGTAATGCCTTTATAAAAGACACTTCAGCCCAACTCTATATTTTGTAGAAAGTCTAAAGTATGCACAAATTCCAAATGGGAGCAGGACTTCAATGGGGTAAAGATGAGTCTTAAAATTGCAATAATCCATTGGATTGTTTATTCTAGTACACCATCACTAGAGGCTCTCAACAGGTCAACAGGGCAGTCAGCTACACTACACTGACTTTTTCTGATAATCTGTTGCATATTTATACAGTAGAAATAATTTTTTGCATTTGATGAACCACATGAAAATATTATTGAGTTGGATTATGTTCACTGGAAACTACATTCTTGTGGTCTCTTGTCCAGATACTGCTGGGATCCTTGTTGGTTATAGACACCTCAGGATTTGAATGGCAGTATCTACCTCTTGCTGATAGTATCTATTCTTCAGTCACATCTTCATCTTTTGTTAACAGTAGTTCCTGAAACTCTTAGAATTTTGATTCAGAAGATAAAAATTTCCCAAAGGCACAAATGAACTTTACGCTTGGAGCAGAATTGCTAGTAAATCACAGGGTATTTGATTTCCACAGTAGCATTCTGAATAAGTATGGAATAAACAATATTACTAGCTGGAGACTAAATAGTTTCAAAATAGTTGAATAGTCTCTAAGTACAGACTTGGATGTTTGGATCGAGTATCCCCAGGATGCAGATATAACCCAAGTCTTATGCTATGCAACACAAATGAACAGCAACCGTGACAGTGAAGGTCTTAGTCCCGCAAAACACAAATTTAGAGACTGCTCTTGTACCTAATGTTAACAATGTGCTTAACTGTTGGATCAGGGCCTGTCTTTATGGAGAGAATAAATTAATATGAAGCCTGAACCAGCTTTTACCCTCCGGAGAATATATCCAAATATCTGAAGACCTTGAAGAGGTATTTGTGTGGTAAGTGCTTGAAGGATAAAATCCTGTTTCCTACAATGTCAAGATAGCATTTCCCATATGTATTTATTGGATGACTCCTCTTTGGGTACCTCTTGTAGGAGTTGAATATGAATAATTTTTATTCAGCATTAAAAATCTTTCAAAATACTGTCAATTTCAGCATATATACTTTAATAAAAGCCTTGGAATATGTCTGGTTCTGTATGTGCCTCTGAAGACCTTTTATTATGTTAGAGTAACAGCAAAGGAATAATTATAGTGGCATGTTTCCAATAGAAGAACAATCCAGAGTGCAGTGACAGAAAGCATTGGCTATACATGGTCATGCAGTGATTGATGCCAAGACTAAAGAATCACTAAACATGAAATAAAGTGATTAAGAATACCTTTCCTCTGCATGTGTAAAATAAAAATGTTTCTGTACAACTCTGCTTTGGTCTGAAGAAGAGGGAGAAGAAAATTCCCAGGCAGAGCTATGCAAAAAGCGATTTTGCACAACGAATGTAACATCTTTTTCATACAATCAGAGGAAAAACCCTTTTTGTGCAATTTTTGCAAAAAGCCCACAAAACAAACCTCCCAGAAGCTGTCACTGGTTTGTGTTAAATGCTTACATAACAAGTAATAGCTCTTTCGCTTTTAGATTTGTACTTTCACTTGCTTGGACCACGTAAGTAACATAAAGGGAAAAAAAAAGTGTTTACCATAATTCCATTTCTAAGAATGCAGCATTGTTCTTACTCCTCAAAAATGAAGGATGTCCCTAATGTCCCTCCAGCTAGTTAGATTATTGGTCTCCCATCTCACAAAAATAATTATGAAGAGACAGAATTCAAACATAAACCAATGTTCATAAATGAGCAAAAAACCTCAACTTTTGTTCATGCTGGAAAAGATGCATACAGATTTGCGATTCCTATGTGTTAATGAAATCTAACCAAGAGAACAAAAAAATGGACAAATCAATATACTTTAATTTGTTATAATGCAGTCTCATGACTCCATCTGCATAGCACATGGTGTTCAACTGGAAACAAGACAACCCCCACAGTTCTTATTAACCCTCCCTTCACTTCTAGTAAAAGCAGCTTAAGGGGCAGAAAACTGTAGTAACAGGCTCTGTCTCACAAAAAACAGTGGCTAACACAAAATAGCTCTAATTTGCACCTTTCTATTAAAGCATCTGTGTACGTACAGTTATTGTCTGATTCATCGTTAAGCTTACTGGAAGCACAGCCAACTTTTTGTGTTTGCAAACTCTGCTATTCTTTTTACCTAAAAAAAAATCTCTGAACATTAACTGACATTTTAGCAAAACAAAATCAAAAATCATACAGAGAAAACTACAAAATACACCACAAAAGAAATAGAAAAGTAATATTTGTGATACATTCTTCCATTTTTGTATTTACTCTTATTCTTATACCAAGTTACTTGCAATAAGTTGCTGAAATTCACTTCAATTTTTTCTTTTAGTATGCATGAACTGCAAAAATGAAATACAAGTATATACTGTACCTTGGTTTACCTGTAAGGAACACACACCTGACAAAAGGCAATCTTCACATCCAGAGTAGGTTCACCGCAATAATACAAGAAATGGCGGCTCATAAATACCTGCAATTAAAGAAAAGTAGACATAGAAATCTTATATGGCTGCTGGTGTGCAAGTACAGTGCAGCTCTATCCACATTTGGATTATAAAACTAACCTGAGTTGCTACCCAGCTTGTGAACAACAGAAATCAGCTACAACACTGACCTGTAAATAGGCTCTAAACTCTATCTGGTGGTCATCAAGGTTATGGCCTCAACTATGTCCTGGTAAATCTGCAAAATTTTACAGTAACTGATGCCATTACCTCTAAGTTTATAATGTCACTTGTATTTCTACATCAACAAAAATAAAATTCAGGTCAATAATGTTCTAAACAATGTGGTAAAGGGAGACAGTTATTATGGAGAAAGAAAGAAACAAGCCATAAGTTGACAATTATTAGGAAAGTTATAGGAATTGAAACACTAATTATATCATGTATAAATTCATGGCACAATCACTTTATGAATATTACATGTAGTTCCAGTTCTCATCGTAGCATCTTACAACTCGAAGTTACAGAAAAGGGCAGTAAGAAATGTCCAAAGCATATTCAGATTCATTACATGAAACAACCACACAGGCAGAATTTTGGTTTTAGCCTAGAAAAGAGCTGTTTGAGTGGAGATATGCTGGAGGTCCATAAAATGAGCTGCATATTGAAAAGCAAAAAGGAAAACACTGTCCGCTGATGTTGAGGGGGTTTTTTGGTTTTGTGGTTTGTTTGGTTTGGGTTGTTTGCTTGTTTTTTAAATTTATTTATTTTAATTAAAAGAAGTTTGTGGCAACAAACTAAGTTCTCAAACAACAGATCCAGAATCAGCAGTAGGAGAGAATTCTTCATACGTTGTTTCACCACACTGTAAAACTCCCTGCCTCTCATTCCTGTGGATGTCAGAGGTCAATGTAAGTCCTAGTATGATTCAGCAAATTCACATAATAAGGAACCTGCTGAAAGCTATTAACCTCAAAAATATCACCTCTGATTCAAGACAAGTCTGAGTCCCAGTCTGCCACTATATGCTCACCCTATTTTTAAGATTCTGTCCAGTCTAGCCATACACTAGGCTAGTCAGGCCTCGGTGGGTACCCTATTACAACTGTTTTAAATTAATTCCATACCACCATATTCAGCTCTAACCAATCATTTCCTAACTGCAGTCTAGCATGGGACATTCACAAAAATACCCCATAGTAATGCTCTCAGGCTGAAATAAGACTTTGGAGCACACTGATTTTTCTGCAGAACTCTAAAAAACCCCTATGACAAACAAACAAACAAAACAACATGAAGAGTTTTAACAGTACAATTAAAAACCCAGCAACTTTTATGTAAAAAGAGACAAATAATATAGACAAATTTTAGAACATATATGTTTTTATTTTAAATATAAGTTCATTGTAAGGACTTATAAAACAAAGAAATGCAACCATCAGTCCAGTGAGATATGGCCATGTTCCAGAAACACCATGTGTGTCATTACGGCACTTTGCTTCAACAGGAACAAGTAACTAACTTCAGGTGTAAATATAAGGAAGGTAAGACTCAATTTGGAGTAATTTCATCTCACAAAAACTCATTGTGACTTAAGAAACTATAAGGAAGTATTAATGAATACTTGCATCATGTGTTCCCACGTGTTTAATTTTTAATGAATGAATGAATAATCCTGTTATGAAAGCAAGTGTATGACCTTTTTTTGCATCATGTTACAGTGTCTGAGACTGCTGCCTCATTGCCCAGTGAGTCATTACCAGAGCCTCACATTCCACAGAGGGTTTATATTAAAATGAGAGGGAGGAGGAAAGATATAAGAAAAGCTTTTAACATTAGTCATATTGCCAGTGTTTTCTGGAAAGACAGCAGATAATTATACTCTCCCACTGCCAGTATATATACTATGAAATCCTATCGGTTGGATGCATTATATTACTATAATAATAACTGGAGTGTCGTTAGTTATAACATACCATGTTCAAAACAGAGTCTAATGGCAGAAGGTGAAGAAAGGACGGTAAGGGAATTGAGGAAATTTGGTTCTTCACTGAATTTGCTGTGAGGATCTATTAAGAAGACACTTTGTATTGCATATGCATTTCTAGTCATACACAGCACCTCAGCTTTCTACAAGAGTGACTGTAACTGTTAATTAGCTGTTAACCCTGGGATAAAGCAGTAGACTGGTGAATTTTATGAACTGGAATACATTTTTCACTTTATTATGTTGTTTTTGTATGTAGTCATTGCTTATAAAATAATAGAAGTCTGATATGTTTTAATAGCCCAGATCAATACTCATATTTCTCTGTGCATAAGATATATCAAATGAATCACTAGAGAGCTGAGATCCTCCAATTGTACACCAGGAATCAGAATAACTTCCTGTAGCACAGAGGTCTGTGTATAGCCAGAATGTGTATGCCCAGGGTAAATTGATTTTTGTTTTCCATGGTGTGTCTTCATATAGTGAAATCATATGAGAGTCTCTTCATGCCCCGTAAGTAAATACACATGTATGTAACTTTTAATTTCTTCACGCAGAAAACACGTTCACATTCAACTGTGTAAATACCCTTGATCATATCTCCTCTGGTGCTAGCTGACACCGTGTCAGTAAAGACTTTGACAGTGTCAGTGTAAGGAGCATAAAGAACCGGTTTGATGCTGAGATAACTGTGTGACAACATAAAGCAGTTATAAAACAAGAAGCTACTGACAAACAGCCTCATTCACTAGGGAACTGAACTTTAGGTGACAGCATAAGTATCTAATATTTCTTTACTTCTGATGTTTTGTCTTTTCAACCTTGAGCAAAATCACTCAGGGTGGGAAGAACTGGAGGAAAGGAACAACAAAACACCTCTTAATAACCCAGGCTGGCATCCAGCTGTGCAGCCAGAAGTTGCAGTAGCATCACAGAGAGAAAACCTGTCAATGACGCAGCAATGCCACTACTGGATCTCAAATTTTCATCATAATCAAGGCATCTGTATGCCAGAACCCGTAAAAACATACAAGTCTCAGCAGCAAACATATGATCTCCTTTCAGGCAAGAGACTAGGAGGCACTGAAGCAGAAGAAATCAGACATGAAGGCAAGGATAAGGAAATCCTGAAAATCTGAGCTTCCAGTGGAACAGCCCCAAATGAACTGCTACCTGGGACTGTGAAGATAACATGGGGGCTTGGCCTCTACCTGGCCTGCTGCTTTGCCATCCTCTTCACTCCATTCCTCCTCCTTATCAACAGCTACTCTTCCAAAGAGAACGTGGGCTAATGACATGCCTCAATTTCAAGCATGAACTTCCCCTTCCCCTCAGGGCTGCTACGAAGTCTGCCTTTTCTGAGGACGGACTGTTTATTTTTAATAACGTTTATCTTTCTCTCTAGGGATCAGCGGGATTATCTCATTATTGGTCAAACAGCTTTTTGCAGACTGAAAGGATTAAATCAATACTATGAGTATAATTACCGAGAGCAGAGATGAAACTGCAATGACAGTAGACAAAACAGGCTGGAAAATCAACAGTCACCATAGTTCTGAAATACAGCCTCCTGCAGCAGAACTTTCTTCTTGCCCTTGAATTCTTTCCTCACTCTCGAATCTATAACCAAGTGAATGTCTGAGCAATTTGGCAGCCAGTCTTTTAGCCTAGGGAGCCTTGTTTTCCTGCCCAGACTGCACTACTGTTCACATCATTGGCTTCTGGTTCCTGAGTGGAAATCCTGTGCTTGCCTTAGGCCCATAAATGCAAACACTGAGCCTAAGGGACCTGAATTGTTACTGTACTTTTCTGAGGAGAGTCTCAGCACTTGCACCCATCATGTTGCCTCTGAGCTGCTTCTCTGGCTGACACTTAACAACCTCTTTTGTCTGGAGAAAGTGTCACAGTCACTTTCTTTTCAGTAAATATTTCCATGATGGTTTCTCATCACCCTATCTCCTAATCAACAAGCAAATCCTTCATGCCCAGTAGATATTGCCTCAGCCTGTCAAAGCATATGTAAAGCTTTTTTTGTGACAATTTTGAAGACAAAAGTGGAACCTTAGGAAAGTTTCATCTAACTCTGAATTAAGAGATGCAAAGGAGCCAGCTGCTCTGCTGCAGTACTACTTTCTTCATCAGAGCCTAGACTGGTAGGACTCGTTACCTCACCCCACAGCAAAATCATCTATGTCAAATACACTGATTCAGGGTTGAAGCAAGGTTCTTGATGAGAAAAGCTGCAGTAGCTGTTAGACATGTATTTAAACTGGTGCTGCTGCTGTTGAAACGAATCAAGTCCCAGACTAGCCGCAGTGCTGTTCTCCTCCCACACTCTTGCAGCTCTACTCTGTCTGAGGGTTGTTTACATGTGCTATAGCAAAATGAATTGCAAACAAATCTTTCAAATACTAATGTGAAAAACAACTGTGTGAAAAAAACATATAATAAAAAGTATGAGTTCCAATTCAAACAGAAATCAAACAGCAGCTGAAGGTACTGTACGTAGAGCTTTGTGTATCTGAAACATCACTAACTGGCAAGGTGTGACTGCACACTGGAAGGTTTTAACAGATTCACAGGACATCCTCCAGTAATATGCTGTTATCTAGTCCCAGGCTCACCAACTGTGATAATCTCAATAATAAGGAGAAACTATACATATTTGTATTAAGAGCCAAATCCAGCATTTCTGCTCATTTGATTATTACCATCTGAATACATCACATGTGTACAATGGGTATAGTGGATGTGTTCCCTATCTTCACAGGGCAGATAGGCAGATAGTTGTACATTTATGCTACAAATGGCTAATGAAAGTATTTATTGCTGCATAATTCTGTTTCACACATGAACAGAAGGATTTACAGCACGAAAAAATAATGAAATAGAACTGTCATTTAAAGTTTTATAAAATTTATCTTGTCCCACTTCAGTGAGAGGGGAGGACTTATCAATTCAGCTGTCACTTAAAAACCTTCTTGAAAAACACTAATGTTCAAAGATTAACATTGATGAATTATTAATGCTTCCTGCTTTGAGAAAGTGTTTGAATCATTTTATGCATTTCCAGTACTTGAATTCCTCACTCCATCTGAAAATATATACTCTCATCACGTTCGTTTATTAGTTCCCTGAAGCTTTGAGTAGTGCTTAAACTCCCGTAATTTTTGTCCCATTACTGAAATTTGGCTATTTTGCTCTTTATAAACAAGGAGAACTATACAAAAGTTACAGTATATTGTCATTATACTGGATCTTTCCTTTTAGCATATTTGTATCCTAAATGCATGAAGTAATGAAGTCACATAGTGTGAGAAAACATATCAGGAGAGAATGGTAATTTCTGATACCCAGGCTGGTACAGAATTCTATACATAGGCTCTGTCCTTCACATGCTGGACTAAGAAAGAAGGGTTGCAATTTGCCCACATTTTTCCTATAATTGTTGCCAGTTATGTTTGGGATATATATATCCAAATATCCTATCAAATCGACCTTCAAAGACCAGACATGCTGGTTTATCAGCAATTTTCATAGAACTTTATTCATTTGTTATTTTGTTTCTCACATCTAATTTAGAACGCTGTAACAGCAGGGCATTGTCAATATCAGCTTCAATGAGACCCACTGCTTGGCAAGAAGCTTCGAGTTTCAACAGAGGATAAACATGAACTCAAATTTGCAAGTGGATTAGTAACACAACGAGAGTGCTTCTACTGATAAAAAGTGTTTTTCTGTTGTGGCTGTGCTGTCATTTTAATTATTCTTGGAGTAGCTGGGGAAAGGAAGAGTGTGAACAGAGTAATTATTAAGGTTAAATGCCAGCAGAAACGGATCATCTTCCACTGGCATGAGAAGGGATGGCATGTAAAAATTTACAAGAATCATGAAAGCAACTCTAAAACAGAACTGCTGGAAGAGAAAAGAGTGGTAAAGAATTTAGGAATAGCAACAAAAAGGCTTTCAGAGGAAAGACATATGAATGGGAAAAGAACATACACAATAAAAAGATGGGATTGATAAGAAGGATTTCCTAATGATTACAGCACACATGCAGGAGATAGGAACAAATGAGCTCCAAGTCTGGCCTTGCTACCAGCTTCACATGTATTCTTAAGTCAATTGTTCTAAGTCAGATTTCCGCACTTGACAATACCTGGTGTTAACAACCAAGTTATAATAGTCCAAGATATCACACACCTAGGTATTACTTTCTTTTACAAACAGGTATTATCAGACAAAGAACCTGCTCCTGTGAGGTGCTGTGACAGATTAATTAGTCAGTTTATGATGACCTTGTCATAATTTCTCATACCATCTTTTCATTTTTGGCTGAATACCTTCATTCTCTGGTGCAAATTCAAAGAGAAAATAAAATGTAGCCACTTTCTAGAAGCATTATATTAGACTTCTCAGAAACAGCCCTGAATTTGTATAGGATGAAACTCCAGTGGTAAGTATGCAAGACCATAGGTGTTTTTATCACAAAAAAAATTGAAGAAAACCAAACTGGAAAGAGCTCAGCACAGTAAAACCTTACTACTTGCCTACCATAAGATAACTACATTTACCACAATGGTTAAAGCAAGAGGTGGTTTTTTTTTGGCTGCATTTTAACAAGTCAAAGATAAAAAATTGAGGTAACCACCTCAACACAGTTGAATGAAACATTCTGCCCTTTCAGAAAATTGTTTTCCTCTATTTAAAAAAACCAAAGCAACAAACAAACAAACAAAAACAAAACAAAAACGCACACACAAAAAACAGAACAGCAGCAACAAGAAACAAAACAAAATGCACACAATAAAAAGCTGTTCTTTAGATAAAAGTCAGTGGTACAACTGCTTGAAGATATGCAATGCATCACACCAAACCTGTTTTTAATACACTGCTAAGTCACAGCACAACCTCCAAATGTAATTCAAATTCAATTAAATTTGCCTTTAACACAGATGGCTCTGGCACTTTATGACTGGTGAAAATTACATGTATTCTATAGAATACATAGAGAAAAATACTCAGTTACAGTCTGCACCAAGCAGTGTCAAAAAGAAATAGATTTGAATAAATGATATATTCTAAGCTTAGGGAGTTTGGAATTAATTTGTAATATGTTGATCTGTATGCTATTGAATCTCATTCTTAGTATGCTACTCTGTTATGCAAGTTAACCACCCCATTAACAAAAGGTGCATGTAAAAAGGATGAATAACCTAGTCAAAAGTAAAACTCTAACTTCAGAAGAAACATATGAAAGGCCAGGGCATTTAGATCCAGAGAAAAATCCTATTTCATGGTACCTTCATTTTGTGGCATTATGGTAGAAAGCAATTTCTATGACAGTTTCATTCAATTTAGAGGAAAATAATACAGCTTTGGTGAGTTAAGAGGAAAAATTATGCAAATAAAATAATAATTATCCATTACTTTTCTTATTTAATAAAAAATCATGCTACGTTTTACTGATGCGTATCTTTCCTATACCAAAGTTTGCATGATAGAAACACTAAAAGCTTTTTAGGACTATAGAATAATTTGCTCAATGGACGTTTATATTTATCACCATAAATTTGAAGGAACTGCACAACTGGCCGCTGAATTCTAAAGCTGGCCAATTTACACTTCACAGTTATTCAGAAACAGAATCACAGAATCACTCACAGTGGAAGGGACCTTGGGAAATGCATTATCCATCCTCTCTGCTCAAAGCAAGGACAGTTGCATCAGTTGTTTACGAAGTCAGGATGCTCAATTCCTGCTTTGGTTTGTAATTATATACTAATACAATAGCTACATGACTAAAAATACTATTACTCTAAAAAATTCTAAGAGGCTTAGTTCTGGAGTATGAGCCTGTGGCCATGAACAGATTATGCTGTAAATACTGCAGTTACAAAACAGCTTATTTCTCAAACAACTAAAATCCAGATTCCTTCCCTTCTGAAAAAGCTTTTCCCCCTCTTAAGCATTAACATTTCTAAATTTTAATTATTGTGATAACAAAAACTTTAGAACTATTTATCTCAGGGATACAAACAGGATTTATTGCAAAATCACTGCAAGCTGCTAATATCACATGTCAGTTGCATCCTGTTTAAGAAAACACAGAAAATACTCTGATACTTCATGGGTTGTGATGATTAAAACTCTAAGCACCTGAGAAAAAAAAATCTTAATGAGTAAGAAGAGGCCCTGTGTTTCTGATGATCAATAATTAAATCTAATATGATGTGAGACTTGAAACAACTGCTGCTGGACTATATCCATTTACCTATGCTGCTGTTGTCTAGAACATATGTCATCCTGGTTCAGAAAGGCTAAAGAAAACAAAACTTCCTTCAAGTTAGGCAGGATACAAACCCAGTAAAAGTGGGTGTCTCCTTGCTCCAATAAAGCAGTAGTTAATGCTGGGTAAAAGTTTTGCAAAGGATAATTTGCTTTGTGCTAAAGATTGTCAGCCTAAAAGCCAATGGACACAGCTGCACAATGTTTTCTTTAGCATACTTGTCAGTCTGCATGCATCAGATGTAGCAAATAAAATCATAGAATAGTTAGGGTTGGAAAGGACCTTAAGATCATCAAGTTCCAACCCCCCTGCCATGGGCAGGGGCACCTTGCACTAAAACATATCACCCAAGACGCCATCCAACCTGACATTTAACACTGCCAGGGATGGAGTATTCACAACTTCCTTGGGCAACCCAATCCAGCGCCTCACCACCCTCACAGTAAAGAGCTTCTTCCTTATACCCAATCTAAACTTCCCCTGTTTCAGGTGAAGCTTAATGTCTTACACTGATACTACAATCACTATGTTCTACTAATCCTATGTTAGGTTTTTTTTTCCTTCTCCAAATAGGCCCTTCTCCGTAAATGCTTCAGATTTGGCATGAAGTTCTTACATTAATCAAGCCGTCAACTACACAAAAATTGAAGCACAGCACCCTACGGTTTTACTGAAGTCCAACTTCTTCATGCCTGACACACAATTTGCAAAAAACTTAGCTTACTATGTTTAGAAGCTAGACCAAAAATAAACCAAAAAGTAAATAGAACTATCCATTACTAAAAGGAATAACAATGATAATTATATATCCAATCAATACAATTCAGGTTCTAGGGTCTGATAAAACAATGAAAGAACTATTTAAAGAAAACATATCTACTGCTGCCAAGTGGTGTTGCTGCAACAGTGTCATTTGCTTTCTTTTAAGAAAATCAGAAATACAGTAGCTGATAAATGCAAAGATACAGAATTGTGAAGGTCATTGTTAGCTACCTGTTACACAGAGCACAAACTAGAACATTAGAAACAGAATTTGCAGTTTTGCGAACTCAGACTGAACAGGTAAGAATCAATTAAAATATAGCCCTAGAGGGCAGGGGGGCCCAAGACTCTTGGTTGATATTCAAGGATCACTGGCTGCAAGCTCAGGAGCGATACATCCCTACCAGAAGGAAGTGCTGTAGGAGGGCCAGGAGACCTCCTTGCATGGATAAAGAGCTGCTGAGGAAAATTTGAAGGAAAAAAGAGGCTTCTAATAGGTGGAAGCAAGGACAGGCGGCCTGGGAAGAATACAGGGATGTTGTACAGGAAGCTAGGGACCAGGTTAGGAAAGCTAAGGCCCACTTAGAATTAAACTTGTTTAGGGATGTTAAGGATAACAGGAAGGGATTCTATAGGTACACTGCAAATCAAAGACAGGATGGGGACAATGTGGGCCCTCTCCAGAAGCTATTGGGAGAACTGGCTACCCTGGATTTGGAGAAGGCTGAGGTTCTGAATGACTTCTTTGCCTCAGTCTTCACCGGAAAATGCTCTGACTATACCAACCAAGTCTTGGAAGGCAGATGCAGGGACAGTGAGAATGAAGACCCTGGGCCCACCGTAGGAGAGGATCTGGTTCGAGACCATCTTAAGGACCTGAATGTATACAGTTCCATGGGACCTGATGAAATCCATGCTTGGGTCCTGATGAAATCCATGCTTGGGTCCTGATGAAATCCATCCTTGGGTCCTGAAGGAGCTGGCAAATGAAGTTGCTAAGCCACTGTCCATCATATTTGAAAAATCATGGCAGTCAGGTGAATTTCCAGATGACTGGAAAAAGGGAAATATAACCGCCATTTTCAAGAAGGGGAAAATGAATGACCCGGGGAACTACAGACCAGTCAGCCTCACCTCTGTGCCTGGCAAAATCTTGGAGTGGATTCTCCTGGAAGGCATGCTGAGGCACATGAAAAACAACAAGGTGGTTGGTGACAGCCTGCATGGCTTCACTAAGGGGAAATCCTGCCTGACCAATCTAGTGGCCTTCTATGATGGGGCTACGGAACTGATGGACAGGGGTAGAGCAGTTGATGTCATCTACCTGGACTTGTGCAAAACGTTTGACACTGTCCCACATGACATCCTTGTCTCTAAGTTGGAGAGACATCAATTTGATAGGTGGACCACTCGGTGGATAAAGAACTGGCTGGATGGCCGCACGCAAAGAGTTGTGCTCAATGGCTCAATGTCCAGCTGGAGACCAGTAACGAGTGGTGTCCCTCAGGGATTGTTGTTGGGACCGGTCTTGTTCAACATCTTTGTCAGTGACATGGACAGTGGGATTGAGTGCACCCTCAGCAAGTTTGCCGATGACACCAAGCTATGTGGTTTGGTTGATATGTTGGAGGGAAGGAATGCCATCCAGAGGGACCTTGACATGCTTGTGAGGTGGGCTGATGCCAACCTGATGAAGTTTAACCATGACAAGTGCAAGGTCCTGCACCTGGGTGGGAGCAATCTCAGGCACAGCTACAGGCTGGGCAGAGAAGAGATTCAGAGCAGCCCTGCAGAGAAGGACTTCGGGGTTTTGGTTGATGAGAAAATGAACATGAGCCGGCTTCAGTGTACGCTTGCAGCCCAGAAAGCCAAGCATATCCTGGGCTGCATCAAAAGGAACGTGACCAGCAGGTGGAGGGAGGTGATCCTGCCCCTCTCCTCTGCTCTTGTGAGACCTCACTTGGAGTATTGTGTGCAGTTCTGGGGTCCTCAACATAAAAAGGACATGGAACTGTTGGAAAAAGTCCAGAGGAGGCCACGAGGATGATCAGGGGACTGGAGCACCTCCCGTATGAAGATAGGATGAGAGAGTTGGGGCTGTTTAGGCTGGAGAAGAGAAGGCTGTGTGGAGACCTCCTAGCAGCCTTCCAGTATCTGAAGGGGGGTTATAGGGATGCTGGGGAGGGACTCTTCATGAGGGACTGTAGTGAGAGGACAAGGGGTAATGGGTTCAAACCTAAAGTGGGGAAGTTTAGATTGGATATGAGGAAGAAATTCTTTACTGTAAGGGTGGTGAGGCACTGGAATGGTTTACCCAGGGAAGCTGTGAATGCTCCATTGCTGTCGGTGTTCAAGGCTGGATTGGACATAGCCTTGGGTGGCATGGTTTAGTGTGAGGTGTCTGTGCCCCTGGCAGGGGGGTTGGAACTAGATGATCTTAAAGTCCTTTCTAACCCTAACTATTCTATGATTCTATGATTAGAACTCAAAAGCTAACTGGCACAAGAAAGTAATTTATTTGTTTGTTTTCTGTGTTCTGTAGTATTGGATCAAAGTGACTGATGAAGTCAGAGGGTGGGAATTTCAGACTGTAAGTAGAAACACGTCACATATCTTTTTCTATCAAGGAACTGATTCAGCGCCCACCTATTTGAGGCATACTGTGCAGGTAATGTCCTATATGGTTATTTACAGATTCTTACACTTATCTGTGAATCATGTGTGAGAGACTTATGAGGAGCAGATACAAGCCAGACAGCCAGAGCACTCCCCTGTTCTGGCTTTGTTGCAGCAGAAACTTTGCATCTCTGTTGTATGTACTGCAGCAGCTTTTTCAAGCCTCTGCCATTTCAGAAAATTTATTTAGAATATCTCTCTGATTCAAGCTGCTTCCGTTTTTTATAGGATGCCATGGATTAAATAAAGGAACCAGAACAAGAGATAACAAGCAGAAGGGTTGAATTTGTTGAAACCTATGGCCAGACTCCATTAGTTTGGGATGCTGTCTCACTTCAAATATCAACCCACAAAACACTGATCCTACACAGGGAACAGCAGTTTATTCCAATGGGCAGGGACTTCATAGGGCTGGGATGCAGCACACAGAAGTGTACATTTAAATAATCCTAACTTAGATTCTTTTCCCAAGTGTGAAAAAGCCAGCAGGAATCATATGTGCCAAATTTAACGTATGGAAGTACTGTTGTGCCAAGTGTCACATGGTACAAAGCAACTCAGGTGAAGTAAAACAACAACATTGCAAAAAGATAACTGCTGCAAAATACTTCTTTGTAGTTGCTGTTTCTTTTGTAATAAATAAAAACACTGCAGCATGAGAAACATTGCATTTTAATGGGTCACTGCTTTCTTCTGTAGTTGCAACTGCAGAGCTATTTTTCTACTGACATTTCTCAATTTCACGTTCTGAAAGGAAATTGTCCTCTCTCCCTCTGAGTTTCCATCACATTAGAGTTTTCATCATGTCGTAACCTTGGAGACACACCACAGAATATGGAAAGAACATAGAGACATGTTTGGAACTACTTTGCTGAATGGCAAAATATTCAATGATATGAGGTACTTGGAGATCAACCTTTTACATCAAACACTACGTATTTAGAAAGTGTATCATCCATTCCAAATGGAAAAATTTAGAATCATAGAATCATAGAATAGTTAGGGTTGGAAAGGACCTTAAGGTCATCTAGTTCCAACTCCCCTGCCATGGGCAGGGACACCTCCCACTAAACTATGCCACCCGAGGCTCTGTCCAAACTTGCCTTGAGCACTGCCAGTGATGGAGCATTCACAACTTGTCTGGGCAGCCCATTCCAGTGCCTCACCACCCTTACAGTAAATTTAAATGCAGTTTTTCATAAACCAGTCATTAAAACAACTGAAGAGAAAGGAAGAGAGAAAGTGATTCATGGAGGTGAAAAAATACAGCAGCATGAAAGTGTCTACAGTACTGAAATTGAAGGCGGTGCATAAAAATTCCAGCAGTAATATAAAAGCTTCTCTTCACATCACTGCAAACTAAGCTGAGAGTGTAAGGGTAGAGGTGCCCCCAGCATGTTTTTTTAACCAAAGACCACCTTCCCCTACTACTTTGATGAGAAAGAAGGAACCAAAGGGGTAAACTGGGAAATTTTCTAGATAAACCATTTAGGAAAAGGGAAAATGGGAAGTGAAACAGGCTGTTTTGTGTTGTCTCCCTTCTCACTGACACCAAGAAAGAGATGCTAGCTCATAACAAAACAGCAAGGTAAATGCTCTTTATTTTGTCCAACCCTTTGCACTTGATTAATTCTACCTATAAATCATTAACCCACTTGCCTATTACTCATCCCAGCTAGACTGTAAGCTAACACACTACAAATTCTGCAAACTTTCGTGCACATATGCCATCAGATCAGTAATACAGAGCAGTAATAATAGTCACGTATAATGCATAGTACACATGGATATCTAAAGAAGAGAAAGTTCTTAAGGGAGATATAAGCCCACATGCCCTTTTTGTTCTGGGAAAATCTCAGCAATGTAGTGTGTGTCCAAGGCATGTTTCCTAGATGTTTCCTAGAGCTTCCATGGGGACAGCACAGCTTCACACTGGCCACAGTGGATGCCTATGCTCATAAAGCATAACACAGCCCTCACACAGTACCACTGGAGTGCTGGCGTTCACTCTCCTAAACTAGAAATCTAAACATGAATGAAAAATGTAGAACTTGGTCATATGCCAGGGCTCTAGAATTTTAACTAAGGTTTCAGGGGTTTAATGTGGTTTTCAGTTGACAGCCTTTATCAAGGGTTCAACTGGGGATCCTTTTCTGTTTCTGAAACATCTGTTGGCCAGTAAAGCCACAATTACACTTAGCTCTTTTCTTGCTTCAGGTAAGGATTATATAATACAAGAAAGCAATTGCCATTTGAACAAGCAACAGACCAGCAAATGTAAAGGTTTCTGGATTCACTTCCTAGTGCTTTTACACTTCAACTACAAATATAAACATACAAAAACTATGTATATATAAAATATATGAATACTTTCCTTGAACTGTAGCGGACAAATGTCTCAAACCTCATGGGCTGTTATCTCTAGTTTGCAATTAGAATTTGAACTAGATGGCTTAAAGTCAGTTAAAGTATGTTTTCCCTGAAGCACCTGTCAACTGTGTCTACTACATCGTCCACTGGGGTGGCCCAGCTGGCACTCTGTGCCTGCAGGCTGCTCACATTGAGGTACCTGCCCTTCTCTGAGGCAAGTGGCTGTTGCTGCTGCCATGATGCCACAGGTGTAGTAAGAGGCATTCTTTTGTGCCTGCATGTGAACCATTGCCATTACTTCATTGATATAGCATTTTAAGACTTTTTCTCTGTTCCAATTTCCAGACGGTTATAAAGTTTCATGATTTCTTTTTCTCTTGAACCTCTCAAAGGCCACATGTCCAGAATACAACCATAAGCAGACTGCTGCCTACTTTTCAATGCCAGGCTGAAAAAAAGTTCTGAAGGACACTAATTTCCTGTATCATAAAAAGGATTGAGCCCTGCTTCCTAAACAAGAGTGGATGCCCAGAGAATCAGATGTGACTAGCCCTAAATATTTTCTGATATAATTTCCAGCTTCCATAAGCTGCACTTACAACAAATCAACTTAAATCAAACTGACCTGACATCACTTGCAAGGAATTATCCTGCTGTGAGACAGCTGATTGATTTCTTTTCCCCATTTCAAAGTGGTAACATGAACTGCTGCAACATGCAATGAATGTCATGAAGCTGCTCCACACAAAAATAACATACTGTCCATGAAAACACATGAATTTAGACAAGAAATATGCTGCACATGGTTTCCAGCCTCCTGTATGCTGCTGATCAGAACATGTTTATTTACCCTTACATAAACACTTTGCAATAATGTGCACAGTTCATATATTCCCTAGGTAATTGCCTGTTAACTGTTTCTTACCAAAATCAGAGACAGGTGCAGTGGTACTCCACAGGGAGGAAACTGATGATAAAGAAACCAACTTTCCGAGTCTTCTCCTCACCCCTCCCCCCAAAAAATAAGTACAATGTGCTAAGCAGAAGTAGGAGCTGATGTTTTACAAAAACAGGTTTACAACACTCCCCAGGAGCTCTTCCACACACATTTGACAGATAATAAAACCAAGGCACCAGCAAAATAAATGACATGTCCACTCAGTCAGGAGCAGCAGCCGGGGTTTAATCGGCCTACTGAAAGCACCAATGAACGCTAATGCAAACAGGATGGGTCAAATTCCTAAACAAAATGAAAGTAAAACTGGGTTTCATTGCAACTCATATCCTGCTGACAGTTGCCCCAGCAACAAAGAAACAAAATTCAGTTTTGCTTGCACAGCCAAGCACTTTCTCTTTTTGTATTTAAGTTTAGAATCCAAACGTTTTGGAGTGGAGAAACGAGCAGCTGAATAAACTGATACATTTCTCTGTAACATCTAGTATTTTTATAATCTAGTTTTTTGGGGTTTTTTACTCTCTTTTTTTAGAACATGTTTCTGGGTTTTGGTGTGAAATCAAATGGATCCATGAACAATAACAGATCCCATATTCTTTTGAGTGGCAGGGAGTTTTAAAGTTGGCTTGACAGATATTTGTGAATGATGGTGGGAAAAGGAACATGAAATTTCTGAAGTGCAATGAGCCATTAAAGCACTTGTAAGTGTGGCTATAAATCTAACACACATGCACACCCCCACTTCCCCTCTGCATCAGTACAAACACCTTTTATCAGTCATTCCATGACTGTCCTGATCCTCTTTGTCTTCATACTCTCAGGGCATGGCAGATTATCTTAAAATTACATAATAAGATCCCAAGAATGCAAACATCTCATTTATTCCTATTTTCCATGCATTTGTTTGACATGCAGCCAACACTTATAGCTCCAATGGAACCAGTATCTAGGAAGCTAAATTTACATGGCCGCATTATATCATGAGCTTAATTGGATACTTTTATCAAAGAAAAAAACTCAACAAACCAAAACCAACCAAAAAAACCCAAAACAAGTTAAAACAAGAGAACTACTCACAAAGTAAAAGTAAGCTACATTTTCTGCTGCATGTTCTGCTACAATGTTCTCAGCACTGCTTAGCAAATAAATTTAACACAGAATGTCATTCAGAACTATCTTTAGTCCTTGTTAGTGTCTTAGCACATTATCATGATTAATCATAGTTAACATACTAATGTACGGGCACTTAAAGGTTAACTAAAACCAGTCACATTATACTGGGCACTACTAACTCATCTTTTATATTATCATTTACCCTATTATTATATTCTATTTATGTTATAATATTACACATCTGTACTACACAGAGAAAAATATTACAGGTGTATTGAGACCTTGATTTTTGCAAAAAATTAAAAATGGGCCTAAAGAAAATACCAGCATGTCAAATACCCTCTAGACCACAGAGGCAAACGTGTGTACGGCTTTGAATAGGATCCACAGTTGCACAGTCATGCTCATGGAAGGGAAGTAATACTGGAGTTAGATTTAGAGGTGAAACTTCACAGTAACATGCACAGCTAAATAGGTCAAGTCTGCAAAATGCAGCCTACCTCACCCACACGCTGTCCAGGCTTTGAGCCATCATGCAAAACACCATATTCATTCAATGCTTTCCAAAGGTTCATTGACTGGTCGAATCAAAACCAGCTCTGTCATAACACTCATGCATTTTTCATAAATGAGGTCTTTGGTCACTATCAGTTCTCCCTCACAGGGGCAGACTACAAAAAATAGCTACAAACAACAAACTACAGAACACCTTTGGAAAATGTTTCTTCACCTGTACTAATTCTCTTCCTTTTTCTGCATTTTTACGGTATACTCATCACAGCATAATATGAACATTTCACAAACACATAACATCTCTATAGTAGTTAACTTCTTTTGCAGGGATTTTCCTTTGTATTAAGCTTATTTTTATCAGTAACAAGGAGGCCCCAAATGTCTTACCAGGGATAGGATAGTGACAGTGAAGTTACATTTTGTCCAGGTGACTTGTAATTGCTCTGTTCTGAGGTCTTCCCAGGAAGAGCTGCAAATCTGGGTGCCAATGCTCAACAAATGCAGCCTGGCGAAGTTTCACCTCGTCCCAGAGGAAGACAGCTGTCAAAGGAGTTAAAGACATGCAGGGTTAGGGAAGCCTGGGTCTGATTTGGGACAGTTAGCTTATTTTGGGACTATTTTTTCCATTTTACTATGCTCCAATTCAAAGCAGCACAGATAATGTGAGCAAGGGACACAGAGTGGTCCATTTTCTCCCCTTAAAACAGCTGTTTTCTTTCAAACCCTCTGCAGCTTTTCTAAAGTCAGTACTTTCACCCACTAGCATACTCTGTTAGATTAAAAAAGCCTGGAGGTCACTACTGTGCACTGTGGTAGTCAGCGACTGCAATATCTTCCTCAAATCAGGTAGAAGACATTTCTGTAGCTGTGGACATTTGGGAACAGAGAATAGTCCAAAAGGTAAATAAACAAACAATACATTATTCTTTAAAAGTGCCATTGTACAATAATAAGTCCACATCCTGGATATTCTTTGTGCAGAGAGCTGAAGGCCTATAGCAAAAGGAAAATTCCTTAGTTGGAGAAATAGAGAAATCCGAGGAAAGGTAAATTAAAACTCCCAAAACATCAGTGCTGAAATATTTGAGTATAAGAGGCAATCAGTAGAATCTTATCAACTGCATATCAATGAGGAATGGTGAGAAAGATGCATTGTTCTCTCTTTAAGAATAATATTAACACTTCAATGTTTGCCATACTCATGAAATTACATTAGCTGTTTACCTATCTACCTTTTTTTGGCCCTGCCAACTATACTTTTCATTTTCCTCTCTGCTGTCCTGAACAATAGTAGAAAGTTTTATAATCTAGAGAACATGGGAGTGGAGGTCAATGGCAACCAAGAGCTTTTCCTATTAATTTATTCTTAAAAGTCACTCTTAAGATGCCCTGTCAAAATATGCACTTCAGACCATATGTATACTGCATGCCACATCTGACTTAAGGCGTAAACTTTAAAAGGAACAAGTAGCTGTTTAAAGACCTTAAAAACATCCTTAAACATCAGTGAAAAAACAAGGAAATATTTGTAGGTTCAAGAGCCTTCACATCTTCAAAAACACCATCCACAAGCATACTCTGCTTTCTACGCAGTCATGGAAGGGTAAACCCATGTCACAAACCACTGTACAAAGCCAAGAATAGAAGATTGGTAACATTTCCTTTCCTCTTTCTCGTTGCATGTGATTTTATTTTTTTCTCATTATTTTGATTTAAATTCTGATATTCCTGGTAAGAGAACTATGAAAATACTGCTGAAGGAGACACCAGCAAACTGTCTGGTCTATATTTCTGCCCAACAGCAGGATTGACTGTGATTATTTCTGACAGATATTTTCATAACTTGTTCTTCGTAATGGAACATGCCGTTGCAATTTACATTGCATTCAGCGGGGAAGTTCCTGTTTACAAATAAAATCTGTATCATGAGGACAGTACTCAGCAGAATGCTAGGTTTACAAAGACATAAAAGAAGTCACAGAAAATTTATGTACTCTGGGCCAAATTAACCACTGGTAGAAAGGTTAATCAGGGTTATGCCCACCTCCGTGATTAACCAGCCTATGTCCTCTATAAAAAACATTGAGAGTTTTACCTGTTAATGAGGAGCCTGTATGAGTAGTATACTCTGTGACAGTTGCTTTACACATGCCAAATGTAATTTTAAACAGCCACTGCACTTGAGCTACTGTAATCAGATGAAACAACCCTACTGTAAGAGTTCAATGTTTCATTTAAGTCAAGGAGGTTTTTTTATCAACTTCCCAACAAACAGAGAAACTACAGCCAAGAAGACTTAATCTCTCTCCAAAGCACTTTTCCACCACATTTGCACCAAGTTTAACAACACTAAGAGCAAATGCCTTTGTATGGTGTATTTATCCCTGGATTCTGAAAGCCTGTCAGACATGGACTATTAGCCAGCAACTGTTTATGGCTGGTTTGTTTGAGGTGGTTTAGTTTTTTTTTTTTTTTCAATTAACAGTGTCACTTCTAATGTAGCCACAAGAACTATCAATTTCTGCTCAACAAAGGATGAATGCTTAGTCCAAGAGCTCATAAAGCATCTCTGGAAGACACAAGAAAGCAGGTAGCTGAAAGAGCATCTTGTTGCAGCACATTTCCTTTGTATGGGGATGACCCTTAACACTCCCCACATCATTTTCAATGCCCATCTTCCATGATGTGACTAGGGTTGCTCAGTGCAACTTATTACAGCTGTACCAAATTGGGGCTGGCACGGTTCAACATCTTTGTTGGTGACACGGGCAGTGGGATTGAATGCACCCCTCTCAAGTTTGAGTGTTTGGAATTTTAGGGGGTTGTAGTTTTTTTGATAGACAGAACTTACCTACAATACTTGAATGGTCAGAGAAGGTCATCAGATCCTTCTCTATACTAGGCAGTAGGTGCTGTTCAATAGTTAATCCTGAAGAGCATTCAACCATGATGCTAAAAAGAAATCTCTATCCTACTGTTAAGCAGGATGCAGTTTATCAGTCTGTACGTTGAAATAGATGTTGTACAAATGAAATTCACAGCATCAGCAATAATGAATCAGATGCTTAAAAAGCTCATCAAAGCAAGATGGGTGCCTCCAATTCCCAATCAGAAAGGCGCATTAAACCAGTTACAGAAAGACATTTCCATTTCCAAGACATTTTAGTGGATTCATGCCTGCTCCTGGCTGCATTTCAATGAAGATAAAAATAAAACGACATGTGCACTACACCAGCTCCACAGTAGGAGCACTTCCATGACTGGAAATAGTAGAGACAATTTCTGAAGCAGAACTTCTCAAAGAACTTCTCAAAGACTTCTGCAGAGCCAGCAGAGCACAAAGCAGATGTTGCTGCTGACAGGACAGAAACTAAATTTGCAAGAAGTTTACTTGGAGTTGGAAGAGAAGGGAAAAAGTAGAAAAGGAGTGTGATCACCACAAGTCCATAAAATATACAAGTCTTTTCTAGGCAAATTTTAAAGCTGTAATGGAAGGATAATTTTAAAACCAAACACCACTGGTACAGAAGCAGCGTTTTGTTGTGATTATAAATAATCCTCAGCAACAGAAACATATCACTCATCTGTGTAAGTCCATAACATAGTGTAGCCCTTCCCGCTTCAGGTGTCTGCCATTCTCAAAAGGATATGAACCACTGCCCAGCATGACCAGACTTTACTCATTTTTTTACTGCTACTACTGGCAACTCTTACTATGTAATCACAAAATCTGATGGCATTTGTTGCTCTTCTCAAAGCTTCAGATTTAGAGTTTTAGCTTTCGTTTACAAGATGTTTCTGTCCCTCACAGTTGCAGAAAGACAGCAGAGAACGCACTTAACAGTCTTAAAGATCAAAACCAAGGATACACAAAGATTCTCCTTTTAAAAACAAAATGCCGCAATAATTTTTTTACACTTCTACTAATGATTTACAAGTAAACGGAGACAAAAATTCACTTTGCAAATGAAAGGAGGATGTCAGCATATGCTTATTTAACCAACCTGTAGCTACAGATTCATGACAATTTCTTTTCTTGAAAAGATTTCTTCCTCTAACATCAGTATTTAAAGGAAATTGTACTGTTTATTTCAGGGAAGGAAAAGCAGGTTCATTGGTGACTGGTATCAGTCAGTGCTAGTGAAGGCTTAATGAAATTTTTCACTATACAAGAGCTTCTTTATCATGATTGTTACAATAAAGGTCAGAGTAAGTGAAGAATCCAAACAAAGGTATGAGAACAGGATGGACAGTTTATCTGCTGAGAAAACTTATCATCAAAAGAAAATTCTGCAGCATTAACTAATGGCTATCTCGGATTAATGCAGAGCCAAAATACAGACAAAATCTCACCTACACTGTGGCCATATGCACTGCAGTGCAAACATTGTAAAAAACCTCGTCAGTGTATGTCTGCTGCAGCCCTTTGAAGCAAAATGTGCGTGTGCATGTGTGCTATTGAAATCTTCTTTGCTTAATCTGAATAAAATTGCATATGTGAAAGAGGAAGTGTAGGGCACTATCTTATAGAAGAGCATTTTATTTGTCAGGAATTACTCCAGTGTATCAGAGACACTGTGTAAAAAGAGATTTCAATGTAATTATATAAATGTGATAAAATGATGCAGAACACTGAAAAAGTGCGAAGAAAAGACTTGCATGAAAGGTGTGAAACATTTTCAGTAAGAACTATCATCCCACTTTCTCTAGACAATTTCTCAGAGATTGACAGTAATATAATGTATTTAACTTCAAGATCTTGTACACATACTATTGTCATAATAGCATTCCAAGAATATCTTATTGAGTTTTGTATAATACCCCTACTACAATAACAAAGCCCAACAAAATAAAATACAAATAAATGATAAATAATATTCAAAAAGAATGATAAATGCATTAATAAACAAATTCTGCCTGAATGATGTAGGCAAGCAGATTTATGTCCGTAAGAACAGCCAGAAATACTATCTTGCACATGCTGTCTCGTACAAAACTTTCTGAATCACAGTGTTGCCAGGGTTATGGACCTTACACAATGGCCATGCCTAAGACCTGACTACTTGCTGGGACAAAAGTATGTGGGGCCAAAAATATTGATTTTAACTATGGATATATGTAAGATTTTAACTCCATCAAGGGAAATAATTTTGTTACAGTTTTATCATTTAATTATGATATATTTTCCTCATTATAGGTACGAATCCATGCTGTCATACTTAAACCTATTCTCTCTCACTTGTACAATGATCTAAACCCTCTACGCGAAGTTACCTCTAACAAATCCCAGCTACTGCAACTGAATGCTTGCTGAGGAAACACTGAATAGCAGTTACTTAAGATGAAGACTGGATCAGTTTAAGCAGCTCACAGCTGGTGGAGGAGGGCAGAAGTGGGGGAGAGAGACGAACTGACTCTTGTTTTCTTTCTGTTATATTGACTGAATCAGCCTATTTTGAAGCATGTCACCATGAAGCAGAGATGTACTGCTGTCTCTGTGTGGAGGAATGTTTCACAGTATAACCCAGAATTCTTTGTGTCATCGACATTAAGCCTGGTAAAATTACTACAAAGTGGGCAAGTGTCAGAAAACATGCTGAATTGCCCTGACCTACAGAAAGTGTGAAGCACCTGGCAGTACGGGTTATAAAATAGCTATAAAAATTGAAGATTGGGAAAATTTTTAGGGGCCATTCTTAACAACATCAATAAGTTTATAAACCAATAATAGATCTGAATGCAATAAAAATGAGGCTATAAAAGTTCATTAAAAGATTATATCTGGTTTGATCACCAAGAGGCAATCACAGAAGGTTTTGGATTAGAAGGGACCTTAAGTATGATCCAGTTCTAATCCACTGCCCACCTTCCACTAGACCAGATTGCTCAGAGCCCTGTCCAACCTGTTCTTGACCAGTTGCAGAAACAAGGTATCCACAACTTCCCTGGGCAACCTATTCCACTGCCTCACCAAACTCACAGTAAAGAATTTCTTCCTGAAATCTAGTCTAAATCTCCACTCTTTCAGTTTAAATCTATTCCCCCTTGTCCTATCACTACATACCCTTGTTTTGAACTGAGACTATGTGGTTTGGTTTTGGAAAGGCAAGTCCTTCTTTTAAAAGAAATGTGATTAATGTGTTGGTCTTCACCTAGGACATAACCTCTCCATCCCAGACTCCCTTTGTTTTAAGTGCGGAAGAAAGTATTTTTTGGTTGTGGTTTCTGTTTGTTTGTTTTGTTGTAATGTGTTTTTTGTTTGTTTGGCCCTGTTTTTTTCTCCATAAACTTAAACCAAACAGCATAAACCTTGGATTTCTAGCTGGTCTTTTCAAAAGAAGAGCCTGAAAGACTAAAGTGTTACATCAAAAGTGATGGGGGAGGGGGGGGAAAAAGAATTATTTTTAGTGCTATCTGCTTCAGAGGGAAGGAAGGAAAACCAAGGCCTAGGCAAAAAGGACTTAGTCTCAGAAAAAAATCTACGCAATTAAAAAATGCAAAATAGCTTAAGTGATCAAGATGCCGAAAGTCCTGTGGGTGAGGATATGTCATTGTTATAGCATAAATCATGAAGATGACAAAAGTTTATAAGCTTTCCTATACTCCCATGTCTGCAAGGCATGCAATTGTCTGCTGCAGAAGGAAAATGTTTCCTTTCCGAGTACCAGCATTCACCTAGGTTCACTAATGAGCCTTTCCTTCTGGATCTCTAGCTGTAGTCATAAGTCCTAATGTTGCACCAAACCGAGGATAGACCACTATGTCTGTGCATCTCTCCTTATGTTTATACAGAACCTATGTATGTAAGAAGTTGCAAGTATGCAATCTAGAATAAGCTGAAATTCTCTACAGTTTTTCCAGGATTTTTCTCTTACAACATGCATAAGCAAATCAGTAATGCATAAATCTAAAGCCGATCTTATCTGGGAGGAAATTATAAGTTTAAATATCCTTGACTGTACTGGGATTCCCTTCATTTCTGTTCATACTAAGTGAATCATGAATAGATAATTTTTTTTCTCTCTCTGATGGAAAATATTGTGAAAATACTTTCTTTTTCAGGAAAGATGATGACTCAGTTGGAAGATAAGATAGCCACTTGATGCTGAGCGGTGTTTTATCACAAATGTGAATGTGGCTGTAGATCACAGAAAGACAACGCTAACACCCTGTGTTTCTCATTTTTTGTCAAGTCTAGCTCAATGTCTACAACCGCTGTGACAGACTTCACTGACTGGCCCAGCCTCTATTCACAAAGAGAATAAAACTCCTAACTGTACTACGATGGAATGAAGTTCATACTCTGTCATCAGCACATTTACTGTATGTTCCTACTTATCCCATAGAAGCCACAGATATATATCTAATTCACACTGCCTAAATAGCAAGCTCATTATATAGAATGTATATAAATGAAAATTACCAGAAGATTGCCTTCAGAAACACCACGCCACAAGCCACTAGATTTCACTGCTAAACAGATACATATTCTCTCGAGTTAAAGCATCCCAGAGCCTCCTTATGTCTTTCACCTAAAAAAAAATCAGCTTGTATGGGTCCACATGTTGATTACTTGTCACTCTTCAGACCCATACAGGCACAATGAAGTACCACTACTTGCCAGCAAGGTCACATCTGCCAGGCCTGCTAAATGACTGGGCACTACCTGTCCTTCAAAGAAATAAAGCATTAAGAATAAAAAATCACAATTACATTGGCTAGAATGACTGTCCATAAGAAACATGAACAGAAACAACAGTGTACAAGAGAAACAGATGACAATCCTATGAATAAACCAGCATAGCACATAGTAGCATATTCTGGGAAGTAACAGTGGATTTACATTGACACACCTGTTAGAGTTGTTGGATATGAAAACTCCCTACGCAACAAACTTGCTTCTTCATCAAATGTGAACTTATCTACTGTATTCAATGCAATATGAAACACAAATTCTTAGTGTAACTCAATAAGGATAAGTAGGTGTCCATGAATATATTAACATGCAGCAGTCCTTTCAAGCATGTGCCATGTAACTCAAATTTATGTAACTGTGGCAAATGTATACAATCTAATGTATTGATGTTTTGTGAAGTGCTGTTCAGCACCAGTATTCAGACAACGTATGCTGAAGAAGCTTGAAGAATGAATAGCCAAGAGAGCTGATGTCTTTGCAAGAAACACAAAAGTCCAGTTATCACCATTTACAGACTAGGAGGGTTAAAAATTACTGTATTCAGAGACTAGACACATATGCAGCTGTTACCTGAGTTAAAGTACAGAGACACCACTGCCTCTGAAAGGACCATCACTCTTGGCAACATGGAGATGGTAAGTTAAAAGCATATTCATATTTATCAGAAATTCTTATTTCTTTACATACTGTGTAAAATCAAGTATAAGGAAATAGGTCCTATAGGCAGGCTAAAGTAACTAACGTAATTTGCTTAATGGCCTTTCCATAAATAAATGGTTCACAAAGGCATTCTGCAAATTTATGAAGGTACACAGGAAGAATTCAGTTAACATTTTTCTCAAATTCAAAGGGATAGCTATTTTGATATCTTTCCTGGATTTAGTATGGCTGCTTCTCTCTGCATACTGTTAGATCACTTGTGCTAGAAATGAATCTACAGCTTTTTCACCTCTACAGTGGGATGCAGCACATCAAATGGCAAGATATTTTAAAACCTCTCTGACAGAAGGCAAGCATGGTTCTTTGTCCTTTACCTCTTTGTACTGTCAGATACATATATTTTTGATGCATTTGAGCTCATCAGAAAGTTCAAAGCAAAACAAAACAACCCCCTTCATTAAAATTCTGTCTGCACACTGACATTGCTACAATCATATGTGTCACACAGGAGGACATTGTGAAGTTTAGGGACAGATGAATAAGGACGTAAGAGACAACTCCCTTTGAAAAGGAAAGGGTTTGATAGCTTGGACCTTTTCTCTGTTTTGTACAGGACCTGGACACTAAGTTAAAATGTATTCAGGTCTCAGAGGAATGCTAACTCATATTATGAGTCCAGCATCTAAAGTCAGGTCTCACTCTATCTGTTGCAATATAGAAAGTAAACTTGAGTTCCAAAGTAGATTTTGCATTCTCAATTTAAATTATTAGTAAGTTCGAAGAGCTATGGCTTCAGCTTAAGTACACAGAGTACACAAGCCTTAAATAAGCTGTCTTGGGCACTGCTAATAAAATAGCCACAGTAGCATGCAGATGAGCTTCAACAGCTAGGCATGAACCCATTTTTGCTACAGTTCATAGGGAGTTCCTATCACTAGGACCCCATTCTTCTCAGCAGTCAAGTTAGATAATTCAAAACCAGTTGGACGCACACTAAAATCTTGCACTGTCAACAGTGTAGTCATACATTTAACAAAAAACTAAATGAAGGCAAAAGGACTTCATAGTTTACCTACAGCATATATGTACTTCAGAATAATTTGGCTTTCCCTGAACTTTATGCGTGGAGAAATAGTTCACATAACTGTTGACTGTGTTGAAAACAGGAAAACACAAATATTAAGGCAGTAATTAGTAAAAATAAGAAGAGAAAAAATAAATGGAAATAGTCAAAGTAAGATCCACAAATAGCAATGTACCTAATTTGGGAAACTAAATATCTTCACAGAAAATAAGGGGGAAAAATACAGGTAAGTGTTCTAATATTTCACTCTTAGTAATACCAAAAAGATTCTCTAATCAACAGAAATGGACAGTAATGCTGCAACTTTACAACATTAAACATTAATTAATGAGATAATATATTTGCATGATCTAAGCACTTGATAGAATTTGTATGGATACAATCTATCTGTAAGGCTACATTTATTTTCTATCAAAGCAAAAGATACTGTAAACAAAACCACTGGGACAGCTGAGTCTAATAGAATGAAGAGACTGCAACTAAACATATACAAGGGGAAGCAGTAGAAGTATGAGGCTAGTCCCAGCTCATGACAAGATAGCCAAAAGGAATAGGCTATACAATTACTTCAGGTTTCAATAGAGGCTACAGTTTAACATGCTTACTACAGAAAGCACAAAATGTGTCACTGTGAAACTCAATTTTCAAACAGCCAGAAGGTAGTAAATAAAAGGCAAGAAATTAACATCCATAGTCTCAAGCCTGTAGGAGACACATACTTATCTCCTAAAAGGCATGTACTCTCAGCAAGAATAAGATAGCAGTGGGCAAAGACATGATAAGTATTCTTGTACAGTCAGATACTACAGCAATTGTTGATCTCCATTCCTTGAACATCAGTGGCATCTTGTCTTTGGAATCCATTATTTATATAAAATATAAGATTTCTTAATCCCATAACAGAGAAGCTTACTATGATTGATACATACGTTTCAACCTTAGGAATATTTTTTAAGCCAGTTCAGTAACTTCATTTCTGATTGCACCACACGCTCACAATCTCAAAATAATGAGCGCAGGTCACACTTTGTCTCGTACTGAGTTACTGTATTCAATAAATATCTTTCTGTTGATTTCACGGTGCCCTGGATTATTTCATTAAATAGTGTTCCAGTTAGCAATAAAGAGCTCATATTTACAGCACCAACCCAATACCTTTCAGTTATGTTTTACTGTCCAAATTCAGCAAAGTAATTAGTCTAGAGCATTCTACTTCCCTAATAGATGTGCTTCAGAACTTTGTGTAACAAATCTAAAAAACTGCTTAACTGGTAAGCTGAACTTTAGGCTAAAGCATCCTTATTCTACTAGTTCTCTTCTCCTTCCAATCAGTGTAATGCATGTAAAAAGATTCTGTAATTTTAGGAGAAAGTTATCACTGCTTAAATATTCTCTAATATCCAAGACCAACCAGCAACATTTTAGTCAAAGCTGTATAACAAAGTAAAAGTAAAATAAATTAGAAACTTTTACTTATTACCATCTTAGCATAAATCAATGTGACATTACTGACTAAGCTGCAGCACTGGGTCTTTGTCTTAGTTAATGACCAGAGAAAAGAAGAAAACCATAGAGGAATGGACAACGCAATTCAACCCTGGCACTCACAGCTCCTCTTGTGATACAGTGACTAGACGGAGACTGAGTCCTACTGCTGTGGGAGCAGCTGGCACACTTCTCTGGGCAGCAAGAACAATGGGAAACACACTTGGTGTGTGTCTGTCCTCCTTTATGGATTGTACACTGGAGCCAAAAGCAGGTAGCTAATACTCACATTTTTATGGTAAGTTGTTCATTTTTTTAAGCCTTTAACTGTCAAGTCACGTAAGGACCACAATTTCAACTTTCATTAAATATATATACACACAATAAAATCACATACTTTAATGACATGCATAATATAATTTTATTATATAAGGAGACATATCTTTAACTGTATCACAGATATAGATTATTATTTTTTATTTATATATAAATGCCTTTTCTGCCAATGGGGTGATCAGTAGTGTCACACTGATTTATGTTAAAATCATAAAATCATAGAATCATAGAATAGTTAGGGTTGGAAAGGACCTTAAGATCATCAAGTTCCAACACCCCTGCCGTGGGCAGGGACACCTCCCACTAAACCATGTCACCCAAGGCTCTGTCCAACCTGGCCTTGAACACCACCAGTGATGAAGCATTCACAACTTCTCTGGGCAGCCCATTCCAGTGCCTCACCACCCTTACAGTAAAGAATTTCTTCCTCATATCCAATCTAAACTTCCCTACTTTAGGTTTGAACCCATTACCCCTTGTCCTAGCACTACAGTCCTTAACAAAGAGTCCCTCCCCAACATCCCTATATCCCCCCTTAGATACTGGAAGGCTGCTATGAGGTCTCCATGCAGCCTTCTCTTCTCGAGCCTGAACAGCCCCAACTCTCTCATCCTATCTTCATACAGGAGGTGCTCCAGTCCCCTGATCATCCCCATGGCCTCCTCTGGACTTGTTCCAACAGTTGCGTGTCCTTTCTATGTTGAGGACACCAGAACTGCACACAATACTCCAAGTGAGGTCTCACAAGAGCAGAGTAGAGGGGCAGGATCACCTCCCTCAACCTGCTGGTCACGCTCCTTTTGATGCAGCCCAGGATACGGTTGGCTTTCTGGGCTGCGAGCACACACTGAAGGCCGCTCATGTTCAGTTTCTCATTGACCATCTCCCCCAAGTCCTTCTCTGCAGGGCTGCTCCGAATCTCTTCCCTGCCCAGCCTGTAGCTGTGCCTCAGATTGCTCCCACCCAGGTGGAGGACCTTGCACTTGGCATGGTTAAACTTCACCAGGTTGGCATCAGCCCACCTCACGAGCGTGTCAAGGTCCCTCTGGATGGCATTCCTTCCTTCCAACGTATCAACCGAACAACACAGCTTGGTGTCATCGGCAAACTTGCTGAGGGTGCACTCAATCCCACTCTCCATATCACTGACAAAGATGTTGAACAAGACCGGTCCCAACACCGATCCCTGAGGGACACCACTCATTACTGGTCTCCAGCTGGATAATAATTAAAAATTTCTAATTTATTCTATCTAGAGTTTAAAATGCAAAATGAAATGGTGGAAAAAGTTTAAAAAAATATTTCTAAGAGTACATGCTGAAGCAACCAAGCTTGGAAAAGCAGAGCAGCAATGTAGATGAGATTGTAAGAAAGAACATCATATCCAGTTGCCTTTGATGTTTCCCAAACATGGCACTAATTAAATTCTCCAAGTAATTTGCTGCTTGACGTTTGAAGCAAAGCCTGCTTCACATCACTCTCCTAGCATCTCCAAAAAAAAAAAACAAACCAAAACACTCACCACAAACCATGCAGAAGTCAGATAAAAATGTCTGCCATTGATGATATTCAAACTTGCATTTCTAAACCACTTTCACAATCTCAAAGGAATTTTCATGAAGTTTGGTGTTTTGGGTTGTCATTGGGGAGTGGGATAGGTGTTGTTCGTGTTTGTTTTTCTTTTTGTTGTGGTTTTTTCTTTTTTTTTTTTTTGTTTTGTTTTAATAGCCTGAGACCATGATAATGCAAGCAGAAGAGCTATTGCAGGGCTCTCAGTGTCAGACATTGTTAAATACTAGCTCACCCTCTTGGAGCCAAGGTCTGCAGGAAGCACAGGTAAAGAAATGTGAATGAACAGCAGTACTCTTAAAGCTCTGACTTCTTTCACACTTTGAAAAGTTGTTTTGCATAAGAAAAGCAGCAGAATACCTAAAAGCTGAAATAACAAAATTACATTATTGGCTCATATTTCATTTAGATTGGGCCATAATTCTGGTTTCCTCTGAGTTCATTTCACTGTCTGCTTTTCTTCTCTTAATGTGGACACTCTGTTGTTTAGTGATCTGTAGTAACACATGAATACTGGCTGATTTGGAGACTGCTTTTGTAGGTGTACTGTGAAGCTGTATATGCTAACCAAGATTTGATTCTTACTACATGAACAATGAGGGAGGCTTCAAGCATAATAAGAAGCGAAGCACTACAGAGCAAGGTTGTATTTCCAGGTAGCTGGAAATGTTCAAGCACCTCTAAGTCAGTACATGAACTGCCTGAACAATAACAACTCACAACCGAAGTGTGTTTGAAAGTTTTCTGTATTTTCTCAAAAGAGAAAAAAAAACACCCACCCACCAAAACCCACCTAAGCTACTTGTTCATCTACAATAGCCATAGTAGTTTTCAAAAGACTCATAAAGTATGTATTATAGACATTATATTACTAAAGAATTGTATCAAGATTGATCTAGAAGATGTATCACATCTAGAAAGTTAAAGCAAGCAAATGAGATAATACTGTACTAAAGTTCTATAAAAGAGAGTCTCAGCTACAAGATTTACCTCTTCACACCCTCACTGCTTATGCAGTCATCTCATACTTCCTAAGGGAGAGCTATGTCTGGTTTAGCTCATTAAAACTGCATAAGAAACATTAGGGTAGGCAGTCATAGACACATTGCAACCCTGATCCCATTTCCTCATCTAATTCTCATCCCTCCAGGACTTGCAATCAGACAAAACACAAAGAAATTAGTATTAGTCACCTACCTCACTTTAAGCATTACTAAAGGTTAATCCCAGCACATTCAGCTATGCCATTTGAATACTGCCTCTTGAAACACACCAATAGAATCAATAGAACCAATGAAGGAATACCCTCAAGGGCAAGACTGCCAACTTGTGATTTTGCAACTCTCAATTGTCTTTAGCAACAAGTCCTATGGCAATACTGAGCAGATGATGTATGGTATGATGATTTGATCAAATCTGGAGTTCCTTGCTGCATCCTATTCCACACCTTCCAAATTCTTTCCTGTGCAGAAACTACATTAGCAGAGCCAATGAGCCCCAAGTAATAAATGCTGCTGAGAAATGTGGTAATAGCAAACACTGGAGATCAAGGGTATAATCAGATTGGTTTTTTCAGCCAAGATTTTTATTTTAGATTTCATTCAGTAAGAAAAGGCAGATGAGCCAGAAATTTAACTGGTCTACCTAGATACCATACACCTTAGTTGAGCATTAGTCAGTTATGTTTTAAGTTTTTTTTACATGTGTTTATCTTCCTGGACAAAAATTCATTCATAAACATTCTTGCAATTTTAATATTTAGACAAAGACGCATGCAATATTCAGTGGGCAGTATTTATAGTATTTGTAGCATGTTTTGCCTCAAAGTACCTAAAGGTGCATTTCCACTGGCTTAAAAAAAAAAAAAAAAGCTTTTCAGTTCAGAAGTCACAGGTTACAGAGATTGAAGAGAATTCTGTCTCACTAATTCCAGTTGGCTCCTCCATCCGTACAACATAACATGACAGCTTTCACAATACATCACCTTCCTAAAACATAAACGCTATCTTTCTGAAGTACTGCCAAGATGTTCGGCACAGTTGCCAGTCTGAATTATACAAGGAGCAGACCACTACAGCAAAGACTTGCTCAGAGTAGAAGGCTGTTTGGGCAAATACATCTACCCTTTTGCAAAAATCAAAGACAACAGGTAAAGTAACAGTCACAACCGTGGCACCCACCTACCTATGATATGTACAGCAGACAATCTTCAGTGATAAAACTATATGCATCAGCTGTTAATGCTCTAACCTTGCTACTGCCAGTGGAGTTTAGAGGCCCTGCCTGGTCCTGACCAGTTTTAAGAAGAGAAAGCCAGAAATGAGTTATTGCAGAATATATTCATCACCCATGCTGCTGATATTATGATTTCTAGGACTGATTATAATATTTCACTCTATCACCTACAATATATTCAGCTTACCATCTAAAGCTACATGTGGGTCAACTGGAGTTACCTTTATGGATTTTAGCAATAAAATCTGTTATTTGGCTGGATAACTAGCTGTACTTTCCACTAAATTTATTATTAAGAATACAACACAACAGTTGAACAAGATCTACACTATTCCCATGGCACAGCACCACATAATTCCACAGCTTTCAGATCAAATACCAAATGCTTCAGCAGGGAAACTCAGCTACTGCTTCACTGTAGCTGAATGCAAGCGTAGCCTTTTGTGGCATTTGCTATATGAGCAGCTCTTTATAGAGGAGTCACATCCAAAAAGACAGGATCTGTGCCCCACAGAGCTGAACACAAACATGAAACTCACAACGGCATCTAGAAATATGAAAATATGTATTGGCTGAATCAACAATAGATGTATATATTTTATTTTTAATGCTTTATGATTATTATTATTATTGCTGGTTGTGATATTGAGACTCTGACTTCTGCTACAGTAATCAAAAAGACAAGTCAGTAGTTTGCTGAAAAAAAAAGAAAAAGAGGCATCTTTCAGATGTTGTTTGAGGTTGTGTGGCTTATTCCCATTTCTCCTCACCCTACTGGCACGTACAAATTCACTACCATAGTTCCCAGCTCACTAAACCAAATGTTTTAGCAAGCTGAAGGTCGTTATAAGTAAATTTTCCCTAGATGTTTCCTTCATGTCAGACACACTGGTTAAGCTGAGCAGCCTGTCAGAGTTATAACCTGTTAACACCAAAACATATCCATAAAACACAAATAGAGTGAAAGATTAAGTTAACAAATTGTTAGTGCTCTTGTACTGGTAAGTGTCAGGATCTCAGTGAACTGGTAGTGGAAAAAAAATTTAAAATAATAATAATCAAAAAGAATTTTTTCTTAAACAAACAAGAGAAAGGGTAAAAACTTTTGTGGGTTTTCTGTTTCCCAAGAGAATCTCTCATGAATGTCTACTACTAATAATCTCTTTTCCAAAATTAAATGAAGAAAAAGAAAGGGTTCTTTAGAGCTCCCCATGCCGCCCTCTCTCCCTCTCAACCATGACTATTGACCAGACCTGAGAAAATGTTTGTCTCCATTCCTTTCAAGTTTGCTGAACATACTAACATACCACATCCTACTGGTATCTATTTTCCCATCACAAGAAATGCATATGCTGCCAGACTACTGAAGGCTTTTTGTGGTTTCCATTTCTTTCCCCTTTCCTCTCTCCAAACAGCACACATCCTCTCTGAACAGCAAGGTCCACGTCCAGTTTGCTCCTGCCACTGCAGTGCAGTTGCCTCCAATACAGCTGACCGCTGTTTGCCCTTGGCATGCTGCCCAAGAACGCTCCTCCTCTCCAGGATTCTTTCTTTATTGTTGTAATCTCACCTGCTTTTGAAGGTTGCAGAAAAATAACATATGCATTGGGTGTGGGTTTTTTAAACAGCACCTTCCTTCATGGTACAGGATGTTTTCCCAGAATTACACCTTTGTGTTGTCCACATCTCTGGTTCCCAAATTACACATTTCTTTTCTTACAATATTTCTTATTTGCCTTATTTTCAACTATTTTTGTGTGTTTCTGTTAAAGGTAACAGCATTTACATATAAGTACAATATTGTATTGTAAGCATTTCCCCACGCTTTTGTGTGCGTTTCTATGAACTGTATAGGAACTTTTGGCATCATGAAGAGTAAAGCTGTTCAAAATTATTTATTTTGGTCAAGCTGATGTGTCAATAAAATTATATACACAGAAAAATTTCTGGAAAATGCCTCTATAATCTTTGGAATTAAAAATGCTATCCCTTTACTAACTACTGAATATTTTGGTGTTTTAGATATATGTACTTGAACCTACAATCTTCCCTCTGAAAAAGTTTTTGTGATGCTGCTTAGAGATCACTTTCTGTTTTCTTGCGGGCTGCAGCTTTTCCTACCCTGTTGCTCTTTTCAGGGCACCTAAATTCTGATTATTTCAGTTTGGAATATCCATTCAAATCACCCACCCTGTTCCCATCTGGATTTTCTTTTTTAAATTCTACGTCATCTCTTCTACAATTAGAAACTTCCAGCAACAATCCCACTTAACAAGCACAGATTTCCTCACTGAGTTTTAAGTTTTCTACCCATTGTTGAGCCTCATTGTGACTCAGTCCCTCATATATAAAACATGAAACAATTCAGACTTTATATAGTGGCTCATTTAAACATTGTCAGCTTTATCACGTAGATTTGAACTAAGTCTGTTTTAATAATTTCATAGATAATAAAAACCTTGAAGAAAAAATTGTCCATACTGGCTCTTCCTAACTCTCCGTCTCCAGGGAGACTCAACATACCTATATCACAGGATATTTTCAAAGAGTTCATTTTGGTGAAATTGTGTTATTTTTTACCCGCAATCCAGACAGATATCAAATGTCTATTTCAGGTTGGGTGTTGCCTATTCTTTGTCCTTTGCGCAATGCTCCTACCACAGACCCTACAGCAAACAAACAGTAGCCTAGGCTTGCAGTTACAGGATTATCTGTCAGAAGCAATGAAAGCACAATTGCATACAAGTAGAAAAAAGGAACTTGACTTCTTTCAGTGAACTGTTTGTCCTTCAGCTTTCAGAGAATCTGGGCACTGAATTGAAGATGTCTTTAACACCTGAAGTTTAAGAACAGACACTATACTAAAAAAAAATAGCAGTCATCAGGCAAGAAAATCCTCACTGTTTTCAACGTGACTATTAGAAGGAACAAACCATCCAAGTAAGAAGCTGTAACTTATTCCAGAAAGAGTGAAGTTTTTTTCTGCTCTCTGCCTGAGGTTATTGAAAACACTTTGAAAAGCACCCAGACACTGCCAGATACTTTGCAAATTGCAGCTGCCAACCAAAATCACTAGAAACTAGAAGCACTAAGGGAAGCCTTCCAGAAATTATTTAAATGACATGGAATTATATTTACAATCACCTCCTGTCTCTGGGATACACAGCGAGTTAAGGCCTTCTTTGTGTCTGCTTTCTGGGATGGGAGTTCACTGGAGCAGAAATTCCCTTTATATTTGCGTCTTATGCAGCACAGATAATGTTGCTAGTATTCTGCAAATGCAGCACTGCAGCAGCGCATCAGCACTAAGCAGCTGATTGTCAAAGTGACTTTATATAGTTCAAACTTTGATTCTAAAACATGAATGTGCTTGGGACTTTCTTTGGTGCCTTAAACCAGTGAAAACCTTTCTTCAGGCTTAAATAGAAATGAAAGGGATAATACTGCTTGTTGTTTAACTTTGCAAACTACAGTTTGCTATTTCAAGCTAAGCAACTATACATTTTAACCCAAACAACAAAGGAGGAAAGTTAAAACAGTACTTCTCTACCTCTTTTTATTTAAGGGAAACAATACATCTGCATAGACAAGTTTTTCTTGGCCCCCTTCTCAATGTTTGGGAATGTTAGGACAGTTCAAGGCTAGCTGATATTTTTCTTCACTCTTTAACAATATTATGTGAAGCTCTTAGAAAGCAATGAGAAAAATTAAGCAAGTAAGTCAAACTCCTTTCTTCATACATCATACATGCTAGAAAAAAAATGGGTTTTGCTAGCACGCCTAAAAAACCTATGAGCCCAGACCACATTTACAAGATTAATCTTTTAGGTTCCCTAAGGTGAAAAAGACCACTTGGTATGAAAAACATTACCAGAAAGAAGAAGTTTTAATATCTTTGTCTACAATGACCCTTATACTATGATTATAATATGATAGAGGTGAGGATAGTGAAGGGGGATATTTTTCTTGCAAAATAAAATGTCAAAGATCCTGTTCTAAACAAATTTACTAGTTTCACAAGAGGATTGGACAACTTCTTGCATGATATATTGTTTAAATGAAATGAACTCTACTGGGTGTCATAATCTGTCAGTTAATATTGGAAATGGCCTGAAGGCCCTGTAACAAATGTAACCTTCAGAAATGGCAGCTCAGTCTAAATGCACATCAGACCAACTGAAATGGTCATAATTTAGTAACCCTTTAAAGCTGTGCTCTGCTTGACACAGAACAAATGGCTACTTTGAGCCTTGGGTTATATTCTTAAACCTGGACTTCTAGGCTTCCTGCTTCTTTGAGATGATTATTATCCATCATTTAAAGCATTTAATAAGCCATTGTTGAGGGAATGGGCTGTGAACTACAGATACTCTTGTACCAGAAACCAAACCACAGATGTGACACACAAATACATTTTGCTATATTTGTATATCATACCTCTAGTCTACAAAAAGCCCAGTGTAAGCTTCTCAGAGTTCTATACCAGGGAGTCAGATATATTGTTGTATCACAATTACTGGACAGACAACAATGAATTATAAAAAATTATAGGAAGATGATAGAAAGAACTTTCTATAGCAGTAAAGCAGTCTGACACATTGAGAAAAAAATATCTGTGAAAAGCCAAACAAGAAGGGAGTAGGGGTGGAAGGAGTGGGCCATTATTTTGCAGCAGAATACGACTGAAACTGTCTGAACTTCCTCCTATGTGCATATAAAAAAAAATATGTCAAAGATCCAAAATGTAGACTAAATGAGAAATACAAACCCAGAGAGTCTTCCTTCAAAAAAGTGGTGGGGTTATTTTTCCTTCTCATTATTCAATGTGTTTACATATAGTTTGGGTTAACAGTATTAAAAATGAAATAGCAATATATTTTCCTTTTCTCATACTACTGCCCATCTTGTAATCACCTATGGATATGCCTTGATGATTGCCTTAAAGAATTAATTGGTTTGACTTTTCTGCAGAGCTACATTCCTGTAGCTGGGCTTCCTCATGCAACAGGTCCTCCTCCCTGGCATTCTCCCTACATACTCTTAATTCCACTACACATGTAGACAGATATAGGGTTTTTGATGACATTTCTACTTGCATAGAAAAACTGAAAGCTTGTCAATTTGTCTCCAAGATTGACATTACAATATCCAATCTTGTTCTTAAGGATTCCATCTTTATTGTAATAAATGTCCAGGAGTTGCTGGTTCTTTCTCTTTAAATGAACTCTAGAAATAATCCTTCATACTCAAATAGGGAGTCATAATACTGTTATGAAAGTGTTTTTTTACTGAGGTTGAAGTTATTTATATAAACTGATGTTTTCAATGTATCAATATAAATTGCTTATTTGTTAACAGGAATGTAAGCAGAAATTGACTTTTTCAAGCTATTGAAAGAATTCAAGACACAAATTATTTTCAGAGCGTCCTTTCGAAATGGCTTTTTCATTATTTCAATGGTTATCCTAAGAGGCCAAGTTCTAGTCTAAAAAAAAAAAAAAAAAAAAAAAAAAAAAAAAAAAAAAGTTCTTCATATCTGGGTATTTTATTTACTATCTTAAATATTAAATTCTGTTTCTACTTCTCTCTCTCTTTACCACTGTTCTTCCATTCCTATTTCTCAATTTTTGTCCCAAGAAATCCTGCACTATCCCAAAGTATGGACTCTTACTAAATGATAATCATCATTGTAAATACTGACTTAAATTCACACAGAATGAGTTTATATATCTTGCATTTCAGCAAAAGCTGACCAAAGGAAATCTGGGGTATCAAGTTCCGACTTAAACTTTGGCATAGGCGAAATAAACAACTATTTACAATAGCATGGTTCTGAGCATATCACACACCTGTTGACTTCCCTGCCTACAATATTTGTGTCCAAGCCGTAGAGAGACAGATTTCCCATTGAAACTTGCTCAAGTTAGGTATATGGAGTTGGGGTTACTATGGATCATTCCTGTAGTCCCTGCTGTATGTGCTCTGCTTCCTCAGCACTCCATCAGTTCAATAACAGCAAACCTGGCTTTCCAGAGATCTTGTTGCATTCACCATGTCCCATACCTCATAATTCCATAAACAAAGCTTATATTGGTAACACACTTTCAGCTGTCTTTGACTGAATACCTAAACTGAAGTAGAAACATACGCAGTGAACAACTAAGCGATGCTGGTACAAATTATATTTACCTCCTATTTATAAAAAGACAGCTATCTAAACCAGCCATTTCTGTGTCTATAATCAAAATTCACATTATTACTACTGCTACAAGAACTTCTACCCACCTCTGTCTTGTTTCCTAATAATAAACTGTTCAAGGTACCTGTGTATAATATTAATGCCTATAATGCAATATCCACAAAGGAAAATGTACTCACCATTGCAAAGATACTTTTCTTTGCATTGTCATTCAGCAAAATAATGTATGTCTAATTCAAAGATAAGTAATTACATTAATTTCCATAGCATTTTTTACATGCTTAGGAATGTGCTAGTGCACACTGATCAGGCACAGAGGTACAGTGAAAACAGAACAGTGCACTCCTGACCTGAAATTACTCACTTTGTATGGAGATTAAAAGTTATGATTAATTAGCTAAAATGTAATGACAGAAAGCAGGAGAGGAGATACACTGGATAATCTGAAAAAGTAACAGAATTTGACAGATTGCCTCAGAATGAGGTCCTGCCATTTTGCCCATATGACTATCTAGAGCAATTTCACTGAAAATAATCTGTGTAATAAAGTTACAGGCACATCATACCATAGCTTGTAGAGTCCAGTCTATATCCTTCGTGTGATAGCTTGTCAATGTTTATGCGGAAAGCTATGGTTTACTTGCACCAATGTTGCCTCCATGACCACCTTGTTTATTTTATTAATTGCTTTTCCTTTTGGGACTGATTTCTTAACAACCACTGAAAACTTTCTTCCTGCTTCAGTTTCAAGCCATCCTTCTTGCCCTAGAACCAACATAAACATGTACAAAAGCAAATGGAGAACAAAAATCCCAGGCTGGTCTTGTTCCGTTTTTCATTTTCTGTACAATAGATAGCATTAATTTATTGGTACAACATGGAAAGCCTGACTTGCAAAGGCCATAGGCAACCACAGTTCTGGCTGGCTTTTAAATACTGGCAGCTGTTCCAAGGGGGGAAAAAAAAAAGCATATGAATCATAGAATCATAGAATAGTTAGGGTTGGAAAGGACCTTAAGATCATCTAGTTCCAACCCCCCTGCCAGGGGCAGGGACACCTCACATTAAACCATGCCACCCAAGGCTATGTCCAACCTGGCCTTGAACACCACCAGTGATGAAGCATTCACAACTTCCCTGGGTAACCCATTCCAGTGCCTCACCACCCTTACAGGAAAGAACTTCTTCCTCATATCCAATCTAAACTTCCCCTCTTTAAGTTTGAACCCATTACCCCTTGTCCTATCATTACAGTCCTTAACAAAGAGTCCCTCCCCAGCACCCCTATAGGCCCCTTCAGATACTGGAAGGCTGCGAGGAGGTCTCCACACAGCCTTCTCTTCTCCAGCCTGAACAGTCCCAACTTTCTCAGCCTATCTTCATATGGGAGGTGCTCCAGTCCCCTGATCATCCTCATGGCCTTCTCTGGACTTCTTCCAACAGTTCCATATCCTTTTTATGTTGAGGATACCAGAACTGCACTCAATACTCCAAGTGAGGTCTCACGAGAGCAGAGTAGAGGGGCAGGATCACCTCCCTCGACCTGCTGGTCATGCTCCTTTTGATGCAGTCCAGGATACGGTTGGCTTTCTGGGCTGCGAGCACACACTGAAGCCAGCTCATGCTAATTTTCTCATTGAACAAAACCCCCAAGTCCTTCTCCGCGGGGCTGCTCTGAATCTCTTCTCTGCCCCAACCTGTAGCTGTGCCTCAGATTGCTCCCACCCAGGTGTAGAACCTTCCACTTGTCATGGTTTAACTTCATCAGGCTGGCATCAGCCCACCTCACAAGCGTGTCAAGGTGCCTCTGAATGGCATTCCTTCCCTCCAACATATCAACCAAACCACAAAGCTTGGTGTCATCTGCAAACTTGCTGAGGGTGCACTCAATCCCACTGTCCATGTCACTGACAAAGATGTTGAACAAGACCGGTTCCAACAGCAATCCCTGAGGGACACCACTCATTACTGGTCTCCAGCTTGACATGGAGCCATTGAGCACAACTCTTTGTGTGCGGCCATCCAGCCAGTTCTTTATCCACCGAGTGGTCCACCTATCGAATTGATGTCTCTCCAACTTAGAGACAAGGATGTCATGTGGGACAGTGTCAAACGCTTTGCACAAGTCCAGGTAGATGACATCAACTGCTCTACCCCTGTCCATCAGTTGCATAGCCCCATCATAGAAGGCCACCAGATTGGTCAGGCAGGATTTCCCCGTAGTGAAGCCATGCTGGCTGTCACCAACCACCTTGTTGTTTTTCATGTGCCTTAGCATGCCTTCCAGGAGAATCTGCTCCAAGATTTTGCCAGGCACAGAGGTGAGGCTGACCGGCCTGTAGCTCCCTGGGTCATTCATTTTCCCCTTCTTGAAAATGGGGGTTATATTTCTCTTCTTCCAGTCATCGGGAACTTCACCTGACTGCCATGATTTTTCAAATATGATGGACAGTGGCTTAGAAACTTCATTCACCAGCTCCTTCAGAACCGTGGATGGATTTCATCAGGTCCCATGGACTTGTGCACGTTCAGGTTCTTAAGATGGTCTCAAGCCAGATTAATGTTTAGAATAATGTTTATATCTAACAGCAAACTGCGTATCTGAAAGTTATTTATGATAAATCAACCTATCTATATGAAAACATTTTAGTAGTTAACCAGTTAACTGCCAAAAATTTGGTGGTTTAGGTTTTCACACACTACCGCAAGCCAATTCTGTATCAAAGCTATTGACAATAAAAGTAAATGTGAATGTGTTTACTTGACTAATATATATTATCTTTGTTTTACCAGGATGGCATAATGTTAGCAGAGCATAGCATAGCAGAGCATAGCCTTAATTTGGATAAAGAAAGATGAAGTAGTTGCAAATATAAGAAAATCTCTAAATGAAAGGACAGCTTATTGATGAATGGGCATATTAAATTATAAATTAATCCAAATTTATCTTAGCAAGCTTTTCTGAAAATTCCAATGGATTAAAGAAAATCAGAAGCACTGATAGTGGAACAAACCAAAATCAATACAGACCCTAAGGCATTTTCTGTTTCATCTTTCTATATGACAATTGACACTATCCTGCAAAATATTTCCAAAGCATTCACTAAGATACAAACAAGCTGTATCCAGAAAGGAAAATTAGAAATTATTTCTCACCATAGGAACATATTAATAAGCAGAAGTCAGATGGTGTAGATCTGTCCTGTACAAGATGGGTCCTGTATCATGTTAAGGAAATCACAAATGGGACTTCAAAAAGCATTACACCTTCAATCTCTTCCTATGTTTGAAATGCAGTCTATGAGAAAGACCTATAAACAGATGCATTTTTTGAAGATGACACGTTGGTGGAAATAAAGTGAAATAGGACAAAATAGCTTGAAATATAATTGACCCAACCAGTACTTTTTTTAACAGAACTTAACATGTTCAGAGATTAAATGATCCAACAGTGCAGGTGAGGCTGCTTTTACCTGCACATGCAATGTAAAAATTCTAGTTATCTGGGAGTACCCAGATTATTGTTGCAAATTATTGTTGTACATGCATTTCTCAACAGGGCTACTCTACTCACACTAAATGAGGCTGGAAATATCAAACATAAATCACAATATCCAGATGGATAGGAATACAGATAAAATGCAGTAACTCTACTAGAGGAATCACGCAGAGAAAATGGCACAGGATTAGTATCTACTCACAGAACCAGCTGACATTGATGCCATCCTGTATCTAACTGCTCTGCTGAACAGTTCCAAGGCTAACTAGTGTCACAACACCTTAAACTCTGGGTAGTGATATAATTTGAGTTGTTGCCACAGCATTATTGATGTTATTTAAATGGATAACCACTTAAAATTCAGAGGAGGCAGCTAATTTTAGCAATTCTCTTCAGGACACTGTTCAAGCATCCTATGTCAACCTCTGACTATGTGAACTGTTTGCAAAAGCAGAAATCTAGGACTAGTAGAAAACTCACAAATCCAGCAATTTTCCATAAGAGTCTAGGCACAATCAGCTCCAAGTGTTCATTAGGAGCTCAAAATCAAGAAGTACCCCAAATTAGTGGAAACCTCCAGAATCATGCTTTAATTTCTGTATCTCTGTTTTAATATCAAAGTAGTTTTATATGTTGCATTAAATTGATGTGAGGCTTCCTAAATGCCTGTATACAACTAGTGTCCTTTGCAAAAGACAGGAAAAAGAGAAATTATTTGACCTAAAAAAGTCCCAAAGTGCTTTGACCACTGTGTAAAAATGTAGAAAATAAGGATTCTGCTTTTTCCCCTTTTTTCCCCACCCAGATCCCAAGTTGGCAGGAAGCTGAAGGAAAACAAAACTGGTCTATAAAAAGAAAGCAAAATCAAAAAGATCTAGGGCTAATTCTTATCTAATTTTCTCAAATAGTAAATCCATAAAGCTTTAGCTTTCTTCTCAGTAATTAAAACCAGATACACATAAGTGTTAAGGAAACCAGAATACGGACGGTATGTCTTTTGCCCTTCATTATCACAATTGTGCAGTGAAGTAGCCAATGTTATCAAGAGAGTTTTACAGATAACAGAAACAAAAAAGTATAACACATCAATATGAAACATTACAGCATAACATTTCTGCCTGTTTATTGCTAAATACTTCTTAGAACTGCCATTCTCTACTCTCTTGTATTTTACAAACTGAAACCAGGGGGAAAAAAAATGAAATACAAAATACCTCAGGCAAATAAACAAACATGATCTCAGTTCCTTGTACAAAAAACAAACAAACAAAAAAAAACCAAAATCACACTTTATCACTCGCTAATTCAAAGCCTTCTACACATGCCCAAATCCCATCACACAATTAAAAAGTGTCTTATATGCGACAGCAAAATCAGGGCCCTGTTCACATGAATTATTTACGTTTCCTAAATCAAGAGCACTTCTCTCTAAAGCCCACATTATACTGCAATATCTAGTACGTATACCAGCCCTATCTATACTACATAAGTTTATCTAGTCATACTCATTGAATATACACAGTGCACTTAGCATGGATGTCTGCATAAAACTAGCCTTTTAGTTTTGCAGCCAGAGAAACATTTCTCACTTCTTCGTGTGTCCCTCACAATTAACAGTAACATTGCTCAAATTTACTGGGAAATGGCCAGTATTCACATTTCTCAAAGATGTGTTTCACAAGAAATTACTTTTATTTACTCACTGATCTATCATAATGAGTGGACCCTAGGAACTCTGCATGCTATCTGTGTCCCTAATATTACTTGTTTTAAACTGATGTTAAACATAATTTAAGAAGTAACAGCTGTTTGGTTTTGGGTACCTTTGGGAGTGGAGGGGAGTAATCAAAGTTAATGTTTCATGTTCCGATTCTAAACAGCAGGTGTTCAGATGAAAGCTGTGGGATTTAATTTGAAATTAACTCTGAATATTTTCCATTGCTGACAGTGCAACTGTTGCTGATCATTTTAATGGTATCAGCAAGTCTTCTCACCAGTTACCCTCAACATAATATGAATGATTTTCTTTAGCTAAGATTGTGAACTATCTAAACTGCCGATTAAACTTGTGGTTCTGATCTGTGACAAGGGACTGAGCAGTTATACATTGCATTTCAGTTCAGCAGACCATTTTACATGATGAAATTATTTCAAGCTGAAGTGGAAGGTCATTTCTGTTTCATATACCAGATGATTTTCGTACACAATGACATCACACATTGAAACACCGTCAATGTCCTCTCCACCCAGAGGAAATGTGAGCATTCCTTTAGGACATGGAGAACCTCAGTATCCCATCTTGCACCAATGTTGTACTGCTCAGCAATCAAACAGTACAATCTTTTGGCTGATCAAAATGCTTTCTAACACTTGGCAATATGGGTCTGTGAGGTGTGAATCTGTCATCAAAACACAGAAGCCAGGATGGTCTGAACTCTAACTCAGAGCACTCCAGTCTTTTCATGCATAGCCTTGGGTGACATGGTTTAGTGGGAGTTGTCCCTGCCCCTGGCAGGGGGGTTGGAACTAGATGATCTTAAGGTCCTTTCCAACCCTAACTATTCTATGATTCTATGATTATCCTGTGCAAAAGATTATTAGTATGGACTGTGTCTATTTGGTTCTCAGAGCAGTGCAATTAAGTCAAAAGTAGGTATGCATGCTGCTGAAATGCAGAAATGATGCTGCTGATTGTAATGATTAGTAGAGAGAGATCAAGTATCCAAATGTTATAAAAACTATATTTATGTCACTTATGTCCCTGGTTCAACTCTATTTGCAGACTCAAAATGAATTAGTCTATTAACACACTAGTTGCATTTGCACCTTTCCTATGCTCAGTAAAATGCAGAACCTTCAAACCACTCATTCCATCCCGTTCATGCACTTCATGTGAAGAAAGTGGGGTGCTCTTCAACCAGTTTTGGATAAATGCTTAACTAATATCCTGCTGGCAATTCTAAAGATCTGGAACAAACACTTATCAATTAGCCAGGTCATCATTAACCCAGTTCTGCTTTACAGAACTATAAAGGAAATAGTTTTGAGCTTACAGTTAACCAGAAGAATCACTGGTGAGAAGTAAAGTTTTCATACTGAGAAAACATTTGTTGCTGCAGAAATGACTTGAAGAGTAAAACAGTATCTACAGCACAAAAAAGTGTTGCCTGTTTTAACACTTGCGAAGACTGATCAAAAAATACACCCCAGGTTCTATAATGACCAGAACCGGAAATAACCTCTGCCTTACCAACCAGAGAATGTCAAGATATATCAGTTACAATCTAAATCAAGAATTCCATTTATTTCATCAGGAAAATTATTATAATTCATTTATCCAACTATTATGATTTGTCTAAATACCCAATAAAAACATAATCCTTTGATTCTTATGCATTCTGCATTTTGTACCTCAAAGTAAAGGCCATGCTTGGGAAGTTACATGGAAGGCCTCAGTGCTTTTGACAAAGATGTGTAATTAGTAGTTTAAATTGCTGTTCCACTGTGTGTAATGACTAAAAATAGCACCTCTGTACAGATTTTGTAACAGAACACAGTCTTGAAGACATCATCTATCACCATTAACAATGGCAGAAATATGGACAAAAATAGAAGTCTCTTAAAAACTAAGTACTTATGTATCCCACTAGCAGTCAGTCTATCAACTGCCTTTAGTAAGAGTCATCATGAGCCATGTCACACAAAATCTTGTAAGAAGTTTACAAAAGACACTGGAAGGAAGGTTTTAGATTCCTCATGGCAAGAAAAGGCCTAGACAAAACCTTATACCAGTAACTAACCCCAAAATTCTTCAGATCTTTTGAATTTGTTTAAGGCTATTCTTACTTCTTTTTCTTTTCTTCTTTTTGGTCTTGAGGCACTGAATTCAGAAACAAATACACCATACACAGTAACAACTTTTATTACTTACACATTCACTTTCACTGACTTCTGTTTCTGAAGCCAAGAAATAAACAAACACATATGACAGCAAGTGTTAATTACACAAAACACAGGTGCATGCTTAGCTGTTTAATCTTCTTCTCATTACTAAACCTTGCATAGGCAAACTATACGTAGATACACTGTACTACGCATAACATCAGCATTAGGCCAAGAGGTCAGGTCTCACTTAGAGGCACCTCACAATATTTGAGCATTAAACCAGTGAGGAGAATATGAATGAGGTTTTCGCAGCAAACAGACACTTTTGAGGAGACAAACAAAACACATTTCTGTCACCTGTGTTGTCAGTTACTGCCGGGAAGAAGGGTCTCTTGACAAATAGCAAAAACGGGGTGAAAAGGTGCACAGAAAAAAAAGAAATAGACATAAAACAGGATTTTAGACTGCCTGCTCTTAGTGTCTTTACCTTTACAAAAGCCAAAGATAAAAATCACTGCTGCGACTGTTCTCACAAAGCTACGTTCCTCCAACAGCAAGTCGTGACTGCCTTGGGAGTTATAAAAGTAGTCAGCAGCAGCACACTTCTACCCTAAACAACAGTGGTTTACTTCTTGCAAGGTAGGAGAATCCATAAAATTACCAGCCATAATACTCCCACAAAGCAACCACTAACTCTCTTCACTTGCTGGCAACAGCTGCCATTATTCTAGAGCTTGAGAGGTTCTGTAAACAACTGAAGTGAGGAATTAGTGCATGGAAGACAAGCTGAAGCTGACTGAAGATGCCACAGGCAACAAGAGACAAAAGCGCTTGAAGAAAATGACCTTGTGGGAAAGCACATAATTCAGATGGGATGGTATCCTTCTTCACCAATTTCACTCCCACTTCATTCCATTCCTGAACTTACTTGCTGGCTTCAAAATTCAATGCACTCCTTCCAAGCATCTTTTCTCCTTCACATATAATTTTCTCTCTTTTTTCTTATTTTGTTTCTTTACTACATCTTTTACCACTTATTCTTCCATTTCTTCTAGCTATACTGCCTCCTCCTTTTCTTTTCTCCCCACTGCTGCTTTTCAATGGCCAACACTTCACTTTTTTTTCTTTCTACTGCTGAGTGCCCTCCCTCATTTTTCATTCAATATGTCTCTTCCTAAGCACACCATTCTCACCTCTACACTCTTACTTTTTCCCCTCAAAGGCATTTCTTGACTTTTCTTCTATCTTCAGTTGTGTCACTCCTTTTCCTGTCTTCAGTCTGCAGACTGAAAGAGATTCTAGAAATGTAGTCAAACCTAATGCTCAGTGTAAACTCTGGCATAATCTTCAAGTCTCAAACAAAACAGGATACTGGTTTTATTGGTCAAAGAAAGTGAATTGGGCAGATGAGAAACAAAAGCAATATAGTCAAGAACAGAACTTTGATCATATTGATGCTGCATCTCTAGTTACAGTTTGGAGATCACTAAGCCTTACTGCTAGAAATAAATACTTTCTGCTATTCTGCCTGCCCATTCCTTTGCGTCAGGAGTCCTCATTTCAGTTGAGATTAGTTGAACAAGATTTTCAAAGAAGGAACATGATTCACACCAGACTGAATAAGGGAAACAGAAGAATCTCTATATTAGAACAAAGCAGGCAGAATGACATTTTTTTCATCTACCTCACACAACCTTGGAAACCTGTGACACCTGTAGACAGGCAACCAGGCAACAAAGGCTGTTGGGCATTTAAAGGCCTGTTGTGAAGTAGTCTGGGAAGTCTAGGAAGTGAGTGAGTGACTTCCCAGTGATGTGCCCATGGCTAAGTTACCCTGGAGATAGGGAACTGGAGTTTTAAATTACCTGACATCTTTACCTGAAACTACTAATACTGCTGAATACATGTGAACTCTGCTCTTGAGTTAAGGCACATCCTCAGCGTGCAAATAAAGCAAAAAGCACATCGAAAGTCACTTTTCGTACATCAGTAATACCAACAAATGGCCAAGTCACCCCAAACTCAATTAGTGCATCTAAATTGGAAATAGCTCCAAATAATTATTTTCAGAAACACCAAGACTGGGCTATTTGTGTTTGTTTAATCATAGCACTGATTAAGCTATCATCAACGTAGTTGATTCCCCATGCTTAATAATGCAAAACAGCCTCTTAAAATTTAACGCAATGGAGCACCAGCTGCCAGAAAATATGGACAGGCTGTCCATGTAGAAGGAAAACTTGATCCCCTGGGAAACAGTAGCCTTACACAGTTGTTCTTCCTCAGATTTCTGAGGAAATGTGTGATGACACAAAGGCACAACCCCCTGAACTCAGAACATCCATATTACAGACATGCTTCCTGCCAGGATAAACTTCATTAAAATCCTTTCATACACAACGCATTAAACACAATTGCTCACATACAGAGTCAGAAGGAATTGGAAAATCAGCTGGTTTAGAGATGCAGTGAGCAGTTAAAAATGGCTGAGATTTTCCATTCAATTTTTTAACATAGAGCAACAGCAACTAAATTTAGTATCACTCCTGTGCCAAAAAAAAAAAAAAAAAATAAAAATTAACAAAGGCAGCTATAAAATCAATTAAAACCTCCTCACATTCTTCAAGTTATCATATGTCACACAGTCTGGTAACAGTCCCATTTTGGTCAGAATCACACATGTGACAATTTTCTGCCTTTCAAGTCTTTCTACAGCAACTCACCCCTTTCTTGCTCTACTCCCATAAGGAAGTCCAATTCTACAGCTCCAGCTGCCCCGACGGGAAGCAAAAGCATTCTGAATGCCTTAGTATCTATCTTCTCCATCCTTGCCTATCTAAGATTTGCCTAAGATAGATCTAAGAGACAAGGAAAAGAACAGTGCTGATTTCAGCTTCCCATCAGACTTCTAATGCTTCAGGAATAATCATGGTCCACCTCTGCCATTAACTCTTCAGTCCCCAAGTTCCCAGTTTAGGATGAAGGGAGGACAGGCCAGGGAGAGGTGTAAGATATACTGGGTAAGGAAGATGAAATAAAACAGAATGCTGATAGAACAAGACCACGCAAAGTTATACTTTACAAGCTAAAAAAAGAAATTCTGAGAGGGCTGAAAGTTAGGAAATGCATCGTAGATATGAAATATGTTAATAAAAGCAAAGAGTCAGTGTTTTCCTCTTTCAATGCAGAGACAGTCAAAATATGTCCCTGTAGCTTACACCTGAATAACAACATGGAAAAAATAGTATCAATTTATTCCCTGCCTTTTGATCTCTTATTTGGAAATTTTTGGTTCAAAATTTAAATTGCTTCACACTAGTGATGAGGTGAAGTAAAAAGCAAAATATTTCCCATTGTTAGAAACAGCTTCTTTTCAGAGGTTTTGCTTCATCATGGCAAAAGCAGTTAATATGCACTAAAAGGAAAATACCCTGGAGAACGGGAATCTTTTATCATTGTACAGCAGAGAGATGCTGTTGACTGTGCATGGCAACTAAACCTAAGTTTCTTATTTAACCTCCTGAGAGTAATTCCTACTGACAAACACTTCAAGGAAATTAAAAAACCAACAACAAACACAGCAACAAAAACATGAACACCAAAATGCATTAAAGACATGCTAATGAAGTAACACAAACAGAATAAAAAGAGCGTAGTCACATAGAACTGTTGAAAGGTTTATCTCAATTTTTTGTAGTTTGTATAACTAATGCCCCAAATTTTCCTACTTCTCATTTGCTAATGACAAGCTGTGTGATCATTACACAACTGTATGGTGCAGTTGACATGCTGGAGGTAAGGGATGCCATCCAGAGAGACCTTGACATGCTTGATAGGTGGGCAAGCGCCAGCCTCATGAAGTTCAGCAAGGCCAAGTGCAGTGTCCTGCACCTGGGCTGGGGCAATACCAAGCACTAGAGGCTGGGCAGAGACTGGATTGAGAGCAGCCCTGTGGAGGACTTGGATATGTTGATTGCTGGGAAGGTCAACATGAGCCAGCAGTGCATTCTCACAGCCCAGAAAGCAAACCATATGTGGAGCTGCATCAAAAGGAGCGTGACCAGCAGGTCGAAGAAGGTGGTTTTCTCCCTCTACTCTGCTCTCATGAGACCCCACCTGCAGTACTGTGTGCGATTCTGGGTCCCCCAAATATGACGGACATGGAGCTGTTGAAGTGAGTCCAGAGTTGGGCTACAAAGATGAACAGAGGGCTGGAGCACCTGTCCTGTGAAGACAGGCTGAGAGAGTTGGGCTTGTTCAGCCTGGAGAAGAGAGGGCTTCAGGGAGACCTCAGAGCAGCCTTCTGGTATCTGAGGTTCCAAAAATCTGGAGAGGGACTTTTTACAAAGGAATATAGTGACAGGACAAGGGGAATGGTTTTAAACTGAAACAGGATAAATTTAATAAGATAATGGGAAAAAATTCTTTGCTATGAGGGTGGTGAGACCCTGGCACAGGTTGCCCAGAGGAGTCTTGGCTGCCTCATCCCTGGTAGTGTTTAAGGTGAGGTTGGGTGGGGCTTTGAGCAACCTGGTTTACTGGAAGGTGTGCCTGTGTCCCTGTCCATGGTAGGGGGGCTGGAACTGGATGATCTTTAAGGTCCCTTCCTACCCAGACCATTCTGTGATTTTATGATAACAGTGATCAGATTTTCATCCATGCTGGAAGATTATCTCTTGAGCTTTCAAAATATATTTGCAGTAACTCCACTGGGTGTGTAGAAAGGACATACTAAGTGTTTAGCATAGGCTATGGAGAGTTACAGAAGTACAGACGTAAAAGGCTGATGCCCAGTACTGCCAGAAGTACTCTTTACAGAGGCAATGGTGAATTTATTACTTTATAGCAGGTATGATTATTTATTACTTTTCAGTAAGCTACATGTTATCTGAGCTGAAGTCAGGGAGATTTCTAGACAAAAATAGGGAGATGGCACTGATGCACTGTTTAATTTAGCAACTGTTGCCATGGAAATATCTTTCTACCGACTGGTGATGATTATCTCATGTTTTAAATGTGATTTATGCACATCCTTCAGGAAAGCAGAGAGGCATGTTTATAGATGAGTAAACCAAACTGGGGTTATTCCTACATTAAAATGCAGCGTTGCTCCATGTACTTTTCAGAAATACATAATTTGTCAAAATAGACTATTAATCACACAAGTATATTGGCCTCCTGCAGTATGTAACCCAATTACCAGAGTAAAGCAGAAGCCTAGAAGCCTTTCCAGATCTCAAATGATCAAGAAACATAATGCAATTCCCATTTTCTTCCTTTTATCCTTTCACAGGAAAGGAGAGGGAGAGAACCAGAGGGACTACCTGGTCCAGCAGCTGTTATTGTTATTAATTTACAGCCTAGAGAAGAGAAGGCTATGTGGAGACCCCATAGCAGCCTTCCAGTATCTGAAGGGGGCCTATAGGGATGCTGGGGAGCGACTCTTCATTAGGGACTGCAGTGATAGGACAAGGGGTAACGGCTTCAAACTTAAACAGGGGAAGTTTAGATTGGATATGAGGAAGAAATTCTTTACTGTAAAGGTGGTGAGGCACTAGAATGGGTTTCCCAGGGAAGCTGTGAATGCTCTATCGCTGGTGGTGTTCAAGGCTGGATTGGACAGAGCCTTGGGTGATATGTTTTAGTGTGAGGTGTCCCTGCCCCTGGCAGGGGGGTTGGAACTAGATGATCTTAAGGTCCTTTCCAACCCTAACTATTCTATGATTCTATGCACAGGCTGCACAAAGACATATTTCTGTCTACTGCTGCTGGATTTTTGTCCGTTTTCCTCATATTGGCCTTTATGTCTAAAACTTGTTTTTAGAATCATAGCTCCCCCACAAGCTTAAATGCACTGTTTTATCTTCCTTGTCCTAATATTTGCCTTACAATCAGTCATCTCTCATTCCACACACTCTTGTATTTTGAATGACCCAGCTACAACAGAGAAACCAAGGAGATAATACACTTAGGTTTGTGTGTGTGTATGTGTATGTGTGTGTGTGTGTGTGTGTGCGTGTGTGTGTGTGTGTAAAGCAAGCAATGCCAAAAATTTAGTATCTCCATTCTATCTGACAACCTCGTGGAATGGTAAGGCCAGAAAAGGAGGTTTGCTGTTTTCTTTACCACTTACAATGAAAGACAACAAATGAAGCCAGCAAGGATGCATACAAAATGGATGGTGGTGACTAGTGTAGGTTTAAATATAGGTGAAAAAGATTTCTAACTGCAGACTGACAGGACAAAACACAGAGCCCTGTGAGGAAGTCTCAGCAGCCAAAAGAAAAGACCTGTCTGAGAAATGAGACCTAAATGATAGCTTCAGCTCAGAGCAACTTATGCTACTGATAGGCAGTATAAGCATCTAAGAATCAAGGAAAAAAAGCACTGTATCTTTAGAATTAAATATGAATTATTTATATTATCTAAAGTAATAATATAAACAGTAGCAGTGTAGTAGCACTCTTTCTCAACATTTGTTTTTGCCAGTAACTGCAAAGCTACCAAGACAAAGCCTAGCGCTGGAAGGCACACCAGTAGAGAGAGGTATCTCCAGAAATAAAGGTGCTTAGTGCATGGTTTTAACTAGGTCTGGATACATCTGCATGTAAGAAAAAAGAATAGCTTAGCTCAAAATAAAAACTCTTCAGAATTAAGAATTACAGTTACAGAGCAATAGATAATTAGATAAAAAGGAGAGGTATTGAAAGTCCCTGCTTTAAGGTACAAAAACCAATGTGTAATTGCACAGGCTGCCTGAAGTCACAAGGTCCCAAAAGTCTCATTGACCAACTTGTGTAGCTAGCTGCACAAAAGCAGTTTCAAAGTAAGGCAAGGAGGAGCTAGACCAAAGTAAACATAGAACATCAGGCCACGCAAATAGAAAAAAACTCTGTAATTACACAGAGCCACCCAGAATATGCTCAGTATTTAAAGTAACAGCAAAAATACAGAAAATTAAATGTCTGTTCTCCCACACAAACAACCAAAAATTTTGCCATACAAGACCTACAGATTGTTCACTGAACTCAGTTGTGATCAAGCTGTTCTTGTGTATAAGGTTATCAGAGATTAAGAGTAATTACATAGTACAGTGTTTTCCAAACTACAGTTTCAGAGGTCAAACAGACCACAAGCCATCTGTAGGTGCTTTAACCCTTACACCAACAGACGCACACTCTCAGTATGTGGAAAATCTTCTTATGAAAATACCCAAGACATGCTCCCCTTAGGCAATGAAAGGTTTAACCAGGGTCCATGGGTACACTCCTGTATATTAGGTCTCATTTCTGAGCCATTCATCTGGGAAAAGAAACCTGCTAGTGGAATGGAAGACTGGAATTCAACTGTGCTTCATTCACTATGAAGACAATATACCTACACCTTTTGAGTTTGGTACTACAGCTAAAATTCATCTAGCACCCTGCATAGGAAAAAGGTATTGAAGGTATTTAAAAATCACTTCAATGCTGTGTTTGTAATATAAGGAGATCAAGAAAGGGTTACTGGTAAAATTCTCCTTTAGAAATGACAATCAAGAACTTCAGTTCAGCCACTCCATTTCTCCCATGCTTATGTTTTAATATCAGCTGGATACATATATAAAGCTAAAGATAGCATGCATCATAAGCTTAATATAAACAAAGATGCACAACACCAAAAAGGAGCTGATCACATGACATCCAGAAATTTTTATGAAGTAGCAGAGTTCTTGAATAAGCCGACAAATACATCAATTGCTGAGTCATCACCATCATATGTGTATGCAGAAGTATGTTCTTTGCAATGACAGATGTAGCAAGCTGTATGCACAGGGCTGGTAAAGGGAGAGACTTGCAGCTGAAGCAAACAAGCAAACAAGCCTCCTCTACAGGATGGTAGCCTGGCAAAAATTTAAGACACAGCAAGAATAGGATCACCTCAATTTCAGACATTTTAACAAGGTTATCCTGAGACAGCATTTCTCAGCCCCCATACCAGACATTTTAATACATCCAAACTGCTAAAAACATACTTGGTAAACCATAGAGATATTAAGAGATCACATAATCAACTGTCTGAACCATGTACTTTGAACTGGTGGGAGGAAAAAAAGAAACAAAACAATGTTTTCTCTCTACTTATTTTTGGCAAACAGATGAGCTGACAAAGTATTTTTGCTAATGAACACAGAAAAACCTGAAGGTGTTGCCAGCATTTGTATAGCAGCTGATGACATTATAAGGGCATCAGTTCAGGCAGAGACTGAAGCTAGTGATGGCAAAGGCCCAAGCTGAAAATTTTAAGGTCAGTCGAGATAAAATTTGGTTTGTGATGAAATAAGACAAATGTATGAGACTCCTACTCTTATTCAGACAGAACCCACCCAGTGAATCCGAAGCTGCTTCCAAATCTGAAATTATAAAGAGCGTTTCAGAAGATCTAGTTACAAAATATGACAGACGAAACCTATTTTGACCTCTGCGGCAACTGCTATATGACAACAGCTTAGCAACCAGGAATAGCAGGACAAATACTCTTGAGATCATCTAGTTCCAGCCCACTGCCATTGGCAGGGACGCCTTCCAGTAGACCAGGTTGCTCAAATCCCTGTCCACACTAACCTTAAACACTACCAGGCAGCCAAGACTTCTCTAGGCAGTTGAAGACACTATTCCAGTGTCTCACCACCCTCATAACAAAGAATTTTTTCCCACTATCTAATCGAAATTTATCCTCTTTCATTTTAAAACCATCCCCCTTGTCCTGTCATGATATTCCTTTGTAAAATGTCCCTCTCCAGATTTTTGTATCTTCAGATACTGGAAGGCTGCTATAAGGTCTCCCTGGAGCCTTCTCATCTCCAGGCTGAGAAAGCCTAATTATGATTCTATGACAGCAGAGCAAAGTCACCTTCTACGTTCAAGTCTGTACCTACACATAATTACCACTGGTGCCCAGCTCTGCATCCACAACAAATTGAGACATCAGCACAGTAGCAGGGCAACATGAACTGGAAACACCTACTATTGCAATATGAGATCTATATATAGCACACTTATTTATAACTTCAAGAACAGCAAAAGCAAAAACCAACATTTGCACCAGCAATTATAACTGCACCACCATCTTTAGAGACACATTTTACATAAGAAGTGCCAGTAAACTAACAAGTGGAAATGGATTATGCATTCTAGCTTGACAGTAAGACACATGACAGCTTCACTCAGGCACTGCAGGAAGAAACAGACTCAGAGAGTAGTTAAGATTGAGTTCTGACCAGTTAAGTGTTAATAGTACTTGACACACATGGATAAGAACTAATCAGGGAATTGTCAAGACTGTTACAATAATGACTGCTTGAAATGTTGTTCAGTGGGAGGCATACTAAAAATGAGAATTCACTAAGCAATATATTGCAGTACTCTCTTTAACATTAATCATGAATAATCATTACAGGGCTTCTGGTTGGTGGGAGGGAGTATTTCACATGACCCAGATCCTGTCTGTAGATCTACACAGATGGGATTATAGCTGTCTGGTATCTAATAATGAGAGCTCTGTTTCAGACTTATGCCCTTTATTTCAGTCTTGGTCTCTAAATATTGGGAAACAGTGACGAAAGTTCAGCAGCTTTAGCCAACAAACATGCTGATATTGCTAAGGCTGAAAAAACTTATGATGTAAATATAACTCTGCATGTAGGAGATTATCAAGGATGTACAATAGAGAGAAAACTAATTCCTGCCTGTGGAAACACCCTCTCTTTCTCGCCTTCTCCTTCTCCCACTCCTCCCATTGCAAATTGTGGATTTCTGCATTCAGACCTAGTGTAAAAATGTTCTTAATTCTGTGTTTCATTTTAAGCACCTGAATAGTCTGATTAAGGCAGTGTTCAGCTGCTTAAAATTAGATTTGTCAGGATGATTCAGTTGGTTAAAATTAGGTGTGCATACAATTATCCTGGTAAATTGATCTGTCTCCTTTTTAGTGCTGTGGGTGGTCCTAGATCCAGAAATGCTGTTGACAGTAACAATAAAGAAGCCAAAAATAAAGTGAATAATAAATAAGAATAAATAAAAATAAATAAAATGCAGCTGAATACTTTTTTCCGTAACGAGAATTCAATAGTCAATGGACAATTTTTTTTTTTTTCTCAAATCAAAGTTAAAAAAATAACCGCAGACTAATAATGCAGATGAGTATCCCAAATTTTTAATTTCTTGTATTCCAACTCTGGTACCCCAATTACACTGCTTTTCTTCTTTCCCTCAATTTAAGGTTTTCTTATTAGTCCTCCTAGAGGCAGATTAGAGTTACTTCTATTCTGCTGCTAACAGTAATAATGCAGCAAAAGGATTATATTCTTTCCTGTTAGAAAAAATTCTTCCTTATCATAATCTTTCACTCCTAAAAATAATCTGAGAGACAGAACTATTTTAATTTTTTTCTCCTTCCCCCGTAGTCAGGTACCAAACACTGTCTCATTACCCCTTTAATCTGTGGGTCAAATATTAAGATGCTTAAATGCAACTTATATTTAATAATCAATTTACGGTCAAATACTGCTTAGATATGGCAAGTACTTGAAGTTCTATTGTGCACAAAGGTTAAATATTTCTTTTTTCACATCAAAATTACCTCTCAGGAAACAACAGATTTCTCAGTTATGTCAAATATTTATAAATATGTCAAATATATATTTCATCTATAAATTTGTAGTCTTGAATTTACAGTACATATAGACAGATTTGCATATACTATACAACAATGCAAGTGTTGTTATACGGGTGAGTGCCTTTTCAGCCATAGGATGTAAACTGTTGATCAATGTGAATGGTATTGACTTTGTATTTTTGAACTTTATGCATACTAGATAAATACTGTGATGACACTTGTGGAAAAATATCAGTAAGCAGCACCAGAGTATAATTTAAGTCAGAAGAAATCAGCAGTCTTGGCCACATCAAAATTCTTTCTCTCCCCTGCCTTTAAATTTCCAGGTTTCTTTGACGCTATTTATGATGGTTTGTTTCCATTTTTTTGAGATTTTTTCATTCTGAAGAAGGAAAAGTTTTCCATTCTTTATGTGCTGTGGTATGCCTTCCATTGAGGTATCTGTAGTTATTTATTCTGCATTTCCTTCTGTGGTGCAGGTTAGGATGTATTTCTGGAAGTGGCTGGTTATATAATTTCCTAAGAAAAGAAAACCCAAACAAAATCCCGCCATGCAAGGTCATCTTTAGTTTAGTGCAGCAGTTTTACTCTATTTTTTTTAATTTATTATTCCATTAAATGAATCTTGATGAGGTCCATCTATCTACTTCCCAGTAGAAAAGAAAGCAGAGAATGCAGAGAGAGGATGTCTGTCCTCACATAGCGTGAGGCACTGCAGATCTACAGGCCTGTCTTGGACTTTTGTACAGCTTAAGTTCAAGGGTCTACATTTATGTGTCAGAAAGGCACAAAAGCCTGCTCAGAAGAGACACTACTATTTTTATGGAAAAGGATGAACAGAAGACCTCAGGAAAAAAGGCAGATCAATCAAAACACAAAGTCTTTGTCTTTCCCCAAAAAATCTCAGACTCACACATTCTGCCAAGACACGTTATTTACACACAGTTTTTTTCATCTAGATTAAGCATTGTTAGCTCATTTTTGTTATTAAACTTTAATATTTAAGGATCTACCCAGCTATTTGCACTTTAACAATGTGGTCCACACAGCTGGAGAAGTGTCCAGGAGCTGCCCTTTGTGGTATTTAACACTTCAGAGCAAATTACTTACCCTCAATTATGTTTACCCAACTGGAAAAGTAGGGGCAATAATACTTATTTTTCAAAGTTGATATGAGGCTTATTAATGCTTGTTTAAGTGCTTTGTTATGCTTGAACAGAAAAGGAAATTATTATTGTAATTTTAAGTGAAGCTTAATTATAAAACTGTTACCATAAGCGCATTGGAAAAATTAACTCTGAATCACAAGCCAACCATTGCTCACTTAAGTCTGAAAGCAGCAAAAGATTTTTTATGCATCTTTGCATATAAAATCCTACTTTGCATCACTAATCCCACTTTTCTAAATCCTACCTTTGTTTTCCACACTGTAGCTAATAAGAGGCAACATGCAAATTAATTTTGGTTTCTAATCACTCAAGAAACAATACTTACTACCTTACTTGGTGACATGTCACCACTTAAATCTTTATTAAAACAATACCCTCCTTACAAAACTATGCTGTTTGTTATATACTAATTTAAAGTACGCATGCAATTGTCACTGACACAACTCCTAACCTGGATAATAGTCTCATTTACCAAGACCAATTTACCAAGATAGATAACTTAAAATTTGTAATAAGATTCTCTTACAATATAATAGGCAAAACCTACACAGCACAGCTGCTCCTTTAATCAAACAATAAAAGAACCTGTAAGTGGGTCCCTTAGAAGACAACTTAGAATTTAAAAAAGCATAGAATACTGAAGATAGTACAGTTTTTGCAAGGAAGGAATTAAGCAAAATAATTTGCTTTTACATGACATAGCATATTTGAAAAGCGAGTATCACCTCAAATACTCATTCTCAAATCTTCTGCAAATATGTTGTACGAGCCTAAGCTCTGCCACTTATTTAATGTATGCAAATAAAACCAGAACTCCAGGCTTATTTTCAGACAGTGAATAAAGAAAATTTAACTATCTCAGTCCATTTCCCCCCACCCTATTACCTACTTGTACTTCAGAGGCTCATCAGAAGAGGTAAATAACCATAGAATCTGTTTAAATGAGGCACTGCTCCCAAAGCTTTTAAAAAGGATAATTGAAACAATGCATTTTTTAAAAGGCTCCTGTCCAGTGTGTGTTTGTGCTACTCCCTGCCCAGAATTGGCATCACTTTGTGAAGGCAATGGTGATTTTTGAAAATAGTCACATGAAAAGAAAATAAATACTTCATGCTGGGGAGGGCTATGGGGAGGCAAAACCAAAATTGATATCCAGCCAAAACCCTGTCTTGAGATGAAGAGATGCATAAACTGCTGTTGTCCAATATTAACCCAAACCGAATGTCTTTATTAGCAAACAAGATTTGAGCAGAACCGAAGGAGACATTCATTCTTCACTGAATGCCAAAAGAAATATTTCATCTAAAGTAATTTTGTATTGCAAGCTTAAAAATCAAGACTTAAAAGGAAACACAGCTCTCCAGATTTATAACAGCAGTAAAATAAAGAGATTTCTGTCAGTCATGGTCATGAGATGCAATGGTACTCAGGCGTGGTTGGACCTTGCTTTGGATCAAGGGAACACACTGCAGATTGTCACCACTATCCCCTCCCCTCTGCAGTGCTCCTGGAGCATCATCACATATGCTGCCCCCAGCACCCCTTCTCAAGCACAAGATAGGAGAGTAAATCCACCAAAATTATTTGGCAGAATGGCCTTGGTGCCTTCTAGACAAAAAGAGAAAATTAAGACAGTTGGAACAGTAAAGCCTTAGTATTAAAAGATCTCTGACAGACTAGTAAGTACATACAATATCAAAGAGTAATAGCAGAGTGTTGCTAAGAGGTCACCAGGAATGTGCCTGGCTCTTTCTGCAGCTGTTCCTTTCTTTCCTCCTCCAGTGATATTCCAACCATTGCAACCACAACTAATTCAGAGAGCCACAAGGTTATCTCCTGCATTGCTTGCTCTTCCTGCCTGCCTGCAACCATAATGTCCTTATGGCAGTTACCCTTTCTTCCAGACAACTTAGGTGAAGGCAAAGGTTTGCTGATTTTGAACTAACAGCAGTGTCAGGCACTTACACTTTCCTACTCCAAACTTTATTAACAGATCAAAGTCATAATTTGCATGTATATTTCAAATGCTGGTAATTAATTTTACTTGTTCCCTTGGCAGATTTTTTATGGTACTTTGGCTTGTCCTACCAAACAACTTCAATGATAAAGGCTTAATATCATATTAGTAGGATGTTTTTTCTGCCCTCTTACACAAACACCCTTTACATTGTCCTCCATATATCTAGACTGCTGGTTCTGCAAGCGTAGCACACTTGTCAGTTAGACTTACCAAATGTTTAACAAACACTCACTATGTGGAAGTCTCCTGTAAAAAACTACAGTATATCACATAACCATCAAAACTACCCTGTCCTGGACTCCAAAAGCAACCATGCCAAAGCTGCTGTAATTTGTCTGCTCTGCACTATTTTCCTTTTCTCTTCTCATTGTTTTTGCTCCTGGGTTTACATTACATTTCAATGTCAAACATGGTACTTTGCAAAAAAAACACCCACTTATTATAAGCAAGGACAAATCAGTTAATTTACTATCTTAAGACTCAAAAACCAGCTATGATTTACTGCATATTTTATTTATTTAAAAAAGCAAAAACTGACAAGTCAATGCAAATAAGCAATGATGACGATGCACTGTGCTACAGAATTAAGCCATAAAATTCCATGACATGGAAGACAGTGCAAAAAACCACATGCACAAAGAAGCCAATTTCTGTGTCCTGAGCAAATGGCTTTGTATCCCACAAATTTACTATATTTCATGTCTCACAGAAGAAAATTACAAGAAACCCCAGTATAGTTCTTTTTTTATTTTTTTTAACTTCCCATTGCATGTGTTACGGGGAAGCCATCATTAAAAGGCTGACATTTAACATGCAAAAAAATAACTGAGTATAAGGACTAAGTGCCAAAACAGAAGTGCAAAAAACAAAGCAGCACCATTTGCTGACTGAATTAGTGAATTTGAGGAATTTAGTGGTAGCATCTATTCTTTTTAGTAAGTAGGCAGATATATTTTGGGCCTTACCCTAGCTGAAAGAAAATGCTTGCATTGCTTTCTACAGAGCAATATTTAACATAAACTCATAATACCAAACCATAACAAAAATCCTATTCATTCTGATGACTTACTAGCCTCGCAAAAGCTTTAAGCTCAAATATTTCTTTTAAAAAGTGATTCTAGACATGAATTTCGTGTTATCCTTCTTCAATACTACACAGCACTGAAGATGGAATAATGGCTTAGATCTCTCTTGACACCATTTTTTCCTCTTATGCAAGGTCATAAAGAGCAGAAAGTTTTATTAATGTACAACCATGAAATCTTATGCTAATACTATTCGCCATGAATATAAATGAAAATTTTGGGGTTTGTGGCAAGTTATATATTCATTCCTACTCTAAACAATACCAGGTGGAGGCACAATCAACATGAAAGAGCTCTCCATGGATTTAGGTGTAACCAACATTATAAAGCACCTCGTGCCATTAAATGCAATGATGTAACAGACAAAAGTCAAATGTAGCAGCACAGTTATTTAAGTTATATTTAAGTCTTATTTTGTTTAGAACTCATCCTGCCTCTACATTGCAATGTCTATCCCATTCTAGCTCTACCTAGCTGCTGAGCCAGATAGTTATCTTCACATATGCTTGTCCTTTGAAATAGTGATACACAGTCTTCCCAAACTGCAGTTCAGAGCTATAACACAAAATTCCTGGAGGACAGAGAAGTTTCCTTTCACAGAGAAACAGAAGGCATTCATGGAACTCTCTCCCTTAGATAACTCTCAACTTCAAGTTGAAGGTTTGCATTAGAACATACGGATTTGGTTTAGAGGTGGACTTGGCAGTCCTGGGGGAACCGTTGGACTTGATGCTCTTCAAGATCTTTTCCAACTTCGTTGGTTCTACCGTTCTGTGATGAAAAGTAAATAAATTTGAAGTATCAAAAGCAAGTGCCTAATATAGGGAAAAAAACCAACAAAACCACCACCAACAACAAAAACACCAGCAAAATATATTTTCTCTTTGCAAAACAAAGGTATGCTGCTTTTTTGTTGTCTGTTCTATCTCTTCTCTAGCCAGAAACATGACACTCAGTAAGCTAACTGAAACAGTTACTGATTTTTGGTCTGGATATCTCATCACAACCAAGCTCTTCAAGGTAGGGACTTGCTAGTCTGAACTTGCTCTACATCTTGAATCTGAATTTTTGTCCTGGAGGTAAATTTTCATGGTATTGTGTTGAAGAAGTCTTTTAGCTTTCTGTGAAGTTTTTGACATCACACTTACCACCTTGAGCTGCACTAGGCACACGAGCCTTCAGATCTAACCCAAAATCACGCTGTTGTCCTTCTGGGCATTCCACACAGTATTACTTTGAGCACCTGTTTTTGGAAATATTTACCAAACCTTTTCAAGGACAGTTTCTAACACAGAAATAGCAAAGGATAAAGCTAAACAGTAATTAATTGCTAGAGGAAATGGCAGCCCCTGAAAAAGAAGAGGTGATGGATGCAAGACAGTAGCAGAGGAGGTACAATAGTTTTTTTGGTAAGGCACAGCAATAAGACTAACTTGATTTTGGAATTTGTTTTTACTTCAGAAGCAAGTTCTAAGGCAAAATACTGGAAATCTGATTGCTAAAATAAAAAAGAAAACTTCCTCCTCTTCATCCCTCCAAAGAGCTCTGGATGGGGTCAAAACCAGAGTTCTGCCGACGTCTGCAGAAAGCAGAGGAAAGGAATTAAAGAATATAGTGGAAATAGCAGAATCCCCTCAGAAGATGCCTGCATGCAAGATTACTGCATTAGTTGTGAAAATGGTGTGTATTTTAGTACAAGTGCTTTAACTGCAGACAATGTCAGTAGTGTTTAGAGCAGCAAGAAGTGGAGTAGATGGTAGAACAGAAGTAGTTCACAAGATCAGGAGAAGCGTCAACTGGGCTTTGCAACACAGCAGCATGGGTAACAAAAACCTGAGGCTTGATGGCACCTATCCCTGTATGAGGCATTACAGAAGAAGAGAATAAGCATGCAACTGCTTGGTCAGGTTGCTCAATGAAGACAAGTACTGTGAAATAGCACTAGTCCTACTTCAGGGCTATTGGTTTGTATCCTATTTATCTACATATCCAAATTTTTCTTTTTGGAAAATGGCTTAGCTTGGAAGGGACCTTTAAAGATCATTTAGTCCAACCCTCCTGCAATGAGCAGGGACACCTTCAACTAGATCAGGTTGCTCAAACCCCCATCCAACCTGACCTTGAATATTTCCAGGGAGGCAGCATGTACCACCTCTCAGGGCAACCTCTTCTAGGGTCTCACCACCCTCATTGTAAAACATTTCTTCCTTATATCTAGACTGAATCTCCCCTCCTTTAGTTTAAAGCCATTATCCCTTGTCCTGTTACTACAGGCCCTACTAAGAAGTCCATCCCCATCTTTCTTAAAAGTCCCCTTTAAGTACTGAAAGGACATGATAAGGTATGCCTGGAGCCTTCTCCAGGCTTAACAGCCCCAACTCTCTCAGCCTTTCCTCACAGGAGAGGTGCTTCAGCCTTCCTCTGGACCTCCTCCAACAAGCATGTCGTTCTTGAACTGAGGACTTCAGAGATGGACACAGTGTACTCCAGGCAGAGTCTCACCAGAGCAGACTAGATATGCTAAACTGATTTATGCTTGCAGATGATTAAAATTAGCTCACTGAGCACTAGAAAGTTTCTTTGCAATGCTTCCAGGTGAGAGATCAGATGTCAAACTTATTTTAGTGATCACCACTTGCATCCCAATTTGGACTTTGGTGCTTACAGCCAAATCCTGGAAGACCTCAAATGTATTGTTTTCTCTTTCCTATTAACAAAAAATGATCATTGTCATATATGATAGGCTACTGTTTGATGAAGCGCCCTAACGTCTCTAGGAAGTAGAGAATTAGATGTGCAATATTTTTTGTCTATTTTAAACCTGACACGATTACCTTCACCCTGCTAGTTAAAGAAGCGTCTACCTTTACCAGTGTATCATGTTCTATCCTCCCACAGTTCAACATTGCTCCTTTGAAAACACCCAAGCAATTCTAGCGTGAAGTAGCTCAAAGTCTGCTTTGATCTATTCTGGTCTCTTACTAGTTGTATAATACAGAGCTCACACATAAATTAATCATTAGTCCAAAAGTACTCTTACAGTGGGAAAAAAAAGATAGTACTTGCACAAGGATTAGTAATTCGAGTGCACTCGATACACTTTTACTCTGAAATCTAGAATATCATGAGTCAGCTATAATTTTGAAGGTCGCTAAAGCCTAATTTGATTATAACTCTCTTCTTTGCAGTTCTACACAGTCACTGAGACTTTGAAACTATGAAGAAGAACTTCTGGTCTTGTGTATTAGCTAAACCTTAAAGAAAAGTTGCAGGATAACTAGCTCAGATAACGGTATCACTGGCAATTACGCAGGAAGGTATGAGATGTTCTTCACTACTGCAAAAGGGATTTGAGAAAGAAAAAGAGAAAAAGAGGAATGCGTGGCTTTATTTCAATTAGTGCCACCAGAAACTAATGTCAGAAAGCTTATGTTGCTGACACAGTTTAAAAACTGAGCAGAGTTGTACACAGCACAAGAGATACATCTAGATTGCCTTTGTCTACCCTGACCCCATCAGATTCTGCTTCGTTGATTAAAAGATATGGACTATATGGTGTCCAGGCCATTCAGACTAACAAACTATTGAGCCAACTAGCCAAGACTGCACTAAGTTTCAAGTGGAAAAACATTTGAGGCAATATGCATATAAACTGATTGTGCGAGACGCAGCCTAGGGCAAATTCTCTTTCCAACTGCCCACCTTCAAGATAAAATAAGACATGTCAGAAGGCTTCCTTATATATAAATATTTCATGTTATTATTGTAACATGTGGCCGTTCAGAGAGATCTTGGCAATTATTTACAGAAAAAAAAAAAAAGAAAAAAGTGGTAATTCCCAGGTCAGATTCTACCTGGTAAGGTTGCTGGGCAGCTGACCTGTGCATAACTGTTTCCAACAAAATTAGCTATAAAATTTATCCCACCACTGCTGACACCAAAAACTGTTGCTGTAATTTTCCTATTAATTTGGTTTTGGGTTTGCGCTCTTTTTTTTCTTTTTTTTTGGTTGGGGTTTTTATGGTTGTGGGTTTGGGGTTTTTTTGTGTTTTTTCCTGGATTCTATCTTAGATTTTTACATCCTTTTGTTGTTCAAAGAAAACGTTAACATGAGACCCAAGCATAGCCTACAAGCTCACAAAATGAAAAATCAAAACAGCCTCCACGTCTGAATGTTTTATTCAAGGTTTTTGAATACTTTGGTTCTGACAGTACTGCTTCACATGACAGTTTCAGCCACATGCAATGGTTGCAGCCCGAGATTTCTTTTTTCCACCGTAATAAGACATAAGAGCTTAGAAATGAAGATGGGTGAAGTAGAGGAAAAGTCTGCAGTCCAGAAACTCAGTCTCCATCAAATCAGGAGAACTTTCAACAACAAACATAGTGCCATTTAAAAAACATCATTAAATTAAACCTGCAGAATACAAGTCTCAACTGCTGTTAATTGTCCCATTCTTACTGCAATCAAGGTAATTATAAAGCGGATTTGAGCCTACAGATGTAAGCTTAACTAACAATTGCCAAAAAAAAAGCCAAAACCAAGCAGATATTCTTGTCTTTGTTTTTTCAAGTCTTCAAAAGAAAACCAGGGAATTGCACTATGTGTTTGTTGGACTGAGGAGTACCTTGAAATCACTGCTTTTATGAAAGAATTTATAGCTCACAGCCGTTTGTAAAAACATGTAGGTATTCTTTTTACATTCTTTTATCGTGGGAGACATCCATCATATTCTCTTTATGCAGCATTAAAAAAAAAATTAAGTGCCACAGCAAATCAAGCATTCATGATACCATAAAAACATCCATCTACACACTGATGACTGAAATCTACCATAAAATTAATGCAGGCATTTAAGTAGCATTATCATTCACAATTAAGCCATGCAGATATTTTTCAGAAACATCTCAGAGAAGATTTTTGTTTTGTTTTGGGTATTTTTTTTTTGGTTGTTTCAAAGAAAGCAGCACTGAAAATGCATTTCTCTTTTCGCTTGCCTTTTTTTAGTGTTCCTATTTAAGAATGGGAGCCAATCTTTACATACTGTCTCTGAATTACCTAAGGTAAATACATACACAGTATTTGGACTATGCATGAAGAAGTGAAATCAAATGGTAAAAACCTGCCAACAACAATAAGCAATTAGGCTCATAGAAAAACTTGCTTTGAGAATACAGGGACAGGAATATTTGGATACCATTATAGGTCATTATGTCACCTGGTTCTGACGCATAACCAAGAAAAACCTTCATGTCAACGCTATGAAACACAGGGTAATTAATTCCTCCCTGCTTTCTCTTCTGTGCTTTATTTCAATCAGACAATTTCTAAAGCAAGAAAACCCTGCCATCCTTCTCCCCTCTTGTGCAGTGTTAGCAGGCCAGAACAGAGAGCACTGTCACCTGCCCAGCCCACCTGATGTGGTACTCAAAGGAAAGTAACCCTACTGGCTGGGTACCTAACAGGAATTAAATTTTCCCGAAGCAAAGGTAAAATAGACAGCTTAGGAAGTCTCTGTATCACTACTGGAAGGTGTCCAGCAGGGGGCTGGACTAGATGATCTTCAAAGGTCCCTTCCAACCCAAACCATTCTATGATTCTATATGCTGCACTGATGTAGAACAGCTAGCTTGGAATAGTAGCACATTAACACGAAGCTACCCGCACAATAAATTACTCCAGAGCCTGCTGTATAAATATTACCTTTAGCAGTGATTTCATATCTGCCACTAATCAGAACTTACCAGGATGCTGTATCTTCCCAGTACTTTCAAAGCCCTTGCAGTCTTAACAGCGGTTTCACGCAAGCAGAAACCCCAACCAATCAACCAAAAAAAAAACCAAAACCAAAAAACCGAAGCAACCAGACTTCTGAAATACAGGAGGACATAGAAAGAGAAGCATTAATGATTGCTTATCCTGTTCTCACTTTTCTTCACCAAATATTTAGCTAATGGCCACTGAGGACACAAGCCTTTGCTAGACGCATTTTTTTCTGTGACTCTACTGGTTGTTCTATTATTAATCTTCTCAAAAGTGATTAAAAAACGTAAGCCTGAACAATTCCCATTTTTATGAAACAAAGCCAGCATCCAGAAGCTCGAGGATGCCTATTTAACAATTACATCCTCTCAAACTCATCACAGGTGAATTACTCTTATTGATTTGGCCAGGCATTTAGGGGATATTAAGAATGTACGAGTACGGCATCACGCCTGCAGTGTTCACCCTCTTCTTGCCAATCTGCTACTGCACAGCAATCTGCATCCAACACAACAAGGATACTTCAGGTGCTGTAGATGAGGCTGTGGATGTACAATGAGTTTAAATAACCTCTGGATAACCTGACCTTTCTGGGTAGTCCTCCATCATGCGTATTTGTCTTTGCACTTTCACTTGTCTGCCACACTCAATACTTACACACAATAGTTAAGACAGAAGGATCATGATACTAACATCATACTTGCACATCGTCTCGATAGGCCTGTAGGTGCCTCTCTCACATATTTTACTCCTTATTTACACTGGGGAATGACCACCCCAGGAGCTTAAAGCAGCTAATCTGATGCCTGAAGAGCAGCTAGGATACTGCTGCCTTGAGGCAGCTTGCCCTAAACCCTAGTGTATTGAGCATGAATGCGATAGCTGATGCTACCAGCACTGCAGAAACTTCTTTCTACAAGAGCTATAATTTTCACTTGCAGCCAATGCTCCCCATTCTTTCTTATGCAAACTACAGCAGAGGGAAGGTGAACAGAGAAAAAGCTGACAGTATTACACGGTACGTTCAGCTCTCTGCTCCCATTGCAGTCTGTGACAAGGCAAAGAGCTTTTGTCAGGAACACTACGCAAAGGAAACAGGCACAGAGTCAAAACACCACAATGACAAATATAGAAGAGGAGAGAGGTAAATTATTTCCCCCTGTGGTTACAAAATATTTCCTACTACTTTATATAACATGGGTTAATATGACATACCCATTAACACAGCTGAATTTACTGCTGTGCTGGTCTACTGTCTACCCTTCTGCTGGCACCACTCTGTTTTTGGTTATTGACTTAGCATTTCCGTTTATTCTTCTTGTGACTATTTAGATTATTTTACCACAACTCATAAGGATCACACTAAAAACTACTGAAAGGTTCAGAATATTTGTCTGGCATTCTACCACCATATTCTACAGCAATAGTCCTCAATATTTTCCACAAGGCTGGGAGAGGATCCTGCCAAATACTGAACTAACCTGCCAGGTGGCACAGTTATTTCTTCCATCAGCAACTCAAAAAATACAGCAGAGACATGAGTATTTCATGTGATACATTCACAGGTCGCACCTGGCACAGGGAGGTATTAAGCTTGTAACATAAGTTTGCCCCTTTTCAACAAGCACAGACTGATATATGGCAGAATAAAAACTTCTGATCCACTAGTATTTCAAAGTGAAATTAAACAACTGGAGATCCCCCAAAGACAGACATCTGCACTTGAATTTTTCAGAATAATTTAATTTTCACTTTTTGTATCTGCAAACAGCTTGACTTTTCCTATGCCAATCCAGACTATTGGATGAATGCAGCCATAGATACAGAACAGAGATATGCCCATGCCTTTACGAGCATTCAGATGAATATCAATTCTTCTCTTTCCAACTAAATCTATCAACAATTTTTTGAGATTATCAGTCAGAACAACCACAGCATATGCTCCCAAAATTCTGAGATACCACTAGGTATAATCTCAGTGGAAGGGTTATACATTTTTGAAGCCTCAAGCTTCCACATATTCAAATTCAATTTTTTTTCAGGATTAATGATGAAAACCCTACTTTTTATTAAAAGAAACCTCATAGTTTCTCATATGTATGTGACACTGAGCCAAGGGCATTAAAAAACCCAAATACTGCAAAAGTTCACAATGCTACATTTCAATATCATTTAATTAAAATACTAATCTTACAGGCTGCAAGGTTGAGTAAAGACAAACCAAAAATGGAGGGAGAAGGGACATGAACCAGTATAAGAAGTAACAACATAAAAAAATAATGCAAACTGAGCTTAAAAGGGAGTGAAGAAATCCTGTAAAACAATATCCTCAGGAGACTGAATAAAACTAATAATAATAATAAAAATAAATACTAAGAAAACCAACAAGAAAAAAAAATGCCAAGGCAGGACAATTCCCTTTTATAGGCATTTCCAGTGAAGTTTATTAAAATAAAAGGTGATCAAGAGGTTCCACTCAGGTGTATGCAATTCAAAGTGAAGATCTCAGCACTTTCTAGAAAAATCCAGCCTTCCTGAAGAATAAGGAAGGTGAACAGTTAAAGTGTTGACAATTATATGACACTTCTGCAGAACCTTTGTTTGTGCATAGTTATCACATGATAAATGGCTTTTGGAAATACACTAAGGCAACTGTTCTCAGATAGGAAAACTGCTAGTCATATCACCACTGTTGATAACAGATAAGAAGTCTTTACATTTTCATATGCAGCAAATTTAATATAAATAGGCTTTTCCTATTAGGCAGAAGGCAGAGGAGCAGAACGCAGGTTTATCAAACAAAACTGCACTCTAAATTTCGTGTAACTGTACTAAACTCTCTGGAGCTACTTTACATTTACTTGAGTAGACGAAGTTCAGAATATCTCTTTGTGCATTTAGCACTTACCCAGGAATAAACATAAAAGAAACCAATACAATGTTCCATAAAAACATGCAACTGGAAAAGTTAACTCTGAAAGTGCTTAAAAATAAATTACTTTATCCCAAGTACTTTGCTCATCTGCATAGATACATCAAATCCTCTCTCTCTCACATGATTTCTATCAAAATTACTAACTCAGTTTTATAAAACATCCATCAACCATAGCACTAAACTTATTTTCATGTTAAACAAAATAAAATCACTTTTTCATTATTTGCTCTTTTTGTGATGCATATTGTGAACTTTTCTTATTCTCCAAATGCTACTTCTCCTGACCATTTTTAGAGGTTGTTTGACAGTGAATTTAATGTTGACAGTTACATGCTAGGTTTTAGACCCAATTTCTCATTTCACAAGTTATAAAGCTTGCATTTTCATAAGGAGAAATGGCTGAATGAGAAATATAGTTATGTGTTCAAAGAGATTTTTATGCCTTAACAACCAGTATTAAGTGGAAAGAATCTGCACAGAAAGCATAAGAATTTGCATATCAAGGCCCCAGCTTTCAAACATACATGCTAAAGGTTTGTATTACTTGCCTGAAGACAATGATAGACATTTTCTGTGGATCTGCAGCTTCAGAACAAGACCTTGAATTACTTAATTTCTGTTAAAAACATTTCACTCTCTGTCTGTTAAAATTATGTCAGTTGGGAGCAAAACTTCTCAAGCAACTCTTTACTTATAACATCTCTAAGTTTTTTAATTTGTATCCTATACTGTTTCTGAAAAACCTGCTATTTGTACTGATTACCCCTCTGAAATTGGGACAAATGAAACTAAAGAAGGTGACTTAGATGTCGTGAATTAGGAGTCTTAGATGACTTGAACTGAGAGAGAAAATACACTGAACACACTGAACAGAGCCATTGGTACTTGCTTCAAATACCAAACAACAATATCAATAGCTACAACATTAAGACAAAGACATCTTGGTGACCTGAGGGGCAAATGATTAAGTCACACTGCTTGTAGACAGCAATATCACTGTATTCCAAAATTAGCACTGCATATATTTCTAAATGTAAAATCATTAAGATTGGAGATCACTGTCACCCAACTTCTTAAAAAAATATTCTACATATACAGCAATTTTTAAAATGCTAATGGTGACAGGAACTGAACTGCTATATCTATGGGCCATAAAAATTCCATGCAATTTCTCTTTAGCTACTGTTCATTATGGAAATATTAACAAAATCCTTTATTTTTACAACACTACCAACTATCATAAATCCTGAACACTTTTCTGTTTCCAGTTTATTTAAAACTTTCATTATCTACAACAAGTAGGTTATCTATATGGTCTTAAGCACAGAAATAAAATTTGGGAAAAAAATATTATATATTCATATGCTTTTTAGAGTCCATATTAAACTAAGTATTAAACTAAGATGAAGGCTGTCTTGCTAACAAGAACTGCCTTAGGACAAACACAATAGGGCTTAAAAGCCATAAGACATTAAAAATATCATAGCAGAAATACAGGGAGGTTTTTTGAGTTCTACATAGATTTTTGCATCCAGTCTTCATGCCACAAATCACTATTAATGTCCAGTGTTTGGTCTCTCCTCTTGGGAAACACCCCTTAGGTTTCAGGGGAACACAGATTATTTCAATGGACTAGCAGGTACTGCTTTCTGCTACCTTCTCTCTCATTTCACTCCGGAGTAAAGTCAAATTCATTTAACTGACACCTGTTCCATTTTTTCAGCAGCTCTACCAAGGATGAAAGTAACATGCCATCAGAGCACTCTCTTCATTACTGTTTTATTAGTCACATCTCACTACTGCCCACCAGTCGCTATGTACTATGTGTTTCCATCTCTGCCTGATCTACCGAGAATAAGAGAGTTCTATCTCCTAACAAAACAGTAGAAACATTTTAGCGATGTAGACCTACACCTAATTTGTGTAGCAGCACCAGGTATAAGTTTTGACACTGGCCACGAGTAAAGGTCAAATCACACAAGATCTACTTGAAGTCTACAGATCAGCTTGGACCTGTGGCTTCTTTTTAAATCTGTTGGCTGGTTATGGTGACTGCAGCTGACAAACGCCTAGCTGGTATTAGGAGGAGAAAAAAGTAATATAAGTTGTTTTGAAGACAAAGTTCGTTACCTTCAATAATTACAAGATCTCACAATCGTAGAATCGTAGAATCATAGAATCATAGAATAGTTAGGGTTGGAAAGGACCTGAAGATCATCTAGTTCCAACCCCCTGCCAGGGGCAGGGACACCTCCCACTAAACCATGCTACCCAAGGCTATGTCCAATCCAGCCTTGAACACCAACAGCGATGGAGCATTCACAGCTTCCCTGGGTAACCCATTCCAATGCCTCACCACCCTTACAGTAAAGAATTTCTTTCTCATATCCAATCTAAACTTCCCCTGTTTAAGTTTGAACCTGTTACCCCTTGTCCTATCACTACAGTCCCTAATGAAGAGTCCCTCCCCAGCATCCCTATAGGCCCCCTTCAGATACTGGAAGGCTGCTATGAGGTCTCCCCGCAGCCTTCTCTTCTCCAGGCTGAACAGACCCAATTTTCTCAGCCTATCTTCATATGGGAGGTGCTCCAGTCCCCTGATCATCCTCGTGGCCCTCCTTTGGACTTTTTCCAACAGTTCCATGTCAATAATTCTATTGTGATTACATGTGACAGTCAAAAACAATTCCTCATCTCCCAAAGGTATCCTAAGACCATCTTAAAGAAATTTTGGAGATCAAAATTACTTATTATGTAAGAAAGAGGTGTCAAAATTATTAGCAGACTTACAGATAAAACCAGAGTATTTTAAAAAGGCTATTTCCTTTTAAACACTATTCTTACAATCTGTTTTCCTGTTATATGTCAGAAAATTCTGTCAGGATTCCTCAAAGTCTTCTTCAGCCATATCAAACAGAAACAAAACCACATTTCATCTCCTCTACCCCAAATCAAAGAGATGCAAAATATTAACTACAAAAATTGGTGTAAAATAGTGGATAAATCAAGCCAAGAATGTGCATATGTAGGAGTTTTTAAAAATCATTTTGCTATCCTCACACTTTCACCACAACCATATTCCCAGTGTGTTCCATCTGATGATCACATGTGCAATGCAGAAATTATACACTTTAAAAAGGCATTTAAAAAAGACAGCATTATGCTCACGTGTACTAAAAATCACTTGAAGTTGTAATTTTAATGTTCCCCCGCAAAAAAAAATTCCCAAAGAAAACAGCAACAAGAAATAAACCCCAAAACACGATGCACTTTGGCATCATTTAGCTTGCTTTTTTTTTTCCAAGTAGTAGGATTTAATAAAATAATACACTGTTGACTCACCACAGCATGTGCTTTGTCTCATCTATAGGAAATGATTCAAAGGCATCAACTTCATGCATGGGTTGCCATAGCTGATATTTGAGTCTGGCCCGCTGCTGGTACAGGTTTCTAATACTAGCCCTAAGCACAAAAAAAAGAGGAAGAAATATGTGGGGTTTATTTTTCAGGTCTGATAGACACAGAGAGAGTGCAACAAACTAAGCTAACCTGGAATGTAAGTATTTGAACATCATGCAGCAAAGACTTAATATTTTCCTCTGATAATATCATAATGCATCCAGTTACAGGCAATATCTGTGCCATATTTTCCCTTCTGCTGTGCAAAGAAGAAAGGCTAGGGATAGAAAATAGTGCAGAATAAAGTGTTATTTAAATGGGAGAGAAAGGTCACAGTCATATCCCCTCCCCCCCAAAAAAAGAGGGGATGGGAAGAGGGAGATACAAATCAAGGCAGACAGATTCGTGTGCTCAAGAGCTCATGTTCAAGACTATTCAAATTGCAACAGATGGTGCTAAAAACCATAACGTTGTCCTAAATAGTTATTTTTTTTTCTCTCCTATCTGTCTCAGGTTAGGCCTTCAAAATTTTCTTTGAAATGAGGAAGAGCATAAACTTTCACTGTAACAAGCTGAGGCTTGTACACTGTCATCCTTCCCTAGTATCTAGGGATTGAAATTAAATTTGAATTGTGACATTATGAACAGCTTTAAAAACTGTGTAATATGGACATGCATAGGTATAAGAAAAGGCCTGTGAATTACTGCTGTTCATCAAATTAGCATACTTTAAAAAACAAACATCAAAACACTTTCAATTGGAAAAGTGCTTGCAATTGAGAAAATTATAGACAACCTCAAGAAATGTAGAAAGCAACTGTTGCGATATTAAGACAGCAAACAAGAGGAGCATGTACCAGCCTCTGTAACCACTGAACAAAATTAAGTGACTATCATTAAATGGAACATTTGGGCAACATTTTCTTATCACTCTTTCACAATATATTTTCAAATAGCTCAGAAGAGTCCTAAACTTTTTACTAAGGATAGAGGAGTAAAAATCCTTATGAGAAAACACTTTCTTAACCAGAAAGGGCCCAGTGCACTCATTGGAACAAGAGTTGTACACGCTCAATCTTCCTGAAGTGTCACTTTAAACAGCAGTTCCCATGCCATTGGTTATATTTTGAGCTTATTATAGCACTGCTAGAATCTATGATACTGAAACCTAGTGATTGCAGTATTACCATAGTTGCTGCTCTGTTAAGTCATCAAAAGAAAAGAGAGACATTTCACTGGACCACGATACTGAATGCAAATATAACCTGGCTTCCATTGCCTATCTTCTGCTACCCAATTCTATGATTCTTGCATGCTTACTGTTTTGAAGGCTGCTTGCAAGAAAAATGATTTCTCATAAAAGGGCACCAGTTAAAAGAAAAAATGCTGCATTTGATGTGAGTTCTTTTTAATTTCTTTCTTGCAAAACCTTCTGTGAAGACAGACAAGAAAAACAGTCACAGAAATAAAAGGTCTTTTGTAGTCAAGTAACCATGTAAAGTCAGTTGTCTAAAACTGTAAGTAACATACAGCTCTAGTGTGAAACATCAGGTGTTAGGGCTATGTTTCCTTTCTCTTATGCTAGGACAGTGAGATTAAAGTATAGGTCCAAAGCAGTACAGGGACAGAGTTTAATAGTCCCGTGTTCACTATTTGCAAAAATTACACAGCTTTCCTTGAGTAACTATACTGTATTTTAGCCTGGTACCCATAGCTTTGTTAGGGAGCTTTATAATCAGTCTTGGCCATTTTATTAAAAGAGAAGGATAGGAAGTCCCAGTACTTTCCAGTTATATGCGTTATATAGAGAGATTTTTAAAAAAGAATTTGGCACATTAACTCGCTAGTGGCACTGGAATGTTCTCCTCAGCTTCATCTCTATAGAAAGGATGTGAAGTCATGATTTTTTGTGAATCTTATGATACCCCTGACTATGCCTGAATACAGTCAGAACCCCTTTTATGGCAAAAAGGAGAAAGAACAGCCATAAAAAAAAAACAAAACCAAACAACAAAACCAAAATACCACCTTATTTGTTTTTACAATTTATCAGTTTATCAAGCTGGTGATATTTTCTGTTATTCAGGAATTGTCCAAAGAACTGGGTAGCTTCTACTTAATAACAGTTTAAGAGATAAGCAATTTTAAATCTGTGGACCTTTCTATAAATGCAGCTTTTCTGCCTTTCAAATCTAAGTAAGACTACAATGTTTGCAGAAGCTGTACTAAAACTATGTCCTTAGGGCCTGTGTTGGAGCTCTCTTAAATTGCATGAGTTTTGCAATGGACTGCAAACTACAAGTGAGCTTTATTGACATTCCCCAATGCAGTAGTAGGAAAATTTTGTTAGCTCTCCTTTTACTTTCACAAGCCAGATGCGGTACTGTAACACTGCTGGAAGATATTTTGTCTTATAATTATTGATTCAGTAGTATTAAATCTCTAAATAATAGCTGCAAACATGCCAACCGCTGACAGAGAGGAAAAAAAACCCCAACCACCCCACCAATCCCCTCTCCTACTCCCTAAAACCAAAACCACAACAACCTACAAGAAAACACACATCCTCAAGGTTTGCTCGTAAAAAGCCCCTTCAGTGCATGCACATATTTCTAACAATGAGGAGGACATTTTCTAACATCAAGCAAGCAGACAGGCAGCAAAAGGCAACTTATTTTTCATGTTAAGCAATTTTTGCCCTGCAATCCTAACAGTCCTCAAAAAAAAAAAAAAAACAAATATCAAAATTCCAACAGGACCCTAACAAATTATGCGTACTCTGAAACAGCAGAAGAGAGAAATGCGCAAGAGTGCAGTTTACTCAAAGCCAGGGAGGAAGAATATTGTTTCATGACTGAGACCAAATCGCCTTTGTCATTCACATCTATATCCCTGTAAGAGAAAGCCATTAGCTCAGCCAATTGAAAAGGCATTTCTGTGTCACCTTTCTTAGCAGGTAAAGTGAGCACACAGCAGCAGGATCACAGAAGAAAATACTACTTCAAAGCTTTTCTAGCTAGTGACTACAGAGCAGTGTTCTGAAAGAGGGTTAAAATCCAGAGGTATGGTGCACTCCACTTTCCCCAAGGCACGGGAACCAAAGGTAGCTTATATGTGGGCAAAGATAAACAACCCTGTGCAGTAGCAACACAATCCTATTCTATTTTAGCCTTTCCCTTTTCCTGAAGCTGGCCTTGCATGAGAAGCTCTGTGTCCTCCAGCAATCTGACTTCAGGCTTCTCCTGAACATTTATAATACATTAATTTGCATTTTCTTCCTAAAAAAATTCAACTCTATGCCATCATTTTCTTCAAAATCTGTATTTTCATATAGTGTTCATTTTGTCTTTAAACAAGACTGGCAAAACTTGCAGTGAACATATCAGAGGAGGGGAAGGCTACAATGAGGGTATGGTGAAGCTATGCAGCAAAAAGAACCCATGTAAACAAGCTTACAATCCCTCAGTACACGAATGGTGTGAAACATAACCCATCATGGTTCACTGGAAGGACTGCCTGCTTATTAAACAATGCTGTAACACTTAATTATCAAAGTCAAATGTGTATTATTTCTAATAAGGCCTCTCTGCAGTAAAAGACCCCAACATTTCTTCCTGTAGCAATAGCTTTTCTGCCTGAGAATTTCCCTGCAAAGCAACATTGATTTCACTGCAGCATCTACACATTGTTAATTCTCTCCTGCAAAATAAATGGCCTGTAGCGTGCTGTAAACACTTCTAAAAGATCTTGGTGGTTCTGTAAGACCCAATGGGCTGTGTTATTCACTTGGATCCAAGAGTAAAGCAGAAGAGTGATGATTACCTTAAAAGATCACTTTCCTAAAAACAACCCCCACCCCCACATCCAGCAAGGTTTGTCAGACGCTTACACACACACACACACACACACACACACGCACACGCACACACACACACTCTGTTGGGTTTCTGGTATTCAAAAGGCCGAGACTTCTATTCTCTGGATCTTCTTGTTTCTCATTATCCTTTCTTTTTATTTTTATAAATTCTAATTTTACATGGCCCCATATGGATAATATAATCCACATAAGGTGCTCATTTCTACTGAATTGCAAACCAAGGCACTTCCTTCCCTCAAAAGCCCCCAAGCAGTGTTAAAGGTGATGAGGCTGAGTAAATGCTACTGTTTACATGAGCCAGCTGGTAAAGCACTATCATACGATGTCCCTCTGCACTGCTCTCACAACCATCTCACCTACAGCATCCAAACGGAAAAGCTCTTACACACCCGAATGCAGGAAAATGATGGTTCTCTGGCCACAGAATACACAGCTGCAGCCTTCTTTCTTCAATTTACTTCATTAACCTGTCTGTCACTCCCTCTCCCCCATTTTTTTTTAAACAGCAATCAATATTCATCACCCCACCCTGCAAAAGCAGTTAGTCGTAGAATATTAGCATCCACCACCTACCATTCCGTGCTTGCGAGCTATTTTCCTCGTCCAGAAACCTTTCCCCCAAACTGCGACCGTAGGTGGTGTTTTTAAAATCACATTCCAAACAGTGGCAAGGAAAAGATGGGTTATTTATGATAGTAATAATAATAATAAAAAGTAAAAAGATGGGCAGTTGGATTCAAGGTAAATCACTGTTTTCATTTAAAGAACTAAATAAATGCCTGGGGGAAAGGGTAGAGCAGAACAGAAAAAGGGGAGGCAAAATGTCTGATAATAATGAAATAAAGGAAGGAAAAAAAAAAAGGAAAAAAAAAAAAAAAAGAGTGGCTTGCTGAATCACGCTCTTTCACTGCCTGGAAACCATTGTGCAGCGTGATGCTGGCTGTACCATTGTGGAATCTACCAGAGGAGACAGGCAGAGAGCTTGGGGAATGGGGCTGCTATGGCAACTGAAAGGAGCACACATGACGTCAAAGCACACAGAGGTCTCACAGGGGGAGGGAGAGAAAAGTCTAATCTGCAGCCACAGCTACAGTATCTCCTGGTGAATCAGGGAATAAAGCAGACTGCAAAGGGGAGCTGAATAGTCTTCTGTAGCACTTACCAGCAGCAGCAGCTAGGACATCTGCAGCATCACAGAGCTAGACAGAACAGAGAGAAGGTAGTAATAGCAGTGTAGATATGCTTCTTTGTTTGCATTAGCTGCTATACAAAAGCATAAATGCCCATCACCCTAAATGGATAAATCTGAATGTTTCAAATTCATCTAAGTTTCTGCTGGGGATGGACGGTGATGTGCGTGTGTAAATAAATGAATAAATAAATCAGAGCACATATCCTTCACAGCTATTGAACACAGCTATTCCTCACATTAACAAGGAATGCAACTCTGAGAACAAAGTCTCTTCAAAGCCCAAGGAACCACTAGAGATTGCTCCATTAGCAGTATGTTGTGTTCACTACTAGAATGCTCCAAATCGCCATACTAAAACTTGCCACCTTTAAAAGGTCCCATTATACAGAGGTACTATAGCATTTTGAGCACACAGAACCAGCAGAGTTGGTGATGTCTTCTGGTGCTCTCAAGTTGAAAAGTTATGGTGATGACATTTCTTCTTCACACATCAAACTGCAGGATGTCTCTTCTCTTCTACATTAAACAGCAAAGAAAGTACACTGGAAAGCTCCAACACTGAGCTAGATTTCCATGAGATTTATGCTGGGATAAGAGCTAGCCAGAAATATTTATAGAGAAATTCAAACTTCCTGGAGTACTTATCTTCTTTGAAAAACAAACCATTTCATTCAGAATATCAAATACATTGATCAAGAAGAGCTCCGAGGAACTTGCTGCAGCTTTCCTGTCAGTGTTCTGAATATGCCACAGGTTTTACTACAGCCAGAGCCAAGCAGTCCTGCAGGAGCTGGAACTCTATTATTATCTGACTCAGGCTGGGTAACTGCTACCTCCAATGAGCCTCCTTTCACCCCAAGAAAGGTTTCATCCCTTCCAAATCCTACAGAATAACACAAGAGAATACCCTGAAAAATTATTTCTTTTGTGCTTACAGTCTTCTTCAAGAGGATACTAGAAATACACTATTGTTAGCAAAATACCACAATGAAATTACACCTTTGAGTAAAGCCTACATAAACCTCTTCCTTGGGGTGTCCGTGTAGTGCAAAAACCTGTTAAAGATTTATGCTTATTTGGTGAAAGTCTCCACTACAGCAACCATATGTAAATGTGTACAGAATCATAGAATGGTTAGGCTTAGAAGAGACCTTAAAGATCATCCAGTTCCAACCCCCTGTCATGGACAGGGGCACCTTTCACTAGACCAGGTTGCTCAAAGCCCGAGCGAGCCTGGCCTTGTAAACTTACACATATATATTTGGGCTTATTACTATTCTGGAGAAATGGAGGATCTTTCTTCTTAAAAATAAGTCCATACACATGCACTTATTTTATCTGTATTACCTAAAAAGTTCAAGATAATTCTTAAAAAATAGTTTTCTTGTAAAACCCAACCAAATAAATGAAAAACCCCAATAAGCTATTGTGTGAGTCAGTAGAATAGAGAATACCTTTGGAAAGCATTAACTGACCACTCATTGGTGCAGAAAGGGCAAGGTGGTGGCATTTTACGCAACTGGGAGACTGGGACTGGGGGAAGGGAGAAGAGACAAAAGAGTCTAAGCTCTTGCAGAGGTTTTGGAGTGTAATTAGGGTAATCTTTCTTGGGAAAACAGATCTAATGGAAAATAGCATCTTTTCAGACGTGGCTTTTTCTAGTGAAGGGATGCTGCTTTGTCAAGCTCAACTGCTAAACCAGCATTTCACTCCACACTGTCTCGAATGATTACAGTTCACTCTTTCTGGTGTCCTGTTGAGATGGCTTACTGGCTGGGGCAAGACATACCAAGATGCCATAAAATACATTCCAGCCTGGAATCAAGCCTCAGATAAGGATTATAATGGCCAGACACAAATAAAGCAAATCATAAATAATTTTAGGCACCGATTTCCCAGAATAGCTACCCAATCTTAACTGGGGGGCAGATATACTGTCCATGATAGGCAAAACTTCAAGTGGGTACGATCTAAACTTAAGATGAACTGGACTGAAGCAGATTTTGACAACATGAATACAGCTACAAAGGTCACCATGAGCCAATTAAATTCATTCAGCCAAGCTCTTGTACCCTTACTTTGTGCCTCTAAATCACTCAGTGTTGGTAATTTTTTAGTACAAAACTTCATCTTGTTTTACTTTAAATGCGAATTCCAAAAAAAAGTACATACATTTTGTAGCCCAGGAGATGAACAGTAGACTGCACGTCCCCTCTGTCATTGATTTTCATGAGAACTGGGAGCACTGAGGCTCGGAGGACACATTCTGTCCTGCATTTACACAAAAAAAAAAAAGAAGTGTGAATGTAGCAACTCCCTAATTGCCCCAGTTCACAGTCCAGCATATTAAAGTACCCTGAAACTAGCAATAGTTTAATGCACTGGGTCATGGTTTAGGAGCTGCTACATATGCCATTCAGCTCTGTCTGCCTTACAAAGGTCATATTCTTCTTGATGGTAAATGGGTCACATTAAGGCTACTAAAACTAAACACTAGTGAATAAGTATCTTCATCCAGTTCAGTGCTAAAGCTAGAAGTATTTTCTAAACATCACTTTAAGCCAAAATTTTCTGATTCTAGTCTCATGTAATCAAATGCCCATCAAATCCAAGTGTCCATCAAATCTAAGAGTTTCTTTGTTCCAAAGTTATTTCTCAAGCTTTAGGACTCGATATATGAAACTTAGTTTTTTTGCAGCTCTCATTTGCCTGCAGTACAACCATCTGCTGTACTGAACGTAGCCAGTTTTAAGAAAATAATAAAAGTTTCAATGCCTTTATTGATTTTATTCTCAAGAATAATTACTAATGAAGGTTGACCTGGACTTCATTTCAGGCAAAATGAAAAAATTATCTTGGATTTTGTTCTCATCTACATCAAAAGGCCTTTAAAGTTATTACATTTTCCATTACTACTACACTAATGGCTGAGAGAGTCTCTTAGAAAAATTGAGAAAGCTGCACATAATCCTATCACCCCTCTTTAACCCCCCTTTCTTCTACTACTTCTTCACTGTCATACCATGAAGAAGAGTACATTTTAATCTAAAGATTTCTTTAACGTTGTTATCAGATGGACAAATATAACAGAACTAAACCGAGACGGAGAAATAACTATGACTGACTGCTTTCTGGTTAACTCTACTGTTGAAAAGCACAATCTAAACAGTAACTTCGTGTGGCCTGATAGATACAGAGCTGCTGCAATTATAAAGTATAACTGAAGACAAAGTCTGGTAGCTGAGAACAGGCGATAGTATCACAGGCCAGGCCATGGCTGTTGGACAAGTTCACTTGATTTATTTTTTTACAAGAAGTCTTTTAAGCAAAAAGAGACAGTGAATCAGCATAACAGATGAATCATAAGAATTCACAAAAGACAGACGGATTAACAGTAACCTAAGGGGTTATACTGATCAGCTGCTCGTACATCATACAGACAACTGCAAAATCAGACAACTACTCTGGTACTTTTTTTACAGAAATGTATAATTTTAGAAATAGAAAACTTGGTTTATATGTGGTAAAGGAAAGGAGTGGTTTCTGAAAAAAAGAAGTCTCTTCAAGTCAAGAGGGCTATTCATTACCCATACATTTCCAAATCAAGGTCTTGTATAAGATAAAACAAATCTTAGCAGATATACATTAAGCAACAATAAGATAGTCATAAACACCGGAACAATATACACATGCATGCATGCATATGAATACACCAATTAGAAGGGTTCAAATATTCATCATAATTAGAAAAAGGAAGTCCTGATCTGAAGCCCATAAATATATCAAATAGAAGGATGCACATGTACTTCATTAGGCAGTGAATTAGATGTGAAAAACTGGACTGCTAAGTGCTTGCTCCAACAAAGAGAATGAACTTAATACATACAATTATTAGAGAAATGGGATCTTCTTATTGCTCATGAAACTATTTCTTCGGCAGCTTTAGTACTTATTTGATGACACACATATCAAGAAAGTGATTTCAGCACACAATACTAATGCTAGTTTTGAAACATCACCCTCAGTGGTCTGTCTACTGTTGAGCTTTATGCACTCTAAACTCTAGCAGATAAACATACCCTAAAATGCACTAATTTAATTTTGAATAAATTTATCACAAGTGTTTTATTATCCTAATAACATAAAACATTACATAAAAGGTGCCATAAACTGAATGCTCACTATGGAAATGAAAACAATTGTAATTTTAAATCACCATCTGAAGGTAAAAGCAAAACCTGCTCCACTCTTATTTAATTTTTAAAATTGCCATTTCCTGTATTCAATAATTCTTCTAGAGCAAATGATTTCATGCTCAATTTTCCCTGCAGAGTTACTGTCATGGGTTCAGCAGCAGCAGTCATTTTTCTCCTTCTTGGTAGCTGGTGCAGCGCTGTGGTTTTGACTTTCAGCCTGGGAACAGCGCTGACAACACTAGTGTTTTCAGTTACTGTTTGGTAATGTTTTGATCTGACCAAGGGCTTTCTGAGTCTCATGCTCTGCCAGGGAGGAGGGGAAGCTGGGAGGAAGCAGAGACAGGACGCCTGACCCAAACTGACCAAAGAGGTATTCCACGCCACAGCTCGTCATGCCCAGGATGTAAAACAGAGAGCAGAGACCTGGAAGGGTGTGGGTGCACTGCTTGGTCGGGCTGGGTATAGGCGGTGAGAATTGTATTCTTTCCTTGTATTTTCTCTTGTATGATTATTGGTGGTAGCAGTAGTGGTTTGTGTTATACTTTAGTTACGAAACTGTTCTTATCTCAACCTGTGGGAGTTGCATTCTTTTCGATTCTCCTTCCCATCCACCTGGGAGCAGGGGGAAGAAAGAGGGGATAGTGAGTGAGAGAGAGACTGCGTGAGTTAGAGAGGCTTAAACCACGACAGGTATATAAGGCATGTATCAAGGATTCAATTATAAATTATTCCAGCACAATAGAGCACTAAACAGAATTAAAACTTGTTTCAAGATGCAAACAGAAATCAACACCTCCCGCAAATGAGTACTTTCCGCTTCTACATAACATGAATACACAACTACCATTTACAATATTTCATAGGTTTTCCTGAAAACCATGACATACTTCCAGCTGACTTCTGTGAAAATTTCTACTGTCAGTTCACTTTTCTATAACCATAAAATTAAATCAGACTGTGACAGATGGTGTCCAGCCTGTCTAAAGATATTATCTGCAGAATAAATAGTTATTATTTTAATAAGTTCTGCTCCAAATATATATTTTGAAAGAATATAATTTTCTATCTTGAGCTTAACTAACAGTAAAAGCTTCAACCATGTTACCACAGCAATAGTACGTTCCCTAAGGTAGGACTTAGAAGAGTTGGGCCAGATAATTCTCTTGGCTAAACACTGCTGTATTCAAAGTTGCACACACTTACTGAAATGGGAAATAAAGAACATCTATATTTGGGGAACTACACTAAGATCAGCACCTTGCTGACAGGTAGCTAAACCTCCTCTGCTGCTGAAAACTCTGCTTCCTGAGTAGCTACAAAAGCTCTCCACATATTACATTGCCTTTGAAAGTCTTTCTTGGTAGATTACTTGTTTGCAAGTTGTTTCTTTTCTTAAAATTAACTATTGGATAACAACTCATCCACTTTTTCTCAAGCTCACCAGGTGATGCTTTGCACTTGCTAAGTAAGTCCTGATTCCACTTTTCTTGCATATGAACAAGTCTCTGCTCCCATGAGGAAGCCGAACAGTTCCAACTAATACAGGGATTACAGAACATCAGCACTAGCAGTACATGATCTATCTATTTTAATGCAATTGGGTTAACCGTCTCCATGCATTTGGCTCCCCCAGGTATTTCTTCCAAATACATGATTTCAAAAGCATGCTTTTCCACTCTGGGAGCAGAATGATCGCAAAGAAAAAGCATCTTTGAATATTTTATCTAAGTCCTGACCCAGGAAATAAGTCATAAGGGTTTTGCTTAAACTTGGCAGTTATGAAGGCTGCAGGTCATAAAGACAGAAACTAACATTGAGGACTCTAGCATTGCCTGCAAATTAAAATGAAGTAGAACAGCTAGATCTTCATTGATTCATAGAAAATTCACTCACAGAAAAATACAGTGAGATAGGTATGTTAATTACCCAGTGCACTGTATATAGAAAGCATGTTGTCAAAGTGCATAAAAATTCTCTCCTCCACCCATGCTTTCTGCACTTGATGCTTAAGGAATGGTTGCAATGCTCTCAAATGCTGGGCAAGAACAGAAGAATGCATACTACATGTGACACTGTACCCGCATCAGCATGGACCCTCCTTGTCTGAGACACCACTCACCAAAGGGAGTTTTGGCCACTTCATCTTAGTGGGAGTGGCTCAAGCTGCATCTATCAGCTTAAGTCATTCTGGCTGGCACAGGGTCAGGGTCAGGGAAATGTAAGAAGCACCTGAAGAAAACTGTTTTCTCTTCCTTCCACAAGTCCAAACACAATCCAAAATCTCTTAGCAGACACGGCAAGGAAGACTGGATACAACTGTAATTTATGTCACACTCAAATAGAGTTTGTCAAGACAAGCAGCAGATATAGAATCATAGAATAGTTACGGTTGGAAAGGACCTGAAGATCATCTAGTTCCAACCCCCCTGTCAGGGGCAGGGACACCTCACACTAAATCATGTCACCCAAGGCTATATCCAATCCAGCCTTGAACACCAACAGCGATGGAGCATTCACAGCTTCCCTCGTGTCGTGGTTTAAGCCTAACTCACGCAGACTCTCTCTCACTCACTCCCCCCTCTTTCTTGCCCCCCACTCCCGGAGGGATGGGAAGGAGAATAGAAAAGAATGCAACTCCCACAGGTTGAGATAAGAACAGTTTAGTAACTAAAGTATAACACAAATCACTACTGCTACCACCAATAATAATAATGACAAGAGAAATACAAGGAAAGAATACAATTCTCACCACCTAATACCAAGCCCGACCACGCAGTGCACCCCCCACCCTTCTGGGTCTCTCCTCTCCGTCCTCCATCTTGGGCATGACGTGCTGTGGTATGGAATCACCTCTTTGGTCAGTTTGGGTCAGGTGCCCTGTCTCTGCTTCCTCCCGGCTCCCCTCCTCCCTGGCAGAGCATAAGGCTCAGAAAGTCCTTGGCCAGACCAAAACATCACTAAGCAGTAACCGAAACACTGGTGTTATCAGCACTGTTCCCAGGCCCAAAATCAAAAACACAAGTGCTACACCAGCTACCAAGAAGGAGAAAAATGACTGCTGCTGCTGAACCCATGACACCTGGGTAACCCATTCCAGTGCCTCACCACCCTCACAGTAAAGAATTTCTTCCTCACATCCAGTCTAAACTTCCCCTGTTTAAGTTTGAACCCGTTACCCCTTGTCCTCTCACTACAGTTCCTCATGAAGAGTCCCTCCTCAGCATCCTGATAGGCCCCCTTCTAAGACAAACAGAATAAGACCCTTGGAGTTACTACTTTCAGGGTTGTCAGCTGCTTCTATCATACAACTTTTTCACATCTGGCAAAGCAACATTTTTAAGCACCATATTTTAATACTGATTCTAGAATGAAACAACAGCTAAGTGAGGATGATGTGCAAACTGGTAAAGCTCAACAGGTCCATAAATCTCCCAATGGTGCAGAATAGTGATGTGAAAATAGTGTAATTCCACGCCAACATAGTTTAATTTCAGAATTGAAGTAATAGTTCAGATACAACAAAACCCACATTTTCCCAGCATTCTTATTCCATTAATTTGGACACTGTGCTTCTAGCCCTTCCCCCTCTTCGCTGCCTCAGCATACTTCTTTTTCATTTCATCCTGCCATATTGCAAAGGATGTCATAGAAACAGGAAAAAAAAAAAGTCAGAAAATAAAAAGAGACACACGAAAATCCTTTCTAAGAAACATAAGGACTCTAATCTGTTTGCCTCACTGAAAACAACAAATTGAGAGATGGGGTGATCTGTGTCTGTGAGTACCTATATTGGAAAAAAGCATCTGATCGAGACACATGCATAATCTAGTAAATTAGGACAAATCTACAGCCAATGTTTTGAACATGAGTCTAAGCAAAGCCAGAAAATTCAATAAAAACAAGTTCTGTAAGTTATGGCAAAAACACATGGCATAAACCAATTTAATATTGCACTATTTCTGTAGGCAGGGAAGTCAAGACCATAACCTGTCCAAATGGAAATAAAGGCTTAAAAGAACCACTCTTCCACAAGCCAATTCTATTGACTGAGAATAGTTTGCAGAGGCCAATTTCAAAACTTAATCTTGTAAGTGGTGTAATTTGCTGAAGAGGGACTGCATCATTATACTATTTTCATCAAGAGAGAAAAATAAAGTAATTCAGGGAAAAAAGTATTATTCCTGCCTGTTAAGTCCAAAGGAAGTTCAAAAGTTAAGGATTAGTAACTACTAAAATAGATAAATGACTTATGGAAAGGAAAAACTGAAGCCAAAGACAGGATCTGCCTTCAAGAGAAAAACAGAGGTTCTAAGGCATAGTTTAGTTCTGGCCATTTTAAAGAGGAAAATAGCACTGGGTTTCTATATATGAGTCCTAAGAATTAAAATACTATGGTGACAGATCTGTATAAAATGATTGTTGTTGAAGGCCTTCAATACCCCAAGTTTAATTTACTTAAGCAGAAATCCAGGACAAAAAACAGGATGGCACTTACTGACACCTACCTGGCAGGTTTATCACTTACATTTTTCCCTCAACAACTTGTCTTCTTCCGCTGGACTCAAGCAAAAGAAACGCAGGATGGAAATCGTACTAATTTCATCCAAATAACGCTCTTGGGTGAGCTGTACTACTTGCAGCTTCTTATGAGACATAAGTTTGTCATCTCATCATAAGCACCTCATGCTATTTGAGATACCCTATGAAGTCCAAGATAATCTACACAGACTTGGGAAGTAAGTCACTGGAAATTCAGAAGAACCATCCCCCTTTTGAATCAGCAGCTAGATAATGGACAACATTCTCTGTGGTTTTTCACATCACACTGATACCCATGTTTATGCAACTGAATCAGGCCCCTAATGTTCCTGGACAGCAACACTATACAAGCCAGCTGCCTGTTGTCCTTTTCAAGTCAAGCTGCAAGTTAGGACACTCCTCAATTTATCTTTCTTTGCTATCACAGGCAGGTAAGGCAAAATTACGACATGCAGCTATGACTTGGAAGATGCCCATGTGTTTCTTCTTTCGGTCATAGATTCTAGATGAAATCTTGACACGGGCTCCTTTCAAGCAGAGTACTTTTCCTCCAAAAACAAAGCACCAGGTACTCCAGTCCATCTGTATCAATCTCAACCAATACACTGAAGCGATATTCTAGTTCTGCAGAAAAATGGCGATGCTGTTCTATCATATCCTGTTATCTTTGCCTCTGAGAAATCTAAACATTAAAATAAACTGCTTTGCACCTGTGAAATAAAGTCCCCTGTAAGTCTTCATCTCACAAGTGATTACATTTGTGTTTAATATTAGAAAACCTTTCCCTGACATTCTACATAGCACACAACATATTTAATATGGAAACTCTTATCTAGATAAGTAAACCAGAAATACCCACAGCAGACAAGATGCATAGCAAAATAGCTTTTTTGGAGCTTTCATTTGCATGCAGTATGACATATAGAGATACCGCCAAAGTTCAAAGGTTTTGTCTAAAAAAGCATAAAAAATCTAAAAGCAAGTTGAAACAGATACCATTATTGTCAGCAGCAACACATTGACTTTGCTGCTAAATACAAGCAATTTCTTTAATTTTTGTGGTTACCCAGCAAATGTTTATAATAAAACCTTTGTTCTCAATTGACATTGTAAGGATTGGAAAGAAGACATGAGAAAAAACCCAAACAAACAAACCAATTCTTCTTTAACTGGAAAAGAAAACATGACAATCCATGAAATTCCTGTTAATGAAGTTTTACTTCACTTTTCTCCTTAGACAAGCAGCAAGGAACAGGAACAAATTCCAAAGTAATTTTAGCTTCTTTCCTATTATAAAAATAATTTTAAAAACCCACAGAAGCATCACAGAACAGATGGACAAAATGCTATGCAATGAAACCTTCACTGAGGACTGTGCTTAACAAACTGTTTGCTTTAAATAGCCACTTGAAAGCTGTCCAAAAGTCATTTCACCAAAACCAGACTTTACTATAGATCTTTTGACACTAAGAAACCTCAATACCTAGGAATGGCACATTGACACACCTGACTTTCAGTCCTGTGGTTGCCTGGATGGAATCCACATCTAAAAGTTGTGTACCAGTTTCCAATACAACATCTGTGGAGCACCAAACATTCAAGCAAAGCTTATCCAAAGCTGCATGCACAAAGGATGACAGCAAATTATCTCAGAGGGAACAGTTGCCACCACAGGGTATTTGAACTCCTTGATCTGTCCAGAGCATGAATACTCCAAGTCTCCTTTCACAGTCCTGGTGCCTGTAATTGTTCTATGAACTGCCAGAGAAGGACTACTGTTTATCTGTTTATTTTTGTAGCACAACTGGAAAAAGTACTATCACTTTTAGATAATAGTTCAGTGGCATGACCACCTCTTCAGGCAGCAACAGGCCTGGATTTACTGTTAATGCAAAATCCAAAGTCAGAAACAGAAAGCAAGGGAGAAAGAAATCACTTGTGTAGTTTCTCAAAAGGGAAAACATTATTCTTGGGTTTGTTCCTGCAACTGTTAAAGCAAGCAGAAACAGTCTTTTGAATATCAAAAATAACCCAGGCCTGCGCTGAAGCTGTAAAGCCACTATGACAGCAGGCACTACCCTTCACATCCTTCTCTCTCTGGCTGCCTTTTCTAAACAAAATAGTCACAGCTGCATTCGTAAAAAGCCCAATTTAACCAATATGGATGTTTTCAGCTTCACAATAGTTACAGCTCTTCCCTATTTCTCAATTCCTACACACAGCTGACGATGAATCATTTGTCAAAAAAATTAGCAAAATATTAGATGCATGATACCATAAGTCGGTGCTGTATGGGTGGCTCTCAGTTATTTGATGCCTTTTAGTCTTCAAGGTAGATCAAGGCTAGGGAGCTCTTCAACAAGAGGAAGTTGCAATCAAAATAGGCTGCTTCCCTCTTCCCCAAGATCAACAGTAATGTTTATATACAGCTTTCCACAGGTCAAAACTAGCCTGGTCTGACAGCTTACTGCTGCTACACACTGTTGAAAAATGGCTTATTCTGGCTCACCCACACACACATTACCTCCTGGGTGCCACCCTACTCCAGCTTATTCAGACAGGTATAACCTATTTCCAGGCCAGATGCCAGACTGGATACCATTTTCCTAGTTTTATTATGATTTTTATATGTGTTTTACTATACCAGCTTGCAGATATTTCCAAATAATTTACTTCCTGCCCTAGAAGACACAGTCTTGTGTTATGTCTGAGTGCAATAAAAGTAATAATAAGAATAAAATGATCATCATGTCTTCATCCTACAGCTTCCTTCTGTAGTGTTTTCACTTTTTCCTCTCTCCTGCTTTTTGCTTGCTTCCTTCACCTAGCACCTTCATTACTTCTGAAAGAAGCAAATATTTTAAATTTCATTATTGCTGCAAATTGGGCTTGTTTTGGTTATGTTTGCTTTTTTTAAAATATTATGAAAGGAAGAAAGGAAGACCTTTAAGTGAAATGTTTATTGAAAACAGCAAATAAACCAACAATAGCTACAGGACTGATCACAATAGCTACAGCTTATTAACCACAATATCAAAGCAGTTCATATTAAACAAGCCAAGAGGATGATTCAAGCGTTTCTGGATGTAAAAGAATAACAGTGAGACCTTTGGATAGCAGAACCAGCAAATAGATAAGAGCAAGCTTTCACTCCAATGCTTAGCTTTATTTACTATTAATAAAAGACTAATTTTGTTCTTTATCTCTACTCCAATATTTGTGCATTTATCTTAATAAAACTGTTAACATCCTGATTTATGATCCTCGAAAGTAATTCAAAAGTTCATCAGAATAGACCTGTTCTGACATGACCAGCTGAATAAATGCCATTTTAGAGTAGTTATTGTGGTGACTTGAAAGATTTCTTGTAAAGAAAACCCTTGTATAATTCTCCAATCTTTTCCAGGCCACAGAAGTGATAAACCTAACAAGACTGAAATCTCAGTGCTTAAAAGAAAATGTCGAGAATGCGGATTCCAGAAGTCACTTTCTGCAACATCTAACATTTCCTTAACAAGAGATGCTATTTTTATTCTGTAATGCTTACTGTTCTTGTCTGGTTTTTTTGCCAGTAATAACTTACCACAGGACTAGTTGGTTCATTTTTACATTTTCACAGAAAAGTCAAAGTTCAGCCACCAAGTCTTCTTTATATTATTGTATGTCTTCTGAAAAGACAGCTAGACCTAAATAAAACCAAACAATAATAATATTTTTTTTTAACTTGCTCAGAAAATGTGTAGAGAAACATGGCTAATTTTCCTAATATAATCTTTTTTTAATGACATATACAAACATATCTATATATTGATAGCTTTTATACATTATTAGTGTCTATGTAAAAAGGCTGCTAAGAAAAAACCCTATTTTTATTTGGTCATGTCATACAAGTTTTATGATCAACTTCCACAGAGCCATGGAAACCAGTGTTTAGAATCAAACTTTTCTATTTCCAAATTCTTTTCAGGCATGCATTTTCCAGACAGGTAAACACAGTCCTGTTTATTACAAAATCACTGTAACCGCTCTTTATGAGAAAGTCTTTTCCCCCCACAGTGCTGAAGTCAGCAAAGCTTCCGGTGAAGTAGATAGAATATATGAACATTCCTCTTCCAAGTTCCAAATTATTGATATACCCAAGTAGGACTTCAATGAATTGACTTAATTATTAAGCCATATTTATATTCCAATGATCTCCTTATACACATGCTTCAGAACTTTTCTGATCCCTATACAGTTTAGAAATACATTTCCTTACAGTTGAATATGGTATAATTTTGCTTCAAGTTGTGGGAAGAGAGGAAGACACTACTTTAGGTTTCCCATTTTCCCCCAATTATTCCAGAATGATTATGACTGCACATCAGCTTTGGGCTGGATGCCCACAATCACCTGGCGGCACTGAAAGAGCTCAAAGGTACTCTCTTATGGTTTTGTTTCTACATAACAGGTTATAGACACCATCACATGTGGCATTAAAAGGACTTCTCCCTTATCCTGCATCACTGATCACCTCTTTGTACCCCAGTGCAGCATGGAATATAGTGCTGTTTCAACACAAAAACTCAGACATCTCTGATCTCTTTCCATACACACACACACTTTATGAATTAATATATATATACGCTTATATACACAAAGATGTTACACAATAAAGGAGAAAAGCCAGAAAATACCAGCACTGCATAGCTCAGAACTGTAAGCGTACAGCCAGGCAGCCCAGTGGCCTCTTACAGAAAAGGTTTATTCCACATTTGTATATGCTTGTAGAAACACAAAGAGATGTATGAGCTCCCTAACAGATGTTTTTTTTCCATACTGCATTTCAAAAAGCACTATATCCCCTGGTGACTTGTGAGGAAGATCCTATTGCTCAATGCAGATTAAAATAAACCACCGATATGGCTCTTAGGTGTACCATGGTCAACAATTTTTGGTACTTAAATCAATATACATATGATTGGAAACAGGAAACATGCATATGCTTCAGTGGTAACTGCAAATGTTAGAAGCAAGTTAGTATTAATCTGCACCACCATTCTGAAGTCACCTAGATAAGTTAGAAGGCTTTGTGTTACTCCTGTCATCACCTTTGTACTCCCACATACCTCTTGTTCTCACTATGCAAGATCTTTGAGCCCATGCACGCCTTCATGTCCCACTACAGTCTGTACTTAGGTACTTAGGGTCAGCTCTGGAACACACAAAAAAAATGAAAACCCTCCCACTGAATTCAGCAGTAGCACTTCAAGTCTTTAGGCAGACAATTTGTCAAGTATTAAGAAAATCTGTGCCTTATAAAATAAAATTGGTCTTCATTCTTACTGCATCTTAAAAGATGTGACAGAGTATTTTGAACTTGCTGCCTTTCTATGAGAAGAAGAAACAAGAGGAACAATAGCTACAGAAATTAATCAGACAACAAGAGGGTGGGTAAGAGTTAAAAAACCTCAGTAACTACACCAAAATATATCAAAATCAACAGTTAAGCGCAAAAAATAAATGCAGGGGGAGATGTTTTTAAATTTCCCCTCTCTTCCGGACCCAAATTAATGGTTGCCTTAAACTGGGCATTCACAGAAGAAATAACACTTGCTGATGTTTGTGTAAGTACAATAGAATCCTAATTATGATGACAGCCTACAGCTACAATAGCATGAAGAATTAAGACAGAAAGATGATGCATAGGCAGTTTTTGAATGTGATTAAAATATCAAGGCATCTGTTTTAAAGATTTTGAGCTATTTTTAAAAAAATCCCTCCCCTCACATAGGCTGGGGTCTGAATTCCTAGAGCAAGTGAAATTTTACCTTTCCATTTCATTTTATGATCAACAGATTGGGGTACAGACTGCAAGCAGTGTTCCACAGACTCACTGGCATCAATACCTATGTGGGTATCAGCACAGTCATATAAAGAAACAGTATAACACAACCCTGCTTCATGACAGATGCAGCTGGTTTATTTAATTAAACCCTTCCCAACCACTGGCAGAGTTGAAACAGTTCAAGATCCTGGGATAAAAGATACCAGGGAAGATAGACCCATTATTTATTACTCAGTAACCAAGACCAAATACAAAAGACAGCCTTTCCAAACCCACAACTGCCATCTGGCACTGAAGGATAAGTGAAAGTGCTGCAAAAATGCTTTCCCACTTGCTTTTATAACAGTGTAATTTGAATATGTGGTATATGGCACATTGCCATTTCCATTTTTTGAGTGCAAAAGCCTTGTGCAGGGAACAGGGAGTACAGCCAATAGAACCAGATCTACTGAGAACTTTAAATCAAAATTCGTTGCTTCATGGGTGAACAGCAAACATTTTTTCTTGGTTTACTCTTCATGTTCAATACTATTTCTTCAAATGAACTGTTAAGATAAACTTTTAGTAAAAGCATTATCAAAAAGGGGTGAATTCTTCAACTCTGCTAAAATTCATTTTTGCCAGAAAGGATTTACAGCCTATTTATATATACAACCTGTGTATGAATCAGCATTCTTGTAGGAACAGCAGAATGCCTCACACAACACTCTGGGCAGAGGCATAGAACTGTCAAATCTCAACACATGAGGAGGTCATGGGTGTCACCGCATTCAGCTCTACTACATAGCTGCACAACTTGACAGCCTCTGGGAATTTGACAGCAAGTGGAAGCTCTGTCTGACTTGCCCTCAATGTGCCAAGCATGAAATCATTGAAGAGCAATATTCAACCATACATTCATAACCACCCCATTTCAGAGAAGTCAGCCTCAAGACCAAAGCTTCCAGGTGTTACAAGACACTGCAGAAGGCTGCATTTTCATATGACAAGTGTGTATAATACATGCAACATAAGTGAAAACAAATAACTACTGATATGATGCCAAGTACTCGCATTTTGTTCTTAATGCAGATAAAAGGCAAATACATACTGTTGAAAGAGTAATCTCTTTTATCCAATTTACATTATCCTCAAAAGTATAATAACCAAAAAGACAGTAGTGTTTACAGACCTGTTTCTGTTGAAATAACAGAGATGCAAGATTCTTGGTGAATTTTGTTTGTACATGACATTTGATATTTTCTGCTATTTGATATAAAAGACCAGGTACTCTTCAAGGAAACATTTTTTTTTTAAGTGAAAACAGAACACAGGTTCACAAATTCCAGGACCAGTCATATAGGAGAGAACAAAAACTACGTTATACAAATCATGGTCTCACAGTGCAGCCATTTAAGCCAAAGGGTCTCCATCTCTAGATTGCAATGAATCAGTATCCTTGGTTAAATTCCTATATCAACTATAAAGCAGCAAAGCTTCAGAATATCCCAGTCATGTTTTCAAGATGCCCATTTCATATTTTTCTCAGGTTAATACCTTATTTCTGTACACATTACTTACTAGGAGAAAGAGAGAGTAAAGAGGAAATAAAGAGGGAATAGAGGGGGAGAATCACCTCGCTTGATCTGCTGGCCATGCTCCTTTTGATGCAGCCCACGATACAGTTGGCTTTCTGGGCTGCGAGCTGACACTGCTGGCTCATGTTGAGCTTCTCATCAACCAAGCTGGTGAACTTACTGAGGGTGCTCTCAATCCCATTGCTCATGTCACTGACAAAGTTGGTGAATAGGATCGGACCCAATACCAACCCCTGAGGAACACCACTTATCACCGGTCTCCACTTGGATACCGAGCCATTGGCCACAACTCTGAGAGCAACCAGCCAGACAGATCCTTACTTACCAAGTGATCCATCCATCAAATCCATTTCTCTCCAGTTTAGAGACAAGGATGACATACAGGACAGTGTCAAGTGCCTTGCACAAGTCCAGACAAATTACATCAGTCACTCTTCCCTCATCCACCAACACTGCGGCCCCATCACAGTTGGCCACCATATTTGTCAGGCATGACTTGCCCTTAGTGAAGCCATGTTGACTGTCACCAGTCACCCCCTTACTGTCCATGTGCCTTAGCATAGTTTCTGGGAGTAATAAAGTCATAGTCAGTGACAGATGTAGGCAAGTTCTCTGCTGCGAATTGAAATGTCATTGCTTTTTTTTTCTTAAGCACAAATCTGAAAAAAGTAAAAAAAAAAAATCACAATCTTTGCTAGTTTCACTACTTGAAACTAAGTAATGTAGGACATGCTGAGCGAACAGACCAGTAAAGCCAAAGCATGCATTTCCATACAGCTCCAAAATATGATTTCACTCCTATACATGAAACTGCAAATTTCATTTTTTAAATTGACATTGTTATTTTTGAGGGCTAGAAAAGAATGTGGGTTATAAAATGACGGAAATGAGAGAGGGGAACAGAAGCTAGAATGGTGAGCAGAAGGTGAGCAAAGGAGGAAAGAAAGGCTGTACCAGACCAGAAGCATGACGGTTACTGACAGTGCAGCTGTTGACCACATAAGGTCATGCCCAAGAACAGAACTGGTACTCACTTGTTCACACATATGGCTAAAATCCAGCTTAGAATAAGCAAATTATCTGCATGACTATTAAGAATTTTGGAAGGTGGAATTCTTGTGCAGAATATTTTTCATTAACTTAAACTTTGCTTAAATGCATGAATGCATATTTGCATGTATTTGTCCTCCAAAGTTATTTTAACTGGTCAATTATATTCCAGACACAATATGCTTGTAATGCTGTGGATTGCCTCTTCATAGCATAAAGACTGCAATTGGAGCGCCTTTTTCTCTTCCTAGTTGCAAATCGCACAGGAAATAAGTCAGGTTCTCCAATTTCCGGCCACCAGGTGACACCATGTTATTTAGGGATCATAGTGCTCTAGTGTCAACAACTTGAGCCCATATCGGACACTGGCATCTCCTTGTAATTCTGAGAGAGAGAGCGCAAGAGCAAACTGCTGCCCTGTGAGGAATTTGTTTAAGCTTTGAGCAAAAAGTTCTGAAAACAAACACATAAAATCCATTAATAAAGAAATACAGAGCTATTTACCAGTCTACTTATACAAGACATTCCCTTAAGATAAATAAAAAATAGGTTTATTAAAGAAAAAAAGATAACATAAATTGGATTAATGTCAATAACATTTATCTGACCCCTTGGAGCACTCAATCTCCACTTTACTCAGGCTTCTTACAACACATTTACCAGGATATCCCTCCAAGTAATCAAATGTCCACTTACTCTGCTTTTCCTGAGAGTCTGGGAAAGAATGCACTAAGGTATTATATTATCACTTATTGGAGGAAAAAAATTTCAACAACTCAGTATTATCTTATAGGATAGACTGTGTCACCTGTCATTACATGGAAAATTCTTTAGCAACAGGAAAGGAAAGCAGTGACTCTGACAGCATCTTTCTGGCTTTTCTAGTATGCTCTCTTCAAACTCCCTCACATTATGAAACAATCCTGACCACTAAATTCTTCTATCCCTCCTCTTTTTCATTTCTCTATCCACAGAGCATAATATCTATGCAACCATTAGGACAGCAGAAAGTGTTTCATTTTCTCCAACTCTTGCTCATGTAAGCCAAGTGCAGAACCAGTTCTTCATAATCTGTTTAAACTACTTGGAAAGAACCAATTCAGTTATATTAAAAATGATACTATTCCTATCACATAATCAGTGCTCAAAGCAAATGCAGTATCTGGGCTCAGGGAATGTGGACGCCAGAAACAGCCATCTCTCTCAGAGAGAGTACTCCTCATCTGAAAGAAACCAGCCCTTTCTGGTTTTAGGAAGCTGGGAGGTAGGAAATCCTGCCTTTGTAGTTAGCTCCCAGCTGACCCCGATTGCATTCTGAAAGCAATTAATGTGCATTTGGCACTTGTTTCAGCATATGCAGAAACCAGGGCACACAACAGAGACTCATGCAACTATGCAAACAGTTAGGAGCGTGCCTATGACATACACTGGGCCTTGGAAGCTGAGAAAGGCTTATGGTTTGTTGGTAATTGAGGTATAACACACAAATTGTGAACTGTCTTCCTACCTGGGTGATAGGTGTGCTAGGGAGCTTGAAAGTCAGCAGGACAGAGGAGGCAGAGCAGTAGCCTTGCATTTTAAATGGTCCTGCTTTTCTGTGCAGCAGAAGACATAGGATCACAAAACGGTGCTGAAGCACAGGCTTAATCCTATTTCACTTAAGGGCTGAAACTTCTCAGGGTCTTGTTAGTTTTAGAGACTTCCAGCTGGAGCACCTTCTGCCCAGCTGTGGTGATAGTCTCCCCTCAAAACTCAAATGTTGCCTATGGATGTGCCACTGCATTTTCTCTTCAAATTGCAGGTCTTTTGAAAAAATAAATCACAAAGTAATATATGGAAAGAAACACATCCCAATTAATACAAATAGCAGTCATAACAACAAGAAATTACTTCTAAATATTAGCATAACTGAGTTGGCAAAAAATAAAAGCAGTCTTCTCATTTTGAGAGTTTCTTCACAGAAAATGTTAATAATGGGATAAATTGCAAGATAATTTAAATGTTTATGTCCTTATTTTGATAAAACTTTTGTTGTTTTCTGTGAACCTAGAAATTTAGTTTATGACTGCAAGTCTAAGCCTGCAGAGTGTTCACGTTACAGGCGTGCACCCCTTGGTGCACGAAACCAAAATGTGAATTTGGCTAAAAAATTGTGGTTAGACTAGCTCAATAAAAAAAGTCCTATGAAGCCCATGAAAACGCACTTTATTAGTGGTACGTTTGGCACCATTTCTCCTTTGATCCTTATTAACATAAACAATTGCTTTATTTTAGAATACACAGCAAGCAGGTTCCACCACAGAGGAGTTTGATGTGGGCAACAAGTTCTCTCTGAATATACACGCATTAATTACATTGTCCTGCATACTTAAGCTGAAGCGCTCAAGATGGGTTTCTGAAGAAAGCTAGACTAAATAGGATTACGCCCTTCTTGAACAAATGTAAGCAGCTGGCAATGTTCTGTCATGGCCTATAACAGGGTGGGGGGAAAAATCTGGTTTGTTTCTTAGGTGACCCTGTGTTATGTATTAAGTAGACCCAATATATACAAGATGCTTTTGGGAAAGACAGACAAGATTGGTGTGTCTTGCTATCCTGAAGTGAGATAGACCCAAGCCAGTTCTGCAGGGATGTTCTAGAGGTGCTGGGCAGCCCGCCTAAGGCACAAGCATAGGAAATGAGGACTTTCCCCTGTTGAAGGACTTTTTCATTTGTTTTGCTCTTTGCTTTTATTTTCTGCTGCTCCTTGAGTGAACTTCTTGCTGCTGTACAAGTTATATGCCATCAAGCATCAGTAGGGGCATGCATGTTCTGGATTTTTTTATACTGGGTAAAAGGGAATGTACAATTAACATCTTATCATCACTGGTTTTCAAATTAGTGTGCCAGGCAATTTTCGTGGTGTTTGGGGCAGGTCCCGATGGATGCTACTTATTTTGTGAGCAGACAGCCTGAATTAATATTGTTAGGATTTCTGGGAGTATCTGGTCCACATTCAGGCACATAATGCTCTTTTGCTGCTGGTCTATACTATGGACATGTATAACCTGCTTTGTGCTTAGGTCTGAACTTGCTGAGTCATGCAAAGAAACAGCTGTTTTGTAGTGCTTGTGAGCAGAGCTGTTGGTTTCTATTCTCATTATTTAGGCAACAGCTTTCTGGGAATGATCATCTGGTGTAGGGTGCTGGGCAAACATGCACTAGGAGGAGGATAATTTAAAATGCAAACTCAATAAGAAACACAGTACTAAGCATAGAAAAGATCATGTGTCTAACTTTCATCCAATGTACAAATTGCACAACTCAATTGGTACACATAACCTTTTTGCTTCTTGTAACTTGCTGGTGTAGATTTACTATTCCTAAATCCACAGATTGAAGGGGTAGAAAGCTTAATTCATAAACCGCAGAAACGACCACCACAGAACAGTTTGGGTTGGAAGTGACCTGAAAGATCATCCCCTCCCCTCTACCTGTCCTCTACATGTCTACATGTTTCCCCGATGCCAGAGCTGGTTCTTTGATAGGGTCATCCCTGACAGGCTCCAACAGTTCTGTGGGCACTAAGGTCCCTCTCCTCACAGATAGCACCAAGCTCCCTTGGTAATGGCAGCCATTTCCTGCCCTGTCTGCTCAAGCCCTTTTTTGACAGGCTTGGATTTCAGTGCTGGGTCAAAACAACTTGTGCTTCTTTGAGTCACTTTCTGTAAGGGGCATTTAGCAAGCTAAAACACTCCAAAAATATATGGAGGTTAAACCTCCTCACTTCTCTTCGTCGCCTATCCCTGGCACCTGTGCTGTTGTTGGGCTCAGACAGCAACATCGTACCCTACAAAAAGACATTGGGCACCAGGCCCCTTCAGCCCTTTTGCAGCTTAAAATAGCGAAATCTGGGTACATATCTAGCTGCTGTTGCCCAAGAAGGATGTACAGAGCTGGAGGGATGCGGTGGTGTGGCAGTGTCATCCCTCCCTTGATGGAAAAATTAGGAAAATGTGTACGCTTGCCCATCTTTCACAAAGTAATTTCAGAGTGCAAATAAAACAAATATAATTTATGTCTTAGTACAAAACGCCTGGGAAGTTCATTATGTTCACTCAGCATCGGAAATAACAGAAGAAAAAACCTTTTCATGCAATGGCATTATAACAATGGTGACTTCAGTACCACAAATTATGACTTTTTTTTTCAAAGGATGTATATTGTAAATGCTTTGCACATGCTGTGTTTGTACACAAAAACTCAAGGAAGTGATTTCAGCCTGGTAGCTGCTTTGACTTCCACATTGAACTGATAAAAATGGTGATGCCAAAGCAATAATAACAAATTGTTAAAATTGTAAGTTAATATTTCAGCAGGAGATAAAAAAAAGATTGCAGCTTTTTTAAACTAAGTTTGTACATTCATTTGTACAAATTATTTTGAAAGCTCTCTCTGCCTCCTTCCTTTAGTCTAATCAGTTGTATTTTTACAGTCCTAGTTAATTGAAAACTCTTGGGATTTGGGATGTTTTCCCTGATGATGCCTTTGGCCTTTCTTTCTTAGCATTCACTTTTCTCTCACCCTCAACAAGTGACAACAGGCTACAGTGAATAAGACTGAGGGATCTTTAGATATACTGCAGTCATAGTACTGCGCCTAAAGTTAACCCTTTACTTTAAAGAAGACTTCTTTATAGCTTGAATGATCGACATAGCATCTGAGTACAGTATTTCCAACATTGTGCAGGTCTGTTTCTGGTGATCCTCAAGCTAACCAAGAATAAAACAAATTTGGAAGGAAGTTGTCACCAGCTGGTCAGCCTGAGATGAAAGCCACCTGCACATGCCTGCATGGCTGCAGGGCTTATCTTGGGAGCTTTATAATCACATACCTTTAACAGGACTGCGCTAGTTGTAAACCACCATACCTTCTGTATGTCAGCAGAGATTTTCCAGGGGAACCAAGAACATGCAGCAAGTAATCAAGTAATGTCTGCTGGTTTGCATGGAAGTATTTATTGTCTTCATTTTGTAGGAACACGTTTTCACAATTACCACAACCATCAACTCTCATGTAGCCTCAAAGCTGTCGTTTTACATCACAATCAAATTAAAGAATTTATTACTTTTGTTTTTATCCTGATCTTAATAAACCTTTTATTTGCAGTTTTTATCCTGTGAAGACAGCTGCAAAGTTTTGTGGAACTGATCAAATTAATTCCTTCCATGGGCATAAAGCTTGCATTAATTTTGAGTTCACACAGACCTTCTGCACAGTTTAGGTAGGTAGTCGGCTCTACCTGAACACAATTCCTTCACTGTCTATGGTAATCTTAGAGACTGCCACAATTGTATGTATCCCTTTTGCGACAACTAACAGTGATAACTGCTTTACATATTCCAACAGTAATAATGCCCTTCCATATTCAAAGTATTTGTTAAAGTTTTAATCCCTACTGAAAATTTCCTTGAAAGTACATGGAAGTTTGCAGACGGGGGGGGGGGGGGGGGGGGGACATGTCACAATGGATGGATGGATGGAAATAGGGGGTGGCATGGGACAGGACAACAAAACCAACCAACCACATGCAAAATGAAAAAGAGATTGACCCTTCAGACTCCATAAAGCATAGTGTAGGTTAAGCCAGAACTAGCACTCCACAACCATATTTGATTTCCCTTGTTGTATAATCCCAGCTTCAGGCTTAAAATGCAGACTGCATCATAAAGAACAGCTTTTCAAGCTTTGTGACCATCCAGATGAAATACAATATGCTGTAACAGGGCAATAGTTCTGGTACCAAAGAAGTAAGCCACAAAGATAATATGCTCTTCAATTCTCAGACAGAAAATAAACTACAGGATCACCCACAGAATAACTACTCTGAAAGGCTGCCATCCTGTGGCACTTCAGGGATGATGTAGTAGCACACAATAGTTTCTATAATCTGGAGGAGGAAATCTGTCCAAGACATCTCATACATAAATAAAACGAATGCTTAATTTTTTAAATATATTTAGTTAGTTTCAGGAGAATGGTCTGACCTCTCTTATGAGTGCATTTTATTAGCTGGGGCTCAGTTAAAGATTTTTTTAGTTCCATCAAGAGAAACAGTGAACATAACATAACTTAAAACCTCATATTTGTTCCACAGTTGAATGTGGTATTGCTGTTACATTCAACCATAAATGGCAGCTGTTGGATTTCCTGCACTGGATCTCAGGAGCACTTTACTTCCTTAATCTTCTTATTATTTGGTTTGAAAGACAATGGTATACAATCCTGTAAGGCTCACTCCTTGAGCAATTAATGCAAGTTCCCAGGTAAATCAATAGGCTTTTTAGAGAAAGGATTTCAGGTCTTAACCCTGAACCTGATTAACTGCTTTAACCTCAGTTCTTACTGGTATTAATTTGCTGTTCACAGCATATAATGCATTAGTACCCAGGTGTACATATTTCTTCTAGCACACACAAAATAAAGATCATTACAGGAAAGGTAGAGAAAATTAATTTTGCTTGCGATACCTGCAGAGCTTACTGACAACTAATGATAAGTTAGGAACAAGTCCTTCATATTTTTCATTCCCCTACAAATTTTAAATTAGGATGAGCTTGCAACTACTATAAAATATAATGCCATAGCAAATAACAGAGATTGCAGATGACCCATACCTGCAAGTGTTCAAGATCAAGTTGCATGATCTAGTGGAAGGTGTCCCTGCCCATGGTAGGGGGGTTGGAACTAGGCAATCTTTAAGGTTCCCTTCCAACCAAAAGCATTCTATGATTCTGTGATCATAGCAAAACCACACTTCCCTTCTTCAGAGGATCACTGTTTAAAAGGCTAGAAAAAAAAATAGGTACTTGACAAATTTTTCTCAATTAGTATAGAAGTGATGAGAAGTAATGCACAACTTTTAGAAATACATCTGAATTTGAAACTTCAGCACCTTGAAATATTCTCAGTTACTTGAGTGAGATTTATATCTTGACTTCAGAAGCAAAAAAAACCTTTATTCGGATCCCTGTCAGTTCAGCTTTCTTACATCCACAGTCCATTATCTGCAAGGATAAAGTAGCTTCACTGGAGATGTAATTCTCAATCTTATCTATTCTTTTGACCCTACCTACCCTCAAGCTATGATATCTTTAAAATAGTGTACTGTCAAAGCTTTTAAGAACTAAATGTAACTCCCTGCTATAATGTCCCTTGAAGCACTAACCACTTTTAAAAGTTCTGCAGAACAGGAGTTCTGCACCAATGTACACATGCCTATGTATGTAGTGCCACTGGACCATTAATCTGCTCTTCTTCAGCAACAGCCAGCACATACTCCATTCTGCATTTCTCTTCAGTCTACACTGGCCTTTCCACAACCAGAAAGGCATGAATTCCCACTCAGACTACAGCCTTTCCTCCTCTTACATCCTGGCTAACACAATCTTTTTCATAAACTATTTTCAAGCCATTTAGTTTTCATTAGTATTTGGAGCTTTTCTAGATGCTGAGCCTTCACTCTGAACGGGAAATTAAGTCTTCTTATGAAAAACCACAACACCCTAAATCCTAATTCCAGTGGTCTGACAATCCTAGTCAAACATTTACTGCATCTTTCCCAAATACCAGGAAACACTCTGAATCTTTTTCTTTGTTTAATCCTACCTTGCAGGATTCAGTTCTGGAAGGTTCATGAGTCACAGCATTTTAAACCTTGCAGAAGTACTCTTGCAAAGAGTTAAGATAGTCTTTTGCTCTGTCTGACTTTAAAGCCCATACACTCCTAATTTCACACTACTGAATTAACTTCAGGACATAACAAAATACAGTGTCATAGGAGACAAGGAAGAAAAAAGCAAACCCTGTATCAGATCAAAACCACTTACCTATTGTACTAATTCTCTAATCCCTTTTCTTGATTTCCTTAGTTTCCTTCAGCCTGCAAATTAACAGCTGCTTCACCAGACCATTAAGACTCAGGGAACAGGAGTGTGGGAAATGCCACAGCTGAAGTAAAAGTAATTCAGGTGAATTCAGTAATTGCAAGCATCAGTCAAAACCCTTCACTTAGAAGGGAGACTAGAGTAAGCGGAATCTGTATCCTGAGTATGTGTGCATAAATTGAAGACCATCTTTAATGACTCATATAGCTTAATGAAATGGCTCCCCATCCCCCAGTGATGAAACCTGATTTTAACAGGGGCTGGTTTCAGCCTTCTGATTTGGAACTCAATGTGATTATGCAGGGGTAGAGGAGCTGAATCATAACATTTTACCTCTGGAGCTTATTGATTTCAGACATCTTGTGTCTAGGCATTTTTTATAATATTGGTTACTAACAGAATTGAACCCACATGACTGGCTTCATTTTTCACCCTCGGATTTATTCTTATTTAATTACATTCACTTTGCTTGTTTGAGATCTAACAGTAGGCAATTGAAACATATATAAAAAAGCTTTAATGATCATGTTGTCTGATTGCTCTGTGCCCAAGCTTCCATGTGTGCTTTACAGATCTTCCATCTCCTGTATTCATTACTATTTGCTAATCTTGAACGGGAAGATTAAAGTAATTTGTGATTTAAAAAACCAAAACACATTATAGAATCATAGAATAATTAGGGTTGGAAAGGACCTCAAGATCATCTAGTTCGAACCCCCCTGCCATGGGCAGGGACACCTCCCACTAAACCATGCCACCCAAGGCTATGTCCAATCCAGCCTTGAACACCGACAACAATGGAGCATTCACAACTTCCCTGGGCAACCCATTCCACTGCCTCACCACCCTTACAGTAAAGAATTTCTTCCTCATATCCAATCTAAACTTCCCCTGTTGAAGTTTGAACCCGTTACCCCTTGTCTCTCACTACAGTTCCTCATGAAGAGTCCATCCCCAGCATCCCTATAGGTCCCCTTCAGATATTGGAAGATTGCTATGAGGTCTCCACGCAGCCTTCTCCAGGCTGAACAGACCCAACTTTCTCATCCTATCTTCATATGGGAGGTGCTCCAGTCCCCTGATCATCCTCGTGGCCCTCCTTTGGACTTGTTCCAACAGTTCCATGTCCTTTTGATGTTGAGGACCCCAGAACTGCACACAATACTCCTAGTGAGGTCTTACAAGAGCAGAGCAGAGGGGCAGGATCACCTCCCTCGACCTGCTGGTCACGCTCCTTTTGATGCAGCCCAGGATACGGTTGGCATTCTGGGCTGTGAGTGCACATTGCCGGCTCATGTTCCGTTTCTCATCAACCAACACCCCAAGTCCTCCTCTGCCGGTCTGCTCTGAATCTCTTCTCTGCCCAACCTGTAGCTGTGCCTGGGATTGCTCCAACCCAGGTGTAGGACCTAGTACTGGTCATGTTTAAACTTCATCACGTTGACATCAGCCCACCTCACAAGCATGTTTTCTTTGCATGATCATCTTTCTTTTGGCAAAATGAAAACTTTATAACAGAAGGCTGAGTTCTGGTTTTTGTTTGTTTGGTTTTTTTTTTACTGTAATTCATCTTTCCTTTATATGTTTCTGCTTCACCCTCAGTTACCAGAAATTACTGTATCCCAGATGAAAACATTAATATCTCAATTACTCTCTAAACAAGGCTGAGTCTGTATTCTAGTGTCATCCCAAATTCCAACAGTCTACTTCCAGGAAGCTAAGACTCTGTAGTTACATGTAGTTACAGTTCTTTACTAATATCCTAGTTTTGAAGGCTAAAGCTTTATTTGATGAATGCTTTTTTGATGTTCCAGAGAATGGTAGTTAAGCTGAGGTTATTTTTCGTTCCTTCACTCATATACTTCTGACTTCCTTTGTCTTTCCCTGAATCATGAATCCTGAGGGGCAACCCTCCGGCTCTTCTCCCTGTCATTGCTTTCTTTCTTCACTGTAGGTGATACTTTGTATAGAGAGTTAGTAGCATGGTGTGTAGAAAAGGATGTTCAGGTTAGATGCTAGGAGACACAGATTTAATAGGAAGGCAGCAGAGCAGCGAAGGGTTATCTATGTATGTCATTGGGAAACCTTCATACACAAGGGCTGTCAAGACTGCTACACAAAGCCATGGCTGGCCAGAGGTTCCTTCCAGCTAACATTTCTGTGATTCTGGGAAACAGTACAAACAGGTTAAGGGATAAGATACCAATTCAACAACCAGTCTAGCTTCTATTAGAAGCCTGGAGACTGTGCCTGGTTGTATGGGTTGCAGAGACAATTTAAGTGATATTTCCTTATTGTATGGCTTTACACATCCAAAATCTCCAGAAGGACAGACAAGCTCCTGCACTTGCTAAGCTATATGTCCAGCACAGCATAGGCCTGTATGTTCATTGTTTTGTGGATCACTAGCACCTTGATGTACAATGTCTTCTGATCAGAGTCGTTATGACAGTTTCTAGAACCAGATTTTTCTAGGAAGAACTGCTGGATTACAACTATTATTCTGTGCATGCAGGAAAGAATTTTCTTGCTTTTCTGATAATGATCCAATTAATTATTTAAATAAATATAAAGCAACCCTCAACATTTAATTGCAGTTTTTCTAGAATAAAGGGAAAGATGTTACAGAAAAGAGTCTGAGATGTTGTCAGGCAAACTGTAGAGGATGAGCAAATCATACTATTATGTAACGCATTGCATTACAAACAGCTAATGCAAAGTTCTTGATAGCTGACAGAGAGAAATCCCACACCTCTTACAAAAGCACCGGTGAAGAAAACATTTTGGCACAGATGATAAGGCAGGAGTATGACTGAATCCCAGTCCTCCTAATGGCTGGAAGGCACAAGGAGACCTAAGAAATTTAAGAATAATATAATCAGGCAATTAAAATCTAGGTAAGACAGATGATTGATACTGTAAGATCAGATTTTTCAGGAGAGAATGCATGGATGAGGCCTCAGGCAGTGAACATCCTTACACATGGCTTCACCCCTTAACCTCCCCACACAGCCCCTTGAGTAGAAGCATGTAGAGGAGAGCTGCCTTGCTTTTCAAATAGACTGAAAGAATCACGACCTTTGAAGGTCCCTTCCAACCCCAACTGTTCTATGATTGATTCTATGTATGCAATAACCCTTTCTATGAACACACAGCGGTGTATACATTGGGGCAGAACTAAAGAACCATGTTTCACAAAACACTATAGAATGAAGTATTTTTGCCCCCCCCCCCTTTTTTTTTTTTGAGAATTTTCAGATTTAATGAGATTCTGATCCAGAGGGAGGATATTTGCAGAGTTATCACAGTTATTTTCCTTCTTATTAAGATTTTTTGCTTGTTAGATCCCTAATACTTCAGTGCTCTTAAGTGTCCCTTGAAAGTCCTCATTTGTGATTGCAATGTAATTGCCATTAGTGCAACATGAGTCTTACATTCATAACACTTGCAGCAGACATTTGAGTATTTACAGAGTGCAGTATCTTCAGACATCTATAACGTTCTATATTTACACAGTGTTAGTCTAAAGGAGCAACAAGCACTCTAAGAACAGGTGTGTAAGCACTGATTCAAGACTTGGGAGTAAGAGCCACACAGCCCATGGTAAGATGCATGTGTTCCCTTGACCCTTATCCTTTTCTATGTAAGCTAGTTTACTACGTTGTTGGGTTTTGCTCTGGAAAACCATCAAGCTTCTACAGGTTATGTCTTTATATGTTACTGAGGCTGCTACAGCTAACATTTGCTACTTAGTAAGAAGAGTTCCAGTAAAAAAAGCCCGCTGGGGTTGCTGGAGACAAATAGGAAAGAATATAGTGTCCTGTTACATAGCTCTGAGGAAGTTTCATTTATCTTTTCAGGTATGGATGGAGTATTCTCTCTTTTTATATCATTGCATATTCAGCTATTACTCTTCTAAAAATAATCTGTGAAGCTTGAAACCATTTCTGTCCTTCATAGTTATTTTAAAAGCATGATTCTTACTGAGATGGAAGATGGTGAGCCCAGCTTTTCCTCCTTTCCTTCCACTACATCAGTTAAAAATGTAGAAATTCACACATTTAACAAGCTTTATGTGTCAAGTAATGGCATTCAGTGTCAGGCTCAAACACTGGAATGACGTGAGAAAACATTGAGAAGACAGATGTGAGTTTGGTTTTGTGTTCTTTTTGTGGTTGTGGTTTGGGTTTTTTTTTTGTTTGTTTTGGTTTGGTTTAAGTTATTTTTGGCCGGATAATATACTCTCATAATTTCGGTAGGGTCGGTCCATTCTTGTTAAAATTTATACACATATGAAAAGGCCTCCATGTTCTGGACACTACCATGTGCATGCACCTACAACCAGAATAGCTACTCAGTACACAGAAATCTCCTAATTCTGTGTCATCTTAGACACTCAAGCCTGGTTACAGAGCACAGGCTGGCATTTTCTCTATTTTTTTTTCACAACTAACTCATTTCCTATATATGTAGACATAAAAAATCTAGGAGATTTCTGGCTTATCTTCCTGCGGAAATAGAAAATGGATTTAGTTTCATAGTGTAGAAGGCTTGGGGTGTATTTTCATTCCTGACTCCTTGGATTACAATGAATAGAACATATCTTATGCTGAAAAAAGAGGTAGGGAGAAATATTCTGTGTTTTCTATACAGCTGCCATCCCTATGAACATTTATTTATCAAAGAAAGTCACTTTAAACAATTAAATAGTTAGGTTTACAATGCAATAAGTCTTATAAATTTCATTAATCTTTCAAGTAATGCAAACAATTAAGGTTGCTGTATGGGAGACTGAAGAATTGGTAAACAGACACACAATGATGGCCACTTGAAAAACATGTCTGTTCATCTCTGAGCACTATGCTCAGAGTGAATTATTTTAGAGATGAATTCAATACCTTGAGGCATATAATAAATACTAGTTGGGGGCAGGGGTTTCATCAGTGAAGCAAGAAGGCCATACCCTGCAGTTGAAACTGGAAGCATGTCTGATATTTGCAAGGAAAGTGTCTCTCTCAATGTTTTAATTTTCTGTAAGCTCTATCAGGATTTCTGGTTTGAAAGAAGGTTTATGTTTTGTTTGGGTTTATTTCCACAATATGAGCATGTCTACTAAGCTCCAGGTAGCTTAATAAAAACATACTCAAAACTACAACAAAGCAGCAGGAACAATGTGTATAGCAAAGTTCCCTCGAGGATTTAGTGCGGAACTTTCTTGCTCTATGTGTTCTCTACCTTCCTGCTCCCTAGGGGGAGTTAGTCCAGGCACTGTATGAGCTGCTAGTAAAAAATGTTTATCACTTAAGCCTATATTCCTAGACAATTCCCCTCTGAATTAGTGAGCTCTTAGTCTGACTTTTTGAGCTACAAGCCCTGTATCCTGTGATGCATTGGCACCTCCTGCATAACCACACCAACCTATTCAGCACTGAATAGTCTGTGAAAAATAAGACATGCTGCCTGTAGAGCACTGTCACAGTTGTGACAGTATGTCTGTACACAGAATGCACAGATAATCCACCTGAAAGCCTTTGTAGCACTAAGAATAAGGCTTCATTCTTACATTGCTTCTATCAGGATGACATCTCTCTTGCCTTCTTACTGTTTCTCCATCTCAGACTTCCCATGTGTTGTCACATTTTGCCTGTTGCTTCTCTTATTCTTCTCAGGTTTTCAGTGTTGTTTTTCAGCCTTGAAAGGCCAAAAGATAAATTACCATACCAAAAGCATACTGAAATAGACTGTGCTAAGCTTCTTGCTGCCATACTTGGACTAATTGTCAAAAGTGTCTCTGAGTATCTGTATGCCATATTGCAGTCACTTAATACTACACAACTCTACCAGATACAAAATTTAGTAAAACAAGGAAGAAATTGGCCCAGGATGATAATTAAGTGTACCTTTGTTTCTTTCCATGGAGGTCCACACAATACTGGGAGCAGTATCTGCTACACTGGTTTCATAGACTATTATATGGAGGAAAGCACTCCTGTGTTTGTGTCACTGCTCTTTCCTGTGATCAAACTCACAGTTAGCACATATCCCTACAGCTTGTGGTTACAGTACAGGAACTAAGGATCCTCAAAACTCTGCAAATACAGGCTGCACAATTACAGGAAGGCCACTTTACGGTGGCCATGCTGCGCTGAACACTCTAAAAGCAGTGAGGGATTTGGAAGTCAAAAGAAGAAAGAAAATGAGCTCTATTTTCTGGGCTAGTTTCATTACCATCTGGTCGGCAGCTGCTCATGGCTGGCTGTTCAGAACTGAATGGCTGTTTCGGCAACCATGTGGATTACATCCTTTCTGGCTGTTTTTGTTCTGGATGGTATAGCACTTTTTTAGTGACCCCTTGAAATATTCAACTTCAAACAGGATTTGTAAGAAAGTTTGTACCTTTGTTTTTGAGAAATATCACAGATGCTTTAGCATCACAGACTTCCAGTAACACATTACCACACTCAATTCATCATATGAATGTGGTACATTATTGTTGTCCTTAGAAGGGTTACCGGTTTGACTCCAGCTTCTCAGTCTAAATCAAAGTCATTCTACTGATTTCTTTTTCTGTACTCAATACACACCTAATTACTATCTACTCATCTTGTGTAGATGAGTATTTTATTTTAAAATCAATGCAAAAATTGTACCTAATGTTCACAACTGATTCTCTCCTGATTTTTTTAAGTAGGAAATCAACATTTGCAATGGGTATTTTAATTTGTGTTTATCAACATGGACATTAACCTCCTGCCAGTTTACCATTTTTTTGTTGTCTTTGCTGAGTTGCAGTGTATTTGGCTCCCCACAGTAACAACTAGGTTAACTACAGTATTGCAAAGCATGACTAAAGTATCAGAAAGAATGGCCAGCCTGAGGCCTGCTTCAGTGTGTAATTATGGTACTAATATAGTGTATTGAAATTGCAAGTTTACAAAGAATAGAGTATATATAGGCCCACTAAGACGATGAGGTTTGAACAAAGAAACAGATACTATAACTGTAGCTAGGGTTTCCTTTTCACCCCTACCTTTTTTCCTGTTTGCCTTGACAGTACTTGAATAACAGAGAAGTAGAACACAAGTAATTTGCTTAAATATTCTTTAAAATCACTCGGAATCTACATCAGAAAACAAAAACCTGTTGCATCATAAATCCACAATACCACACGCCACTCATCTCTAATGTGTACTAATGTGTATGTAATCAAGATTTCAGCTCTTCTGACAAGCTGTTCTTCTAAAAAGCTATATAGTAAAAAAATTGAGAAGTATTTCTCCACCATTCCCCTGTTGTAACAGCAACAATGATTTCTGACCAATGGTAGCAATACAGTTATAATTCTCACGTAACCTATTTTGACACAGCCTTGTCTTCCTGCCTGCTGTGATGGCAAAAATTGCTTTGACTTCAATATTAAGATGATTAAGCCCCATATTTTTAAAATGAACTCTCAGGTCTCAGTTCTCTTAGGGAACTCTAAAGGTTTCAGAAAGAACTTGATAACCTTGACCAATCCTTTTCACTGTTTTATCTGCAGAGCACATGCTCGAATTCAACAGCACCTAAAACCAAGCTGAAAATGATCCACCAGGTACCACACAATCTTGACTTGGGAATCAGGCATAGCTGTGTGACTGAGAACTCAGTTGACTGAAATTGTGGCTGTGTGGGCAGAATGAACATCGACACTTTTATCTGCAGAGGTTCCAGAAAAGATTCAAATGCACTGCTGTGCTGCACAGGGAGTAGTTTTATGACTACCACACACCATGTATTCATTGCCTAAATAAACAGCAGACACATCTTTAGATCTGCCACCCAACTCCTTTCATCAAAGTAGGATTCAGGCTCAAAATGAAAACTTCAATAGCTAAAGCTCTGTTCTCAATATTGTATTTGCTTGTAGTTTGTTTCATGTTTCTACCAGTCTATGCACGCATACACCTTGTAGCTGACTTCCACAATCGCTTCCCCTCTTGCTTCAACTACATGCCATGGTGTCATTATAGCTCAGAAATGAACCTCAGCAATGATCTCTTTCTCCCACTCTCCCTTGTGGGCACACTTCCCGAAGGACCCACTCTCAGTAAATATTTCCCAACATAGAACTAAATGGGCCTGTCAATGTACCACAAACCTGGTCTCACCTGCTGGCCAGTCACAGGGAAAGCATTCTTCTTAGCAATTATCTTTATTATTGTCTGAGTGAAACCTGAAGCTGCAGCTGTTAGCATGGATCTCAAGGTTGGGAGTTGGCAATCTTTTCCAACTGCAGTAACACAGCAGGCCCTACTACAGCTGGGAACTGTCAGGGACTCATTTTTCAGTGTATGTGGCAAGCAACTGATATAGCTACATAAACCCGTGTCTTCCAAACTTCATTTACCTGTAGATGTATTGCTTCCTTCTCCACCCACCACCTCTTCCAAGACATTCCAGCCCACCTATCTCCACTTTTCTTCCACAGCTGCTGAGCTAAGGAGAAACAGAAGAGGAAAAGCACTTGAGCTGTAGTTATACATCTTGGTGGATGTCTAAGTGTGACCGAAAAGACATTACAACTTGAAATGCTGAGGAGCTTGGTGATGCCGGGAGGTGGCTCTGCATGGACCAAGCTACCTTCAGAAATGAATTAGCATATGTACTGACCTGCCTGCACCAAAAGGATAGTCAGACATTGGAAAAGGCTGCCTAGGGAGGTGATGGAATCACCATCCATGGAAGCATTCAAAACCTGTGTAGATGAGGCCCTTAATGACCCTTTTTAATGCTGACTTGGCAGTCCTGGGGTAACAGTTGGAGTGAGTGATCTGAAAGGTCTTTTCATCTATGATTTTATAACTATACTTGTACATTTGCATACCGCTGCATGCCCAAGCCAATAAAGCCTGCTTTGCCACATGGCATATTGGCTGAACTGCAGCACTACAGGAACACTGGACGAACTGAGAACTGAGGCTGGTAACTATGCCTGGTCCAGCAAAGTCCTGAAAATATACCCAGTCTCTGCTGGCTCCAGGACATCAAAAGCTGTCCATCCTTACTCAGCATGTCCTCCTAAGATTATACTAAGAGCTTTCCACCTCTTTCCTTGTTAGGCAAGTTTTTAATAGCTTAGTGTGCTTTTGATCTTAGGTTCTGGCCTTGGGAAAGAAAGCCTGGCTAGCTGCATAGAAGTAGATTAATAGTTCACGAACTGTTCCCTTAATGGTCTTCGGAATTGCCTTCAGAAATGCTTCATTTCCGTTATGGTTCATATCCTGCTTACTTTCCATTACAGCCTCCTCTGATGTAGGTTCCTCCAGTCAGACAGAATAATATCAATTAAACCAATTGTGATACACTCACTATTAACACTAAATTATACAAGTATTTCCATTATCCACATCCACTATTAATATTGCAGCATGTCTGCACTTCGGAACTATTATGCAATTAGGTAGGCGTGAATTTGTAACTTTTTCACACAACTCCCAGAATAAGATCTCACTATCACACAAAGCATACAACTGTAAGAGTGAATAAAGCAAAACCTCACAGAGTGCTCTGTTGAGGTTAAAAGTGGGAAGAGCTATTACTACATTAGTCATCTTGCTCCACCAAAATCCAGGTGTTCAACTCAACAATTAAAAATATCAGCTACTGGCATAGTTTAGCAGTGATGAAAACATGGAGAGAACTTTCTGTTACAACGCGTGGGGAACTGATTTACAAGTAGTGCTACAGGCAACAATCACAATCATTTTGAATGAACTGTATTTCAGCAATTGTTAAGGTTAACTGCTAAGGTCAGAAAATAAAGAGTGAGCCTTTGTGACTTGAACAACAGAGAAAATATTGGTGCTTGAAACTACTTCTTTTGGTCTCAAGCCAAGTCATCACCTAAATACTATACAGTTTTAAAAAATTGCAACCATGCTCATAATAGTACTTTAAACAGCTCATCATAGTATTTTAAACATCATGATAAAGTCCTGCTGAACATGAATCATCTCAAACCTCTGTTGCATGATGAGATTAATTCACATAGAGGTAGAAAGGATTTTCCATGCTTGCGTTTAGGAAATTGAGAAATGGAATTGTACTTCATATAAAGCTCATTATCCTGGATCACCCTGGGAAAAAGGGTGGAATATATTAGTAACACACTCATTTTTCCTGCTTCAAAAATTTATTGCAGTCTGCATTATTATTGGCATACTAAAGAAACTTGTTTTATTGCTGACCAGCATTTGCCCAGCAAAACTAGACCACCAATGATAATTGTAAATACACACATTATGACAGCTTCTAAAAGCCTACTAGGAAAACTCCTTAGCTCTCTCACTGAACTCTAGAGTTACAGCAGTTTCTATTGGCAGGGCATCTTGCCGTATATAATTTTATTGCCCGAGAAGCACTACTCTAGAGACGCTGAACAACAGTCCAGGGGTATTATCAGTTCCCACAGTGAGTGCTGGCAATCCACAGTGAACTGTCTGACGTGGGGCTCCCTGCTTTGCATTCAGCTCTCTCAGCAGCAGCTTCGCTAGCTATTTCTCCACTGTTTTCTTGCTGTTAGCGCATAGGACTAATAAAAGCAAGAAACTTGCTGTGAAACAGCAGATCTAGCTAGAGGAGTTGGCCCAGGAAGTGATTTAGAGCTGTAAAAAGCTCTGAAAGACAGTTCAACATTAACTGTAGTAACCTTTTTGTAGAGACAAGCTTTCACAAAGAATGGCTTAACTGAGGGCAAGTTGCTACCACCCACACATGGCAATTTCAGGTATATTCACTTCCTTGTTCTCATCTGTCTCATCTGTTTCCTCTATTTTTGCATACCCACATCACAAACACCTGTTAGTTTCTTTTCTCCCATCTCCCCTTCCCTGTTTCTTTGCAGATTTGCCAGGGGCACAGAAAGTCTGCAGACACTCTCCTCTTTAATGGACAAACTCCAGAGGGAATTCAGAGTACGAAAGGAAATTAATATGGAGTTTCACTCAGCCAGGAAGGGTTCAAGTGTACAGCAGCCAAAGGCAACTAACTGTTTTGACAGGGTTGTCCAAACACGCAAATCAAAGTACCTCTTTTTTCACTGTGGATGCTATACAATAAATATTAAATATTAAGTATTCATTCTCTTTAGCAAATTAGATATTTCTCAAAAAGTTTTGGACCATCACTTTAGTGGATGAAGTACTGCTTAAAGATTTTAGAGTGGTAATCTTAGCAAGCTCCTTTCCTCCTCATTCTTATGAAAACTGAGATGAGGAAAGAACAAGAAAGACAAAATGAAGGATAGCTCATTGTATGTAGAATGAAACTTTTGCTTATAACTAAGCGACTTGGACCCCAGGTGGACTCTATAACAATGATAAGGAAGAGAACTCTTCAGTTAATGTTTTGGGAAACCACTTAGAACTAACTAAGGAGCTGGCAAACAGACAACAAGGCTGGCCAACTCCAAAGTTCAGCCAAAGGATGAAATGATGAAGAGGAAGATGATGAAGAAACGCCCACCAGGGGTCCCAAAGACCACTACCCCATTATTGTGCACATGCAGGAAGAATTTTCTAAAGATATGATGTAATGCATAGGTAACTTCATGAATATACATGTAATATAATGAATATGTATATTTAATGATTATGTAATCACAACTTGTTTGGTGCTTGAGCTGGACACACTTGGAGGAGTTATCCCCCATGTCTCCCAGCACCATAATAAGGAATACCTGCTGGTCAACTTAAACTTTGTTGGCACGTTCTTGATAGACTACAAATCAAAACCTATCATACCAGTTTTGGTACATCATTTAACATAACATTTTATTTGTTGATTTTTATATTTGGGAAACTTGCTCTGTGAGATGCAGAAAGAAAAACGTAGCAAAGAAGCGTAGCAAGCTTAATTATTCTGCTGCACCAAAGCACACTCTAAATGCGCAGCAGGATTCTCGTAAACAGAAAGGAAGATAGAAGTTTTTCTGAGCAAAACAACAGATTCTAGCATTTAAAAGTTACAGTAAATGTCTGCCACTGTTCCAGTCTACCGTGGAAAGGCACATAGGGCGCTATCATTTACCACAGTGCCATGATGATGTAGCTGGAAATGGGGCCAACAGCGGTAAGCATGCCTCCCCTCTCTTACTTTCTGTCCCTCAACTGTACGATGCTGAGAGCCTGCTTAGACATGTGTGCTGTCTTGAAATTACATTTCTGAATGCCATATAATAAGATCATGCCCTGTGACTGGACCAGAGTTAGCTCTATGAGGATTTTTTCTGCCATCTGTATTGATAAGTTGTAAAAGCATTGTCTCTTGTATGACGTGCACAAGGCAAAGAGACAATGTGCTAGCAGTGAGCTGTTAACTCCCATTTTCTGCTTGGAGTTAGCATGTAAACTCCCACAACAGGTAAGTAATGTTGGGAGTTCAGAGAAACACCTGTGAGAAAGAGGTGAAAGCAGATTTATTATTACACCTTTTTTTAATTGATATTTGAAACTTTCTTAGCGTCCTCTCGTAGAAGGTAACAGCTGGCTTTAGAACATGACTCATTCCATTACACTGGCTGGTGACAAGCCCAGTTGTCTCAGCTAAAGCTTTGGTTTAATTCAACACCTTAACGCTTAAGATTCCTGAAAAAACTGTCTTAATGGGATAACCCATGATCAACAGATACACTACATGAAATCCTTATAGATTTTTTCAGAGCCTTCAGGCTCAGTCTGCTTTGATCTTAATTTTGTGAATAAGTCTTGCTGCTTTCCACGCCACTGCATCAGAGGGAGCATGGTTTCATCCTTTGGCTACTGAGATGCATCAGCATGCCTCCCCAACATTGCTTCTTCCAACCAGGTCAATTCACACATAGGCTGGACAAGCAAAAGGGAACAATGCAGCAAATCAATCATGAACCATGTGGAAATGGTATCATACAGGTGAGAAGTTACAGATGTTAAAAGAATAGCATTTTGTTATTTACTTCTGAATGCAAGGAATACCAGGAATTTTGAGCTTGAAGACACAGACTTTATCACCGCACTCTAAATGCTGATGAAGCCTTACAGGAGGAGTGGGCACTTTGGATGGATCGTGATAGGAGTGTACATACACTGTTAGTATTTTCTAAGTTCACTGTATCTGCTCAAGTTTTTCAGTATGTCTAAATGATTTCTGCAGAGACAATGAGGTGAAGTCTTGTCCTAGTCTCCAAAGCAAGGCATTTGGGATATCAGCACTTAGCCATATAAATGCAATTTGAGCGTTCTTTGAGGAACTGGCTGAAATACTTTTACAAATATGAACAGAAGCTTCAAACAAGCAGACAAATCCTGCCCTATGCGAGCTTCCAAAAAAGCAATGGTACGATCCCATACTGCTGGAGTCAGACGCCATTTGGAGTCAGACTGTTTAAGCTGACTCCAAATGGCACAGCTACAGAGAACTTGTCTGATATTTTATTGAGCCAGCACCGAGACTTCAACCACCAAGAAAGCTAAGCCAAAGAACAGCTTTGTGGCAGATTCATCTCCAGAAAATGGACTACAGTGGGATAAGTTGAGTGACAAGAGCACTGTGAAGTACAGTACAGGAATAGACACCTGGAAGGTGACAGCAGCACTAAGAAGAGCTTTGAATGCATCAAGGAATCAGCCAAAATGAGCTGGGCAAATGGACACAAACCTGAGCTTCTGCTCTGCTCCCAGAGTCTCTGCTCCCACCTTCCTAGAAGATATTCTAAGGAATTTATCTTCTGCATCCCGAAGACTAAAAAATGCTAGCAAGTTTTAACAACTGTAGTTCTGTGGATGGTTTATATTGTTTTCCAAGACAAAGTCCTAATTTCAAAGGGGGTCAAAATCCCTCTGATAAACAAAACAGAAATCCTGGGGTTTTAGCCTGGAATCAGCGAGGAGTCAGGTCTCGTCCAGCCTAAGCCCTACATTAAATCCACATGGAGAACCAGCTTCTCAGAACCCCTGCAGAAATAAAAGAATGTTTTTTCAAGGATCACCCCAGAAGAAATCACCGCAGTAGCATCATTCAGTCTGAGTCAAGAGTGTTTGATGGCAATCCTCAAAAAAAAAAACAATATAAAAATGTGGAGGAACTATATACACCAAAAATGAAGATTTTTCACTGAAACAGTTTGTCTTATAAACCATATCAGGTATGGTGAATGCAAAGAACTGAAGATAAGCGAAAAAAATACTCCAAACTGCATTCCTGTAGCCTGTACATAGACCTGGGTAGACCAAGAACTAACTCTCAAAAAGCAATCACTGACCAAATAATCTGAGTTCAGAAACAGGTATGTACAAAGAAGCCTGTTCAAACAAATTAGGAAAACATGCAGCACAAATCACTGAAAGCCTCCAGTCGGTTCCTGTGAAGACTAAGGATAATTGAAAATGAACATAGAATGCTAAGTATATGGACTACAAATAACTTCCCTTTTTCCATGCATATTTTATAGCCTAGGGCATTGGAGGCAGATGTGGATGTGAAATGAAATTCCTATTTCTTGTCAATTTTGAACAACTATCAGAAATAAAATTTTATCAAGTAGCTGTCATTTTTGCCATCATATCAATGGATAACCTTGGAGCTGTACCTTTCCCCGCTGCTTCGCTGGCCACATTTTGCCATACCTCTGTGACTAAATGTTAGGTCCTTGAACTAGTTTCAGGAATTGTGTACTCCTTTAAATTTTAAGAGAGCAACAGAGCTTGAATGATGTAGAGACTGCTAGAGGAAATAAAAATAAGAAAACTGGGTTACTTGTGAGAAAGCAGAACTTTCTCCACCTCAGGGACTACTGTACACATCTAGTGTAGGAAAAATTAATTCCAATTAAGAAAACACTTATCTCAGAGTCTTTGCTGTCATGTCAACAGATGTCAGATACTGCTTAAATTGTCAGTCGACTTTGAGGCTTACTACATCAGATATCAAGGTCTTGCTCATTCTATTTAAAAACAAGAATTAACAATAATCTGTTTCTTTTTCTTACCATTATGGGGACATCTTTTGCTTGCTGCTGATATAAAATATAGAATCACAGAACGGTTTGTGTTGGAAGTTTCTGGGCTACAAGTGCACAACGAAGCCATCTCATGTTAAGTTTCTCATCCACCAACACCCCCAAGTGCTTCTCCTCAGGGCTGCTCTCAACCCACCCTCCGCACATCCAGTATCTGTGCTTGGGATTGCCCTGACTCAGGTGCAAGACTTGCTCTTGGCCCTGTTGAACTTCACGAGGTTTGCAACATGACCTTTCCTACTACCTTGAGATTTCCCTGTCTGACTTTTCCTGATTTACACACAGACTGGATGTGCACTGTATATGTTCACAGTAATCAGTACAATAAGCAAGCTGGCTGGGAATCTCAATCTCATCAAACACAAATGATGCATCTGTAAGCACCATGTGTAATGCTGCATTGTAAGCTAACATTTATCTGAAATGTAAACCTCATGTTTACTTCCCAGTATAAATCCCACATCTAATTAATACTTGTCTAATATACATGCTATAGCAAAGAATGTTCTTTGATGCTACATTCATTATTCTTTCTCAATTGGTATTAAAAAATAATTGCAATATATTCAAGAGACACTAGAGGGAAGCAAAGACATCTCAATAGCCCTCTCTAATAATACAGATTGCAGTCCTAAAGGCAAAAGTAAAACCAAAACACCCTTAACAGAGTATGAAAGATATCAGTTACACTTACTACATGAAAAGATGCCAAACAAATTATTGATTTATAGCGCAGATTAGCTGTTTCTTTTCTAGCGGCACTCTGCATGCTGTTAGTCTACATGCTATCCGCTCCAGGTCTTTCCTTAGTGATGCTGACAGCCTGGAAACTTTCACAGTTATATCACTTGACAGTAATCTCATGAAGCATTGAGACAGTATGATAACTTGCTAATATACACTGTAAATATGGGTGGTGAACATGTTAGTGTGCTTTCTTCCTTGTTTGTTGCACAGTTGCTCCAGTAATTTCTACTCTGGACATAATTATTTTGCTATTTTTTTCATCAGCCATCACGTTCATCCCCCCTGTGTGCCCCTTCACCAGCATTATAAAAAGGACTCACTTTCAAGCAGAGTACAGAGGTAAGTCAGATGTAAATACGGCCAGAACAACTGGTTTCTTTTCCTGCTTTGAGCTGCAGTGATCAGGTACAGGGCTTCTTTAGGGTACCCCAAAAAGCTCTGGTCATGTTTGACTTCCCCTAAAGTTCCCCTTTCTTCTCTCCCCCAACTTCTTACTCTGTCATCCACATTTACTCCCAAACAAGCAGCTGTTTTACCCTGTCACCATTTCCCGCAATTTTGCTGACTTGGTATCTTCATTTAGTTGTTATGATACAGCTGCCCTGGTACTTTCTACCCTGGCCATCAGCTGTGTTAAGTTCATACTGCTTTATTTTGCCCATAGTGTGCTGCTGTTTCTCATCCTACTGTCTTTTTAGAAGTGACACAAATCAGAGTTAACCACTGGCACACATACGGTAACATATCTGTTTATCTCCACTCCCCAGCAAGAGGGGTAACAAAAAAAAAAACCGAAACCAAAAAACATTTGATATACAAAATAAGGTGATGGTAACACAATGCCAAAAATAGCTTATATGTTAAGTGCAAGGGAGAAAAGCCTTGATATAAAGCTTGATTGCAACAACATTTCAATTTACCAGTTTAAATACAAGACTTGCATTAAAATATTTCTTGCTCTCTAAGGTGATTTTTTTTAAATTTATATACACATATCCAGTTTAACACTTGACAGTAGTCTCATGAAGCATTCAAAGAGTATAACTTGATAAGCACACACTGTAGATATGAGTGGTTAATGTCTGTATGATTTCTTCCTTCAAGGGTTTATAACATTATGTTGAGTACTAGCCTCAGACAGGTGACCAGCCACCTGATACAGTATAATACCCCCAAGCCCTTCCCCAAAGTCCCACAGTCAACACTTCCAATTCTCACTGGATCCAGATGGTGTTGCCTCTTTCTGGTCTGCGAGATTCCACTGTCAGTTCCCCAAAAGTGGAGAAAAACTGCTCCATTTCCTTCTGCAACATATCATTTCTCTTCTCTGCATCTTCCTTGGCTCGTTCTGCATTGCGCATTTTGATTTCTACCATTGTGAACTTCTTCCGCTCTTGATCCAGTTCTTCATGCAGGGCCATCATTTCCGTCTCTAGGGTGAGATTTCTCTGCTCCAAGCTGCAAAATGAAATACAAGCAGACAGCACTCCTTACTCACTCAAGCAGAAATGCACACCAACAACGAATTCATATTTTTCTCATTTACAAATCTTAGACTGCATTTTTGAGAGGTGTAGCTACAAACTGTGACTTCGTCAATGAACCATACTCATAAGGCAATCTCTCTGGTAGCTCATTTAGAAAATGCCTAATAACAGCCACTGGCAAGGTGCACAGTAGCAAATGACTACATCTAATTCTCCAAGAAAAGGCTAAGTACTCCTTTTACTTCTGGAAGTGTCTGCACCCAGGTCCTGCTGCAATTGTGCTATTGTCACTCACAAGGTCAGGCTAATGCCCAGAATGTCTTGTTTCGCTGCTGATCTCCTTTCTTCATCTGACTTATCTTCTACATCCATTTGCAAACACGGATTGACAACTTCAAAAATAATGATCTTATTTCAGATCTAGCTTTCTAATGGAAAGCATTAGAAATCCTAGTAGTACTAAACACACAATCATCATGCATAGTAATCATTCTAAGAGAGGCTCTATTACACTATATACTGCACTGAAAATAGCTGTGTGGGTGAAAGACTGCAATATTCTGTATGCTGCACTTTCGCTAGCAGCTACTGTTGCCAATAGCTCTCACATACTGTGATCCAACTACGACTTGCAGTGCCAGAGGCACCAATGCAAAGAGCTGCAGTGCAACACAGGTGAGACAAGTCCTGAACAACTTTATGGAAGGACCTTTATTACAAAGAGTGCATTCAGCTCTGCACTGCTGTGTGCACTAGTTAATACTAAATCCAGACTTAAAGGTTATTCACTGATTGTTGCGGCCATCCATCCTGGTAACCTCATGGTATGTGAGAAGAGTCCACACTATCTGTAGACAAAGATGTGGCTCTTCCTTGCCTTCTTTAGCAGGTCCAAGCTGTGAAGGAGAAGTAAAGCAGCAGTGCAGAGATAGGACAGTGAGCAGAGGTAACTCCCAGATGCAGTGGTGTCTCAAGAGGAACGGGGACACTGGAAAGGAATTCCAGCAGTTTTCCAGTCCTCAAAACTACAGATGGATTAAGGCATGCACTGCTTTCACTGAGAGGTGACTCTTCAGGAGTAACTGGTATCGCTTACTCCAGAACTGAGTTACTGTTCTCAGTTCTGGAGAACAGGTATAAAACTAATGAAAACACTGTGAGAGCCTACTGATTTTGGGATATGATACAGAAACCCACATGGTTCTGGCTTTATGGCTGACAACAATAGGATAGCATGTCACAACCATGGCAATCAACTACTTTGGAACAAACCCCTTTGTATCATGATATCACAAATGCAATGTCAGAGTATGTCAACTCTGAAAGATGGGAAACTCGGTGGTGAGCATTCAGTGACTGCAGCTAGTGCAGATTGCTAGTGAGCCACAAGAGGGAAAACTGCTTGGATTTGCTCTGTAGAAGGCAGTGAAATGGGAGAGCCAAACTGTCTTACCTTTTTATCCTTGTTTCATACTCTAGTTTTTGCTTGGCCATCTCTTGCTTCAAGCTGGACACCAGGCTGTGCAAAGCACTGTGATTGTTAGTACTGTTGGCCACAAATGTTTCACTGTTATCACTGCTGCTGGTAGCTCGGCTGCTGTGGCCCCCCACGCTCCTCCTGTCACTTTTGTTCTCAAAGTCACCTGGGTTTGAGAGGTCTTCATGTGGTGGTCCATCTAGCACAGAGTCCTCAAAGTTACCCGCATAAAAGTCCTGTTCAGGGCAGGTGGTGGTGGATGAACGACAGGAGTTGGAGTGCTCAGGAAGGGATATTTCACAAGAGGATGTTGACCAGGTGGCACTGTCCACACTCTGTTTGTCCTCAGAGTTCACCATAGAGAACTGCTGGTGGACATTGTCATAGGTGGAAAGCCGGTTGTGCTGGCCTGACTCACTCACCGACTCCTTCTGCTTGTTGTCCCTCAGTGTGACATAGCCATTGGGCACCCAGCCCGGGGTCCTACTGCTGAGGGTGTTGCCGTGCCCGTCTGTGCTGGAAACACCCATCCGCACACCCCCATTCTGCACGCTCTGTGTGCCCATCTTAGTCACTGGTCCTTTCAGGGATGATGTTCTCCTGGCTTGCAGGGTACAGTTTGGTAAGGTCTGGCTCTTCTCAGGGCTTTCCACAGAGCTGCTGAAGGACCCATTGGTGACAATGCCACTGCCTTTATTAAAAGCAGGATTTTTTTTCACCATGAGTGGTGGGCTTCTAGTGACATCTAGTTTCTGGATGCTGTTCCTGGGGCTGCTTGCCTTGCTGCCTGGCAGAGCAGCTGGAGACTCATTGTCCATGCTTCCCTTTTGGGGAGACTCAGGTTTGTCCCAAGAGCAGCGCCTCACTGCTGTCTCCTTGGTGTTGTTGTTCTCTTTGTTCTGCAGCTGTCCTGCAATTGCTTTCTTTGGCAATTCATTGTTGTTGTTGCATACCTCTGGTCCCATTTGAGGGTCTGCATCCTTGGGAAACAGCTCTTCATGTTTGCTAATCATCACTGACATTAGCTGCTGGACTACTACTGTACCTGAAAGGAGATACCAAGCACATGGTCATTACTGGCCTGTTTTGTTTAAGGCATAAATAAATTTTATCCAACAGATTCCACAAATATACAGTAAACAATCAGCTTATACAAATATTTCATCCATCTGCGTAACACTCGGAGTGTTTAAAACACTTGAAGTGCCTCTGACAACTGGACCAGATCAGCACCACCTTTTCCTTCCATCAAACCAAGCCAGCAAGACTCACAGACCTTTAAGAGCAGTAACTTCTGTGAAGAAGCTATTACAGTGAGAGTAACTGCATGTCAGGAAGACCACAGAAGAAGATTATAGATAACATCATTGTAAATGGGATAGCACCATTGCAAATGATGTGTTTCAACTCAATGTGGCAATCATTTTTAAAATCAAAGTCTTATTCTGGCACAGCACATTTATTTAGTAGTTTAAGAGAAAACACGCAGGCAAGAGATTTGCAGCTGCTGAAACCATGCCACATTATAGCACAGCATGGAACTAATGCAAAGCACAGTTTGCTACTTGCTGCAATAAATGGCCACCTTTCCTCTTAAGGAGCCACCCCTTGGTGTGCACACTACTTGACTGCACTGTAATTTACATACTGACATTTACAATTGGACTTGGGGTAATAAAGATGTGCAACCTTATTTTGTTAAGCAGACCTTCATTAAGGATTATTAAGAATATCTCAGGAACAAGATCAAAGTAGTTAAAATAACCACCCCATTTCAAGCTCCCAGAGAGACTTCAGATATACACTGTGTTCTTCCAGTCCATAACTTCCCACTGTGCCATATGATTTCACATACAACTCCTTTGAAATATTCTAATTCTGTATAACCCACCGTTTAAAAATACAACTACTAAGAGGTAATTCAATGTAGGTACCTGACAACATCTTTTTTAGTGTCCCTGTTTGTTGATTTGCTAAGGAAAACTCACACATTAGAACTATGCACTTCTAATGGAAAATTTACTTAGCACATTTAGCTGTATTCCTTCTGGGAATATTAGCTATTATGTGCAGAACTTTGCACAAACATTGCACTGTACTCAGGCTACTTTTACTACTGCATTGGCCAGGAAAAAAAGTGCTTCATGATTGGAATTCTGGAAAATCTCTCTTGAAACAAACAAAACCAAGTCCTCATTCCCATTATACACATATAGTTACCCATAGCTGCATGTTTGACTTTGTGCAAGAAAAACATTCTGTATCTTCCAAAAAACAAAGAGCAGAGTGGCCATGAGCTCCAACTGATGCACAGTTTTTGTTCTTATACATTTAACTATGCATAGCCCGATTGTGAATCAGCATTGTATCAAAAGCTGGGGAACTACAGACCAGATAGCCTCACCTCTGTGCCTGGCAAAATCTTGGAGCAGATTCTCCTGGAAGGCATGCTGAGGCACACGAAAAACAACAAGGTGGCTGGTGACAGCCAGCATGGCTTCACTAAGGGGAAATCCTGCCTGACCAATCTGGTGGCCTTCTATGATGGGGCTATGGAACTGATGGATAGGGGTAGAGCAGTTGCTGTCATCTACCTGGACTTGTGCAAAGTGTTTGACACTGTCCCACGCGACATCCTTGTCTCTAAGTTGGAGAGACATCAATTTGATAGGTGGACCACTCGGAGGATAAAGAACTGGCTGGATGGCTGCACACAAAGAGCTGTGCTCAATGGCTCAATGTCCAGCTGGAGACCAGTTATGAGTGGAGTCCCTCAGGGATCTGTGTTGGAACCGGTCTTGTTCAACATCTTTGTTGGTGACATGGACAGTGGGATTGAGTGCACCCTCAGCAAGTTTGTCGATGACACCAAGCTGTGTGGTTTGATTGATAAGTTGGAGGGAAGGAATGCCATCCAGAGGGACCTTGACACACTTGTGAGGTGGGCTGATGCCAACCTGATGAAGTTTAACCATGACAAGTGCAAAGTCCTCCACCTGGGTGGGAGCAATCCCAGGCACAGCTACAGGTTGGGCAGAGAAGAGATTCAGAGCAGCCCTGCAGAGGACTTGGGGGTGTTGGTCGATGAGAAACTGAACATGAGCCGGCTTCAGTGTGCGCTCGCAGCCCAGAAAGCAAAGCGCATCCTGGGCTGCATCAAAAGGAGCATGACCAGCAGGTCGAGGGAGGTGATCCTGCCCCTCTCCTCTGCTCTCGTGAGGCCTCACTTGGAGTATTGTGTGCAGTTCTGGTGTCCTCAACATCAAAAGGACATGGAACTGTTGGAACAAGTGCAGAGGAGGGCCACGAGGATGATCAGGGGACTGGAGCACCTCCCTTATGAAGACTGGTTGAGAATGTTGGGTCTGTTCAGCCTGGAGAAGAGAAGGCTGCGTGGAGACCTCATAGCAGCCTTCCAGTATCTGAAGGGGGGTTATAGGGATGCTGGGGAGGGACTCTTCATGAGGGACTGTACTGATAGGACAAGGGGTAACGGCTTCAAACTTAAACAGGGGAAGTTTAGATTGGATATGAGGAAGAAATTCTTTACTGTAAGGGTGGTGAGGCAGTGGAATGGGTTGCCCAAGGAAGTTGTGAATGCTCTATCGCTGGCAGTGTTCAAGGCCAGGTTGGACATAGCCTTGGGTGGCATGGTTTAATGTGAGGTGTCCCTGCCCATGGCAGGGGGGTTGGAACTAGATGATCTTAAGGTCCTTTCCAACCCTAACTATTCTATGATTCTATGTCAAATCTTGAAGTTATGCTTAAAGTGGAGTCATAAACCCCCTTCTTCAAACCTGTTTCTCATTAGTTAAAAAAATTTCCCTTCAATTTTATTTAGGAATGGCTAACTCCTCTCTCCCTATCCCAATTCTCTATTTCTCTAGGCTGCCCCATGTGAGCTGAAGATGTATGGTATCCCATCAGTAAACGCCATCCTGTGAGACACCGCTCTCACTGAATCCAGTGGTATGAATCAGCTCTGTGACATCTCTCGCTAATCCCAATCTATTAAACAATTTAAAGTACTTTTTGTACTATTTAATGCAAAAGCTTGGAAAAAAAAGGGACAGTTTGCTGCCTGACCTAGAAAAACATTCACAGCAGTTATCTACCAGGCTGCTAAGCTCTGCAGCAGTGGCAGGGTAAGAGAAACTATTATTCCAGTCAGTCTGGCAGTTCTGAAGACGCAGAGATAGGTTAAAAGTGAAGTGATAGGGAGCAAACACACACACGCACACGCAAATGTAACTCCTGAGAGAGACACGGAAAGACAGTGGAAGACAAAGGAAACAAAGCAGGAAACTCTTATGTTTCTCTTTTCTAAATACCACTGAGAGATGATATAAGATATGAAAAATATGACTGCAAAGACACAGCGAAGCTCATCTCTACACCCTTGTATCTGATAGTCACAGTGCATTTGAGACAAGTACGTACAGAAACCAGGGTGAAGCTGCAAAAGCTGGTTTAAAGGTATTTGAAGGTGCAGAGGTTTGATGATGCTCATGCAAAGTCAATAAACACACATATACATTGGACACCTGCTCTTGAAAACCATTTTAAGTCAAATGCATGATCAAACAATTCTCTGACACAACAAGAATGCAGACGTTCAAGCGAACATGATGAATAAGTGTGAAGTGTGATTAAGATGAGAAGCATGGCCAGCAGGCTAGAGGGAGGTGATCTTGCTCGCTCTGCTCTCATGAGACCCAACCTGCAGTATTGCGTTCAGCTCTGGGGCTCCCAACACAAGAGGGATGTGGACCTGTCAGGGCAAGTCCAGAGGGGGCCGCAAAGACAATCAGAGGCTGAAGCGCCTCTCCTTTGAGGACAGTCTGAGCGAGCTGGGCTTGTTCTACCTGGACAAGAGAAGGCTCTGGAGAGACCTTCATGCAGCTTCCATTACATAGAGGGGGTCTACAAGGAAGCTTTTTGCACATGCATGTAATGACAGGACAAGGGTGAATGGTATTAAACTGAAAGAAGGTAAATTTAGATTAGATAGCCAGAAGAAATTCTTCACTATGAGTGTGGTGAGGCACTGGCACAGGTTGCCACAGCCGCAGAAGTTGTGGTTGCCCCATTCCCAGCAGTGTTCAAGGCCAGGCTGGAGCAACCTGGTCTAGTGGAAGGTGTTCCTGCCAATGGCAGTGGGGTTGGAACTGGATCATCTTTAAGATCCCTTCTGAACCAAAACATTCTCTGATTCCATATTTAAAAACTCTTTCCACATGAGTTTTTTTTTGCTTCTCTGAACTACTGTTCAAAAAGCTAACCCTGACTATTCACTGCTTTCATAAATAATTTGGAAACACCATGTTTTTGTTCACAGCCACATAGCTGTTCTAAGAATTAAAAGGAAGAGGGAGGAAACATAAGTCTTCAAAAGAACAAGTAGATTAACAAAGTGTATGGAAAATTGTTGTATCTGGGGAAAAGAAAAATCATCACGCAGAAAAAGAAGAAATCAACACACTCTCAAATAAGCTATGGACACTGCATTTTTGAGTTTTGGTAAAATTTTCAGTGTAGAGTCTGTGTGCAGCCCTAATTTCTGAAATGATAAGTAAATCTCAAATATTAAGAAAAAAGTGTTTGAAGGGAGAAAAGGCAGCATGCACTTTATGGAGAATTAAAGTCACAATTTATTTTAGGAGGAGATTGTCATGGCCATATTTTTGTCTTAATATAGCAAAATGTTACAGCTGAACATTGTTGTAAATAACAGAATACAGCTGACAATTTGATCACTGGTGTGCTAGAAGGCATGCAATATATACCACTGCCTTGTGGGGGATTCAACATAGATCACTGCAGTATGAACCTGTACTAACAACTTCTCACCCTGAAGAACCACAGCTAAAATATTAACTGTGCTCCAACCACACATGCTGAATGAAAACAGGCCATATTTGCAGCAAGTTTTGAGAAAAAAGTGCTTTTTTAGTGAAGTTGGCAGGGCAACAGCACACTCATGCAAAGTCTGTTTGCAATGCTCACATTTCAGTCACTTCTATAGTAATCTGCAGATTTAACACAGAAGTTTGTTCAAGTTGAAGAATTCTGTGTCTACAAAACAGACACATGGAACTTACTGCACATATTATATGGGCTGTTATGCACTGTTAATAAACCTAAAGACATTCCTTATTTCTATTACAAGTTATGTACAGGAAGCTCACCTTCCATGATAGTCAGAGGATCTTCCACTTTGGGGCGAAGGATATTTGGACCAAAAACAGTAGCCAGATTTTGCACACTCATTTTGTTTATGCCTGAGTAAGACTGGACTTCATCAAGGAACCTGTGGGGAAGAAAGAGTCCTTTAAGAAGGGTGTAAAAAGGAAAAGAAGTCAAAGCATACGATGCTTTCTTAGCATAGTTCAATTCTTCCATTCCAAATCCTCACGGAACACCTTGAAAGCTCAAGGCTATAATCCTCACCTTCTTCAGATTTTCTTCAAAACGATACATTGCTAACAAAATCTAAATCTCAATCTGGATTACTACAAGACAACTCTGCTGAAGATGGTAACTTTCTCCAGTGTAACTCATCATCTACTTGCCTCATAGAATATGGCCAAAATGCAAACTGACAATTTTTAAAAAGCTGATTATTTTTAATGCTGAAAACTTCCTGTAAGTTCACAAATTGCAACTGTGCAACACATGATTTTTACAGTCTTAGATATATCCATGAAACTACTCTATATACTACAAAGTATACACAGTTTTCAAGGATACCATGCTTCAGGAGTGTACACCCAGGGCAAGTAACTGCAGTTAGAAATGGAATCAGGGGCCCTATAAAGAGGGCAGAATATATAAACTTCTACCTTCTTTCAATTCTTGTGGAGTGCAGCCTGCACTCCTGACAAGAGGGAAGTCATAACTTGTGCACCTTGATAGGGCAAATTAGTAATTAGTCATGCAGTAAACCCATATTTTTAGTGCATTCACTGAAGTTCACCAATCCTCCGACTCTGAGTAATACTTTCCTTTCAGGGCACATACACAGACAGGTTTGCCTGTCAGCTCGCACTTATAAATACCATAGTGATATTCTTGCAAGAGCACTTACCTACAGATATATTTCAGCAGATTATAATTGACAGCTGGCAAGCTCTTCACTTGTTTCACCAGTTCTATCAGGCCCTTTAAGTAGTTTAAGGAAAAAAAAAAAAGTGGGGAGGAACAGTTTCTTAGTATTTTACCAGAGACTAAAAAAAAGTCAGTAATTCCAATTACAAGGCAATAAACACACCACTGAGACTACAGCATTAAATGCTATATACAGGTTACCATCAGAAATAGCTTGCAGAATCCATTTTGGATAGGGAAAGCTGTATTTGGCTAACAAGGATTGACTCTGGATAAAAATAAACAAGTAAATAAATAACTTGGTTTCATCTTGTACTTCCCTTCTCCTTCACTCTTCTTTTTCTGAACAGCAGCTCCATTCCTCCTGATGATAACAAGGCTGAGGCTCCCAGGAACAATTCTGGTTTGAACTAACAGGCATTTTCATATGAGAACCTATTTGGGTATATTACCCAGTTCTGTCCCATACTAGATTAGGATACTAGTTCTATGTTTATAGGATAGACCAATAAACAGTTATTTCAGTGTGTGCCCACCTGGGACTGGGACAAACAGAATATCACACACTGATTTCTGTGCCATGTGGAAACAGATCCTGACTGAGCTCCTTGTCAACCAGTGCCTTTAGACTCTTTTTCAGCATGGGGTATTTTTTGGTACTTTTCCACCATCAGCAGAGTTTTGATTACAATATGCTACAAAAAAAAAATACAAATCAAGATGTGTGGATCATGATAGTGCACAAGTTTGCTCTCTCCGTGCTAAGAAAAACCCAAGATGCACAACTCTCCAAGCGACTGCACTTTTAACTTCTGCATGGAGAAAGGTCAACTGAAAATCTAGTCAGACAGCCTTACAGTCACACTGCTAAACCACCATGAAGAGAACTGAAGTGACTCACCACCTACAGTAATGATATTCCACAAACTGCCAGTACCAACTCCAGCACCAAAAGGCCACTGTAACTTGAGCATGCATTCAAAATGAATTTAATAATGTGTTTGTGGCCTAATTGCTGAGGATCTACATAAATACATGCTGGATGAAGTCAATATAAAATTACTACAAATTTAATCTGAAAATTAGTATCTCTGCAAATATAAACTGCATGATGCCTAACCGAAGAGCTGTCAGGTACCTTTGCATTGGAGCTATAAAGCATCAGAGTCATTCACAACAGGCACAAGCAAAGAGCTACAACTTTAGCTCTGAGTTTCCCCTGCCATAACTTGTGCAAAGAGAAGCTCAAATTAAACCAGCTGAACAGCCCACTCCCACCTTCTGCAAGCAGCTGACAAAAATTTGCTCCTTGTAGCAAGCTGCAAAGAACAGCAAAAAAAAAAAAAAAAAAACAGTCTGATTTTGGTGGGTGAAAGAGATTATAATCATAGAAGCCGCTTTGCCACAGATATTTCCCCACCCTCCATTCCATCAGATGGGAACATCTAAAACCTCTGCTGTTGGTAGTCATCAGCTGAAGGCTCAGAAAGGAGATGGTCTCTTGATTAGGAAAGAGAGGCTCCTACTCAATTAATTAGAAGATGGGGTAGGAAAGGTTCCAGTTCCATCCAGATTCAAAATGTCGAAAAGGAATAATCAACTTGGAAAGTAAGGGGAGTACACTGAAGTCAACAGAATAATTTGTATTGACTTTGAAAAGAAAATAGCAGGTTTGACCTCATTACCTGTAAGCACACTGAACAATGTAAAAACAAGCACTTAAGTTTTTTATGTCTTCAGAATAATACATCGTAGGCCCATGCAACTGCAGGGCACATATTATCAGTCAGATCTCTTATTTTGATTATTTGTGTTTTGTTGGTTTAGAGGAGACTGGAAGGTGGTCCACTTCCACATTTTTGAGGCCTTCTGATTCAACTATAAGCAATGAATAGAGTCCATTGGCCTTCAATTAAAAGTCAGTAAAAGCCGGCTAAAAGTAAAAGTAAAATTGTGACGCTTAAAAGAAAATGACCCCTGATTTAATGGCACAAGTTGAACAGCATCTACCAAGTCCCTTCCTTTTACAGCTCAGAATGATAATGCATAAAAATATAAGCCTCTTCCATGCAAAATGGAAGCTATTGACCACAATAATGTTTACTTGAACTGAATTCAGCAACATGCAATAAATACAGCCAAGTTTATGCTATAGGCCTTTATTTAGACTTCCAAATTATCTAGGTGGCAACAATTTTCATATAAAACCAGCCTCAATTAATAGATGCAAATCTTAAATTAAGACTGGCAATCACCAGTTTCTTTCCTCCTCAAAATCAGAACTGGTTATAACATGCCAGCCTTTTATTTCACCTTATTCAAGTTGCCAACTCACCATTTCCTCATCCTTGCTTAGCATTTTGGCACAGGAAAGAAAATCTTCATATTTTGCGTATGGTATGACTGGTTCTGGGAGTTCCCTTAGGTACAGTTTAAGCAGTGATGCCACGGTATGCACATCTGTGTTGCTGTTGGGTTGGAATACAAGAAGTTGTTACTGTGAATCAGGATAATACTGTGAGATTGACAGGTGAAAAACTGCCACAGGTCACCCCAGATTTTACTCTTCAGTAGTATATACATATATAGATCACATCTGTAGTCTGTTTTGTTTTGATTGTTGGGGGGTGGGGTGTTGTCCTATAAAGAACATAGGATACCTACAAGCAAGTCTGTCAACTCTGCTGGTTTATTACTATGGATAATTACATATAAGGCATCATTTGCAGGCATAGGCACTGAGAAGATCCTGACAGACATCTCGCATCAGGCATGCAAAATCCATCTTAACTGACACTTTTCATTTTCACCTGAGCTAACAACCAGGCTTCCTATTTATACAGTGGTGATTATTGTCCTACCAGAGATGGGCCCAGCTCCCAAAACATGCCCAGTATGTCTCAGTTCCACTGTATCACCATCTGCTCTAGTATCAGTAGTAAGTAAGCAACTTTTAAGGGATACCATATATACCACAGGAGTTTAGTTGAAAATTCCCTGCAGTTCTTCCCCTGACACACTTATTTTTCCTATAGGCTCACACAGAATGACTAGTGTGCCTTTAGCTGTACCATTACACCAAAAACCTGGATATACTTTACACACAGAACCATAAATTTATGGGAAATGAATTTTAGCTCTATCCTGTACTGAGTGAGCTAAGGCATTGCAAGTCATCAAACAGAAAAAGCCTGAGTGCTAATGTAACAGGTAGCATTATAGGGCTGACAATCAAAGACCTGGTATGACAAATGCTTTCTCATAATTACATCTGCAGAAACTTTAGTTTTCTTTGGATTCATCTAGTAGGAGCCTAGGCTGTTTATAATGCATACTAAAAGTAAGATTACTGGGAGAAAGATCAAAATCACAAGTTCAGAATATGCAATAAAACTTGCTTATATGTTTTTGTGCTGTGTCTATTACATTATGGTATCTTAGTTCTTCTGTGAAAAGAAATATATAGAAATAGATAAAAACTACAAGTTAGCATGAAAAAATCGTTTTAGTTACTTCTTACTCCATGCTTGGGTTTAGCCATTCAGGCATTTATTCACACCCTTACTGGAATGTTCTACATGCTTTTTCCCTTGTTTAGATAAAGAGATTTATTGCAAGCTCATACCTTCCCCTCTGACCTCTGAAAAAAATCAAGGTCACGGATACTAAACTATGCTAATTTCATTCATAAGAAATAGAAAATGCACAGATATATCTACAAAGCACATTATTGTAGATTTTTTTTTCCTTTTTAAACATTTTTTAAAGGAATATTTTTTAAACTCAGAGTCCCTCAAAGGGAACCACTGGTATTTGATGCACTTTGGCTTTGCTGGAGGTATGTTAATCATTATTTTGAAATAATCTCTGTTAAAACAATAATGGCTTTTACTAAGTTAAATCTTAACAAGAATGATGAGAACTACCTTAGATTAATGTGGTATGGCATCTAAGTCAAAACAGAAGAGAAACAATAAAGCACTGCATATATTTAAATGTTAACCACCACCACGCTCCTCGAAATAAATTCCCAGAGAACATTTCTATTTCAGTCACAAATAATTCCGAGCCAAAATTCCAAATAGCTCTATAAGCAAAACACTAATGCAAATCCACATTTTTAAGGAAGGTTCAAATTCTAATTCCTTGATTACAACCCTCTACTAGTAGACTGGCCTGGATTCAAAATGGGAATGTGGTAAACAGTGTTTAACCCACCCTGCTTCTTGGATGCATGTACAACATATGTAAGGATGTTTCACAGTCAATACTACACATGAAACTAGACATAGTTGTACTATGTTATGAGATTTCAAATCCTAGCTCAGATTTGGGCTCTAACCTTGACTTCTACCTAACCCCCAATCCAGATGCAAAGTAAGAGAACTGAATCTTTTGTTGACATCCTGGCTAAGAAAACTCTTTTCACAACCCAAAGACTTAAAACCCAGACCCCAGTAATTTCTCAGGTAGTTGCTTGCATGTCTTGTTGCCATTGGAGCTACATTTTACAGCACAACCGTGGCATGCATGACCTGGTAATTGCCACTTTTCAGCCTTATCCAAGATCAAACTTCATAGAGAGATCTTCAGTTTCCTAAGTTGTCAGTGCTTCAGGAAAGCAAAAACAAATACAGAGAGAAAGACTTTAGCTAGTCAGATTCTGAAGGACAGCAGCGGCCAGAGAAAGCAGATGTGAACTGGCAGCCTTTTGACATTGCAACAAGAAAGGGAGAACAGACATAGATCTGCAGAGAATTTAACTCTGATTGCTGGGCACTGATGGTCTTTATGAAGATTTTATTATTATTATTTTATCATCTTCATGCCTTGCTGAAGAACTGAACAATATCTTCCCAGAGACTATTTGCATAAAACAGAGCGGCCTTTCCAAAACACAAAAGATTCAAACAGGTAGATTGAGAGAAATTACTGAGAACAATTAAAAGTTAGCACACTGGGGTCCCAGTGAGGGGATTAAGGAATATCATCTTCCCTCCTTTGTACTGCCAGGATCGTGGTTTATGCAGACTCATTTTACACTGGTCCCTCAGCGTGAAGTGGAATACTTGCTTCTGCTGGCCAAATGCGAGGGCAATACCACAGACTGCCACAAGATGGTGAACTTGCAAGATAAGATTTTGGAAAACGTGTTCTGTTACCTTTATTTTTACCCCTAAACTGTACTGGAACACTGCTCAGGACTTAATCTTTGTATACAGAAATTACCATACGGATTTTGGCAGCATAAACAAACATATGCATACACACACACACTGCCTGCAAAGCTCTTTGGAATTTTTAATTCTATTTAGCAACAGTTAAGACAAAAGCTATAAACATTTTACTTGAAATGTTACTATTGGTATGAAGATGTCAATATTTTTAAAAGAATGCTTCATATACACTGAGGCCTGATTAGACCTTGGAGTCTAGCAGTAGTTTTTCCCCCTTTTGTTTTACAATACAGAGGACAACTTAAAAATGGCAGACTTTAGTTTTAATCCACCTGCATTTTAGGTGTTTCAATCCACAAACCCCATTATGTGCATTTCAGACACAGAGGACAGCTGTAAGTTTCAAAGGAGTGTGGCACTGCAAGGTCTCTTGAGGGTCAGGAGCATTTATTCCCTTTCCAACCTGCAGTGTTCTATCCACAGTTTAAGTCAACCAGCAGCATTTATATACCTGCCTTGAGGGCATTTGTGTAGTTTGTAGGACATGGATTTTCCCAGGGCCTGTGGAGGACTTTTTCCTAGACTTTTTCCATCTACAACTGATCAGTTTCAGACAAGGAGGTATTTCTCCCTTCAAACTCAGCCTTGCTTATATTCTAGGACCATTACAACTACAGAAACTTAATGATTATACCCAGCGTGGTATTTCTTTTGCTATCTGACAGTGTAATATCAAAGTGTTCCATGATAACACATTCATAATTAACACGATTAAAAGTGTTCATTAACAAGTATTAAAATAGAGCATGTCAAATTCCAGCAGAAAATCCTCTGTTATCTAAATTGGAACAACCCTCATTAATTGAGGTGGACTTTCTCCAAGTGCACAATGAATAATTTTAAACTTGAAATGAGAATGACAAAGCACAAAGCAGAAAATTGAATTCAATACAAAAAGCATCAGCAAGCTGAGAAACAGCCTACTTTGGCACAACATGGTGGAAAGTTTGAGAAAGATTACTTACCCCACTAAAACGTTAATACTGCTTTACTGTTGGTATGTTTCCAAAGGAGCATCCCCCACTCCACCACTGTCCATGCAAAGGCATTACAAATGCAAATGCACCAGTCATCACACCACACGTATTCAAAGCCCCATTCATCTGAACTTTGTCATCAATATCCCTCATGGCATTGCTGTTTTGACAGCACTTTCCTTTGTCATACCACAGACAATGTGGAAGTGGCTGTCAAATCGATTATGCTGCCTGGAGATTTTCACTCTCTCTACCATGAACAAAAATTACTGAAGCCCAGCAGGCCACCAGAAATCCACACATAACCCTGAGGGACAAGCAGACAGCATAGCATGTTCAGTGAGCTGCAGTCGGCACTTCAGAGCACAAAGCCAACAAGCCCCTCATAAACTCTCAGGAAGGAAATATTAACAGAACAAGGTCACATTACAAAAAGATTAATGCTGTGCCAAAAATAGGTCTAGATCATGATGACACATAAACAGTCTGCATAAAGAACAAACAGTAGGGAACGACAAGCTGTGAAGCCATAATTCAATTTAGGAGTTCTGGTAATAATACATCGAGAACAATACAGTTCAAACAGTTTGTGAATCAGTACCTCCTGAAATTATTAGAATTACAGCTCCATCATTTCAGATATGTCACAGAGCACAACCCTGGAAACAGAGTCTCCCTCACCAACATACCCTGTACCCTCTGCAACATTTGCTGACAGTATCCCTGCTTAGCTGCATCCAGGTCTGTAGAGTAGCTCTCACACCAGTATAGATGTTTTCCTGACATGGGAGGATGAGTTCCTAATTGGCTGCCCAGTGTATACCTTAGATGCCAGTGTGCAGACAGCTTAAATGAGATGGTAGAACCCATGATAAACCAGTGATGAAACAGAGGGTAAGCAACAACAAGGGAATATTACAAATGTATATAACTACATGTCGAGAGAATCAGAGTACTGTTACTGCTGAGAAGCCAGTACCCAGAGGCTAGGAAGGCAAAGTTTGTGTTCAGTAATGTTATGGTGAATCAGAAATGGTAAAACCGATCTTAGGAGTCAAGCTTTGGTCCAGAAATTCGAAGGTCAAGTAAAGTGCATGACATTTGATTGTCCTATATGATTTACTCTATAAGCATTACTCTCTATATAATTTTCATATATAATGTGTATCCAACACAAACTGTGTACTGTACCTAAGTACCAGATGAACCTAAGATGTACCTAACCGGATGTACCTACCAGATGTACCTAAGTACCAGATGAAATTTTGCCTGCAACTTGTGAAACATATGAAAGCATTTCCCATTTTAAGCCCTGAGCTGTCTGTCCTCTTCTCCTTGTTGCTGCAAGACCCTGGCTCTACCTTACATTAACAATCATATCAATTCTTGTTTTACTGTTTAGACTGAGAAAAAAAAAAAAAAAGAAAGCATATTCTGCTCCTTTGTCCTTATGCTTAATGATGTTTACAATCTATGCTACCTTAGAATCATAGAATAGTTCCAGTCAGGAGGGACTTTCAAAGGTCATCTAGTTTAACCCCCCTGCAATGAGCAGAGACATCCTCAACAAGACCAGGTTGCTCAGAACCACATCCAACCTAGCCGTGAGTGTCTCCAGGGATGGCCAGAACCCCATTCAGGGGGCTAAGCACCACAAGTAATTCTGAAGATCAGCAGACTCTATTTCCAAGCTAGATATCCACCTCAATAATTAGCAGCTAATTCATTTGGGCTAAAAAGCGTTGCTTTAAAAGCAGCAATGACGACAGCAATATAGAACAGACAAATGAAAAGACAAATTATACGGAAGGATATTAAAAATTGCTTAGAAAAATTTAGATCCTTAAAAAGAGACAATGTGCTCTTTTAAGAAAGGTGGGCATAGGCCTAAGAAACAAAAAAAATCCACCAGCTCCAGTGAATATGCTGCTAGGTTCTTCAGAAAGACTGTTCAGCTTCTGCAAGATTTTGCACTGACTGTAAGTCTATATAACACATGGAAAACCACCACAAATACATTATCTGTTCTTGCTTACTGGAAGGGAAAGCCACAAATCTTGCAACCCTAAAAAGGATGCTTTAAAAAACACTCTCAGACCTTCCACATAGCAACAAAATGTCATGCTTTCTTAAAGGTCACCGTGGCCATCTAAGAGGTCATTTGTCACTTCCAAGATAAATACCTGGCTGCTTTTTTTTGCTTTTATCACAGCTGACACACCAACTCCATTTCTGAAACTGAAATTTATGCAAAGCAACTACAAATGTTCATTCACTGCCAATAACTAAAACCACACTCTCCTACAGCAGGATACCAATCAAACTGATTTAATGACCCTCGCATCACATTAGAAATTTGTCTCCTAATGTATATTTAATTGCTAGACTAGATCTTTAAGCTGTGCCATATGCAGAGGTTATTTCTGCTAGCTAGTTAGAAAGGTGGCTGGAATTAGAAAGGATGTGGAATTGGCTCCAGGGGCATAACTGATGAGCAGACTGTGAGGTCCAGGGAAGGAAGCCTGGAACAGGCAGAAGTGAACAAGAATTTTCCCAGTTGTAGCAGCTGTACCTCCCCTTTCCACAACTGTGAAAAATACTGACGGTCTAGTTTTCATACTAAAGGGCCTTGGATGTTGGATGTTTCAGGGTCAGACAGTGGGTTTTCGCATTTTGAGTTTCACACACTGGTTCCACATACACACAGCTCACTACTCTTCGGCAACACATCATCGAACTATGAGATCAAGATCAAATTAACATGTGAAGGGTTTTGCCACTCTCCAACTTTATAACTCTGTACATTATAAATGACTTCAGAATCAGAACATCCAGCTGCTAACTCATGTAAGAGCTACCATTTGTCAAACACATTTCATGTTTCAAAACATGGCAGCATTTTCCTTTAAGCAAAGCTGGTTTGCTACTTCTACTACTACTGAGTTTACTACTTCTACTGCATTTGTTCTGTTGTCCTCTTTGCCAAAGGGGTGCAGATAGGAACGCAAGAGGGGACCTATATTTTTTAGTCATGCTGACAGCTTATTGTAAAGAAGTGACAGCTCAAGTAAAGATCGGCTTCCATGAATGAAGAACTGTTTTACAGAATTTCAAGGCCAGGCCAGGTTGGATGGGGCTTTGATCAACCTGGTCTAGTGGAAGGTGTCCCTGCTCGATGCAGGGGGGCTGGAACTAAGATGATCTTTAAGGTCCCTTCCAAGCCAAACTATTATGTCATCTATAGTATGGGCAGTGTCTCCACAGTACCGTGGACAGCAGATGATCTCTGCAGAGGAGAGGATCTGTGCCTTTGGACTCCATCTCCCAGTGGCTATAAGGTCATGATGTCAGAGATGACATTTTAAAGCAGTACTAATCATGGCTGGATGATCTTACCTTTGTTTTTGTTTTTAATTCTAGAAGTCATGTCTTTTACTGAACTAGCTAAGAAAGCATAAGAAGAACAAGGATTATTTAATAATAATTTTTCACACAAACATATATAGAAGTCTACACATGTATCAAAGCTTCTTCACTTGTTCTAAAGTCTTTGTTTGACTTACATGCACATATACACAGAAAAAATGCCAGTAGGAAAAATGGCAAACTGCTCAAACATCAGCTCTTTGTATTAGTTCCAACACAGATGACAGCACCTAGCTTTTCTCCCAGTCACAGCCAGTGACCCGGCACCACTAGAGAAGTGTGACCTGGATTCCATTGTTTCATGCTCATCAACAGAACCATCAGCTGAGCTCTAATGGCAGAAATATTTATTGATGTTTTAGAACAGGTAAAACGTAAATTAATAAACAGAAGCTAGGTAGATTTTGCACTACTGGACTTTTGACTAATAATAACATACAACTACAGATTAAACTGATCTGAAGATCAGGAGAGAAAGCAAGCATGAGCCCCTAATGTATATGGTTTCTTCATTTCTCTTCAGCAATGTTTCATATTTTGGCCACTTTCCAAGAGCTCAACTTGCCAAATAGGTTGCACCAAACCTGGAGACCACGCTGCTGCTCAGCACAATGAAAAGTTACCCCAAAACAAGGTAATCACACAGGTATTATAAACACTGTGAAATGAATCTCACCTCAAAAGCTTACGAAAGAACAAAAGATTGGAGAAAAAAGTAGATGCACAATGGAAACAATGGCAGAGAGACAATTTTTGCCTGCCTGACTTCTGCACCATTGCTACACCTAATTCAAACTGCTCCAAAGTTAAATGTAAGAAAGTAAACAGCAAAAGCACCCTTCACAATGAGACACAGACATATAAGGTCAGTGTTCTATAAACTGTCAGCTTCAGAAGCAGAACTGCAGGACTAGCAATTTATAGGCAACTCCTGCTGATGTTTCTAATTGCTATAGCAGAGATTATGTGCATTCTTCACAGCAGTAGCATGTAAAATATCTTCTCCTTTTCATCTACTAAAGCTCAGCTAGCATGCCTGTTCCTGGGCTCATCAGTGCGTGCTACAGATGTTGCTACATAACCTTGCAAAAAATTTTTTGTGGCTAAGCCCTGGTCTCATTTGTTTTGAACAGATAGATCTTGTGCACTTTTTCAAGCTGTACCTCTCAGTGGGTGTTCAGTACATCATCTTTCTGGAGCTGGGGATTACTTGTTTTCTGAAGCATTTCCTCTACAATTATTTGGCTCAAAGACATGGAAAAAATAACCTTCCGTTTCTGCCATTTTCTTACTTGTATTGCTAGTAGATATGACCAGTAATATTTATCTTGATGTTCAAGTAAGGAAAACATACTGTCCTGGTTTCAGAATCCATTTTCCTTACCCATGGCTTAAACCACAGCCCATACCCAATGGATGCTTCTTTACCATTTTTAAATAAGTTACAGATTATTTGAGCAGTCAGGGAGTATGCTACAAATATTTATCAGCTAACACTGTCATTTCTTACAGTCCTCTGGCTCCTTACAACTATTTTCTGGTCAATTAACCTAACTCTCACCTTCCAATGAGAAACTAATAAACCTCATAGGAAGACAATTCACTTTTCCAGAGCGTTATACATTTCTTGAAATTTCTTAAAGTGAGGGTCAGGACTGAGGAAGCTGTTGAAGATACAACAGCATTGCAGATGTTTGCTTTCTGTGCGTCTGTGATACACATACCTCCATGCATAACAAATTTGCTCACTTCATTGGAATAGGGAAGGGTAATAGGTAAATAAATAGGTAAATGATTTCCAGCGATCAGGTCCATATCATGACATGTTTTTGCACTAAAAGGTCAAGGTATGCTCTCCTTCCTGTTACTTGCATTGCTACCATTTGAAAGGTCCCACAAAATAAATGTAAACTTTCTCCTAACTCACATTACAGCCACCCAAATTGGAGTGAAGTACCCGGATTCCAATTTGGAGGCTTATTACAGATGTCATTTAGGGCACATGCTGAGGACAGCCATTGTGTAATAGTCTCGGGAACTGGAATTTCATTACCACCATATTAACTCCAATCCAAGTTAAAAAGTCTATGTGGCTTCATATTCATATGGTATTCATAATCCACTGGTTCTCTTTCTTTAATTGCACGCTCTGAATATGTTGACTACTGCACAAAAATTAATCTTACAGAAGGCTACAGTCATATACAGCTGTGTGGAGAGGACTGGGTTCTTCCTTGGCCCAGAAAATCCTCATTAGTTTTGCAAAACTGCATAAATGTTGGAATACAAATTGGACCTGGACCCTCAAAACCATGTAGGTTTATTATTATGGTCTTTTATTTTAAAGACCAAAGGCCCAGAATTATAAAGGAATATATAAAAGTAGACTTCCCTTCCAGTCAGTTTTATAGGTAACAGAACATATTGAACTTGGTGACAAGAGAAATTCTTCTTTTGTGGAACTGACTAAATGCCAGCATCACCACTGTGTTTCAAATGATACCAAGATCAAGGCAACCCAGGTATTTTTGATTAAGCCAAACCATTAGCAATACTTTTCCTAACCAGCTTTTCACAAATGGAAATTCTCCAGAAATGCTTTGAAATCAGACATCAAAGCCAGAAATAAAAGAAGACGTTTGAGAGCCATAATAGGAAACACACAGAAAAACCTGCGAGACCGTGTCATTCTATCTGTTGCTCCAACCTGTTTTACAGTCATGTGGGTCAGCCAGTAGAGCAGACTGTGTCCTGTTTAGGCTTCAGGGAGCTGGGAGGGATGGAGGATTTTACCTGTCAAAAGAAGGCTTCTCTCCACAGTCAAATGCATCCTGTAACTCCTTGACGAGATTAGCCTGCCCAGGCAGTCGAAAAAGGCCTTCTTCCTTCAGCCCCCGCTGTCGGATGAAATCCACACACTGTTCCACCAACATCGGAGCCAGGCGGTTCCCATAGCGCTTTTCGTATCGGACAGTATCTTCCAGCTTCTGGCCAAAAATACCTGCATGAAAAAGAGAGATGCGACTTGGCTGAGATCCATAAAAAACATTTAAGGAACCAATGTTTTCTATTACAACCCATACAATTTACAGGTCATTTAAATGCATGTATAATTCTCCTTTCCTAAGAATAAAATGTTAGATTTTGCCTTTATATTCTTATGGAAATACAATGCTGACATATTTTACAGCAATGCTTGAAATCATTAAAATAAAATACTGTAAATGACTTTTCAGATCACAAGTACAGAAAACAGAAATAATACAAATAGGATTTTCCATCACAAACCTTCTGATTCAAGTGGTATCTCCATTTTCTTTGGTTCATGCCTATTAAAAGAACCCTAGTTCCCGTACCAGTTTCAATGGCATACAAACGTTATCTTTACATATGGAGAGCAAAAGATTTATAAATATAACTCAGGATTTTGTTCTTACTAAACCAAATGACTTGGTTTTCTCAAATAAAGATTACATGCCTATAACATATTACCAATTGCATTATCTCTGTCTGCTTTAGGAACAATAACTTTTATGTATGAAGTAAGATACTGACATGAAGGTTGAAATACATCAGAGGAACTGCAGGGAAGCTGCATTTGTATTTAACCTCAGAAGAACATGGACTTTTTTTTATTGACAGAATTAACTTCAACTTCTGAGGGTATCATTGCTACCACTGGAAAAACAAATGCTCATCATAACTTAGTTTGCCTCTCCCTTTCATACTGCAGAGCCAGGCATCGTAGACAGCATCACAATAACGTTCAGGCGTGCCACCTCTGATGGAAGCTCTCACTTCAGACAACCATTTGTTGAATAATATTGTGTGAAGTGAGGCAATTCAATTTCTAGATAATAGCAAGACAATGAATACTTCTAAGACAGTCATGATCAGAAACTAAAGACCAAATAACTACCTATGCTTGGAAGGCTCCTTTTCCAATTACGCACACTATAAAGTGTGTGAGTGGGAAGGCAGTAAGTCAAATTGTGCCCTTCACTGAACACACACTCCTTTAAAAAGATTCAACAAGGAGAACAGAGTTGTTTTGGTTTGCTTTTTCTAAAGAAAGCCCAAAGTTGTGCTAGTCAGCTTTTGCTTTTTGCCCCAAAACTTCATTCACCAATAAATTTCAATCACATGAACAAGTAACCACAAGCTAAGGTAGCATTCATATTGAAGCATCCTTCAGTATAACCTTCAATACCCACATTTTTCCTCCAACAAAAGATAACTCACACCTCACGGCAAAGCTGCCCTGCATATGCTCCAGGATGTTATGACAAGCAGGCAGTAAGCTGCTAGTCACCATACTGAAGGTCTGGGATTTGTATTTCAAAGCAATTATTTTTACTGTAGCACAGGAAATAAGTGGAGGCAGAAACTGATGTCCAGTTAAAATATTCAGACAGTATTCTGAGATGCAGAGCAGCATATTTTATGATTTCTGTGGTACCCACACTATCAGATGCCAAAACCAGGGCTAGGTAAGGAACATCCCACAGTCACTCTTTATTGGCTCACTTTTTTTCATGTTGTACAAAATCCAAAAGTTAGCAAGTGAAGAAAGAATTTGTGAAATTTCAGACCAAGTCAAGCTTAGAAGAATACTGACCAATGTGGAATAGTTTATATCCATAAAGTTCAGCCTCTTCGTGCTGGCAAAAAAGTTAAAGTATGTTTTCTTAATTCTTATGTAAAATATTTTTTCTTTTAAGTAAGAATTAAAAAATCCTAACCCCTAAACTGCCTGTGGAGATGGCAGGAATATTAAACGTATGGGTTAAGGGTTGTTGCTGGTCAACATGGTGAAAATCCTCAAGTCACTCCATTTCCTAGACTCAGGAGGAAGGTCTCCTGAAAGTCAGTTAAGGAATCTGTGTGATTATGGGAGTTTAGGGATTTTCAAAGTCCTTATACAAGAAGGCTGCTGTTCAGTTCCCTCCCTTCTAGCCAAATAAGCCCCATTTCCTCTGCTTCTCCTCAAAAGGCATAACCATCTTGGTGACACTTTACTTCGTTATTCAACTTCCTCAGGTTTATCTCCCAACTGTCGTCCCCCTCCCCCTTTTTTTAATGTATACAATATTTGGAATATGGTCTAAAAATGCTGAGCAGGGGGGATTAATCACTTCCCTCTCTCTGTTGGCTCTGCTCCAGACTGCTGTCAAACCTTCCTTGCTGCCAGGTCCGCTGCTGGCTCACATCCACTTTACTATCTCACAGGGTACCCAGGTTCCTTCTGCAGAGCTGTTTCCCTGGGGTTATTCCTTTTTAGCTATAGGACTTGGCCATCTTCCTCCAATTTGTCTTATGAACATATAGTCTGAGCTTCCCTTCAACAGCCCATGAGATCTCTCGGTTTTAAATACAAGATGTTTTTCCTCTTTCTAAACAAAATTCATCAGTATAAGATAGGATATTACATTTATATGATGTACAAGTACAGCTCATGCCCACTGGCAGCACAATTAGTATAAATTAGCTTTGTCCTACTGGCTATACTTTCTTCTGTCTATGCTAACACTCTTTAATCATTCGTGTGCATACTGAAATTTACGCTTGCAGAAGAAAGACTAAGTTCTCAAACCTACCAGACTGCTCTGAAACTCCTATTAGTAATGACACTGCAGTCAAAACAAATTACTTCATAGTAATACATTTTTTGGTATGCTGCCTTCCCCCCCCTTTAATTTTAATTTTTTATTGTATCTAACAGATAACAAATAAAATCAGGATAAGAAGGTTTTGCACAGGTGGGAGTAAAACCTGTTCCTGTATTTACATAAACACAAAATGTATCGAAAACATGTGGCGATCATAAATCATTAATACAATCATAAAGCATTAAGATGGATGTAACTAGCATCAAACAGTATTTTTTAAGACAAGTAGAAAGTAACGAGTGATTCACATATAAAACCTGACATATATTAATAGGAATGACAAACTTGGTTCTGTGTTGTACCAGCAAATCACAAGTACTGCATGAAGGAAATCTTAAAAAAAAAAAAAAAAAAAACAAACCCAAACCTATATCTGAGGAAAAATAAAACCTGGTATGATGGAGAGTGTCAAAGGAAAAAAAACAAGTAATCCAAATTGGAGCCTATAATTTACCAGATCTGGTCCCATAAGTGTAAGCATTGCATTGTTTCTACTACTGACTGCAATGAAGTACATTGTAAATTAAGGGACTTCTATTAAAACACTTAAAATACACATAGCTAGCAAAGCATAAAGGAGAGACAGAATAACTATGGCACTTGTCTCAGATTTGACAGGTTGTATTCAGATCCTACACAATCTTCAGAACATAGCTGCATCAATTCTGGTCCCACATATACTTCACGGCTGTAAGGGTACGTGTATGAGCCCCCATCCTCACATGTCAGATAAAGTGTCAGGGACTTGGCTCTCCATCTAGATAAATGGTGATAATACCATACCACATTCAGCTTTGGGAAGCTCATAGCCAGTGTAAAAATTTTGACAGCCATGTAGTAACCTGGAGTTAAAACTTAATCTCATGGAAAATCACCACATAATACCATGAAGTGCTTCTGAAGTCACCATTTACTACAGTCTGCATTCTCCATTTGTTTGGCATTGGAATTCATCTCAGGCAGGCTTGGTTTGGTTTTAAAGTCTATGCTGAACTTCTCCAAAGGAAGCATTTCCTCCAGCTAGCACGTGCACAACACTGCACCAGGCAGCACTTGGCCCTGAAAGGAATCAGTCATGATAAGCCTGCATAAATATTGAAGTTACAGACTTGCTGATGCCTTATGGAAAAAATACTCTGGTGCCAGGGGCAAAAGTGGTGGAAACATGACAACTTTGCTTCCACACCATGTTGTCATAACTTTTACCTTATCTTTCTGGTCTCTGTTGGGTTTTTTACTGGTTTGGAATAAAAGCCACGATCGCTGCCCTGCAAGGTGCACCTTCTCCCACTGTCCCTTTCTAATGCTTTTACCCTCTCTTATGTTTCAGCTACAGAGTTACTGCAGATTAATAGGTTACAAAGAGGAAGATGTTGGCTATTACTAAACAGGCAATGCTGTGAAGAACTGTGGTTGCAAATATACAGCTGCTTTAGTGATTGGCAGAGGCAGACAACAGTGAACGCTATTAGCTATATCGGGTAACTACCAGCATCTCCTTTACAGAGAAGCAAAGAAAAGACAGTCCAAGTTACGGAGACTGCAGTATAACCAAAACCACAGAGATAATTTCACAAGTAAATTTCCACTACAGTAACTAAACAATAACACCTCTGTGAAGGAAATAAAAAAGAGCCCTCATAACTCATGTTATAATCCAAACCCAACTTCTCCTAAATCTCAGCTTCTCCAAAATCTAGAAATGCAGAGATGCACAAGTCCTGACCTGTGGTTTGGTTTATCGCTGGAATAAGGAGCCAGAGGGGAAGCAAACAGACAAAACCAACAGGAAACCTTGAGATTCAGGATGGCAGCAGCTTGGCTTCCTAAAAGCTGGCAGCAGGAAAATGTACAGAATCCCAGCTCTGACCGGTCATTAGATTTAATCAGCAGAACTGCTTTTTCAGAGAGGCCCTCGTAGGTCTTTAAAGCTATATCCAATTAAGCCAAGATCACACATAACATCAAAGAGGAAAATCACATGCTAGTAAAGGGCATGCCGAGTGGTTATTCATTAACCAGAACATTCCTGTGGCAGAAGTTTTGTAAACATTTTGAGAAACTGGATTTCCAAGCCTAACAGATACCTATAAAGCATATGAAAGACACTACAGTGCTGTATCCAAATCCTGCATTTGCCTACTCAAGAGTTGAGAAAACCCTGTGGTAACTTCAGTGTTCGCAGTTAGAGTGTGTTTTTAAAATCTAAGAATGCTATTAGTCAATGATTTCCTTAGCTGCTGAGCACAGGCAGGGGTCACACTGCAAGTCTATTGACTCCACACTTCTGATTAAGAATAAAGGAGAAGGATTTAGGCAGTTCTGTCTCCTTGCTCTATAATGAACAGCTTGAAAATGCTAGAAAATGCTCTAGCTGTACCGCAGCACAAGCATTCAGTGAGCCAGGTTTTTGCTTTCCCAAGCCACCTCTCAGCAATTCAGATGATAGCATAATTTTCAGAGAGCATAAAGTACAGAGCGCTGATGCTTTCAACAGAGGGCCCACTTCTGTATGCGTGTCCTCTCCATGTGCAGCCCCCTCCCAAAACAAGTTCTGAGTTATAGGCTATACTGATCGGAAAGGGTCAGTTAAGGTGAAAGGAACTGATAGCAGCTTAGGATCTGGATTGGAATTTCTATTCTCTCAGAATTCTACATCAGTAATTCATTGACAGTGAAAATAACAGATCAGGTGAATGGCTTTCAACAGCAGGGCTGAGAACAAAGATCCTGGAATAACACAGAGAAGTGGCTGTCATGCCCACAGAATTCTTAATATAAGGGGTTTAATTATCATTTTTTCTCAGCTTTCTGCTCCAGTGTTCCCCAGCACTAAGTGCTCTTCAGAGTGGATCAAAGGCAGGGAGTATATTCTTCTTGTTCTTTACAGGATTTTGTAACATACAGGAGAGGAAAAATCCCACCAAAATCAGTGGAGGCAGAATTTTGTTCCCTGACTCATTCTCTTCCCTTCAAGCCTTCTCCAACCCCGCAGTCAGTATGATGCCAGCAGGAGATAAGATAAACTCCTGCCCTCCTAACACTAGAGGTTACTGCCTAGAAAAGGCAAATCTGAAGTAAGAGCAGAACTAGCTACAGGCTGGAAAGGAAGAGAGGCAATTTTAAAAACATCACCGGGAACTTCCCTCAGTCAATCACGTCAGGGCCTGCGCCATTTCTTTGGCTGTGACCAATGCTACCTCCACTACCTCTGCTCACCCAAATTCAACATGCTGTTCAATGTTCTCATCACTGTATGCCAGCAAAGTTACCCTCAGTTACTGCTTTCTCCGCTTACCCTGCTTGTACTCTCATGAGGTTACTCTGGTGGTTATTTCAACAGAGGACATTTTCTCCAAATTTGATTTTAAAGATGCTTGGGTCTGTTTCTGTTCAGATGCTGCCACTGAGCACTGACTTCCATGATATGAACTCCAAACAAGTCTGACATTAATTTTTTTGATGCTTATCACAATGCAGTTTTGATCTGGATTTCCAGGAAGGGTTTTACACCTTGTATTTTTGGTGAAGATGATGACGTATCTCTGCCTAAACACACAGTGTCATGATTGCCTTGTAGTTCTTCCAAAGACAATGGTTTCCCCTGCCAATTTTATTTTCTGCATCGTGTTGTGCAGCTGAGAACTAACTGATTTGCCTTATGCAAGTATGGGCTAGGTTTGCAGAATGCTAGTTTTGCTTTTTTTATACTTAGGTAGACAATCTACAAATAAGAATTCATCAAATTAATAAGACAATTGTAGTTAGCTTAATTTGTCTTTACAACCATAGTAAAAGCTTGACTGAAAGACCAATGGATGCTCATGTTTCTGTTGTCTTCAGTGGGACATGGACCTAGTTAAACATGCACACCCAGAATTCTGCAGCTCTGATTTAGGGGCCTTGTGACGATGCTCTTGACAGAAATCATGTATGAGAAAGCAACTGGAACAAACAATATGTAGGGTAAAGCAAATTAGCAGCATGGCCTCCATCACTCTGCCCTCTGCCCCAAGTGTTGCATCTTCACTTGGGCTTTTACACACGAAGAGTTTCTGTGTCAGAACATACGGGGACAGAACCAACAGCTGCAGTTCTTCCTGGAGCTAAGGCTGCAGTCAGGCACAAAGGCAGCTGTCTTCAAAATTATCAGTTAATCCTTTATTCAACTTCCAAATATTTCCCAAAGAGTTAAGTGTATAAACAGGGCACAGACAGCTCTAATTCACACCGACACCTTGAAATGCACTAGGATACTTCAAACAGACACATCCACATCCTCCTGGCCAGTCTCCAGATGGACTGAACTCCAGCAACCAAGGGAAATGCCAGCCTCAGGGAGGAAGGGAGGGATACAGGGGGCAAAAGGCTTCCAAGGCTCTCAGCTGCAGGCAATAGCTGATCTCTGCTGTAGTTCTGTGGCAAGTCCCTCACTGTGATTTTTGTTTCAAGGCATTGCCCCTGACTGCCTGCACAGACAACCCCAAAAAGCAATGACACCAGCACAGCACTACTGAGTCTTGCGAGCAAAGACTTGCATGGTCTTGCAAAAGGACAAATGGCAGCATGGAAGAACAGTTTAGGGAGGAGGAGGAGATGAAGATGATTGTATTTTAAAAGCCCTGAGTAAGAGCATTTCTCACCCCTCAGAATAACATGAAAATTTAGCCCTTTAAACTTGGATTTCTCTGCTCAGCATAGTTTTTAAGGCAGCACCAATATTACCTTCTTCCCTCACACAAAGTTTTTGTCCTCATCATAGAGATAAATTCTCCCCACCCTTCCCAAGCACAGTGGCAGCTTATCATCACTTGTCATCTCTCTTAGACATGTGTTTCCTTTCCAGCTGACATATTTTGAAAGCCAGCATCCTCTTTGCCCTTCTCCCCCCAGTACTGCCATGCTCTACTTCAACAGGAGCATGTGCAATGCAGAAGAAAACTGGCTTTAAACATCTGTATGCAGCAGGTGGAAAGGCAAATGCAAGCTTCAGGGAAGCAGGATGAAGTGGTAATGCAGCATTTGCAACAGGACAGTGCACTGTAGGGCTACACTTCATCAGAAATCTCTGAATCCAAGGACTTGGTCTTCAGCACAGATGCTGCATTTATCGTGTTGCTTCATGTTGCTTCGCTCCCTCTCTTCTCCCCCTCCTCCTACACAGACAAAATGCAAGCCCAAACTCTTTTCCCTGATGCTCTGCCAAACCACAGGTCTGATTCCCCCACTGCTCTCACTGATTTTTGCTCAGAGGCTCTGCGATAATCTTGTCTCAAGCCACCTCGTTCAGGCATCCCATTTCATGGGCTATTATGTAGAGGAGACATATCAGCTGGCTAGCTACAAACAAATGAGCAAAGAAGTAAATAAATCATTCATGGAATGTTGGCATCTGCATTGTTTAATGCCTTTTGTTTCAGTACTCTCATCTGCCCCTGCACACACAGTCCCCTCGACTCCTCAGAAACCATGGCTTCACTAGCAAAGCAGAACACAGTGACAGAATGAACCTACCTTTACGGAAACTAAAACATCGCTTAATTCTCCTATAAGTAGTTTTAGGAATAAAAGGAGCTGCTGCTAAGGCACCTGGGCTGCGGACTCCAGCATTTCTGTCTTCAGGCATCATACAGGCCAGAGCCCACACGTCCCTCCAAAGCTTTCCTTTACCAGCTGCATCCAGACAAAACACCACGGCTGCTCATCGTTACTGACTGCTGAGGAGCTTTTACAATAGTGTATTTTCCTCTGGAGCTAGGAGATTTGTGGTCTTCTAGATCTTGGGTAGAGCTTGAAGTGATTTTAATGTTCTCTTCCCTGCTTCAATTTTGCTTTGGGGAACAATTTCCTTCCGTCTCTCTATTTCCTTTCATTTCTTTTATTTCCTGCGGCGAGACAACTGTCTATTATGCAATGGCACAACAAAAGAGTTTCAGCAAAAAGATGTATCTTCCATTCAAACAGAAGTGCCTGCACAGACGGAGGGGGAGAAAGACCTCTTCCTTCCAGCTGGAACAGGGGGTTGAGTGGCAGAGACTCCAGTTCCACAAGAAAAGATCAGTGCTTTGCAGTGCGCAAGGGGAAAGAGGACAATACCAAAAAGGCCACTGAAGAATCCTCAGGGACACAATACTCCTTGCTGGCTCCCTTTATCACTGCAATTGAGAAGCAAAACCAACAGTCCCTCCGCCTGAAAGGCACTCTGTCCATAACAGATTCAAATGGCCTTTTATATGCCCAGCTCCCTGTATGATGTTCTCATGGGCTCTCGCTTGTCTTATTGCCTTCGAACTATCAGAAGCTCTCATGGGAGAGGTGCGTCAGATGCGGCAGCAGCGCATCTTTGCCGACAGGATGCTGGGGAGCTGCTGAGGAATACGTGCCTCCCGGGGGGATGCTCTGCTGCCGCGCTCCCTCCCGGTCCCACGCCTGGCGATGGCAGCCGGGGCTGCTGCCGCCTGCGCCAGCCCCGCTCCTGCCGCAGGTGCAGGAAAACGAGGATCCGCCGCAGCGCAGGTTTGCCTGCTCCTCCGGGAGACCTGGAGGTGACTTCAGGCTGCTGCCGTGTGCGGCAGCTTGAGAAGCGAGCAGGCTGTGCCCAGCTCCTGCGGGAGGTGCCAGACCTTACACTACTACACTGCTACAGCGCTCATGCTCCTTCTCCTCCCTCCCCTTTAGCTGTAAGCTCTGCCATTCAAGCTCAGGCCTTCCCTCCTGTAAAAAAATTGCCTCTTTAATCTAATCAGGAAGGGAATTTCATCTGCAAACAGGCACTGCGTGCCTCTGGCTCATTTACATTTCTGTTCCCTTCCAGAATCTTTTCCACACTCACCTTATTCTTTTGGTGCAAAACCCCAACCTGTTTCTGATCCCCTTAGCAGACTCCTACCTGCCCCCCTCCTGCATTCTCTTTGTAGCACAGGTTAACAAATAACAGTTTAGCGATACGGTTAATCATTTACAGCTCTCCTTGTTCTGGTACCAGGAGTCTTTTCCCACTGCCAGACAAACTCCAAGTATTGGTGGCTTACCAAGGCTCAGGCATACCCATTGCATGCGCACACACATGCACACACAGAGCTTGCTTACAATGCTTACAAGAATCAGAAAATTCAAACGTTACTCAAAGCGGCTCTTGACTTGCATGACACCAGGCTACTGTGTTTCACCATCTAGTACTGAAATGTAGGAAGCCCATATAAAACATGTGTTTTGACTAATTAGCTGTTCAAAATAATTTGTGTTGTAAGTACTTGCTACTGACTGTTCATCATCATGTGACTACAACTTTTCTACATCTTGTTTATAGCTAATAGAATCATAGAATAGTTAGGGTTGGAAAGGACCTTAAGATCATACGTAATAGATAAAAAGATTTTTAACTTCAGGGGCTACAGCTTGTGAAGACAGGCTCTTGGACAACTTAAGCCAGAAGTGCCCTTCTTTAGAAGGGCCAGACTGTCACAGCAGCTATATCAACATCCATGTAGCAAGGGATAATAAAAGTACAAGTGTGTCCAGTGACATATAATTACAGAACATTTAATAGGGCTTATTAAGATTTGTTAAGATAACTCAGACTATCAGCTTAAGTAACAGGTAGTTAATAAAATAGGGGACATACTAGAAACACAGTTCTTAACAATGACATCCCATGACACTGCTTTTGTCTCGTTATCACAGTCAAACCTTCTCAGTGAACACTAACCATGTTCTATCTATTCTCATGTTTTCCAAGGAGTTAACTATTTGTTTTCCAATACAAATAAACCAAGTCAGTGTATTTATTCAAGAAATCCAATAGGAAGAACAAAAAAACCTCATGCTTAGAAGTGGTTTAACTGCAACGAATTTAAACAGTAACTCAAGAATTGCACCCATCTTGTTTTATGCAAATCAGCAGGCAAAGCACTCAGTAAGGTTCTTCCCTCAGTAATGGGGATTAAACACTCTTATAACAATGATGGCGTCCTGAGAATTTTCATGGCGGCTGGAAGGATTCCCAGCTGTAACCAGAAATAGCTCTTGCCCTATAAAAGCAAATGAGAGGCTGGTGAAGAAAGCATAGGGTCAGGACTCCGGAGATTTGGTTTCTATTTGTAGCTCTGGGCTAGAAACGGAGTTTCACCTAATCTCAGCTCCCTGCCTTTAAAATGTAGGCACTTCTCCACTGCAGAAGAGCTGCAAGCCTGCCTTTCCTCATTATTTGCCACAGGAAGATACTGTGGCGCTAAAAGACAAGTGCAAAAATCAAAGATACTCTCTGAAAAATCCAGTTCTATTATGCACCCAAATTTATTGTTGCTTCAGTACCTTATGTTGCTACTAGACTGAAGTAAGAGAACACTGAGGAGCTCATCATGAGGCCTGCTTTATAATGAGAAAGTTGGGGATGAGTAATCTTTGCGCTATGTAAACAAGCATATTTGTTACCCAGCCTAATAGCAGAAGACTCTACCTGCCCTCTGCCAAACCAGCTTCCTGTAAAAGATTCCACTTTTTAAGACAAACCTTTCACTTTGTGGTTTTTGGGTTTTGCTTGTTTGGCTTTTTAAGCATCCTCCTGTAAGATCTACACACCCAGATCCAGGACTGTGCCAGCTTATTAATGTATAGGGCCAGATCCCAGTGAGACGCTGCTGAACACCATTTTTCCAGGGCACATTTCCCCAGAAGGAGCCAAAGAGAAGATATGTATGAAGAGGCACCAGGCAGGCCCTAGCTGATCAATTCCCTTAGCACAACCCATCAATGAGGCCAAAGCCTCCTAAGAACTGTGTGGCCTGAACGAAGCATAAGGGAAGATGGGTGGCTTACAAGAAAAGTTTTGTTTAGAATGCTAGTTTCCTTCAGTCCCACAAATCCTCTCCGCTGTGGTCTACCTGGAAGTTGAGAAAATGACATTCGCAGTAAGCAAACACAGTTTTCAGTGATAACTGCACTTCTTAGTCATGAAATAGCACAGACAATCCTGCCTGACTTACTTTTCCAGCAGCCTGCAGACAAGACCGAACTGTCTGATGCAAAATGGGTGCTCTTTCACAGTGGAAAAACATTTCTGTCCTCAAACTTAGGTATTTTAGAGCTCTAGGAACAGACTGATTAATGTATTAACATCTTATGCAAGCATATCAATCATACTGTATTATAATAATACAGACATTATCACCAGAATAATAATGTTGATAATAATTTTCAGCCCATTCAATTTAAGAGGGCTTTTTAAAAAGACAAGTAGAAATCTGACACAAATTTTGGTCCAGTACTACTGAAATTATTGAGTATGCCAATCACAGGAAAAAGAATCTGAGGTTTATATTGGAGCGCATAGCTTTATGTAATGCTGGTCTTAGCTGTTCCCTGCAAGAGAAGCACTAACAGCTTCTTGTAACAGGCACTGATGAAGCCCACGGACAGTATTTTAGTTAGTGACCAAAGGAATTATCCCACCTCTCCCTGCGGGAGAGCTGATCCTATAGAAGACCAACCTTGTGTGAAAAATTCCCTTTGCCTTGGTAATGCACTATCATGTGCTACCCTCATCAAGAGAAGTAGTTTCAGACAGTTTAAAGAATTTTAATTGAGCCCTCTGCACAGGAACATGCCTGATACCTGCACTGCAAGTGAAAACAAAGGGTTTACTCCACTTTCTCTAAAAGATCTAGACCTTTCTCCTCCACTTAAAAACTCTGGCTGTAACAGGAAGACGACAGAACCCTTATGTGTCTTTGTGTATCTGGGATCCTTGCATGTTCCCTCACTGACTCACCTCCTCCAAATGGTGCCCATATAACCCTGCGAATGGATTTCACCCAATCCTCCATGTCATTCTGTGTGCTTGCCATAAGAAGGTACGTTTCATGATTAGCTGTCATCCGCTCTCGGTCTCCTCCTGCAAGAGAAGATAATTGCACTTAGAAACCCTTTTGCTTTCCTGCCCAGCCAAGCTCCTGCCAGACTAACTGCTGAAAGCGGTAATAGTGGCTCCATAGCAAGCAGACACAAATACTATGCAGTGGAGTGTTTATCATCAGACATGGCACAAAAAGAAGGTCCTGTAAGTACATTCCCCACCAGACAGCAAGAAGCTGTCATGCTTCCAAAAGGAAATGAGAGGATAAATGTCATCGGTAAACAAAAACAGCCCCATGCTGTTCCGAGAACCACAGGGGCCTGCACTAATCTGTAACTTGATATACACACGGGAAATTTTGCAGCAGTTACTGTACCATGACTGGGAGAATAAATGCAGAGAGAGATAAGCGCACTTTGAACAAGTGGAGATGACTCCATTTTTATCTTCAGGAACAAAATGTGTCGCATTCATGGCAATGATATTTGATACATCCAAGTGTTGCTGTGAATCTCTAAGGAGAGGCACCCATCTCTAGCGGCTGACATGGTACAACTCACTGCCTTGGACAGCTCTAATAGGGATTAGATTAAGAGGGAACACACTGCTCTATTATCCTTTATTTAAAGGATGGGCCAACATTAAAAAGGTCAAAACCAGAACCTGGCTTGCCACAACTCCAGGTTTTCACACTTGCAGTACTGCTACATCTCCATCCTAATGGGTATGATGTTACTGCAAGAGCACATGGGGATTCAAACCACCTTTCCAGCACCACAGAAGGAGCAAACCCTTCCAGAAAGATAGTGCCAGACATTTTGAAGCCCTTTCACTGAGCCAAGGACATGCATGTATATGTACCCCCCACACAAATGTGACGATTTATTAATCCTGTGAGTTCTGTATTCATCTCTTTCCAGCTTCTTCCATCTTATTATTGTTTCTAGTCATATCTAAAGCAAGTATCTCTGTTCATTACAGCCGGAATACTGCTTCTGGAAGGTCTTCTGTAGAGTGTCATGACCAGTGCTTGGCTCTGCAACAGACAGGTTTCTAAAGAGAAATTTATTAAGGGCTAGAAAATACATCCACAACTTCCTAGCGCAATCATTCTGAATGAACCTACTCGTATAGTGCACACTTCACAGAATTAGGACACACAACTGTAAAAGGAACCTAAGAGAAATTTGGAAAACAAAATAGCCAGATTTTCCCAGACACAGGCAGATTCTACTGAAGACTTGTTCTTAAATTTTACATTGCTATTCAAAACTTAAATTTGAACTTGGAAGTAAAGAGAGACTCTTGCTTTCGACGGTCAAAATGCAGCCACTTCTGTGTTATGTACCATCATTTTTACCTTTCAAGAAGTGGAGGATGAGGTTATGGGGAGTGGGAAGCATTAGCATCCCAAATAGTGGTACTCCACATCAACCCTGCCAGTGGCAATATACGGAAGACAGACACAAATGGATTTGCATTGTCTTTTAGTGTCTCATCAGTATGTCATCAGACTTCCAGGCTTAAACCACCAGTGATTAGTGTTACTATAAAAGTTGGGTAATCAAAATTTCTGTTTTGTTCTTAAACAAGGAGTTTCACTGGGAAAAAAGAAAAGAGAATAAGGACATTGGTCTCTGATATCCTAGTATCCTCGACCACCTGCAGAGATTATTTGTGTTTAGGATTAAAAAGTCTAAATACAAATGCTGTAAAATGAAAGTTGATGAAGGAAATGCAGGTGGGTTTTTCCAGAGAAATTGATTAAATATGTCACTTACTGCGCAGTTCATTTGCTACATAGGAAAAAACTTAAGAACACAAAGTGTAGTGGGAGAGTCATGAATTCTATTGTAATTATTGATGCTTTACTTGTGAAAAAAAAAAAAACCTAACTGGAGACATGATCAGGAACTACAAATTACAGTCTTCTTATACATGTGAACATAGAAGAGCATGCCTGCTTCATTGCACATGGGGATAGCACTTAGTTCTACATCAAGCCACAATAGGAATATTTATGCAAAACACGGATGGGTACATTTCTGAGTTGCAATCAATATGTAGGGAATAACAGTTGCAGAAAGATCAGCTCCTCTACCTTACAGGCTGGTATAATGATAAGACTTTGGGTGATGCAGGGATATGTGAAGAAGAGGGAAGTGTTGTTTACTATACGTATGCAGAACCATGATGATGGACAGTAGTAGCTGGAAGTGAAATCCATACGATATAGCAAAGAGAAATATTTGAAAGAGAAGCTAAAAACTTTGAAAATAAAGTGAATACAGGGTGCAGTAGAAACAAAACAAAGGACTCCTCAGGCAAGATTGTCAGAAATTAATGTCTGAATATTAGCTCTAAATCTTTGGGTAAGTAATATGGCTTGATTATTTTTGTGAGGTGATGAGCAGGCAGGAGTTCCTTTCTGAATACTATCTGAATACCATATGGAGGTGCATTTAGTGTATTCACCTGAAACATTAGAAGTCTAAAATTTGATCATTTAACATTTTCTTAAAAAATAAAAAATAAAGGAGACAAATGAGAAGCATCCAGGCAGGAGGATGTTTTCAAAGGAAATACGGTGGTTATGCTGTAATGTCGGTCTGCCTTTCACCATCTTTCAGTTTCCAAGATGAGAGTAAGGGTTTCTGAAACTGTGGCTAAGACAAATGTACAATGCAATAGGGAACTGTTTCACTTCCAAATTGGCCCCAATTTTTTTTTGGTGGAATGTGAATATTCTTTTGAGGTTGAACATGACATTCTCAGCTTGGAAAAATCAGATTAATCCTAGTTTTTGATGTTCCTTCTGGGAGAAAATTCTCTTTTAAATAGTTGGTATTAATTTAATCCTTTTGCATTCCATTCTCAAGAATGCTGGAACTACTGTTTGCAAGAAATCCAAGATGCTGTTAAAAGGATGCGCAAATATTTCAGAGTTCAGACTGAGTACATCCATGGAATTATAGAAAGGTTTGGGTTGGAAGGGACCTTAAACATCATCTAGTTCCAATCCTGCTGCCATGGGCAGGGACACCTTCCACTAGACCAGGTTGCTCAAAGCCCCTTCCAACCTGGCCTTGAACACTGCCAGGGATGGGGCATCCACAAATTTGAGCAACCTGTGCCAATGTCTCACCACCCTCACAGTAAAGAATTTCTTCCTAATACTTAATATGAATCTGCCCTCTTTCAGCTTAAAGTCATTCCCCCTTGTGCTGTCCCTAACATGTCCTTGTAAAAAGTCCCTCTCCATATTTCCTGTAGGCCCCATTTAGGTACTGGAAGGATGCTAAAAGACCTCCCAGAAGCCTTCTCTTCTCCAGGCTGAAAAAGCCCAACTCTCTCAGACTGCTCACAGGAGAGGTGCTCCAGTCCTATGATCATGTTTGTGGCCTCCTCTGGATGTGCTCTAGCAGGTCTCTGTCCCTGATATGTTGGAGGCCCCAGAGCTGAACACAGTACCACAGGTGGGGTCTCACAAGAGCAGAGTAGAGGGGAAGAATCACATCCATTGACCTGCTGGTCACACTCCTTTCGATGCAGCCCAGCACACATTTGGTTTCTGGGCTGCAAGCGCACACTGAAGCCAGTTCATGTTGAGCTGCTAATCAACCAGCACCCCCAAGTCCTTCTCACTCAGGGCTGCTCTGAATCCATTCTCCATCCTTCCTGTATCTGTGCTTGGGATTGCCCAACCCAGGTGCAGGACCTTGCACTTGGCCTTATTGAACTACACTGGCCCCCAGTTCATTATTTTCACTTACACTACATAGTTGCATTATTCCTAAAACCTCGATGACAGATAATAGGCTGGGTTGAGCAAGTTATACAAATTACATTTTCAATTATTTTACCCAGGACTGTCCCATTACATCCTCTATTCTTGTTGGCTCAATACTGTTCTGTCATCTGAAACAACACAGAGATGGCCAGAAGGCACACTTGTATCACACTTGTATGTTTTAAGTGACTTATACTACCACCAGTGAGAAACCTCAGCTTTGAAATACAGAGTTATCAAACTCATCATTGTTTTACTACCAAACGATATTAGGTGCTCCATTGTATTTCTCTCTTCACAAAGAACTAACAGTTTTCTCAAGAGGGGAATTAAGTAACTGTAAACAAGTCAGTAATGAAGATACTGCTTTTCAAATACTTCAGCACAAATATAATGTTCTGCTGCTATACAAGCCATGCTTTTGCATTTATAATCTTGAACCACAGTTTTCCACACTAAGGGTGTATTGTATTCTAGGCATATTAGCTTTTCAACATAAAGACTGCAGCCTAATTCAAGTGCAAAAAGGCAAAGGACTGCTAACACAAGTACATTCCCTGGTGAGCATCATGCTCCACCACAATTTTCCCATTTGAAAAATGCCTGGAACACAGCAGGGCTTTTTCAATAGACAGAGTTGCTCTAATGAAGCTTTGAACCAGCTCCTGTTTGGATACCTGAAATCAGGCTCAGGAAATGTATTCCTTTACATATAGCACAATGAACACGCTTGTACAGGTAACTTTTTTCTGGGCTGCAGGTCTGCAACTGTCTTCAAGAGTAAGTTTAGTGTCTTGCACAATAAAAGCAATTTTGTGCATTGCACAGCTACCAAGTATTTCTCCTAACATAACAATTATGGCTTAAATACCGAAGCAAAAACTATAATACTTGCTCATCAGCAGTTATAATTATGTTAAAAGATGTTATTAACGAGGAAAAGAGAGATGTGAATTCAAACCATCCCTTATCCAATATAAAAGCTCTGATTTTTTTCAGAGCACAATCTTTTCAGGCATGTCTCATTCTTCCTCTCCCCCACTTCTTCTGACCTTCCTTTATTCCTAGTTCGAACTTTCACTACGCTTCAAACGGATTTCACAGCGACCCACCTCATCCTCACACACAAATCCAAATAGTACCTATTTCATATAGTCTGTTACTCCTCAACTTCCCTGTCATTCAGATGCTGGTGTCAGCATAGTTAACTTCTCTGTTTTACCCTTCCCCAGTGCCATTCCCACTTGAAAAAAAAATCTCATCTCCTTGCTCAAGACACACCACTTAAAACATCCTGTTCACAGGTTGCATTACGAGGCAATCAAGCTGTGTGGACCCATCAGAGCTCTACAATTCACCAGCCCCTGAGCACCAGCACACATCACTGCCTCCCGAGTTAATCAGTAACGTGGAAATTAAGGGAATGCTTCTTTTGCACTGCTGTTGATAGTTTTCAGCTTTCCAGAATTTTTCAGTGTTGTCAGCATTGTTATGACATAAAATGCAGCCTGAACTGTCATGTTTGCTGTTCTACTGTTGTGACTTTCAGCTGTTTCCAGAGTTGCTGGTAATGATGATTCCACTTTCTTATTGTGCTGAAGTTCTGTGAAACCATACACAACAGAAAAAAGGTATTATTCTACATTTTTTTTCAGCCATACTAACTGAGATGAAATCACCTTCTTCTACCTGTATAGTGAAGACTGGCAATGAACTTACAGAAGCAGATGGATTGGGGAACATGAGGAAGATATGAGAAATTTCAATAAATAAAAAGCCCAGAGGAAAAAAATGACCTGTGATGCTCAAATGTTTTATTTCTACTGTGCTTTGTTTCTACTATCTGCACGTAAGGCTATGTCATTTGTAGACCTGAATTGCAATAACCAAGAGAGAAGAGAATGGTTGGAAACAGATCTCAGCTCTGGCACAGCATTCTACCCTGCCACTGACTGCACATGGTTGTATCTGATGCTATGTCTACAGGATGGGTGATTTTTAAGGAGGAATGCAGAAGGCAGGCTAAACAGACACTAATTAATCAGATGTCAAATGTCCTCAGCACTGAGGAGTTCCTCTGAGAAGATCTCTTGACTTGAATAGCAAAGATTCACTACTACTAATCGAAACCTTTCTCAAATACTGTTTTGCGTATTTATTAGAAACGGGGACAGCAGAACTACAGAAACAGCTCCATATTTAACTGCTTCATCAGTTTGCCATCTAATTTTTGGAATATTGCTGCAGTGTCTACAGATGATTTCTCAAATTTAACAGTTCTTAACATCTGAAATTACTATTTTACTTGCTGCTTCCAATAACAGCTAAAATCTGTGGAAAATATGACTTGCCACATGACTTGCCAAGAGGGAATCAATATAATTACGTAGTTGGCAAGAAGTGTGAGGATCACAATGTCAAATATTAGTGGTGATACAAGACTTGGTAGATGACTTCACTGTTACCTGTCATAACTGATTCTAAGAGAAAAGCATAAATACAAATTATTATAGCAAACTTATTTACTCTGTTCTGAGTGACACACCTTAAAGATAAATCTCTGTTCTCCTGCCATTTGACAGTAAGAACCTTCTTTGAAGTGTCTCAAGTTGGACACACAAAATGGCCACCATGTTACTTGAAATTGGTTGATCTCTGTTTTAGAGGAAGTCTCTGCAAACATATATCCATCTTTACTCCTAAGGAGAGAGAGGAAAAAGCCCCATGCATTTGCTGATCTAGATACAGTCAACAATATAGAAAGATACTTCAGAAGTAATTGACTGCGAGGACTCTGTTCTGGCAAAAAAAGCAAGATCCTAGAGCTTTTGCTGCTGGAAAGATGGCTGCCCTGTGCTAACAAATGCCTTCTTTGCTTTTCAGCTTCACATCATTAAATTTCATTGAAGTGCAAAGACTCAACTTGTATTGGATTATTTTGAAAGGTCAGTTCCACAGCACATATTTGTACGTCATTTGACCCAGCAGGAAATTAAAACTTCTAATGATTTTAGGTAAGGAAGGATCAATACCTGAAGTCCTCAAACATAAATTTTCATAGGTACTGGGAGAACTTACCTATACACATTGGTACATGAACTTCAGGCTGCAAAGCCAGCATACTAAAATGCCAGACCTAGATTGTCTTAAGACTGTAAAAAGGACAACATTCAAAGCACGTGCTCACTTCAGCTCTCAGCATCTACTTATTAAGCTCTCAGATGCTGATGAATATGGAGTATCCTGAGCCTTCAGCAGGTACAGATAAAGATGCTCTTTTACCAGTCTAAACAAGCTCTTGTGTGTACAACACAAGGGGGAGAGAATTAACTCAGTACAAAACCAAAGTTGAACTGCTAAATTCTTGTGATACTCCTTTAGGAGGAGGCCAGCCAAAAAGAGCAGCTTTGATCAGGAGATAACCATCCGGTATTCTGGACAGTGAATTGTGGCTAAGCCATAAATTCAGCCAGTCTTTGATATTCTGTCTTGTACAGTGGCCTATGGTCATTCCTGCATACAGACAAGCAGACAGTGCTATTTATTAATTCTTATGCAACAAAACTGATCTGCTAAACACAGAAAATGTTGTCTTTCTTCTAATTTTACAGACAATTATTTTGTAAACAGACAGAAAAGTTACAGTGTTTCCAACAGATTCCAAGAAAAACAGTTTCCCTTCTCCAGAAGAAAATGACCATACTCTTCCCACTTCTGGATATGGTATTTTCCAGTCTGCACTGAATTATGCCCGAACACAGAAATACTTCATTTCTCCAGACAGCAAGCTGCTATCTGACTTCAAATTTGATCACAGATTAAAAAAAACAGCTCTTTGTGGCATAGATACATCACCAAAAGGATGCAAATATTCTAACTGAGCAAGTATATATTGTGCAAACACGTAATTTCATTATAATATCACTTGTTTAATAATGCAAAGTCATTTTAGCGGTTTAGAAAATAAACCAAGAATAAGTTATTCAATAAAACATGTGGGCTAATTGACATATGCAGAAGACAATTACATAATACAGAGTTAAGTTTCAGTGGAAGATGACCTAGCTCATCTCAAGTAGCAGGAGATTTTAAACATCAGTTCAGGATATTTGTTAAACAGCTCATCTGAGATCAGTCATCTCCAGGAACACCGTGCCACTTCGCACCATTCTGGGCTATTAGTTCAATATTAACTCAAGACAGAAGCGTGCCACTTAATGAATTATCAGCTCAACTCTCCAGGCCTTTAAATTTCTCTGAAATGTCCAATTCAAGCTTTCCTCAAGAAAGAGCCACCAAACACCAGTTACCTGCAGAGTATGGACAGTGTACAGCTCTGTAAATCTCTGCAGCTTGAACAGAGCAGAATGAACAGAAACCTCATTGCAATTTTGTTTTTTCTTATATGTATGCCACAGACACATACTGATAATACAGTTTGCATTTCCCCTTCTCATTCATGAGCAGGACCCAGTTAGAAGTAAACTTGGCTAGGGATGTTAAAGATAACAGGAAGGAATTCTATAGGTACACTGCAAATAAAAGACAAAGGACAACTTAGGCCCCCTCCAGAAGCTATCGGGAGAACTGGCTACCCTGGATTTGGAGAAGGCTGAGGTTCTGAATGACTTCTTTGCCTCAGTCTTCACCGGAAAATGCTCTGACCACACCACCCAAGTCTTGGAAGGCAGATGTAGAGACAGTGAGAATGAAGACCCTGGGCCCACTGTAGGAGAGGATCTGGTTCGAGACCATCTTAGGAACCTGAACATAGACAAGTCCATGGGACCTGATGAAATCCATCCTTCAGTCCTGAAGGAGCTGGCAAATGAAGTTGCTGAGCCACTGTCCATCACATTAGAAAAATCATGGCAGTCAGGTGAAGTTCCCGACAACTGGAAAAAGGGGAATATAACCAGTCAGTCTCACCTCTGTGCCTCGCAAAATCTTGGAGCGGATTCTCCTGGAAGGCCTTCTAAGGCACACGAAAAACAACAAGGTGGTTGGTGACAGCCTGCATGGCTTCACTAAGGGGAAATCCTGCCTGACCAATCTGGTGGCCTTCTATGATGGGACTATGGAACTGATGGACAGGGGTAGAGCAGTTGCTGTCATCTACCTGGACTTGTGCAAAGCGTTTGACACCGTCCCACACGACATCCTTGTCTCGAAGTTAGAGAGACATCAATTTGATAGGTGGACCACTCGGTGGATAAAGAACTGGCTGGATGGCCTCACGCAAAGAGTTGTGCTCAATGGCTCAATGTCCAGCTGGAGACCAGTAACGAGTGGAGTCCCTCAGGGATTGGTGTTGGGAGTGGTCGTATTCAACACTTTTGTTGGTGACATGGACAGTGGGATTGAGTGCACCCTCAGCAAGTTTGCCGATGACACCAAGCTGTGTGGTTCGGTTGATACGCTGGAGGGAAGGAATGCCATCCAGAGGGACCTTCACACGCTTGTGAGGTGGGCTGATGCCAACCTGATGAAGTTTAAGCATGACAAGTGCAAGGTCCTGCACCTGGGTGGGAGCAATCCCAGGCAGAGCTACAGGCTGGGCAGAGAAGAGATTCAGAGCAGCCCTGCGGAGAAGGACTTAGGGGTGTTGGTCGATGAGAAACTATCAGGAGGTTGGAATGAGATTGTCTTTAAGGTCATCCCTTCAACCCAAACCATTCTATGATTCAATGATTTTATGGTATAGCCAGCAGCTGCCAGACAAAGGGAAGTTCCCTATCATAATAAAAGTCAAGTGACTTCTCCCATGTGCCACAAAACAGCCTCAGACTTTACTGAATGCTGTGGTCAATCTTTCAGGCACAACATGATTAGCCCCGAGTTTGAAATAATTTCTTTCCTTGCAATTTTCTCTCCAAAATGAAACATTTAGTTTAGCATTGTTTTATACACTCATACAGAGCTAAATTGCATGTCTGCTATCTAGCCCAAAACCAGGAACAGCAGGCAGTACAGCAGCCTTAGAGGAGTCTATGGGAATGACTCCAGCTTGAGAATCTCCCTGCTTCTACATGGAGATCAAGTGCAAGCAGTCTCAATGAACCCTTCTTTTAAGAGCTGCTCAGCCAGTGCTGGGAGATGCAGGGGGAGAAGTGCTTTCCTACATGTGTCAGCTTAGGTTTTCAAAATGAAAAATGAAAATACATCAAAGACGATATTTAGATGACATCCAACTGTGTGTTACACTTACAGCGCAATTTTAACACCCTTTCAAAGAATCCACCTTCAAAACATCTCCAAGGTCAGTGATATATCACCTTTAAATTAAAATAAAATAATAAAAGCACCCAAAGGTAAATAATTCTTTCAAAGCTTTACAAGAAAAAAAAATGTATCTATTGTACAGCTCTGGAAAAAGCAGCATGACTTAATCTCTAGGGCTGTGCTTGCACAGGAAGCACACTTCCACTGACACTTTCTGATCTGTCAAGAAAATAAGCTGGGATACAAACTGTGAACATTCAGGCTTTTAAGCAAGTTCCCTGTTTTCTTTGTGTTTCTTTCCAAGAGCATTCTATTGTTAGAACATGTATTGATCATATTGATCATAAAGTGAACAGGAATACAGTTCCCATCACACATGCTACACTTTTAAGTTGTAAACACAAATATTTCTAGTAGAACTACACAGTAACTCTTAATTCTGTAAAAAAATCACACAGGGAAGAAAAACTTAAGCTGATTGTGGCTAACTAAATGGGGAAAGAGACTAAAACTTACTACAACTTAATTTTTGCTTGTCTGTATAAGACATCTTCTTGCATGGACAGATGGTCAATATCCAGTTAATCTCACCATGTTCCTCATGTATTAAATACAATGTCAGCTGATGCCCAGCATTACAAATGACTGTGACTACACAGCACTGAAGTGGAGAGAATAATGCTTGACTGCCAAGTAGCTAGAATTTTTATGATCAGAAAAGATTTGCTCATAATGAATGGCCCAAGAAGTAAGCTGAATGACCAAAAGACCCCCTGTTAAAAAGACAAGAAGCCCCATTACCCCATAGCTTATCCATCTGGAGCTGCTACAGTACCCACAGGTGGAGAAAGAAGTGACCTGGCAATAGGAGGAAGCAACTCAAACCAGGCTAAAAATCCCCACCTGAGCAGCAGGGTAAAGAACCAGACTGTACTGAGACCTGTGCTGGCTGTGGCCAGGCTGCTAGCCACAGGTGAGTAAACCTACATGACACTTCAGGAACAACACTCACACAGAATTATTTTTTAGTCCTTGGACAGAGACTTCTGAGAGAGGAAATGTACTGTTTGATATTCAGATTACTCTGTTCTCCAACTGGTATACACAGAGTAAATAAACTTATTTTATACAAAAGAACCTGATGATTTCTCCTCCTATGAAGGATTAGCTATCAATGCCTTGAAAGGTGTCTGGCAGCAGTTATCTGCAAACCTTCCTTCTTAGGGGGCTTGACTACTACAGATACTTCTACAAGAACTTTTGTTCTGGACAACAGTATGCTGCCAGATCAACAAATGGATTAGCACTGACCCAAAGGCCCAGAGGTCCAGACCTGTACCCCAGTGACCAGGTTGGTGCTTTTCCCCAGTAGCCAGTTAAGGTAGTGTTTACACTGTGTATGCCCACATCACCATGCCAGTTTTCCAATAGTTGGGCACAGGCGAGGAGAAAAAACAATCTCTTGTTTTCCATTCCATTAGCAAAATGGGGACAAATGCCTTGTGACTTATTCTGCTCATTATTTTGAGATTAAACACTGTTTAAATGGTGGTAAAATAATTATAGATGAGACAATATCCCGTGGAAGAGAAAATTAAAAAGGTAGTGGGATGTGAGGGGAGAGTATAGGTTAATTCAAAAAGATGGTAGAAATATAATGATACAATTAGAGTGGTAAACAAATCTAGAGATAATGAATCGCTATATTAAACTAAATGTCACTATGCATTCTTACAGCGTATGCATAATTCTCAGAAGAATGCCTTGAATAACTCTTAAGAGCTCAAATGCACCAAGAGTGCAATTTGAAAAACTAATAGCAAAGTTTACCGTTCAAAGACTGCTAATAAGATTTCTGCAGTTTAATAGCTTTTCTCCCAAACATAGATTTTGCTTGGCCATGTAACTAAGCTCACAGATCTCCGCTTTCAGGCTTCTAGGGCAACTTCCATGACTAGATCTCCTAGGTCTGGGAAACAAACTTGCCACCACAGGGCTGGGCCACTGGAAGGTGAATTGTTTCAGTAACTGCTGCTCAGCAAGACTCAGGTATGATGCCTGATAGCTCTGCTCCAGTAGCAATGATAAAACAAAGGTGTTTGTTTACACATGAATGTGTGGATAGGAATGAAACCCTATTTGTGGGCTCAAATCCCAACAGACCCATCTAGGCATCAAAATTTGAGGCTTCCAAAGCAAAGATTCCCAGAAATAAGGAAAAGTCTCCTACCGCATTGTGCTCTTGAAGCCTAAATCCTCATGAAAAAATAAAATTCCTAGCTAAAATGGGAGCCAATATTGCCAAGCTTAGAGGAGTGTTTTAGCTATAACACAATTATTTCTTTGAATCCAAACAACCTTTTGGAGAAGATGGGGCATGTCCTCCTCCCTCCCCCCATATATTTTCCATAGACATCAAGTAACAAACCATGAGAAGGTTCCTTTGCTGATATGGCTACATGGCATCCTGACACACATCTTAGAAGAACAGTAAGCTTAGAGATCTCCCTTGGAACTATCAAGTCTCTACTTCAGCTCAGTTTGATGGTCTCTGCTTTCATGTTAGGTAGCACAGCACTCTGTCTTTGCGTGCAATCCTCTGCTGCAAGCAAAGGGGTGTCTCAGTTTACAGCACAAAGGGAGTCCTAAACCTCTGCCAAGGAATGCTAGATGATGAGAAAATGAAGCAGAGGTGCTCAAACTTGTTTTGATTTAGTATTTACATACACACTGATACAGTAGAAGATGAAATATTCATGAAATACCAACTTGTTGCAGTTCAGTTTGCAAATCATTCTGGAAAAACCCAAACAACAAAACAAGACTGACCAATTAGCACTCGATTCAAGAAGAAGCTAAGAAAAGAGCTAGGGCTTATCAAACAATGTTAATCTAATGGCAGATAAACATAACCAAGCTCTCATTTCACCTTCCATCTGACTCTTTATTTTCTCCCTACTTGTTCTGCGTGCTTCAGAGTCCCAAGCCATTCATTCCTGTGTTTTCTCTCCATCATCTTGCCTTGGTTTGTTTCTCAGGAGTAGGTCCACAATGTATGCACTCACAGTGACGATCCGTGAAACCTGTTGGTGGACTTTCTGATGTCTATCTGGGAATATGAATAGCTAGTCTGAAAGCTGTTTTCTCATCAAATGACTCCATTTGTGCATACACCAGAGATGCCAAGACTGGGACCCATCCATGCCAGATGTGAAATGATCATGAGCCATTATATTCGTTACATGAGTCATTGCATTCAGCAGCTGCTGTTTCTTTAGGAATTTCCTTAGACTACATGTTTGTTCAAGCAAGATGTCCCTTGAGAAAGGAGTGTGCAAAAATAAAGAAGGAAAAGCTACATCCACGTGACAAAGATGAGTGAGTGACAAAGATGAGTGAGTGACAAAGGAAGGTTTCAGAAGAGACGGTGTCAGAAGGTGTCAGAGAGAGATGTAGGAGTAAACCTTTAGATGAGAGGGAAAGTGGTGCATTCAGGACACACATTCCCAGACAACAGTGAGCAGCTCTCACCTCTGTTAGAGGCAGAGCAGTTTCACCATGAGCAGCCTGCCTTCATACTTTCCCAGACTTTTTTTCAGAGAGTTGGTATGCAGAGGACAGACCAAACAAAACCCAATACATTTAGGAATGCTACTGATTTCAGGTTATTTCCAATCTCTTGTACTTAATCCCTAAATCAACACAATTGTGTACTTAGTAACTCCACACAAGGTCTAGCCACTCTTTTCTGCTTGTTTGTTTGTTTAAATGTAAGCAACGCTCCTGACCTCCTGGGTCTAAAGAAGTAACCCGTAAATTGCAAGGCTATCACCTGTGGAGAGAGCCCACAAAAGGCTGTGTTTGTGCTAAGATCGGATCTCAGAAGTGACCTCTGGGGACCAGATAATGGGTGCAAGTTTGTGCTCGGAAGAGGAGTTACTGGGTGACAGCAGAGCCTGGGCTCTTTCTGTTTAGGCTCCAGACATCCGAAGTACCTGGATTCCCCATCCAGCAAACTTGGCCCTCAGTACAACTCTGAATCAACACTCCCCATTCATGTACTTATGTGAACAGCCAACCAATACTGAATAGCTGGCTTTTCTGCATTACTTGCTTTATCTCAGGTACTCCATAAAATACTTAAATTACCTTTGCTAATTATTTTCCCAGGCAAAAACAAGCACACTGAAACCTAACAACACATGGAATATCTTCACTCATCCTCCCATCACATGATAAAAAATCACGTCTCACACAAGGACCAACAGATCCACATGGCCCAGCCATGCCGCATCAGAAGAGAGGCAAGGTACTGCAACTGGAGGAGAACATCACCTCCTAGCAGCAGCACAGATAGACCTCCCTTACAGCTCCATGAAACAAACCTGCACAGGAAGAGATCTGCTCATAAGTTAACTACCACCGTAGCTGTAAAAGGTGTAATGCTATTACCTACATACCAGCACACTGTCACTGCACATCCAATAGTACTGTGGTCAAGTTAGCCCCATCCAACTCCACTAAACAGGCAAATCATCATGGTAATCTGCACCATTTCCAGGTTATGAGTAGTCTGAAGATGTAACACCATGCAGAGCTCATTACAGTAATCCACTCCTGAAGTAATGAGGTGTTGAATGAATGTGGTAAATAGTGCAATAGAAAATGGTTATATTCTAATGAGGTGTAGATGGAAATAATTTAAGACACCCTATTCCAGCTGCTCTTTTCCCTACATTTTGGACAGTGTCAGCTCCAATGCATTAATCCAGGGATCCTACCACTCCATTACCCCATCACCCCTCCTAACCTGTCTTGCAGGGGCCACAGGTACAAAATGGTTATCCAAAGGCCAGGATTGTATGTATACTGCATGAAATTTTCCATTTCACTGTCTGCTGGTGTGAGACATCTGTGACACTGACATATATGACAAATGGGTCCATTTATTTTCTTTTGCTAAACTGTGCAATAATGCTTCAAGCCTATTGAAGCAGCTGCAAGCTGCCTCAGTGAGACCTATGAACAAGTTTGTTTGCAAAACAGACTAAATTTCTTTGGGATGCTAGCAAACAAAACTGAACCTCCCAGACCACAACTGGGGAAAAACCACAGCCAGGCACCAAGCCTGTCGTGCCAGAGGCTGGTGACAGCTACACTTCCTTCAGACGCTGCTGTAAGAAGACACCAGGCTCATACCTTCAGTAGACGGCAATTCTAAGCTGACTTTCATGCCAGTGAGCTCTCTAAAAGCACTGAAAAGGAAGTTTTGCACAACATTTCTCCAACTGCACTTCAGAGCCATCCTAGAGCAGACTATACACACCCACCTCAGTTAATACAGTCCTTTGTTAACTGGTACTGGTACGAACCAAGAGAACCCTTCATTGAATCATAGAATCAAGTAGGTTGGAAAAGACCTTTAAGATAATCAAGTCCAACTGTTACACTGTTACCCACACTATTGTAGAGGCCAGAGATACATGTCACCTGTCTTAGCTTCAGCAACAGAACAGATTCCCTGTTGTTATGTGCCAGGAGTTGTAGCTATATGCTCCTAACTGGATTTTCTCTGTCCAGATGGACTAATCCCATCACCACCACAGTATGGCTTATCAAAGCCCCAGAACAACATCAGAAATTTTGCATACCTTGCAAACCAGCTCACCTTGGCCTTTGCTCTAAGTCAAATCTAGTTGTGTGGTTCTCACAGAGACACTGACTATTTTACAAGTGAGAACAGGGAAACGCTGTTTGAAATGCACTAATACTGTATGCTGCCTGTAGCTCAGGTCACAAACAAACTTTCAACCAGCTCTACAGCTTTTTGCTCTGATATCCATAGAATTCACCTGCAGTTCCAAAACACGTTTCTTCACAGTTTGCCTCTCCATCTCCCCTCCCTGCACAGGGCAACTGAGGCTTACAATCAAAAGAAGACAAACAAGCATATCAGCAGCCTACCAAATCTGTTTGAAGCCATGCAAACAACATCTCTTACCTTGGAAGCAGTCAAAACAGAATAATACCTTATCTCATTCCTAGCATCGGCATCTGATTAGCCAGAAGCACAGTTAACATGGTGAGAAAGAAGTAGCATCACTATACACAGGAAAATCTTGCCTGCATACATCAAACCAACCCAACAATAAATTCACAAGAGTAAACTCAGAACAGTTACTTTATGAAAGGAGGTGGCTTGGTCTCAAAGTCAGCTGCCTGGATGCCATGCTATCAATAGGGGTTAGGTCACTTGCTATTCCAGCCTTAGAGTTCAGTGTCCTTGTGTAAAAATTGTTTTTAAAGGTATTGTTAGCCTTGAAAATGTAATTATTGCTCGGACAATGATGAGGAAGGAAGAACCACACTGGAAGGTAAAGTGGGGAGACCAATTCCAGTGCTGGGCTAGCAATATGCAATTCCATTAGAGAAGATTTAGACTAGTAGGCCACGCTTGGGATAAGCTGCTAATCCTATCCAATATACAGGGTTGGAAAAGAAATTGGGAGGTTCGTGTCCTTTGCATCACAAACTATACAGCTCAAAGTTTCTCTGTAGCAACAGGGTTAGGTGAAGCAGATCAGCTAGCTGAGTGAAATGAACTTCATTTTTGGGGTTAAGATGCAGGTCTGGGAATTGAAACACAGCTGTCATCTAAAACATCTTTGCTGAGTATTTTGTTTGTGTGTGCATATGGTTTGTTGAAAGGAATGAAATGCTATCCACATAAGTTATCCCAATGTGTGCCGTATCAGGTATATAATGAACTCCCACTGAAGCCAAAAATCCTACTGTAAGAAGGAGCAAGTTGAGGGACACAGTGGGACAAACCACGCCGAAATTGTTCCCAGGCTGCATTTGGATAAGGGCGGAAGAATGCATATACTGGCTCAAGTTCTGAAATAAAACATTGCATTTTCTAACCTGGGCAAGTGTAGAGAGGCTTTATTTAAAAAAACAAAGAAACAAATTAACCAAACATATTTGCTACACCCTAACTCATTTCATTCGTATTTAGTTCCCGAGCTGTTAACTTAAGGATAAAGGAGTTGCTGATCCTGACCATGGATTCCATCAGGCAAATAACATTCAGAAAGTCACTTTTAACAGAGATATCAGAGAAATTGCTAAGTCTTACAGCCCGGTTCTGAGAATCAGTAATTTATTTGTTCACGTGTGAAGGCAAGGACCTGGAAGCTATACTGTATTAGAAATCTATGAAAGACTCATCAAAACACAGAAAATTAGATTAGTAATATTGCATATAACAATGCACTTGGAAACAGTAAGAAATGGATAGCAAGTGTGTCACGATCCTGTATGATGACATTCAGGTACAAAATACGTTCTCCTTTCTGTACCCCACATGCTGAATACACTGCTGCATGCAGTACAGTCTCCCTCAGTAGCATCACCAAAAGTTCAATGTATTGTAAAAACAAGGAGACTGCAACACAGGCTGATGGCAAGACCTTTATCTACTGCTGCACAGAATTTCAATGGCTTTTTCTATCATGTGATCTGAAAACAGTTAAAGATGATTTTTAATTAAAAGATCTCTGTGAATTTTTCAGTGTTTGTGATGACACAGAGAAAAAGGGGCTATCTCAACTCCTGATCAAAGTAAGCTCCATGAGTGTTCTGCGAGGTTACAAGCAGAATTTAGCTCTATCAAGTAAGCCCAGGCTTTCCACTGGCCTATCACAAGAACAGAAATTCACTGACACGTCAGTTTTCAAGGCACATATGACACTTGATATGAGAGTTATTGACATGAAAAAGTTGACATTTGAATGGACCATATATTGAAGGCAGTCATGGAGTCAATCTCAGCCTAAATCCTCTGCTACAAATACTGTAAATACACAGTACACAGTCTGTACTTGAAATTAAACATAAAAAAAAAAGAATTTGATACATAAAAATAGAAATAAAATGTCCCAACCGACAACAGAAACCCCAAGTAGACCCAAAGCATAACTTCCCCATCAGAGAAATTAATGCACTTAGAGTCATAAAAATCTTTACAAATCACCCAAAGAACTGACTCAGCAGCTCTCAACATCTCCCCAAGCCTGCTGAACCAAGCCTTGCTGTTTACAGTGTAGGCATTTCAAGCTCAGCTGTTCACTGGGATCCTCCAGACCATTTTGAGTTTCAGGATCCAGTTTCAACAGGAAAGCCGACGCTTCTGAATCAACAGCAGGCGAGCCACGTGCCCTCTATGCCCTTCTTACCTCCTCCCTGACTGGTGAGGTGTATCAGCCACACAACAGGGGGGAAACACCAGTTATCAGAAGCAGGACTAACTTCTAGAAGAACAAAAGCCTCAGGTATGGTCAACAAAAAGATAAGCATCTGGTCCCTTCTACACTGGGAATAAATGGTGTTTGTACCCCAGTGCTTCTTGAAGCACATACTTGAGAACTCAAGCAAGCTGTACCTGCCTAGCAGCAATGGGCTGAGACTTGCTTCCTTGCTCTTAACCAGACCTAGAAAATGGTCCCTGCACCCACCTTGAAAGCACAAACATGACTGAAACACAGCAGTGTAATAGCCCAGGAGGCAGGCACCTGAGATTTTCAAAATCACTGGTCATGGGTGCGGCATGGTATCCTCACACACAAGCCTCAGACACAATGGAAGAGTAGGTCCCACATGATATTAGCATGGCAAGTCTTAAAACAGAAAGCTGGGTTCAGAAAACTCTCTGGACTGAGAATCACTGAACTGAGTGCTGGAGTTACCAAAAAAAAAAATAAAAATCCCCAAACAAATCCCACCAATACAAAACAAACAACCCCTCACACCCCACACCAAACCCAAACAGACAATGCACTTCTGCAGTTACTGCAGACATGCACTCAAACCAATCCACAACCCCAGAAAACAGAGACTGCAGTGATGCTATGCTGTAATGGAGTGAGTCAGGGATGAAAATCCCTACGTATTATGCAGAAACAACACCCCTAACCAGTGGGCTACAGATCTTTCTGCTACAGGAGGGTCAGTGGCTGTAGTGATGCTGCGATGCATTCCCCATGCCATGCTCTGCCCCTGGAGGCTGCCCAGGCTGCTCCTCTGATTCAAGACTGGTGGAGAATTTGGCTCAGCTGCTCAAAAAGGTGCTGGGGATTAACCTGCTTCTCAACAAATTCCCTCTCTGTAACAACCTCACATGCCAGACTATACCAACTGAAAAATCAGATGCAAGACAAACAGCTTTTGAGGACATCTGTTAATAGCAATAAGCATATATTCATTATGTGTTTTACCAGCTCTGGGTAGGTGATACTGTTTTCCCTTGTGTAAATCAGTCCATAGCAAATTAAATCTCTAATTTCACTACAGGGATTTGTATTATCTTCCACCAAACTTGACTTTAACTTGCCTATTTCACCTCAGCCATCACCATTTCATTGACTGCAACATGTAAGTAGAAACACACGTTTCTGCAACAACACTTTTTCTGTAGTGCATACCATGACACATATATTACGGTACCTCATACAAGAAACCAGATAATTCTAACCCCAGCACAAGGTGCAAATTGGGAATATTTCCCCTGAAAACAACAGTGTTAAACTGGCCCAAACACATCAGCTGCAGGCTTTTGCAAGCTGACCTTTTAACTGACAATAAAAAATGTAAATCTCTCATTTCTTTCTCAAACACTTGCTGATATCAATGGTAACCATGTCATGGAAGAATGCATATCTCAATATATTGCAGCCGAAAGCATTACTCCAAAAATGTTTCATTTTCAATTTTATGGAAAACACTGCAGTCTCTCTCATTTAGCTTTCATAAAAAAATGATCTATTTTTTTTAATCAGCTGCAAAAATTAATTTTACTACCTAATTATGCCTTCAAACTAATTTGATCAGCGAAACTGATCCCCCCCCCAAAAAAAAAGTAACAGCCCCTTGAACACAGTTCAGTGACATGGTTAGGAATAAGACAGGACAGATACTCTTCTGTTACACCATTTCATCACAGCAGTCAGAAGATCCTATTTTCTTTCTCTCTGCAAAGCCCACATTACCCAACAGGCCGTGAAAATGAGCCCAGCAGCCACCAGCACCACCGCAGCCAGCTCCTGCAGTTACACTGCACATGCACATCATGGAGAGATGTGCTCCAGAAAACCCTCACCACTGTGAAGCACCTGCCTATCATTGAGCTCATTTCAGTGCAGTGGAAAAGTTGGGCTGGAAATCAGGCAACTGATTCATTTCTCAGCTTTGCACTGCACAAAATCAACCTTCTGATCCCACCGCTCTCTCCCACTGCCACTGACAAGCCTGGATATAGTGACATGACAGGCCTAGCCAACAGCCAGGCTTTGCTTTGCTGTCAACACACAGTTTCTCTGTAGGGAATTCAGGGCAGTCAGTCTTACCTTTGATGCTGTGTGCTTTTAAGTGTCACATGTCAACAGCGTATGGTGGGGTTTCTCCCACTTGCTAAATATTAATTAAAATATTTTCTTAAACAAACAGTTGAACATCTATCCTGAAACATTTTCAAATGTTTATTAATTTAAACTGAAATTTGCAATCCTTAAAAAAAGTACCTTACATGATACTCAGCTGTCCAGGGTTAGGCATTTCCATTGCATTTATCTCTGGACTAATCCTGCCTATCAAGTGGCATTCATTAACCACAGACAATTACTTAATCCACTATTTTCATAACAGAGGAGACATCACACACCATGTTGTCATACCATTTATTCTCTCCTGTGAGGGGAGATGCAAAAGAGAGGATGATGAGGCATCAGTATTGATCTTAATTGTCAGAGTTACAAAATGTCAGTTGCAATAAAGCTTTCTTCACAGTGTGGGACTTGCTTAGATCTACCTCTCATTATAACATATGGAGCTGGTATGTGCACTGCCTGCTAAGGACTATTTAGAGTAGAAAACCTTTCTAGTGATAGAAATGTAATTTCTATTAGATTCACTGCATAACATCTCTCTATTAAGAATCTTAAACTGGGCGTTGTTCAATGCCACAACCTTTACTCTGCTGACAGGCAAGGGTAAGCTCAAATGAAAAGCTGATTTAATTCTTAATTTACTTAAATTACAAGTAACTTTCTGCTGTCTTTGCTAATGCCCTAAAGAACTCGGCAGTAATGGAGAGGCTTTGCAGAACTCCTGGAGGTCTTCACAAAAATAAGATATGATAATACAGCAATCCCTGTAGAAATGTGAAGTATTTTCAATAACATTATGACTGAACATTAATAAAGGAATCCACATCTTGCAATACATTTATAGTGATATTTCTGACAATATTTCATTATAAAAATTCCTAGAGGGCAGCAGGGATTCAGCTATGAAGATACCCCTGACATCCACAGCTCTGATGGGAAGAAAGCAGAATTTAGGCTATGATTTATTAAAAATTAGCTTTCTTTTTACACTCATTCAGAGCTCATTCTTTCAAATACAGTTCCAGTTCTTCAGTCCACCTAAAGCACATGTTAAAACATACCAACATGGCGTTTCAAGCTGGAATGCAGTTGTCTTCCAGGCTTTATATTAGCAGATATTTTACCCTAGTTTTGATTCATGTAATTGCCACACTAAGTTCTGGTAGAAAGAACACAGTAAAAAAAGACTTTAAACCATGCTGTTAGGCCACCCTACATATTGATGTGACAGGCATATTATTATTGCACATTGACGGCAATACCTATCGAGGATGATACTTCCAACTCAACGTACTGTGTCAGCAATTCAAGAGTTGAACTCGGTAACAGATAACATTGAGCATATGGTGGTAAAATTACTAAAGAAAAATGAGATGGAATTACAAATTTAATTTACTGTAACATCTTTGGAAGAATATAGTTGGCAAATTATCAGGTTAAAGTAGTAGAGACTGTGAGCCTGGGGCTGGCAAGGGAATAACATACATCATCTCGCAGCTCCTAGTCCAAAGCTGCAAGTGGTCTGTGCAAACTGAGCTGAAGCAGACAGGCTACAGAGGCATGCAGTGACTCCTCTAGCTCCAAGTCACCCAACAGCCATGGTGGCAGAGCAGTTTATTCAGTGCTGACCACTGCAAGACAGCAGGTAGGCCCAACTTCTCCATGCACCAACTTCTCCGGCACTTTGCATAGGTGCTGTACATAATGTATTTACCTGCAAAACTAAGATTAATGGTAGGGAGAGGAAGAAGACTAAAGGATAAGAGTGTTTCTTTAGTTTTCTATATTCAGTCTATCACAGACAAGCATCAACTGGCAGCTGCAATTTCTAACAGGTGCTTTAAACTATACAAATAAATATGTACAGCCACAGGTATTGCAGATGGGTCCACTGAAAACAGCCATGGTGGGGTAGCAGTTTGTGGCTCAGTGCAAACAGTGGGCAGGAACCTGCTTCGGGTCTAAATGAACACTTTGCTTATTACTTGGCTCTAGTGAGAGAACATCTGCCCTGACCAAGGTCACAGAAAGCCATCTGCCTGCCCTGCTGTATGGGCATCAGAGAACCTCCACAAACAGCCATTATGGCCCATTTCTGACCTGGTCCTGATTCAGCTATTAGTGCTTCAATGGTCCCAGCTGATTACTGAAGAAAGTCTCCAAAACCTACCGGCTACAGCACAGAAACCAGGGGAGGAAAGCAACCAGTCTAGAAAACGCATGCTGGGTGATGTTTGGTCTTGTCCATGACAATTATGGCTAACAGAAGACAGTGCATGTGGTCCCCAGCCCAAAGCTGGACCAGGCACACAAAGGAGCACTCTGCCCCATTAATCAGCTACAGATAACATTTCCACTCTGAAAAGGATTTTACTTAGAATGTAACCCTGCACTGCACCCAACCTCTGGACTCCAAATGCAATACAGGTACCAGTGGCACTTATGGTCCTGAGCTTCTATTTTGTGGCTTATGTCTACAGCTGCAGGCATCTGACAAAATTCTCTATTCCCCTCCTCTCTGCTTACTCAACCTTTCATTATAGATTCACAAAAGGACCTTAGTAAAATCAGGCTATTGCAATCCTGAGGAATATTTTTTTTGTTTAGACAATATGCATGAAGAATGAGAATGTAAAATATTGATACAAACAAAAGACATTTTACCATTTTCCATGCTAATGTGGTAAGAGCAGAATGAAAATACAATTTACACTGAAATTCCTTCTCCCAGTAGGTAGAAATTAGGTATTGGATATGATATAGCACTAAAAAAAAAAAAAAGCCCAAAACAGTTGGGAAGTTAACCATGCTGCAGTCTGATATTTGCAACTTGAACCTCCTTTTTTTCTATCTTTTCATATATGTGCAGAGGAAAAACACGCAAAGCAGCTCCTGTCTTGGCTTCCTCAGCCCTATTTCTCGTACCATGTTTTCCACTGAGCCACCTGAGCCTCTTACAGTTGGTCTACTTGTATCGTTAGAACTTTTAAAGTTCTTGTTATGGTTAAAATCTGCCTAGTCATGGAAATGCGTGCAGACTCGCACACTCTCCTAGGCTGCAGTAAACGTAACCTGTGGTATTATGTTAACACAGGTAAATAAGGCAGCTTACAACAAGTAATTCTGAACATGACATGCCTACTCCTAATGTGATGGAGATGCTGGGATAAGGAGAGTCAGCCCCAAAGACTTGATTCTAGTTATGTTTGTGGTTTAGCATGTTGGCTCTTTAAGTAATTGTTTCATCCTGCATTTAACCCTTAAGGCATACCTTAAATACCAAGACTGTATTAAGAAGCCATTCTTAAAGCACATAGCTGCTATGGCAACAGTTTTTGTAGGAAGCAGACATTCTCATCTCTCCATAAAATCAGCAGTTATAATGGTACCTTGTACTCTTGGTGATACCCCAAGGAAATGCTTTTGGACACAAGTGAAGCAGGCAGACTGCTGCTGCCCGCAGCACCACTGCTTTCTGCAGCTTGATGGGCTTTTACTGGAGACTTTCTTCCTAAATTAGGACCGCTAAAGCAGGTTAAATAGCCAAGGCTGCCTCACACAGGGATTACTTCTGAGGAGCTGCTGAACAGCAGCAGCTCTACTCTAATCTCAGCACCTGCAAAAGGCATTAATGAACACCACAGTTATTGCAGCAAACAGGCATGGAGAGATGCTGAACAACTGGTTACTATAGCCATTGATCTATTAAAAAACACAGCCTTTCCAGGTTGCTGAGCACCCCTGGCATATTTTAATAAGAGAGGAGAAAGGCAGCCCTTTCTTTTCATGATTTCCTGATGGAGAGCTGGCCTCATGCTGGCACAGCCGTAGCAACCCAGACAACAACAGAGCATCAAGACAGACAAAATCACAGAGACAGAAACACAGTAACTATCCAAGTGAAGCATTTTCATTAGTGATTGCCCTGGACCAGAACACAGCATCTGAACTCCTTCCTCTATAAGCACTTTGGTACAGCTGAGATCTGAATTGGGACTTCGTGCCTTGAGTCCATGCTATTTTTCATGTAACACTTGGTATAAGACTTCAGTTGCAAGCGTCACAGAGAAGAGAATGTGAGACTTAGCTCTGAGGGTACCAACAGCTCCTCCCTCACTACAGCTTTGGCTCACAGCTGTGCCTTTTGGTAATGCACATGTGGAGCTTCCCTTTACAAGAGGCCATGCTGCGGAAGGATAATAAAAGCCAGTTATGAGAAGGTGAGGACCCTAGCTACTAGTAGATGCCCAGTTGCTAATTACTCTGCAAAGATGAAATCAGAAGCAGGGCGTAACCAACAAATAGCCTCAGCAGACGCTATTGGGGCTGTCTTTCTTAGAGCAACAAGAAAGAATGCACCAGAAGCAGCTACAGCTCTTTCTGACTGGCAGAAGCTTTTGCCTGGCCACAATGCTGCCCAGACAGCCTTACATCCAGCCAGGCAACTGTTCATTCCCTCTAGAGCTGCAAAGATTGAAAGAATATATCACATCTGTGCTGTCCTTGAAACACTGCCACTTCATTTTCATCAAATAGTGTCATCTGCTGCTTCAGAAGACAAGAAATAAACCTCTGCTTCCCTAAAAAAAAATCAGAAAGAAAACAAATAGCTCCATCCCAAGCAAAGCCCTCTGCTCTATTGATTACATTTAGCAGCACAGGCATGCCTTTTCACCATCCTCACTCCAGCCTGGTGTCAACAGCCTGCCCCAGGCTCTCTGAATTAACTCTCCACAGGAAAGATGTGACCTGTGATGCATAAGATTATTATTTTGGTGTTTTGAATGCATTTCCAGTCTAGCAAAAAAAAAGCAACAGGCTCCTTCACTGAGGCTGTGAGGTAGAAGGGTGAACAAAGTCACTGAGGCCACTGAAACACCCAGCAAGATAAAGGGAGCCTTTAGAAGAGTAAACACTTCTAGTTCCTCAGACAAACACACACTTGCATGGCAAGGAGAGGAAGGGTGCAGGAAAACATGGTTCAGACAGGAAAATTAACAGCTGTAGCAACCAGGCTTGCTTCTAATTGAGCCTGCTCTTAGCTGGGGAAGACACTGAGGGTAGGAAAGTCAGTATTTCCTTAATTCACCCCAAAATTTGGGATTCAGTTTGCTCTGTGTCACTGGGAAGTTGGAGGGATTTCTGCTTTTCTCACTGTTGTCTATGAAAATGTCTCTCAATGAATACCTTTGATCCTCACCAGAAATCTTTTTTTTTGCATATCTGGCAAGGGCTGTGGCCCTAAGAGAACATGTTTCAATATCACCAGGATCTTTCTGTCATGTGCATAACTCAATTAAGAAAGGAAAAGACACAGCAGAGAGCATATTTTTCAGCAGTTTTCTGTAGACCAGGAAAGCACGTATTTTCTTTAGCTGCTGCTGCTGCTGCTATAAATCAAAAAGTGTCACAGAATCGTAGAATGGTTTGGGTTAGAAAGGACCTTAAGATCATCTAATACCAACCCCTCTGCCATGGGCAGGAACACCTCAAACTAGACCATGTCACTCAAGGCTCTGTCCAACTTGGCCTTGAACACTGCCAGGGATGGAGCATTCACAACTTCCTTGGGCAACCCATTCCAGTGCCTCACCAACTCACCAACCGCACAGTAAAGAACTTCTTCCTTATATCTAACCTGAACTTTCCTTGTGTCTATATGAAAATATTAAGATATACTTACTTATAGCTAGATGAATAAGTGAGTTCATGGAGCGCTGGACAAAGAAAACCAGTCACTTCACTGACTCAAAATGGCAAGCTTTTCGGAATCCTTAGTAAAAAAAATCTGAAAATGCTCATGCAATGAAAAATATGGTAATCCAATATGAAAATATTTTGTTCATTTTATGCCATAGTTGTATAGCAATCTTGGCAATTTTAAAAAGCAAAACAAAGTGCTTTTGATAGGAAAAACACCTCCAAACCCATTATTTGTTGAAAATATAGAATCATAGAATGGTTTTGGCTGGAAAGGACCTTTAAAGGTCATCTAGTCCAACCCCCCTGCAATAAGCAGGGACATCTTCAACTAGATCAGGTTGCTCAGAACCACATCCAGCCTGGACTTGAATGTCTCCAGGTACGGCACATCCAACACCTGTCTGGGCAACCTATTCCAATATTTTACCACCCTCATTGTAAATCAGATCTTAAACCAAAACCTTACTGCTCCTCTATCACTTCCCAATCACCCCCCTTTCACCTGAGAAATATCTCTACAAACTGTTGTGCTAAATCTATTCATATGTTTTACCTGGTGCATTTGGTGAATTCAACTTCACCCGTAGCTTCAGTTAACCAACAACTCTGCCCAGGGGCAAAGGCAAATTTTCCAGCCCTCTTTTACCACAGCACCCAAGCATCAGTTGACAGAAAATACTTTTTCTCCCTTACTAGCATCAGAAATTTTGTCTTGAATAAATAAAACACTGCTTGCAGTGACTGTGTGCTCACAGGCAACAACCAATCCTTTGTAGCTGTCGGCAGCACTCAACCTGGGCACAGCTCCCTGGGGGACCAAGCACTGGCTCCAGCCACCCATCTGCTCAGTTCCCCTCTGCTCTCCTCCTCCTACACTGATCTCATTAACTGGAGTAAAACTAGTGTAAACACTTAAACATTCACTATCACACTGATAACTTGTCCATGGGCACACTGATCATCTCCAGCTCGGTTTGGTACCATGGCAACACATTACCTGGGACCTGCTGGCCAACTGCAGTATTCTGCAAACATGCTAGCATTTTGTAATTCCAGTTACAAGCCTTTAAGGTGAGCAATCAGATATATAATATGGGGAATTAAATAACAGGCACAAAGAGCACAAGCAATGTCTTTGATCTGTCAATGTACAGATCCAGGCAGATGCGTTTGTGATGTCTGGTTGAACAGAAGAACCCCAGTAACAAGAAAGGGGGTGGCTCCCTGGGGCAGCAAGTCCAGCTTGGGTTGAAGCCCATGAAATGCAGCTCGGTTTCTTCACCTGGGTCAAGCAGCTAACTGTCAGCATGAAAGCTGCTCTCAATTCTCAGAGTTCCCAAATGCTGATTTAAAGTCTTTTTGCTCATAATGCAAACAAATGTTTCTGCCTTCACAGCTTTGATCAATAACGACACTCAAAAGCAATGCATACTGGAAAATTCACAACTGCAAACTATTGTTTAATGTTCCGAAATAGTGACTTCTGTTTGGAAGTCTTATACTAGGATACTTCTAAGGTAGTGCCTCTCCCTTAGTTGTTACCGAATTGCAGTCACCTTTCAACCATGGCATTTCATAGCCACATTCAGGAAAAACATTTAGAAAACAATAGTATATGATATAAAATGCTACACATACTGTAATGCATTCACTTCCTTACATGTTGCAGGGAAATACAAAGCATATCTGCTTTTCACACTTTGTGTGCCAAGTTAGTCTTGCTTAAGAAGTTATACAGAAAAGACATAAAAATGACAATTTGTTAACTTAGCAAAAAACAATGTAGTTCCCTTCTTCTAGCCTTTACTTTGGCATTCTTGCTAGCTGAGCTCCAGGAGCCAGCATTACCATGCTGTTTGTCTTCGGGGGGCCTTTTCTGGAGGTCACCTTCAGCTGTAAGAGCCAAAACTGCAGCACCTGGGCCCTCAATTCTGGCCTTCAGAGATGACCTCCAGAGCTCAGGCAGACAATCCACAGCAGAGCCCCTTACTCTCTGCTCTTCCTTTTCATCCGCACTTGCCTGTCTGAGGCACCTTCTGGCAGTAACAGCTTCTCCTGGCCTCATTTCTCTTCTCCCTCTCTCCCACCATTCCCCATAGGAACCTCATCTCATTTTCTCAGGAATGCACCACAAGAAGACTGTATCCTGGTCCAAGGACAGTATTTAACATACTACAAAATGTTTATTTTCAACTTGTTTACACTTTGTTATTCTTTCAGTCTTCCATCTCTTGTATTTTCCCTGAGTTCTTCAGCTAGGAACAAAGTCAGATCCTAGGTCTATGAAATAATCTTCCACAAGGAAAGCTGTTCTGTGGATTGCTCTTCTAACAAGCAGGGAAAGGAGCTAAAACCCAGTGAGAAACACAAGAGCGACGACAGCTCTGATTGAAACCTGCATGATAACTCCTGCCTGTATTTCAACATCCCCTCAGCCACAGCATATAATATAACCATTCTCTTCTGGGAAATTTCAGTCAATATTAATTAAAGGTGCAGGCATTTTAACGCAGCTAGCAGACTTTCTCAATCTTCTCAACAAAGGCATCATTTTCTTGCTCCTGCTCTTCCAAAATAATCTCTGTCCCTGGGTAAATTTCGATTTCAAGGGAAAGTGCAAAAGGTCTCCAAAACCTCATTAAAATGCTTTTTTCATTGGGGCAAGGCAGATGTTTTTATTTGCAGAAAACCAAATGGAGTCCAGGCCCAGGGGCAAAAATATGCCCCAGTAAGGGGAGAGATGGCAAGGGGCAGTCTATAACTGGCAGACATGCTTCGCCCTCTGTAATTTGCTTTTGCAAAAGGTTAATCCCTGTCACGTTTCAAGGAGGCAAACACCAACCTGCCGTACATGCAGCTGCATACAATGGAAAGATCTTTACAGCCAAGGGCAGCAAGGTCAGGAACACTCATCAAGTTCACATTTCTCCTGGAAAGCCAGGCTGAACAGCAAGTTTCTGCACACAAGCCACTGCTCACAGTCAAACAAACATGACCTAAGGAATATAAACCTCCAGGTGCAGGGAAAGGAGCAGGAAAGTACAATGTGCAGGTGTTACAAAGGACCTTGCCTGTCTCAGGCATTCCATATGCTCTCTGTGCTATCAAGCTGGGACAAAAATGAGCCATTAATATTTCCAAGCCTTTAATGAACAGATATGGTGGACATGTGGTTTATATAATATCAAGGTTTGAAAAGCCTAATAAGTGCAAGGGACGCACATTTTTGTGAGCAACACTAGAGCAAAGCAGGAACTTTGTTGGTCCTACACTACAGATATTTAGGCTGAACCTCAAATAGCTCTGATATTCTTTAGACCACATCCTTTAGGTAGCCTAAGACACAATTATCTTGGGGAAGTCCCTCTAGCTCTCAGCAGAACTGGGGAGCTAAACCTTGAAACTGAGTTACACGAGTAGCAAACAGCAGAAACCTGTGCTAACAGCAAGATGAACATCCGGGTTAGCTGTGCTTGCACAGCTTTCACACACCTTGGGAACCTGTTTTCTTCAGAGGGACTGGCCTCAGCTGATCCAAATACCATTTTAGAGTTCACACCCTGTGCAAGTTCAATGCAGATGTGGCAAATAGTGTGAAGGAGAGGGTGTGTATGAGATGCTACCGCCTTTTCTCTGAATATATTGATATGATCCCAGCCCCTGAAAATGAGAGACAGCTCAAGCATGAGATACCAAAGGAATTATGCAGGCAAGTCCAGTAGACTAGTGTGTTGAGAGAGCTGACCCATGAGCAAAACTGCTTTCCTCAGCATCTGGGTTAGAATCAACGTCCTTTATGAGCACACTTAGGTGAACAAACAGGAGGAGCCAGTTACTTCCAACTCAGTGGTGGCAAAGAGGACAAAAAAAGGTTAACATGCAGCTGAATATCAAAGCAAGCAAAAGGAAGACTGAAAATTGGGAGGGGGGGGAAAAAAGTTAATTTGACCAGAGTAGGAAGTCTTTTTATCCAGATGTAAAATTACCACCTATCTCTGAATGAGTGTTACCTCCAATTTCATCCTGCCTGCAGCTTGAGAATTTTGTTGAAGTGACACAAAGCACCACATCTGTAATCTCTGCAAAGTAGGCTGTCACTTGCAGCTCCTCCCCAGCCTCCCCTCAGAGCTCTGCTTTCAGCAACTCCTGCATCCGATTCAACCGACCTCTCCTGGCCTTTGGTCCAGCCAGGGTACAGAGGTGATACAGATGCAGCCATTCCTTCCATGCTATTCTCCTGTGCTTCCTTTCTAACAGTTCCCATCTCACTAACTGCTCTTTTCAGATATAAAGATTGACAGCTGAAGTATAGCACTGTAAGGAAGGGATGCCACAAATAAACCTTCCAGGACTTCACAGATCATCCACTGAAAGACAATCACAACAAATCCAAATTTATTTCTTGAATTAAATAACTAGCTTTTTCTTCAGAGTTCTGTGTCAGAATACCCCTGAGTACTTATATATGTTAGTACGGTATTTCCCCTGCATATTTACAAGAACAACACTTTACCCTATAATTCTTTTTCACTTCATTTTGAGCCTGAACATCTCTATTTCCGCTGCATCAAAAACTTTCTTATAGCAGGCCTATGTTAAAAAAGTAGTGACTTATTTTGAAATCTCTGACACAAGAAACTGGTATTACATATGAAGTGTGAGATTTACACTAACGTTGCTGTTTGTTTACAGCATTCCAAACTACCACAATTTTATGTCACTGTGGCGTGTAACAGCTACCATTATACAGCCGGCACAGATGCAGCAGAGATTTAACATATTCTTATTTGTTCTAATTCTGATCTTATTTTGAGAAGCCCAGAGGTTTTTTCCCTTAGTCTTGTGATTCATTTTTGATGGGGAAAAAAAGAAGAACCAAAACAACCCACCCCACCCCCAAATAATCTCGCCTTGCAATTGTAGGACTTACTAAAATGATTCTCTCCGGGAAACAAAAACAATTTGTATTTCTACAATCTAAAAATTGTGAAACTCCTAAACAAGACTTCTCTCAGGAGGTGCTGGGAATTATTCTTAGCACATGCCAACATATACACAGGCTTTTCCAGTACAGACACAATGGAAATGTGTCATCAGGAAGCACAGTTCTGCCTTCCAGCTGGAGGTGCATTATAGCCACAGCTCCTACATGCTCATTCAGAAAAACTGACATAAATTGGAATTTTCACATTACAGAAAAGTTGCAGCAAATGTAGGCTTTTGCAAACAGATTCCAGTACATGCTGCACTGATGTAAATGCCTTCATACCATTACAGACTGCAGTGTTGGCAAACACATTAAACCAGAAATGCAACAAACATATGACGATATTTACGCCCGGGACAACTTGTAGCTTTCAGTAAAATATTCTGGGAAAGGGACTTGTCCACCACAAATACAATGTCCCTCTAACCTCCACTGCTCCTTTTACTCACCAGTACAACACCAAAAAGCACACAGAGTGCCTCTGCTCCTTACTGATGCTGCTCCTTTCAACTCCCAGCCTCTTTTCCAGTTTTCCAGGATAGCAAGGTATGGTGGTTTGTCCCAGCACAGCCCCACCTTCAGCTAGTAACAGACCATACCCGTGTGGCTCTCCACCACTTGTACAATGTATGTTTTATTCCCATTAGAGCAGCTCAGTCTGCTGCCCAAGCAGCCCCAGACAAAGATTACGCTGCCACAGCGGTTTCTACATGGGAGAGCCATTTCTTGTTAATGCCTGTCATGCCTGTAGCAGCATGAAGCTGCTCTGTGCAACCCTGTGACCTGAAGTTGGCAGGGGGTGAGAGATGCGGCTGCCTACAAGTCAGCTGGCTGCCAACCACCTGAGAACAATCTTTCCTTAGGGACTGCTGTTTAAGGCTTCTTAAACAGATGTAAAAGCGGCCTACAAGGGTGGTGGTGGTGAAGAGGAGGAGACAGGGCTACTTAAACCCACCATGTTATACAGGTACAAATATACTCACTTTTTTTTTTACACTACTTAAGTACACAACAACCTTGTTCTCTGGATATTAAGTGCAAAAAATTTAATCTAAGGGGAGTGTTTCAGTTTAGTCATGAAATTCAGATCAAAGCATGGTTTCAGCTGCACTAGGGGTATATTTTGGGTCCTCTGAATATACACAATACACCGAATCAGCCAAAATACTGATAAAATACATCAATGAGCTGGGATGCACCAAGGTAGATAAAATAGCGACAAAACCCAAGGGAGCACGTAAAAAAAAAGAATGGACAGCATGGTAGTGATTTTGCAATGATGACAAGTGACACTGATCCTACAGATTACAGAAAAAGAATATGCTTGTCATCTGGTTTTGTGATGCATGGATCTCAGTACTGCAAATGCTCAGGTATTCAGTACATTACATTTTCAAGACTAAGGCTACATTTTCATCCTCAAGCCTGCCAGTTTTCCCCAAACTGGAAGCTTGGAGATCACCAAAGAACATTTTAAGCAGTGGCATCCCAGCATTTCCTCTTCCAAATGTGATAATTAATCAGCTGTGCAGTACAGCATCATGCCTCCTTATTGCCAAGAAGCACTTCTTGATCCAGACTGCGGATGCTAAATGACTTCAGTCACGTTAGAGAAAAACATAAGATTCTCTTCTCTATGTAGCTGCTCCATCACTGGGAATCCTACCATGAACTCTGAAGACAGGCTGTCAAAAATAAATGTCAGGTCCACTCTGTCTTCCTGACCCTCTGCCCGCCTGTTTAAGGGAACAGACTTATGCTAGTTCAGAATATGATGCAGGAGAAACATTGGTTCCACCTTCTGACATAGCAAACACAACACAGGCAGACAAGAAGAAAAAGGGGTAAGAAGCAGAGGGTTTGTGTAGCTTTCTTCTCCCCCATTTCCCCCCCCCACCAAACAAAGCAAGCTTTTCTAAGTTGGACTGAAGTCCCCTGCCAGTATCAGTTTTCTGCTCTCATGATTAAGGGAATTTCAAATGTTTTGGTATTTTCAAATCAGTTCATACCTGGAATTGTCTGAAAAACAACGAAGCGTTCAGCTTGCTAACAATAAATTATTTCCTATAGGCTTAACATGCAATGAGGGCATTGCCAAGTGTGAGGTCCCAGCTTGCAATGCCTTGTTTCGTTTCCTGGCTGCAGCAGTACCTCCTCTTGGGTTTGCTTTGATCTGGAAGGTGGGCAGTGGCACTGACACCACCGCACACAGCTCCCTGCCACACAGTAGGAAGTACTACGCTGCCATACCAGGGCTGCTGTTAGGCATCTGCATCCTTAGAGCGCGTTGTGTCAGCAAAGTTTTTGTAATGGGCACCAAATGTAAATGCAGATTCATTAATACAGGGCTGCTGTCTGGTATTTGTTATGGGGTACTAACTAGCTTTAAACACCGAGCAGCACAGCAGTGAACTTACCTAGGAGTACGAAGTATCCAGCACTCACACGCCAATATGTCCCTAAAACATTGCAAACTGATCTTTCGGATTTACAAATCATCAGATAACTATGGATGCACAATCTCACAGCAGGCAAAAAGTCACTTCAGCTCTATCAGTTTAAGTTTCATTTAAACACCTGAATCACTCTTACTTTCCAAACTTAACAGAAATAACCACTGGACGCAAGGCAAAGAGTCCTCAATGCAAAATCACAACTCCAATTTGTTATTCAGAGCAATGCCCAACAATCCTATGTCCTGTGTAGGTGCCCGTGAATTGAGAAGCTGAAAGCTTCACCTTGCAGTATCTTCCCATGCCTTAGGTAATACATCCCCCCTCAAACTTCTCATCAGTTGGAATGGCTGACTGGGTTGGTCTGTTTGCTAATAAATTGGTTCCCAGTGTTTACAGACCTGATTGTGGGTCTGCTGCTCTTAATTTTGATTCTATTTTTGTCTGGTTTTAAATGAGTATTACCATCACCTGCTCTTGTTTTAGTTCTTGTCTTAACTCACTCCATGTTGTATTATAATTCTTTATCACCCAATTCTGTGTCAACTCCCCAATTAAAGTCTCAAGTCAAGAATTCAAAGCAATTTTAAAATGACAACTGCCGTTTCAAACCCGAATAACTATTCTGTGGCAGCACAGTTCAAGGCCACAGGAATCTGTCACTGTAATGTCTCCAGCCTTCTCTGCTTTAATATGGCTTTCAGGGAGGGGGGGAGCAACTCTGCTCTCAGGAGAGGGACATGCTCTTATTCCTGATCAGTCGAGCTGAAATCAGTTGTGCCTAAGATTTCCTTCTACTGTCCTTGTAGAAAAAAAGGGGTTATTTTCCAAGAAGAATAAGAGAGAAAGAAAATATGGGAGCTGCAAACATCAAAGCAATAATACCTTGGAGTTAACTCCTCACTGATTCTCATTTCGCCTAAATCAGCTCATCCAATTTTGTTGTTGCATGACTGCACTTACTATTGTATCTACTTATCATGCGCTGGGTAAAAGAAAATGGTACAACCACTGCCAAGGGCTTCAGTAAATGAAGGTTTTGCCTTCCTTGCCCAGCTGCTCTCTGCTTCTTTGCAATTTTCACAGTCAAGAGCCTGTTTTGTATAAAGCCAGTGCTTCAGCTCTGGCTGAAGTGTTTCAGAGCACCAGTAGCAAGGACTGCCTTCCCACGGCACTTCTGCTGCACTGCGCCTCCTACACCAGTGCAAGCACTTATTCCCCTTTTCTCTCAACAACAGAGCAGCTTGTGTTGTCCCCCTGAATCAGGAGACCACATCCTGCTGTCAGGACATTCAAATGCAGAATAAAGCCTCAAAGTCCTTCCAACATTAGTCATTCTACATTCAGCAAAAGCAAACACCCAGGTACCCAAGGGTAAAAAAGAATTCCCAAGTGGGATGGAATGTGGTTGAGGTGACACACATGACTGATTTTCACAGCTGTGGATAGACAACAATGATGCTCCCTTAAGCCTCTTTCCTTGGTGGTCCTTAAAACTGGGTATCAAACCTTGTTATCAATAAATACGGTACCTTCTGCTCATGCTCTACACACTTGCATTTTTCTGATAAAGTAGTCAGCAACAGCGCAGTTGAAAACTTTTTTCCTTTTGCTCAGGACAGAGTCAACAACATCCTGTGATCAAAATGGGAGCGAGATCCACCTTAACACTGTATGTTGCCTCTTCACAAAACCTCCAGTTTTGCTGGCTTTGCACCAGCAGCCTCAAAGAAGGATCCGTCCCCTCCCTGCATGGCAGCACACAGGGCAGCAGCTATGTTGCGCCATCAGCACCGTCCGCTCTGTCTGGTCCCTGCTTTTCACAAGAGACAAATGGCGACAGCCTGACAAGTGTATTAAAACTAAAGCTACCCAAAGGCAGCCAGACAGAAACATTGTGTACAGACCCCCCTGAGTATCTTTCTTTGCTTTTAGCTTCCTAAAAATAGCTCTTTAGAAGGGAATGAGGCTTTCAGGGCTGCTTGTTGCTTTTTTAACCAGTTTTGAAAAGAATCCCTCATCCGTGGACTTACGTTGCTTTCAGCAACTTACAGGTCAAACAGTAGAAGATATACGGACAAAGGAAACCTGACCTACATCTTGCCTCACTACGCTGAGTTACATCTTTCCCCATGCATCCTTATGTAATAAAGAGAAATTGTGCACATCAAAGGGGGTTCAGGAATCGTGACCTCTGCTCCTGCCTCCCCAGCAGCTTTTTGCCCAGCATTGGTGAATTCCTTTAAAATTTGTCTGCCACGTTTTCTTCTTTCTGCAAAAAGCAATTGAGAATATTTACTGACCCTACAGCAGAGACATAGCACTTCAGTTAATTAAAGCTTGTAAAGACTATAAGATCACCCAGTGAAAGGTTTTATAGGAATGCGAAATGTGTTGTAAACCCAGCAAATGACCCAGCAGAGACACAAAGGTCGTATCTGAAATGAAGTGTGTCGAATAAGGATCCCGGTTAGATTTAAAGAAAAAAGTCGCTATTTAAATTACTACAACATGCTTTTCCCACTGTACCTGAACTGAAATTTCACAACACCATCATCAGAGAGGTCATAATTTCACAAGCTACTTGATGGATTGGAAAGAAAGTATTTAAAGGCAATTTGCAGTCAGAGATGCCTGGAAGAAACTACCAACTATAAATGTTGGAGTATTATCTGCTTCTAACTGTAAAAAGACAGGGGGCCCACACAAGCACATGTGCCTCTCTCACAACTACTTGTCACTAGTTTTAGGTAAAGGCCTCTTTAAGTTTTGGTGTTGAAAAGACAAATCAGCACCTTTCAGTGTTTCAGAACCTGAAAGCTGCCAATGACTGGGTTCTTACAGGGTTGAAGGACAGGATCTCCTGAGCTGCAAGGAGAGTGAACAACATGCAGACATAGTCAGGAGAAGGTGTGTGCAAGGGCAGGGGACATGCTGCTGCTTCTACCTCAGCAACCTATAAGGTTAGCAGTATATTTTGCCCCCAGGGAATTTCACACATACCACTGTAAAGCAAGGTACCATACATCAGCTTAAAAACTTGCCAGCTGCCAGCTAGACCAGCCAGGATCACAAGTCAAGTCAGGGATCAGGGAAAATACCTTGCAGTCCTTAATGTAATAATTACATAGCAGTGACTGCACTGCTTCACAAATCTCACTGCTGCCTCAGGACCCTTCTGCTAAGTGGGAGAATGCAAATGCAGTCAGGATCACAACTTGGCCAGAGAGAGAGGGCTGGCAGGTGAGGGTGACCCTCCCAGGAAAGCCTGTGTACTGTATGCTTCCATTGGTAAACAGCCGCCACAGTGAGCACCTGTACTCCTGGTGGCCCAGCAAATGTTTTTGGCGCCCTTAAAGCTACCAAAACTTCATTTAATGGGTCACCTCTTCTGCCCCAAATCCCCACAGCACTGTATCTTTCCCCTAACAGTCCTCCCTATACCATGTGTGCATCTTGGGGCATTACGTCAAGTTTTGTAAGGCTGGAAGGAGCAAAGGAGTAAGGATGAAGCACTTAAGCAGCTACCCTTCCCGTTTTGCCTAGTGAACAACATGCTATCCAGGGTATCCAAAGCCCTTTACAAAGCAGATGTCAGCAGTGACTTCATGCCCTTTTAGGACCAGATAGAGGCTGCTTAAGGGAAGGACTTCTATGACGAAGGATCTCAGCATCTTCTTCCCACTGGTCCACCTGATAGCTTCCCCTGTCCTTGAGCAGCTGCCTCCCCCTCAGCTCACCCAGATACAAGCCACAGGCTATGCCAAGTACCGGGAACCCTGGGGAAAAGGCAAACTAAGCTGTCTATTTCCCAGTCTATCATCACATCTTTTAGAGATGCAGCAAAAAAGGCAAAGATAAGCCCAAGTTCATTTGTTCCCCTCAGGATGCCAGTACTTAAATGCACTAGTTTGTGGTTCAAGATTCATTCCAGACAATACTTGTGACTGGTAAGGTGCACAACCTAATTTCTGCAGAGAGAGTGCATGCTACAGCTTACACAAGCTGCAGAAAGACAGGTGATGCTATTCAGCAGTGAGGTTACTGGCACTAACTCACCAGCATGCTGTTGTTGAAAAAATCTTTGAGTTTGCTTAAATCTGGCCAACTGACCTTGTATTGTTTCAGCACCTCCTTCTACTGACTGCAAAACTTCCAACCACAGCATTTCTGATGCACTCATATGCATCCAAAAATCTGATTTACAGGCTTTTGCCAGCAGCAACCAGGATGAAACAGCCATTTGTGGATCTAAGAATGAAAATACGATGTTGAAAAGCAAAATACAACAATGAAAGCATAATCAAATTCTCCAAGAATTAATTCTACTTTCAAACCTCCTCAAATTAATCATAAATGAAAAAAAATTATTTCCTGAAGACAAGTTCTTATTCAAAGCATCTACAGCTCTCCTGATTCTTAGTGACTAAGTAAATATATCACACACACCACTTCTGGTAAGGATAGGTTTTTTCTATTTTATCCTTGACCATTCATTGCAGGCTCTGCAATCAGTCCTTGCATGACTGCATGGCCATCTCTCCCATATTTCAAGTCTTGCTGCCTACACTTTACACCTTCATCCTATCATTTCATTAGTTTTATTGGGAGTGTGAAGTTACAGAGATCTTCAAAGACACTAACCCTCCTTTTCTTTTATACTGAAACAAAGATCTCAATGGCTGGCCACTGGAGGACATGAACAAACAGCGCCAAAACATGCAATCTTTTTCGTCTGGTAACACAAACCACCCATTGGCTCCCCAAACAGTAGATGTTCAAAATCCACAGACAAGCACAGTAGGGTTTTACTGTGAAGAGGAAACATTTTGGGGTTTTGTCCACTTAATATTGGAAACAGTACTTTTTCATTACAAAGCCAGCTCGTTTACAATGGAGATATCCCATGAGGAGCATAAAGTGAACCAAGCGAAGCCTGGAATGGAATGTAAACAAGGAAGCTGAAACAACTGCTGGATGTTCTTAGCTCTTCCACACATTTTCAGCTCTTAACTACATAGATAGGTGAGTATTATCTGCATTATCCCATACAGGAAAGGTTCAAAGCTGCATCAGGAGAGGTTTAGACTGAACATTAGTAAGCATTTCTTTACCAAGAGTGTGATCAAACACTGAAACAGGCTTCCTACAGAGATGCTCAATGCAGCAAGCCTGTCAGTGTTTAAGAGAAATTTGCAGAATGCCCTTAATTATATGCTTTAACTTCTGGTCAGCCCTGAAGTGGTCAGGCAGCTGGACTAGATGATCGTTGTAGGTCTCTTCCAACTGAAATATCCTACCCTATCCTCAAGTACATAGTACGTTTTTTTTAGCAAACATTCTTTGCCGCTTCTAGCTGCCTCCCTTTTATTTATTGTTAAGTGTAAAATGTTGGTTCAGGTATTCATTGGCATCTTTCCCATCCATGAAAGCCAGGCTTTTTGTGTACAAGTGAGGGCTCCAGGAAGCAGGTAACAACAACGCGAATATCTCAAGTTCAGCTTGGTACCTTTACAAGCTACCAATAATATTGATCTGCAGTCTTATCAAACTTGCATATTCCCAGAATTGCCACACCAACTCCTTAAGGGATGTCTCCCAGTCAGACAGCCCTCCCAGTGACTGCACTATGTGCATGACCTCTGGGGTTGTTATGATGTTACCTACAGAAACAAATCTACTGGGCCATTCAGAGAGCTGTCACAACAGGGGACAGCTTTGCGCTAGGAAACCTGCATCCCACTGGTGAGCACTGCAGCAGCTGTGCTCTGAGGCAGTATAGTAGCACTGCTCCTACCCTCAAGTCAGGAGCTCTCTTTTTCTGAGCTTGGATGACGAGCAGCCTGGAGACCCACAGTTCAGTCCCCAGGACTCTGGCATCCAACCGGCAGACAGGAAAATCTCTGGGAGCCTGGAAACTACATTACCTTCTCATGGACAGTAAAATTCATGCCCATGTTTTCAAGAATGCCATTCCCACAGTTAGGGTTGGGTTTTCACAAGGAGTTAAGACTCTAGCTGCATATCTGGAAAAGGGGAAGGTTCTCAGAAGTATCACAGACAGAACAGTTCTTGTCACAACCTGAAAGACCCCAATATGTTCATGGTCATTTTGAAAGCCTGCCACTTACTCTCATCGTTAAATCAAAAATCTATTTTTCACAAAATCTCTTCTCAAAGCAAGTTATGACTGCTCTTCTGCCAGCAGCAATGAATGCTGAGAACCTGCAACCTTTTACATGCACTGTATTAAAGAACCTCATAACTACGTCTTGGAAGAAGAGGGAGCTGCAGTCTATGGATAATGCTCAGGTTAAGCACTTCAGTAATCTGCTACCATCTGACATTCACAGACAGAAAAGTCAATGAGTTCATTCAATGATTGAAGGATTAGTATGAGTTTGGTTTTGTATCAGACTTGGCTTAAGAGGGATGAGCTGAATTCATTAGAAAATTAATTAATAAGCTTCTTCTAGTTAAAATTAGCTAATGAATTTCCAGGGTGGGGAGAGAATAAACGAACAACCCAGAAAGCAATTTTGAACCAGTCTATGTGACTGTGATTTGGAGCTCTGCATTTACAGGACATGAAAAGGAAATGAATTTGACAACTGCTTGTCTTCACCAATAAGCTCAGAAACTAATATTTCTTTGAATTGACATTTAAATTAAAAATTCAGCCCAGACATCACAATTTACTTTTGAGCTGCATCACTGGGTTTATAACCTGTGAGAGTTACCAGGTGCAGAGCTATGTGCAATCCATCACTTTTTCACCCCATCTGGAACAATCTGAGATTTCTGCCCCATCTCTGAGCCTGCACAGACATCAAAGTACAAGTACAATCCTATTTTGGGAAGAGGAGGCAAGAGGCAGCAGCAGGCCATCTGCAGAGCAGAAGAGGGGAGCTCTACAATACCCATAAACAGCTCCAGAATAGGGGTGCTACAACACACTCCATGGTAGCACCCTCTCTGACTGTGCTCAGGTCACGACAGGTGACCAGCAGCACAGCATCTTGGCCACTGACCTAATTAAAAGGCTTAAGGGTCTGAGGGAAGATAAAGAAGGGATTTTATGCCCAAATACTCTGTAAACACATGCGCACTTCGTAGCAGTTCTCGGGAGCATTACAACTATCTTCCTCTTACCTTTCATATTGCACAATCCACACTATGAAAAAACAAGTCAACTGCTGCTGTTTTGGGCTGAATTCCAGCCGGGTAGTTGACAATGACTAAAGGTAATTGAGAATAACTGTAGTATCACTGAGGTAATGGAGTTTGTCTTTTGCTTTGAGGGCTTTGTGTCTTTCCAATACATACATACACAAACATCAAGATTAGATGATGCAGTTAGTCACACAGACTGACTTATGTGCCAGGCTGACTGTAGCACATACCAGACATGAACAGCATCATTTTCCTAAAAGGTATCAGGACTGTACTGTGCACAAGTATCCTTTGTGCAAATGCAAATACAGTACTAAGACATACTGGTGAGTATTTCCAGAAGTGGTTTGTTCACCCATGAAACACTCAGGATAACAGGAGGAAAAAGACAATGAAACACAATGCTGCTTAAGAAGCAGCCAGTCAACCTTTCCAGCAGTTTGGTAAAGTTTGTGCATTCGATCACCATAAGCAGATAGATATATAGCTTTAATCTACACAGACATGTACAGTGTCTCCCAGAGAAGTACTACTTGTCATAGCACTAAAACATTTGTCATTACAGTCTTAATGAAATCTCATTCACTTCTATATTTTTTCCAGAAGAAACCCCAACTAATTCACCTTAATTGCCCAGAAAATATAATTAATTCTAGACCACACAGACTCAGTTTACTAAATTCAGGTCATGGGGTAACTGACTCTTCAATCCACTCGCCTTCATTTTAGTAACCAGTGTTAAGACTGCCAATTCAGCAATCAGTCTTGAAGACTCTTTCTGGAGGATAAAAACCTAGATTGGCCAGAATCGATGAGTACAACACTGGGTATTTAAATATGAATATTTGAATATGTTTTTAACAAGTCCCAAAACATTAATTATCTAATCTGACATGAACATGACTGATTATTAGCTAATTAGCTGAACTCAATTCATGCAAACATAAGTCAACGCATGCCATAGCTACTCTGCTTGCACCATCTGCACTGTTCACATACAAGTGCACATATCTAGCAGGAATATACTGTAAACTCGACCATGAAACTGCCACCTCACCTGTCTTTTCAAGTGCACCCAAAGCTGAGGCAGGGAACATGATCACAGCAGTGCAGAGAGCGGGAGTAAAGGTTGGACTTGATGATCTTAAAGGTTTTTTCCAGTCTAGTTGTTGTTATGATTTATGTAATACCACAGTACACAGAGGAGGCTGCAGCAGCTCAGAGTGCTGAAAGCCAGGCAGGATCTTTTAACACAGAGTTCATGGGAATTCAACAATTCCCCTTCCTTGCACTCTCTACCAAATAACTCAAAAGTGGCAGTACATCATGCTATTTTAAGATAATGGTATCACTGAGGGTAAAAATACAAGTAGTTGTTTTAAAACCCAGCAATACAGCTAAACTGCATCAAGGCTCACCCCGAAGTCCGGGTCTGACTCTGAAAGCAAGGATTTCCAAACACTGGACAAAAGAGTTAAAACAAAACGGTGAAAATGCAAGACAGCAAAGTACAGTCCAGCTACCCAAGGCATATTAAATATGCAAAAGTTTCCTTGCCTAAAAACCAGCTGCTGCTCCAGCACCCTTCGAAAGCCGGGAGCGCCCGTGTGAAATCCTCTCTTAAAGCACACTTTAAGGAGCTGTTCCAACAGCATCAACCCGTGTGAACCGATGAGGAGGCGGGCAGGATGCTGCCGAAACCCGATAGCTCAACTCCCTGGCAGCATCACAGCGGGCTGCGACACAACACGCACTAGTGTCCGTCTAGGAAGTCACTCCTCAGCTCCGCGCTCTGCCCTGCCAGGAGCACAGCCTGGCACCAGAACCACCGCCGGCACCTCGGGCGCGACGGCCACAGCCGTCTGGGCTGCCGACAGCCCTGCCCGCGCTCCTGCCTCTCCAGTGACTCCATCACCCAGGAATGGCAAGCACCTCACCCCTCGGGGCGCGGTGCTGCTGGGAGGGTAAGGGGGAGCCGCGAACGTGGGGAGGAGACGCGCTAGGAGCAGACCCTCCACCTCCCGGGACCGGCTTCCATCGCGCAGGACCGACCTGAGGACAAGCGGAGGTCAGGAGAGCTGCAGGAGGGGGACAGCGGGAGACCACGGCACTGGGGCAGAGCCGACTGGTATCGGGCACACACACACACACGCACAGACGCACACAGACAGCAATCCCTGCGGCCCCTAGTCGGATCTGATCAGCTCCTCAGTCGGCTGGCCGGGTAAAGGCAGGCTATTTTCTTTTACAAGTTAATAGAGTTAGCAGAGAGAGAGGACTGGGTTGTAGTACTTGTTACAGGCTACTCACCCGGCGCTGCAACGTCTGTGTTTCTTTAAGAGCAGAATGATCTCGCTTTGGGAAACTTATTTCTGGTTTGCTATTGTGATTTGCTAACTGGCCCAAGATCCTCTAAAATCCCAGAAAAGGCTAGGAAACTAGAAGAGACAATTTAAAAGCTGACGGTCAGGACAGGAATTTATGGAATGAAATCTTTAAGGGCAGGAGCAGATAGAGCCAGCCAGCTAACGCTTTCATGCCCTGTCTCTGACCAGCAGATTCATTTCGTGGGCAGACCAAGGCTTACAAGATGATTTAAAATACCTGCTCGTGATGATGTGCGCTCCTCTGCATCAGCTGGGAGTCCCCGGCGCAGCTAGCACGCTGCTGTGCGTTGTACTCCTCCTGCCTTTTACAGCAGACCCCTCACGATCACAATGTCGCAGTTCCCTAGGCCTTACAATCAAGTGGTTTGTTGTAAGAGAACTAAAAATAGCACTGAATTTTTTGCTGAAGCACTTGCTTGGGTGAACATAGTGCCAGCCAGCCGCGCATTAGCGAGCTGTACAGACCTTTAATATTAAATATAGCCCAGATCCTCCTGGAAATATGGCCATTGACTTTCTTCAAAAGATTTTTTTTTCTGTTAAAGGCAGCACAAAATAACTCCTGTTTCTGAATGCTAGGAGATGAAATGAGTGCAGTTGTTTCAACAATATCCTTGGGGAAAGAGTGAGTCACTTAAGCTGCTTTTATAATAAAAGATCCCTGGAGGAAGTACCTCTTCTTAGTAGTCTCAGAGCTGTTCAGAGATCCATATGCCCCCCCCCCCCTCCCCCCCCAAAAGCTTCACATTGCAACCTGGTCTAGTGGAAGGTGTCCCTGCCCATGGCAGGGGGGTTAAAACTAGATGATCTTTAAGGCTCCTTCTGACCCAAATCATTCTATGATTGCTGAATTTTTCAGTTTTGTGGTGTTTGGTTTTAATAGTTAAACACCTGATTCCACAGTAAACTTAATGCTAGCATGGGAAACAGAGCAGCATTTCATACTGATTAACACCTCAAGAGGATGATTAACAGAAGCATCTGTCCGGCAGTGCTGTTAATGAAGTCTGTGGAAAAGAGTATAAAAGTGGCCCATAACCATGCTGCATATGAAAATTTATGGTGTAGGTTGACAGGTCTAAGGAAAAAAAAAATCAGAGGGAAGTATTTTTGCAAAGCTTTTTGTTACTGTAGCCTAAAAACAATCACTGAAAACAAAGGTTGCAAAAAACGTCATTCAAGGCACAGATGTCAGTGCTGCTGCCAGTGTCCATGCTTGGATCCCAGAAGCAGATTCAGATGCAAAACTTCCACTCAGCACACATCAGACTCTCATAATCATACTGTGGCACAGGTAGATGGACCAAGAAATAAGCATGTGCAGGTGACGGCTAGCAACAACAGCTTGTGGCATTTTAAAAGGCTGGTAAAGTCACAATCATTCTCCTGGTAGTCACCAGAGCATGCCTGACAGCAAGCCAGTATATCTGAACCACAGGGAGTGAAGTCTTACTACTGTCAGTAGACATGACTCTGTATCATCTGGAAATCCAGACTCTATCACATAGCATAAACCAGTGAGCAGACAGCATCTATAACTTTAGTCTGGGCTACACAGGGTCACTATATGACTATACTTAATGACTTTGCAAGTCAGGATAAATTTGCAGGAAAATTATTCCTTCACCTCAACAAAGAAGCTGCCACTGCCAGAGAAGCTTTACAGAAGTAGCCCTCAGATACATACATATTTACATATATATATATACAAAAAGAGAGAGAAATCTATAGATATATTTTTAAAGGAAGATTTTAGGATGGAAGTAAACACTAAAAAGTCAAAGAGCTACTGGGAATATCAGAGGAGAGACACTGACTTATGTTTGTTTCACTGATTTTCACAAAAGAAGTAGAAAACCAGACAGACCAGGGTGATTATGTGGCCAGTTTGGCTGTTAATGTAAAATTGTCTGCTACGTTTTTGTTTCCCCCCATACATTTCTGAACATTGCTTTGATTTTGTTTTGCCATACGACTGCAATATTTTTGCCCTTGTGAAAGGGCTGGGAAAGTCCTTGTACTGCTTTCTACTGCTGACAGAACATGCTGCAAGGCAGCATATAATGTCTATACAGTAACAGAGGTAGCCACAAACATAATCTTCATTCCTTCTCCACTCCCCAGCTATTACTGATAGGAGACAAGGGGCATTAACAGAGCACAAAATTCCCACTAATTTAGCCTCACTTTGCCATCTGTTACTTCCCATAAGTTCATCCTAATGAGAAACTACTTCAAAACACATCTGAGGACCAGCTGCACCCAATGAAGTCACCAGAGGAGGAGAATGTTCTCCTCCCAGTACATCACACTCTGATGCTACTCAGGAGCTCCTTCCCCTACGGAAATCAAGGGGAATGCTGCCATCAATATGAACTCAGCCCTGGGTTACTACCTTTTGCAGTCATGTTGACCAAATATCCCCCTCAATATTGTTCTTCTCAATAATTCATAACACTCTACCCAGTCACAGGGGTATTTCCCATCCCTCAGGCCTAAGCAGACAGCTTTCTGCAGCTGTTTCTCCTGCAGTGTGTTTGTATATGGAATGATCATAGAATACCAGGTTGGAAAGGACCTCAAGGACCATCTGGTTCAACCTTTCTTGGCAAAAGCAGAGTCTAGACAAAATGTCCCAGCACCCTGTCCAGCTGAATATTAAAGATGTCCAATGTTGGGGAATTCACCAATTCCTGAGGAGATTATTCCAATGGCTGATAGGTCTCATTGTGAAAATTTTTCTTATCCAATTGGAATCTCCCCAGTAGTAACTTGTACCCATTACTCTCATCTTTTCCATGTGACTCCTTGTAAAAAGGGATTCTCCATCTTTGTAGCCACCCTGTAAATGCTGGAACATGGTGATAAGGTCTCCCTGGAGCCTTCTTTTCCTGAGGCTGAACACACCCAGTTCTCTCAGCCTTTCCCCTCACATGGCAGGCTTCTTGGTCCTTGGCTCATCTTTGTGGCCCTTCTCTGGACCCTCTCCAGCCTGTCCATGTCTTTTTTGTAGAGTGGGGACCAAAACTGAACACGGCATTCCAGGTGTGGTCTGAAAAGAGCCAAGTACAGTGGGGTAATCATAGAATCATAGAATAGTTAGGGTTGGAAAGGACCTTAAGATCATCTAGTTCCAACCCCCCTGCCAGGGGCAGGGACACCTCACAGTAAACCATGTCACCCAAGGCTATGTCCAATCCAGCCTTGAACACTGCCAGCAATGGAGCATTCACAACTTCCCTGGGTAAACCATTCCAGTGCCTCACCACCCTTACAGTAAAGAATTTCTTCCTCATATCCAATCTAAACTTCCCCTGTTGAAGTTTGAACCCATTACCCCTTGTCCTATCACTACAGTTCCTCATGAAGAGTCCCTCCCCAGCATCCCTATAACCCCCCTTCAGATACTGGAAGGCTGCTATGAGGTCTCCACACAGCCTTCTCTTCTCCAGGCTGAACAGACCCAACTTTCTCATCCTGTCTTCATAAGGGAGGTGCTCCAGTCCCCTGATCATCCTCGTGGCCCTCCTTTGGACTTGTTCAAAAACTTCCATGACCTTTTGATGTTGAGGACACCAGAACTGCACACATTACTCCAAGTGAGGTCTCACGAGAGCAGAGGAGAGGGGCAGGATCACCTCCCTCCACCTGCTGGTCATGCTCCTTTTGATGCAGCCCAGGATACGGTTGGCTTTCTGGGCTGCGAGCGCACACTGAAGCCGGCTCATGTTCATTTTCTCATCGACCAACACCCCCAAGTCCTTCTCTGCAGGGCTGCTCTGAATCTCTTCTCTGCCCAACCTGTAGCTCTGCCTGGAATTGCTCCCACCCAGGTGTAGGACCTTGCACTTGTCATGCTTAAACTTCATCAGGTTGGCATCAGCCCACCTCACAAGCATGTCAAGGTCCCTCTGGATGGCATTCCTTCCCTCCAACATATCAATCAAACCACACAGCTTGGTGTCATCGACAAACTTGCTGAGGGTGCACTCAATCCCACTGTCCATGTCACCAACAAAGATGTTGAACAAGACCGATCCCAACACCGATCCCTGAGGGACTCCACTCGTAACTGGTCTCCAGATGGACATTGAGCCATTGAGCACAACTCATTGCATGCGGCCATCCAGCCAGTTCTTTATCCACCGAGTGGTCCACCTATCAAATTGATGTCTCTCCAACTTAGAGACAAGGATGTCATGTGGGACAGTGTCAATCGCGTTGCACAAGTCCAGGTAGATGACAGCAACTGCTCTACTCCTGTCCATCAGTTCCATAGCCCCATCATAGAAGGCCACCAGATTGGTCAGGCAGGATTTCCCCTTAGTGAAGCCATGCAGGCTGTCACCAACCACCTTGTTGTTTTTCATGTGCCTTAGAAGGCCTTCCAGGAGAATCTGCTCCAAGATTTTGCCAGGCACAGAGGTGAGGCTGACTGGTCTGTAGTTCCCCAGCTCATCCATTTTCCCCTTCTTGAAAATGGGGGTTAGGTTTCCCTTTTTCCAGTCATCGGGAAATTCACCTGACTGCCATGATTTTTCAAATATGATGGACAGTGGCTTAGCAACTTCATTTGCCAGCTCCTTCAGGACCCAAGGATGGATTTCATCAGGTCCCATGGACTTGTATACGTTTAGGTTCCGAAGATGGTCTCGAACCAGATCCTCTCCTACAGTGGGCCCAGGGTCTTCATTCTCACTGTCCCTGCGTCTACCTTCCAAGACTTGGGTGGTGTGGTCAGAGCATTTTCCAGTGAAGACTCAGGCAAAGAAGTCATTCAGAACCTCAGCCTTCTCTAAATCCATGGTAGCCAGTTCTCCCGATAGCTTCTGGAGAGGGCCCACATTGTCCCCATCCTGTCTTTGATTTGCAGTGTACCTACAGAATCCCTTCCTGTTATCCTTAACATCCCTAGCCAAGTTTAATTCTAACTGGGCCTTAGCTTTCCTAACCTGGTCCCTAGCTTCCCAGACAACATCCCTGTATTCTTCCCAGGCCACCTGTCCTTGCTTCCACCTTTTAGAAGCCTCTTTTTTCCTTCAAATTTTCCTCAGCAGCTCCTTATCCATCCAAGGAGGTCTCCTGGCCCTCCTGCAGCATTTCCTTCTAGTAGGGACGTATCGCTCCTGAGCTTGCAGCAGGTGATCTTGAATATCAACCAAGAGTCTTGGATCCCCTGCCCTCTAGGGCTATATCCCATGGAATCTTCCTGAGCAGGTTCCTGAAGAGGCCAAAGTCTGCTCTCTTGAAGTCCAGGGCAGTGAGCTTGCTGCACACTCTTCTCACTGTCCTGAGGATCTCAAATTCGACCATCTCATGATCGCTGCAATCAAGGCTGCCCTGGAGCGTCACATTTCCAACCAGCCGTTCCCTGTTGGTGAGGACAAGGTGCAGCATGGCACCTCTCCTTGTCGGTTCCTCTATTACTTGCAGAAGGAAGTTGTCCTCCACACAATCGAGGAACTTCCTGGATTGCTTGTGCCAGGCCGTACCATCCCTCCAACAGTTATCACGGTGTTTGAAGTCCCCCATGAGAATAAGGGCCTGCGAGCGTTAGGCTATTCCTATCTGTCTATAGAGCGCTTCATCCACAGAGTCCTCTTGGTCAGGCGGTCTGTAACAGATCCCCACAATAATGTCTCCCATTGCTTTAACTCTGATCCACAAACTCTCTGTTGACTGATCACCTGTCCTCAGACAGAGTTCCATACTCTCCAACCTATCCCTAACATAAATAACAACTCCCCCTCCCCGCCTACTGGGCCTGTCTTTCCTAAAGAGCCTGTAAACTTCCATTCCAACACACCAGTCATAGGAACCATCCCACCATGTTTCTGTGACGCCTATGATATCATACCCCCATAGACGCGCACATATCTCTAATTCCTCCTGTTTGTTCCCCATGCTGCGGGCATTTGTACAAAGGCATCTGAGCTGAGCTCCAGTAGATAATGACATCTTTATTTCTGCTGGTGGTGTCCATGTTGGTGCATCCCAGCATCCTGTTGGCTTTATTTGCCACAGCAGCACCCTGTTCACTCACATTGAGCTGCTTGTCCACCAGGACCTCCAGGTCACTTTCCACAGAGCTCCTCCCCAGCCAGGTGGATCCCAGCCTGTGTTGCAGTCCTGGATTATGTTTTCCAGGTACAAGACTTTACACTTGTCCTTGTTGAACTTCATAAGGCTCCTGTTAGCACCCTCTTCCAGCCTATCTTCTCTCTTCCAAAGTATACACTTCCCCTCTCAGTTTGGTATCATCATCAAACTTCATTAGTGTACAACTGATCCCATTTCCAAATCACTTATGGAGACACTGAACAGCGCTGGGCCCAATATTGATCCCTGGGAGACCCCACTAGTGACAGGTTGCCAGTTTGAAGCATGATACAGAACATGATTCCATATTCTGAAGGACTGGTCTGGTAAGTCAAGAAAACCCTCAACAAGTGCACAACTAATGCTTAAAACCTATTCAGTGTCCAAATCACAACTTTGAGTCTTCACACCATGTAAAAGGCAAAAGAGTGAGTTACACTTGGGCTACCTCATCCTTTTTGGAGGCTAGGGCTTTTTAAAAATAGTTTCTAAAGCACAGGAGTTGGCTCCTGATCAAGCACAGCAACTCAAGAAGATAAACACTTTCTGTGTGTGAATGGTGAATTACACATTTCACATAAACAAGTCAATAGCCTCACAAGACACACTACATGAAAGATCAGGCTCTCAACTTCTGAATTCCCTCAATAAAAATTACACAATAAATAGCCTTCTACCTTTCCTGAAGTTCATGGAAAAGGTAAGAAATCCTTCTCTGTTCCCTTTGTTTTCTCACACTTCTGCTCTCCGCTGCTCCAGGGAAGATTTAGAGCACTCTTCCATAAACAGCACATGTTCCTGTGTTCTGCCCCAGCACCAGTCACAGCACTGTGGGGCTGCGTTCCTGGAGTTTTTGGACATCAGTTGACCCTGCCTGGGCAGGGAGCAGCTGTGTGTGTAGGTGGGCAGGGAACAAGGGGAGGGACACGGAGATGGGAAACTTACCAGCTTTGCTGCCTGCAAATGTCACGATGCCAACTGCGGCTCCCTGTGTCCAGACTCTTTAACAACTTTTCCTCTCCTGCCAGCTGGCTGGGATAAGGGAGGGCTGTTTTGCTGGACATCTTGCTTTCTCTCCTGGTACCATCACCAACAATAAATTACATTTCTTACCCAGTGAAACAGACTGTTTAGTAAATTCTGCTCTGCCTCTATGGCCTGGAGTCTGCCACTTGAAGTGTTTGCTTCGTGTTTCCAACATCCCTTTGTTATTACTTGTGAGACTGTAACCGAGCACACTGGGATTATTTTTAATACTTCATGTGACTTCAGAAAGCTTTTTTTATTTTCACAGCGCATGCTTAAATGGGACTCGAGCCTCTTCCTCCCTTCAGTTTTAGTAGTTTAAGGCAGGAACTTTTTCAGAGGTGCCAGCTGGGCTACACCCATGCAAAAAGGCAGCAACACCCAGAAATGTGAATTATAAGGATCATACACTAATGTAAACTTAACTGTCCAGCATATCCCTTGTGTTTTATGACATAAATTTAATAATATGATCACATATATATTAGAGAATGAGGCCTGAAGGAAGACAGTGTAGGTTCTTACAGAATACTTCTGAGGTGAACCTTTAAGATACCCATCAATCCCCACTGCTTAGAGAATTTAGTGCGACAAGAACACTTTAGGTTCTTTGTTAAAAACTCCTAGAAGATGTAGGGATGTCCAGGTTTGAATCTCCACATTATCAGCAAGCCTTGCCAAAAATCTCTATTGAAAGTAAAGCTTTCAGCTTGGTCCTCAATGTTACTAAAAGCAGCACTACGATGACAAGCATTATTAGACATTTCTATAAGAAGCTTAACTGTTCTTTCAATTGAACTCTGCTGGATAAAACTGTGCTATACAAGTTCCTTGGGAAGGTGAAAAGTTAGTCACATGCACAACCATAACTGCAAACTGAACGATGTATCAAGAGGGAGATGAGATTACACTCACAGAAAATGAGAATCAGGCACAAAAAATATTTCCTATGAGATACATATGCAGCATCTGGTTTTGCATATTCTAACACAGAAATGAATCTTCCCGAGTGCTTTCCTCCATTTCCTTCCAAATTTACCGCAGTTCACATCTAGTTCATCTGATATGTAAGAAGTGAACCTTTCTCCACTTGTTTGTGCATTTGGGGTTTAAGCTGCTTATAATCACGAAGCCCGCAGGGATGCCCAAGTAACTCGAAATATGACACGCTGAGATCTTCTTGTGGAAGCTTCTGTCAGCTGTACCATGTGAAGGGCTCTCAGCTGCATAACCATTTAAGTTGCCCAATTACATTTCTGGCTGCTCTTTTGCCTTGCAGCTTAGAGAAACCTTCTCCAGGAGCTAGGTCACAAGAAGGTATTGCAAAATATGCTGCTTTTCGAACAACTTACTCCAAAGGGGAATAGAGACATGAGAAATGTTATAGCAGGTCTGGAAGAAAACAGCAGGAAAATATTTTGCTGTTGTAATCCATAAGGACAACATCTTCTCTGACTACCTCTTATATCTGTTTGTTAAATTTGACATGCACAGGTTCATAAACACAAATATATACGCAAATTACACTGCAGACATTAAGTCACTTTCAGTTTTGATGCTGGGAAAGTATGGTGTTTGTGTGCTGCATCTGTCTTCTTGATATAAGCAAACACCAGCTGTTACTTGCTTGGTTTTAAAATGAGTAAACAAAAATCTATTAATTAAATGGGGAACTGATAAAGCTTAGATGCAGATTCAAAACTTATTACACAATCATGTCAATTGTGAGTCAAGGAGAGCACGAGACAAGATGGATACTCCAGTATATTCTCTGTAGTAGTAACCTGGCACTTTATTTACACATGCCTTTAACATCTTGTCTGATATAACCAAGCATGGACTTTGGTATCTCATGTGCTAAAGTAAAACTGAGTCACATATATGCTGAGATGTGGACATATGCTTCCTCCACCTGTGTCTCCCTCTGCAACACAGTGAAATGCTTGTGACAGCACTGTCTTGGTTTCAAACCCAGAGATGAAATCAGAAAATAAGCAGAGGTTCTGAAGATGAACATGGTTTTGAGGTTTGACCATGAAAAATAACCTCTTTGGTGAGCCAGAAAAACAAATTACTTGCTCTTACATGGAAAACAAAACTTCCGAAAAATCTTTGCTTTGGGAAACACAAACAGCACATCCTGCAAGACAGAGGGTTTGTTTCCCAGCAATTTGTCCAACAGCTCAGTGACATGTGCCACTAGGATGGTAAAGTTCATCTGCAAATATCACATCCAGCTGTTTAAAGATGTTCCCTCCTGGGCCATCAGTTCAAATACAAACCTGTTCTGAAATAACTGAAAGTTGCCATAGCCTTACCTCTGCGAAGCAGCTCTTATAAAAAGAGACAGTGGTTCACAACCATTGCTGCTGGAGAAGCATCACTGTAAAAATTACTGTGATCAGTAACGCCTTGATACTCAGCTCAATAAAAGAAGCCAGGGGCAGGGCACATGTAGTAGATGGATTCTGTCCTATGATTTCTTCTTGTTCTGGACAGGGGCTTACAGGAGATGAGACATAGAATCATAGAATAGCTAGGGTTGGAAAGGACCTTAAGATCATCTAGTTCCAACCCCCCTGCCAGGGGCAGGGACACCTCACACTAAACCATGCCACCCAAGACTCTGTCCAACCTGGCCTTGAACACTGCCAGCAATGGAGCATTCACAACTTCCCTGGGTAAACCATTCCACTGCCTCACCACCCTTACAGTAAAGAATTTCTTCCTCATATCCAATCTAAACTTCTCCTGTTGAAGTTTGAACCCGTTACCCCTTGTCCTATCACTACAGTCCTTCATGAAGTCCCTCCCCAGCATCCCTATAACCCCCCTTCAGATACTGGAAGGCTGCTATGAGGTCTCCATGCAGCCTTCTCTTCTCCAGGCTGAACAGCCCAAACTTTCTCATCCTATCTTCATGCGGGAGGTGCTCCAGTCCCATGATCATCCTCGTGGCCCTCCTTTGGACTTGTTCAAAAACTTCCATGTCCTTTTGATGCTGAGGACACCAGAACTGCACACATTACTCCAAGTGAGGTCTCACGAGAGCAGAGGAGAGGGGCAGGATCACCTCCCTCCACCTGCTGGTCATGCTCCTTTTGATGCAGCCCAGGATATGCTTGGCTTTCTGGGCTGCGAGCGCACACTGAAGCCGGCTCATGTTCATTTTCTCATCGACCAACACCCCCCAAGTCCTTCTCTGCAGGGCTGCTCTGAATCTCTTCTCTGCCCAACCTGTAGCTCTGCCTGGGATTGCTCCCACCCAGGTGTAGGACCTTGCACTTGTCATGCTTAAACTTCATCAGGTTGGCATCAGCCCACCTCACAAGCATGTCAAGGTCCCTCTGGATGGCATTCCTTCCCTCCAACATATCAATCAAACCACACAGCTTGGTGTCATCGACAAACTTGCTGAGGGTGCACTCAATCCCACTGTCCATGTCACCCACAAAGATGTTGAACAAGACCGATCCCAACACCGATCCCTGAGGGACTCCACTCGTAACTGGTCTCCAGATGGACATTGAGCCATTGAGCACAACTCATTGAATGCAGCCATCCAGCCAGTTCTTTATCCACCGAGTGGTCCACCTATCAAATTGATGTCTCTCCAACTTAGAGACAAGGATGTCATGTGGGACAGTGTCAAACGTTTTGCACAAGTCCAGGTAGATGACAGCAACTGCTCTACCCCTGTCCATCAGTTCCATAGCCCCATCATAGAAGGCCACCAGATTGGTCAGGCAGGATTTCCCCTTAGTGAACCCATGCAGGCTGTCACCAACCACCTTGTTGTTTTTCATGTGCCTTAGAAGGCCTTCCAGGAGAATCCGCTCCAAGATTTTGCCAGGCACAGAGGTGAGGCTGACTGGTCTGTAGTTCCCCAGCTCATCCATTTTCCCCTTCTTGAAAATGGGGGTTAGGTTTCCCTTTTTCCAGTCATCGGGAAATTCACCTGACTGCCATGATTTTTCAAATATGATGGACAGTGGCTTAGCAACTTCATTTGCCAGCTCCTTCAGGACCCAAGGATGGATTTCGTCAGGTCCCACGGACTTGTATACGTTCAGGTTCCTAAGATGGTCTCGAACCAGATCCTCTCCTACAGTGGGCCCAGGGTCTTCATTCTCACTGTCCCTGCGTCTGCCTTCCAAGACTTGGGTGGTGTGGTCAGAGCATTTTCCAGTGAAGACTCAGGCAAAGAAGTCATTCAGAACCTCAGCCTTCTCTAAATCCATGGTAGCCAGTTCTCCCGATAGCTTCTGGAGAGGGCCCACATTGTCCCCATCCTGTCTTTGATTTGCAGTGTACCTACAGAATCCCTTCCTGTTATCCTTAACATCCCTAGCCAAGTTTAATTCTAACTGGGCCTTAGCTTTCCTAACCTGGTCCCTAGCTTCCCAGACAACATCCCTGTATTCTTCCCAGGCCACCTGTCCTTGCTTCCACCTTTTAAAAGCCTCTTTTTTCCTTCAAATTTTCCTCAGCAGCTCCTTATCCATCCAAGGAGGTCTCCTGGCCCTCCTGCAGCACTTCCTTCTAGTAGGGATGTATCGCTCCTGAGCTTGCAGCAGGTGATCCTTGAATATCAACCAAGAGTCTTGGGTCCCCCTGCCCTCTAGGGCTATATCCCATGGAATCTTCCTGAGCAGGTTCCTGAAGAGGCCAAAGTCTGCTCTCTTGAAGTCCAGGGCAGTGAGCTTGCTGCACTCTCTTCTCACTGTCCTGAGGATCTCGAATTCGACCATCTCATGATCACTGCAATCAAGGCTGCCCTGGAGCGTCACATTTCCAACCAGCCCTTCCCTGTTGGTACTCTCTGCTCTTTTAAGACTTGTGGGTGTGTTTTCTGTTACCTGACAACTCTCAGACACACTTGGCAATACTGTAATTTTTGCTGGGCTATGCTAAATCAGATGCTGACAACCACTGTTTTCCTAAGAGAGTGGAAACATACTTCCTTAAAAGTGCTGTGCCTTTTTGCCTCATCTGTGGGACCTTCAAGAGTCCTGCAGAAAACTGTGACTTACAGCTAATTTATAATAATTCATAGATCACACATATGGAACCTGATGCCGGAAGAGACCTGTCTTATCCTGTGTAACTTGGTCTCTGTCAGGAGATAACTACTGTTCCTTTCCCATTAAGACATGTAATGTAAGCTTATATTTATTCCAAAATTTCCGAGAGAAAAGAACAGCAATAAGGGGATTATTAGCTGTGTACCATTTCCCAACTCACAGACACATCATCTGCAACTTGACAGCTAGGATCAGTAGGTTATTCCAGAGACATGGACTCAACAGCAAGCTAGAAGGTAAAGCTAAATTTCTGTACTTTGCATTGCTCTACCTTTGAGAAAGGGGCAACAGAAAACACAGAGAGCAGGCAGAAACCTTACTTCTGTTCACTGATGTGCTTTTGTGCACTGTATAAGCAGAGACAGAAGAATACTAGTGAATACTCATTTTCCATAGTCCTCATAGGTAAATACTAGAATAATAAGGATCTACTGGGCATTAACCACTGTCTTCCATGGAGTAAAACAAGAGAACAGTTATTCCTATGCCTAATGTTAATAAAATATGTTTGAGAAAGGAATTATATAAACATAAACAGAGGATTCCTCTAGGCTGCAGTAAGCAGATAAATATTTTTATCCCCTTTCCACAGATAGCAAAATTAATGCAACGAGGCAACAATGATATCTAAAGCAGACCTGAGAGAGGCAGATCCAAGAACAAATGCATTTGTTCCCTAGCCGCTGCCACTACTCACTCCACCACTGCTGCTCCATTGCTAACTAGGTTAAAATAAATCATGTATTTCTTTAGCCCAGCATAGAGGTGCCCTCAGCACACATCCCTGTTCTGCAGTGAACATGTGGGATAGCTACGATCTTATTTCCAATTTGACTTGCTGAGGTGCAGTATGGGGTGGGCATCCCTGAGGGATTCTAGAACTTAACCACTCCAAAGAGCCTCCTACCTCGACAGCCCATTTTTGCTGGCTGTTGGAGCTCTCTTGTCTCTCACTGCACAACTTTTGGCAGCTACTCAGAAAACCCCTCATTTCTTCGTGAGTCCAGAGAAGAAGTTATGAGTATCCTACAAAGGGCAGGATCAAAACATGCTGAGAACTGAGCCCTGTCACAAAACATCTCGTCTTCTTGTCAGCACTCTATGAGGGATCAATTTTACACACAAACAGAAGCTTCGGCATAGATTCACAGCTCAAATGATATTTATGGGCTTTTTACTTAAACAGGGCTGGTTAGAGCCTTCCACCAAGCTATGCTCCCCTGACCTCTGCAGCAGGTTCACTGCAACCCTGACATCTGTGGACAGGAACACAAGATGCAGTTTCACTTTCTCCTTTGGGAAACAAGAATGTGAATTTTTATACTGTAATCACCCCTGAACCAATCCAGTATACTTCCAAGCTCAGCATGGTCTCTGTTTGGATAACCATTTCCTATACTTTCCTCAATTGCACACTTTTCCAGGGACAACTGAGAAAAGGTGAAAAAGGGGAAAGCAATTGTGCTTGTCCCTTTCACCCCAAAGATGTAATCCTTATGAAGTGTAGAGAAACTGAGGCACCCTGAAAGCTCCTATGTCCTACATGCACTTGTGTCTATTACAAGCATATTGGGAACTTCGAGGAACTAAGCAAAATCAAACTCAACTCTGGGTTAAGGAGGATTAATCTCTCCATGTGACACACATACAATCCACAAGCACCCACAAAGCCTTGGCTTAGGTGTTCTACATGTGCCAATATCATGCACACTATCACACCAGGAGACATTAACTGTTTACTAACAATTGGAAACAGACAGTACTATTTTTTGAAGGATCAATAATGAAAACTTTTTCAACCAGTGCAGTTGTACCATGACAGGCAACCTTCAGAACGGTACAACATGCAGGATACGTTGCGTCCTGTAAAAATCCCTTAAATAATTTCAACTGGAGTAAGAGTACTTCAAAAGCATACATGGATTTCTCACTAATGCTACAAATAGAGCATTTCCAAACTGCAGATGTGCATTCACTATCAGAAGTTTCCCTTAATTTTGTGTATTCTTTTCTACTCCATTCCTTGGCTTTATACCTATGTCTAGTAGCACATCACCTCTTCGTCTGATGCTCATATTGCTTTTTCTTTAAAGCCTACCCAGGAAAAACATGTACACAGGCATGGTATTACAGCCAGATTAACAGCACTTATAAAACCCCAGTGTCCTTCCACCTACTAGGTGAGCTACAGTCCGGCATCATCAGATTTACAAACAAACCTGTCTTAGCTGACATCCTTTATACAAACTGAAACAGCTCAAAAATTCCTGCAGTTACAGTGATTACAGAAAAACTGAGAAGAAAATCAGTGAAAGTCGTGGGCGTTTTCCAGGAAGTTTGTTACCTCTTCGACAAAAGGTGGCCTAGCTGGCCAAAGAGAAGCTAGGTCCTAGTGTTGTGTTAGTAAAACAAGACTTAATAGCAAATGCAAAGTTGTAAAAGGAGAATCATGCAGCTCAGAAATGAGATGCTGCAATATACATCTTGTTACAAATACTTAAAGCCTGACACTTCAGCTTAGTAACCCCAGTGCTCTAGGGTCATCCTGAGAATAACTGGGGCATCACTGAAATATACCCTAAATCTAAGAAGCTGCAGAGAAAATTACAAATATAATCCACGCAGATGGCACGATCTTATCAAAATTTAACATGTCAATCTGCTCATTTAATTAAAACCCTTTCCCTCTCCATGGTTAATGGCAGGTCGGTACAGCAGAAATGGCACCAAAGCAGATGTTAGTAGATTTGTCAAAGCTGCAGGATGATTGCTCTGACTACAGTGTCTTTTGAAGGACTACGCTATTTACATTCCTACTGATCTCTCATGTCAAATCTTGTAAATATTACTTCTCCATTGGCTGCTCTACAGAACAGTGTAAGCCAAGTTCCTTGGTGAAAGTCACTTGCTTTGAGAAAACACCGTATGATTAGAGGCAGCCTTTTTTAAGATTTCAGGAGAAAAACCTTTAATCATGAAAAGCATGCTTTAATTTTCAATAGGCCTTTCTCCATTTTTTCTTTTATCTTAACTGTTCCCATGAAAAACTGCAGTCATGAGTTAAAACTGGAAAAAAAGAACTCGGAGATCAGCTTGGCTAAGACAAGGGAAGGCCTGTATCATAAATTCACATTTTAGTGGTACCAAGAGCATCCATAGGGAAGTGAAATCTGCACTGTGTAACCTGCTGTTCAAACCAGACCTGTAATCCATGTATGATCAACCCCTTCTGTGCAGAGCAGATCTGGGCAAGGAAAGGCAGAGAAGTGCCAGCAAGCTTTTGCCCCAGGGACTGAACCACATGAATGAAATGTTTTTGAAACATTTGCATTACAAAAAACAGTCTAGTTACCAATGAAGGCAAAATTAATTGCCAGCAATGTCAAAGGGACACAACTCTTTGAATGAAGTGTGACCCTACACTCTTGTTTATGGAGGGCATCTGAATTGGTGTTAAGACAATACTACATTTTGATGGGGTAACATTTTCTTTCCCAGCTAGGCAAGTTATGCTTCCGAAAGCTAAAATATGCGACGCATCATAGTGAACAGTTTTATCTCAAAATACTGCTCAAAGAGACAGAGGCACACAGGAATGCTGCAGGGTCGGACACACAATGGAGAAGGGCAAGGAGCTTTCAAAAGAAACAGTCAGGGCTGCCAATTTGCAAAGAAGGCACTGTGCAGAAGTGCCATCCTCTCTTACCAGAGATCTGCTATCTGAACAAAGACCATTTCAGGCAAATTTTATCTTTTTTGTGATTCCATGCAAAAGCTCTTGAATCAGAGATGCTCAGAGGCAATAAGAACTATAGTTTATGGAAGCAGTGTTAACAGAGATATTACCTATCTTCCATAAGAATTGCTCAGTGAACTTCTCAAATTCAGTTGCCATCACTTCAGTTTATTGGTATGAAAATCAAAGGAGTTAGACAGTAAGTGGCTCACTTGATTTCAAGTGAATATTAGAAGGTAAGAGTCTGAAAAACTACTTGGGTTCACATTTAGGTGATTCAAAAGCTGCAAACGTAAAGTTATGCTTCATAGTAGTAGGGATGGTGCAAAAAGAGGAACAAAACCTTAAAAGGACCTGAAATGATCTTCAGCATCTTCTAACATAACTGATACCCCCAAACCCATTTATGAAAATTACTGTACAACTTCACTTTGTCCTTTTACACCCACCTTTGTGCATCCCATTGCTCACATTTAGCTGATGGTGTGGATGGCCAGAGAAGATGTGGCTGCCCCATATCTGGAAGTATTCAAAGCTAGGCTGGATGGGGCTTTGACCTATGTGGTCTAGTGGAAGGTGTCCCTGCCCCATGGCAGGGGAGTTGAAACTAGATAACCTTTAAGGTCACTTCCAACTCTCACCATTCTATGATTCAATGAAATACCAAGTCATTTGACATTTTCTAAGCATGCACTTATACAGAACTATCAAATGAACCGCCTCCTTCTGAACGTTCTCTTGCAGTTGGGTTTTAAGATTTTGCTTAACATCAGCCCTGCCTTGCTTGGCCCTAGCCTCCCTTCATTTCAGCAGGCAGGGTCTGCCATGCCTGCAACACAAGGAAGGAAGAAATGAACTATTAGTTCATACAGAGAAACACATAGTGGATGTCTTCAGGAGGTAGAAAAGATTTCTTTTCAGCCCAGGAATGATTTTTATCTTGCAGGAGCATGGGGATGAGCAGTTCATAGGTGGTTGATTAAAACATAAAAGAGCAGGAATAAAAGGGTGGTCTGACCCTGCTCAGCCACTGTAAGGAAGCCAGCCAGTGCTCCAGATGTAGGCTGGGGATTCACAGACCACTAGTTACTCTGCCATCATGGATCCCTAAGTGTGCCTTATACGCACAGTAACTTTTTCCTGCCCAAAGCTAATGTACTGAGAGACAATATAAAGGAAATGAACATGGAGTAAATTCCCTGATGAATTAGGGACTAGTTATTATATAATTACTATAATTTCAGCTGCAGTAACTCCTTTCTCATTAAGCACTTATGCTTAGCTACTTTATAACAAAATCCAACTGTACTCAGCTCTTAGAGAAGATAGACTATCTTTTTGCAGAACAGGACGTAATGCTGAGATGTCCACATCTAAGAGAGCTGGTAAATTATTCCTTCGTTTTCAAGTTTACTGAACACAACTGTGTACTTCTGTCTCAGAAAACTAAGACCCTATGCAATCACTTAATTTCTTCTTGCTTCTTAGCATAAATGGGTATAAATATTTCATGAACCATAAATGTTTCAAGAAAAAGATAAATGTTGAGCAATTACAAATGTAATCTTCCTCCATTTTAATGTGATATCTATTTGCACTAAGGGCAGATGGATCACTTGAAACATTATGCATCTGCAGTAAGTGGCGTGGTACCCAGTTCTGCTCCCTGTCCTTTCAAAAACATAGTAAAGATATTATTTGTTTGCTAATTTAATAACAGAATTAAAAATAATTCTTATAAGTAGATGTGCATCCAGTTGTCCTAGCTTTGATGTAGGGGTGACCATCCGAATCAATGTCTGTTAACAGAAGAATTAGCCTTGCTGGGAAATAGCTGAACAGTAATTTCCTTGGATGCTGTATAAAGTACATAATTGGGAGTAATAAAAGAAGATGTGAGTGTAGGGAAGCGTATGTTACACTGCACTTCTCAAACGTAGGTGGTAAGTAAAATGAACTCAGATCATCACTGTGCTGCTTTGATCTTGTACAGGATAAGAAAGCGTCTTGTGAAATGGTTCTAACATACCCCTATTAGCTCTACAACCATCTGCACCTTCCCCTAAAACACTCATGGGTGCAAGAGATGCACACATCACTGTTGGTCCAAGGAGGGCTGAGCCTTACGAAGGAGCCAAGCAAGGGCAGGTACCCCAAACGCATGCACAAGGAGATGCTGTGGGCTCTGCTCCCAAAAGGTGGAAGATGAAAAACAACTTGTCAAGTGGAGAATGGGCAATGGGGTACTTCAGTGGCAGTCCACGTACCCCAACGCTGCCCATCCCCACTTAGCCAATACACCATTGCTACTCTTCCACTGTTACCTTGTGCAACTCATTACTCGTGGAGTGACCCACAGAGCCAGTTCTGCTTTTCAATGCACTTAACTGACCTGATGCTGGAGATCCCTCCCAGTTCTAAACTATTACCTTCTTTGATCTGGACAAGGGAAGGAAATACGCTACATTCATAGACTTGATACCTGTTAAAATAATGAAAAAACCCAAAAGAGTATTTAGGTAATTGATACTAGTAAGGGGCTTTTTTTGTTTGTTTTGTTAATTGGAAGCTCATTCAAACACTTTCTTCACCTCTGGGAAAAAGATTTCCAGTAAGAGTTTCAGAAAGCTCAAGCTGATTTTGTTTACTTTAAGAGAAGATAAAAAAAGGAAGGAAAAAAAAAATCAGTACAGGACAGAGCAACCTCTCAGGGACATCTTATTTTACTTCACAGAAAGAACAAGCATATCCCCAAACCACTGCGTTACTCTGACAGAAGTCAGGCCAATTTTTTTTTCCTTTCTTTGGTACATATGCTCTGGAGGAGCAAGACATCTTGAACTTTGGGGTTTAGTGAGTGTTCAGCTGTAAAGTCATCTAATTATGCAGTCAAATCCTTTAGGAGTCAGTAGACTACTGAATTTTCAGTGCATATATATCCATATGCAGCAATGTGAATGTGAAGAGAGAATCTAAATTACCATTTATCATGTTATTAAAATAACTCCCAGCAAAGCTACCTTTTCCATCAAGAGCAATGTCTGGTATGATTAAAAAAATACCTGAATGAAATATCATTTACCTGTTCACAATTTCTAATGCCACTTACACTTGCTTTTCTTTGAATTTAGCCACTGAAACTTAGTGAAGGCAGTCTGCTCGCTTACAGCATGATGTCAACACACTTGCATTGCACATACTGGCTTGAGAATCTCATAATTCTATATTACTCCACTATGACTTTTGATAATTATAGTAACAATAAAAAAGGTTAAACAAAACCAGAAAACTTGCAAGAGAAGGTAGAAGACAGAAAATAGTTAAGGAAGTGATCTCAGATCACTCAGGATTTATTACGCTGTAGGATTCATTACTTTCACAGATGCAATGTTTGATAGCCTGAATTCCAAGATTCAGCAATTTTAGTGGAAAGAATTTGTAATAAGCCATGGGAACTGCTGGATTTGCGGCAATTAAGCATAGGCATGGGAAAAGATGTAATGCTATGTGGTGACAGGCAGTTCGAGGTATTGTGCTAATCAAAGTCTTGCTGATATTATGCTTAAAATGAACATTTTTTTTGTGGAGCCTCTAGCAAATGGAAGACATTCGAGGAAATAAATAAAGCAATCTCTTTTGCTCTTTGGAGAGGTGTACACCTCTGGGATTTTGTCCCTAAAAAATGTATTTGTCAGCTGCCCATCATGACCCATAACTCAATTTATTTATTATTATTTCTTAATGTAAAGCAGCATAAGTTTCTCTTTTTCCCAGAACATTTCTGCTAAGAGAAGATTAAAACATCTCCTGAGATCTGAACACTTGTAGTTAATGTTTTAAAGCGAAGCTAGTGGCGGCTGCTGATCGCTCAAACTACCACCATTTTACCTGACATATTAACTTAGGGCATTTCTTACAGGAATATAAAACATGATTTTCTTCTAACACCAGTTTAATCCTATCTCTTCTTTTATTCCTTTTAATTAAGTGATAAAAGACAAAAAATAAATGTATGACTTGGCATGGATTTGCTGTCGCTCTCCTCTCTCAGATGCAATAGTCGGATTATACCTGCTGTCTGAAAACACAGCAAAAAGCAAGTGGCTTTCTAACATGCTAGTAATCCCACGCTAACTTTCAAAATACTGTGCAAGAACAGTAGCAGCAGGGAGCAGAGGATGGCACAGCTTTTTGAATCTGCTAACAAAAAGAAGAGTAGTATTATGCTAAGGTCTCTAAAGAGTGTGTTCCCTGGTGGGCCAACATAATGAGAAAACTGTGATCAGCTGAAGACTTCCAAGATGAGGAAGGGACAATAGGAGAGCCCTAGTTTTCATGTGCGCATGCAATAGCCCCTTCTGATCTACAAATGTCTGATTAGCTGAAATGACAACAAGCTGTGTGCCCTCCAGCTGGTACTTGTGACTGAAGTTTAATGAACCAACAGTGAACCAAAAACAAAAATGGGGAAACAACAAAAACATAACATAAAAACATAGGAAGAAAAATCAAATTAAGAGTAGCTGCATGTCATGATGAGTAGGAAATTAGATTAATTGTGGTTGTGTAAAGGTTAAGGAGTGAGACTTCTCTTCCCACACTTGAAGGGAAAAAAAGAAAACTAAAAGATTTTTCCAGGTCAGGGTTTGTTTACAGTTATTAGGATTAAAGGTCTAGGGCTTATGGGAAAAATGTGTCTCCAAGTGGATAGCTTCCCCTTTTTTTTGGAGCAGTTCAGTATGGCCTGCCATGGCTGCCTCCATGACAGCGCCAGAGATGAAACAGCTCTGGGAACAGACATGCCAGAGGAGAAAGCATGCCACTGTCCCTGATCTGCTCTGTGTCTTCATTAACATCAGAAAACTACAAAACTTTTCATGCACATACAAGATACACGCAAGCATTTGGTGACTGACTTTCAGTCTCATGCTCTATAGTGCCATCACAAATAGAGGTTCACGCACTTTGCAACTACATCGATGCAGTCATTTAGCTTCTCAGCAGAGATTTCCAGGCTGAACACTCCCTCTCCGATATCCCTGTATACATACTACGCTTACAGTCACTTATGCCAAGGGAGGTCAGCTGGCTGTTGCAAGGAGGAGAGAAAAGCACTGACAAAGGGCTTGGAAACGTGGATCCTCTTTTCCTAAGGAAACTGAAAAAATTAACAGCTTCGTAAGCACAACTATTACTGACTCAATCTCTTACTCCTCCTCAGAATTCCCTTTTACACTCACGTCCAAATTAAAATGGGGTTTTATAGATGCATATACAGAGACAATGAAGTATAAAGCACAAACGCTTCCCATCTCAGAGCAACGCATTTTTACCTCAGCTGTTTTTCCCTACAGGAGGACAGAAAGCCGGCCCTGCACAGAGGCTGCTCATTGCTGTGGCAGCTGCACCCTGGAACAATCGAGTGTCCCAAGCTGACAACCCTCAGGAACCTCTGTGACCTCAAATGAAGTTTCCGAATACCATGACCAAAATGAGAAGTGCTACAGGTCACAAGGGAAATACTCCTAAACACATTAAGCATACTTATGAATACTCTGTGTCCCCAGGGATTCCTTGTCATACAAATCCATGCAGTCCTGCTGAGAGTTCACGTCGCTCCCAAAGCAAATCCACAAACTCAGAGCCTATGTGTTGGTGGTAATACTAAGCTGTAACATCTCATCTGGTTAATACAACTCAAATATTCCCCCTTCTTTTCCCAGAATGCAGTCAAGAGGAGGAAAAGCAGTCAAAACTGCACATACTCCTTCTTCCTGAGCTCTACGGATGTCATGCATGCATGCAGTTAGAGCATCTCCCAGAGGGAGTGTAGGGAGAGTGCTGGCTGTGGCATTCCCAGAGAGCTCATAAAAATTCATCCCATTTTTACCCAATAACTGGTTTTCTTCTCAGGCTCAGGGCTGACTCACGTAACTCAGCCTAAGCTGTATGAACCACACAAGTCTGTGGTATTTACCTACAAACAGCCTTCTGCAAGAGTGCACAGTCACATTAATAATATCTGTTAGGAAGATTCTGCAAGCCTTTGGGCATCCGAGGGCCTCAAAAAGCTGATGCTACTGATAATTAGGTAAAAAACAAACCTGACGATGAAAATTCAACTGAACATTGATAACTCACTTGCCAACTAAATTGTGTCCTTGTGTGGTATTTTATGTAACAAGGCAGGTTTACCTTTATTTCCCAACACTCAAATAGCCAAAGGCAGATGTGCACTGCTTGAAGTTCCACTGACAATACAGTTTGCTCTTTTAAAGTTTCATTTGATTGTCTTCATTTTCACACAGGGAAGAATGGAAAGGTCCTGGGAGCACTGACAACGAGCTCTTAGCACACAGTAATTTTTATATGTAAGTAAAATATGAAAGGTTTTCCTTAAAAAAAACCCTACTGTTAATTTTTCACAGCAGGTGACTGGATGCTGTGAGAATGACTTCGTTGATGTTCACCAGCAGCTCATGGGGGGAAAAAAAAAAAATCAAGTCTATTTTTATGTTAAACCACAGTAAGTCAGTTTGACAGGATGCAGAATAAAGAAGGCAATTCCTCAGGTTCGGCAGAATTAGCCAAGGAAAAATCCCTGGGTGCTGCACATGGCAAGATATTTTGCTGTGCAAGGGAAGCCTCAGAAAAGGCTGAGTTTGTCCAATGTGAGAATCAGAATTATTTGTGGCTGTGATAAACACGTGCTAATCATCCACACCAGCTTTGGAACCATGTGACATGGTCACTGGAATAATTATTAAGTAGTTTCCAAATGAGATTTTTTTCTTTTCTTTTTTGCATACATTCCACTTCATGAGAAAATACAGCACACAAACTGCAACGGGGAGTCAAGCAACAGATTACAGGAAAAGAACAGGTATAAAGAGCCTGAGCAAAAGGCAGGCAGCAGTAACAAAGGAGACTGAAGCATCATTACATACATGATCATCCTAACAGAATACAAAGCCACATCATATGCTCACTGCGCTTGCTCAGTGTACTTTCAAAAAGTCACTGTCCCTACCAGAGTTATTTTCCTCTTTGGTAAGAAATTTCCCCAGTAGTGAATATTTCCATTTACTCACTCATGACTGGAAAACTTTACTGAATCTGCAGGTTCAGTGTTGAAACTTGCTCTGGGTATGTCTTCAAGGAATCACTTCAATTTGCTGACAGGGTAAAGCATCCATCCACTGCAGCTGGTTACCCTGGGTCCCAAAAGCTCTGAAAACCTCTCAGAACTGGGGCCTTGACACTGAGGAGTGCTGAGCACCGTGCCTGAAGCCTGGACTCTCCTCTTTTGTACAGGCACTACACATTTCCTTTTCGAACTCCAATTGTACACTGGAGCAGAGGCCTCATGCTGACTGTGCTTCAGACCACATTTGTCAGCTCCCAGACCATTCTGTTTGTTTTTCATCAGAAGCAACAGCCTAAAGCAATGGAAACTGTGGGAATTAGCTGCAGTGTGTGAAAACACCATTTACAGTACTTCAGCGTTCAGGCTTCTCAGACAATATAAATTCCTCCCATATGAATGCCTGTTGCTAGCTAGCCCCAGCTGGGACACAGCACATACCCAGAAGGATCCCTAGAAGCACTGAAGCTGGAAACTCTCTCTTACATAGGAAGTGAAAGTCTGAATAGATGGGAGAAATGTGCTGAGCTGCTGCGATGCTGTGGGATTTAGGCTGCCTCAAATTGAAGGGAGCAAAATAAACCTCTAGCAATTACACTGGTGCAAAAAAAGCATGCATCTCCTTTGCATTAGCCCTGTGATGCAAGGCTTTTACTCGACTATGTATGCAAACAAAAGCCTGCTGTAAAAGCAGTCAACAACATACTAATGATTACTTGGGGGATGTGTTTCTGCATTTCTCTTTTCCCTTCTCTGTACACTCCTCAATCATGTAGCTGCAGACAGCAGCATGGAGTCACCTTTACCATCTCAAGACTAAAAAGAGCCCCCTTACTCAACTTCTCCTCTTCTGTCACTGCCGCAGCCACGCCCCTAAGGATTTAGTACATCAGGGTCTTCCTTGTGCTGGGCAGCCCAGACTGGACCACGCATCCTTCTCTCACCCTGCTGCTAACACAGCCTGGACTGCAGTTAACCTCCCTTACCCAAAATCATCCAGCTAATGCTTGCTGAGCTGCTTGCCCCCATGTCCATCAGATCTCTTTCCAGGGGGCCAGAATTCCTTGACATAAATCTGGCCTCATGTCTCTCTGTTGTAAGAAGAGTTTGGGAAATAAGTCTGGAGTTTGTGTAAAATTCCTAGCTCTCAGAGCACACATAAAAGGAAGTAGTCTGTATGATGTTCCATTTTGTTAGCTGTCTGTTGTCAGGATGCCAGTAGGACGTGGTCTGGAAAAGAAGAGATGGATTTGTTCATGCAGACAACATTCACCAATTCAAGTGAGAAACGCAGAGCTCCACAGAAGCTCCAGCAGAACAAGTGATGCCTGTGCGGATTCCAAACTGCGCTCATCCAGCCAGCACCAGCTAGGCTGATTGTACACTCACACTAGGAAGCACAAGTCTTTAGGAGATTTTATGTTGTGCAATATTAAATAAATACTGAAAAAGCTAAAATGACTAGTTGAAAACCCTTGGCACCAGAGGAAAGGCAAGGATTTCTGTCTCAGCTCTGGTACAGTTCCTTTGAGCAGACTTGAGCAGACACCAGCACTGCCTTAAGTGGTATTAATCCACTTTTAAAAAGCAGCAGGAAAACATCCACATGCACTGCTCACTAAGGAATTAATGTAAAAGATTTCAAAGAGTTTGTCTCACGTGAAGAATGTTGTGACAGATTAAATAACCCACATCTCTGCTGCTTCTTGCTGTATCATGCCCTGTTATTTCCCAATTCCTCAAAATGCTATACATGTTTAAAATTTATTCTGTCGGTTGAAAACAGTACTTCAGCTTTTCACCTTCAACTGCATATAAAAGCAGAGGATGCCACAGTGCATTTGAAATACATCAAATCAAGCTACAAATAATTTCAAACTGTATTTTCTTAAGCCTAAATGCAATCTCCATAAAGTAAGAGACAACAGTTAGCACCTTCAAAGATAACTGCTTGGGCAAAAGGATTGACAAACTTATGCCGCACCAGATTTCTAGCTGCTCAGAGAAACAGAAAACTTTTGCTTGGGGCTCTGGTGAAACCGTAACCTTAACACAGGTACATTAAGACACGGAACCCACAAAAATGCCAGCAGGAACCACATCTAAAGAACATGAGAGTACCAATGCCACCACTTTCCAAGGATACAGGCAGGCAACAACTTAGTAAGTGCTTCAGCTTTTCCTGCTTCTTTAGTATGCAGTGAAAGTGCATGCTGATTTTGTGACCTTTCCACAGAACAGGCTCATTGAATTGCACCTCTTCACGCCCCCTGGTGCAAGCTAGGCATAAGAAGCATGCTGTGCACCCAGATAATTTTAAGTTTGCAAAATTAATGCAAATGTGTGTCAGCACTGTGTCCAGGCCTTTTCCATAGCTTTCACACGCAGTTCAAATACAGGGGAGATGATCAGTCTCAGAGCACTGGCATCTTCTGCTTGTTAGGCAGCCCCAGGTTGCTAGTATTTGGCCATCTTGAATAGCAAAGGAGAAAGCAGTCAAAAAGGAGGGGAAGGAGGTGGAGGAAGAAGAGGAAGATGAGAGATTAATGACAAATTACAAAAGCAGTCTGTAATTTTAAAGCACAAAGTACCTTCCCATTTAACTTCAATATGCACAGACACCAAGGATCACTTTTTGCCGCTCAAGTCAAGGCACAAAGCTCTACCATCAATAATAAGAGTTTGAAGCTTCTTGGTAGCATGCTCCTGGACTGTGCATGTGAAGCATTAAAAAAAAAAACCTAAATAACTGCACTTTATTGAATGGCATGGAAGCAAAGTGCTGGAAAAAATGAAGGCACTGTAGGTTATAGCCAACTCTGCAGCAAACCTTCTCTGCCAGAGACCAAGGCTGCACCGTGTGTCCTGTCAGACAGGCAAAACACAGAATCATGGTCCCTTGCAACACAGAATCATGGTCCCTTGCCAGTATCTCAAAAAGGTCCCATATGCAAAACTGACATTTTGATGTGCATCTGAGCAATCCACCCACCCAGGCCTGCTACTGACTTGTGCTGCTGTCCACCAAACAGCAGGGATTGCAACAGCCAAGTAGCAAAACATCAACAAGCTGCTGGCTACTGCTGGCTGGGGCATAAAGCTTCTTTGGGCAGCTGCAGACCCAAGGGTGTGCTGTGCTTTGACGTCCCTTGCTAAACAAAGTTCATCCATTCTCTGGCCATGTGTAAATGAGCGTTTTCCCATGCAAATTTTTCATAAACAACAGATGGACACTTTTTTTCTTAAATATTCATCCAGGAAATGCAGACAAACAGCACTTCTTGGGTTTCAGTGGGCAAAGTAACAGGAGATGCATAGGCAGAGAAACAGTGTCAAATTCTTGTCCTTCTTCTTCACTGAGAGCACTAACAGAACAAGGGTATTAGCATTAATGAATTATTTTTTAAAAGCCCTCAGTCCTTCAGAGAAATGCAGTACATCATTCTCTTTCTGATGACTTGACCTTAAAAAAATGTACGTTCGTGAAATATTTCACATTTACTCTCAATCTCAGCATTTTCACTAAAAACCTTATTAGGAGGAATCCATAAAAGTCAGTGAGGCATTCAGAAGTACTCATGGACTACTCATGAGTTACAGTACTCAGCAAACCATGATATTTTAATATTCTTTTGCATTTCAGTGCATGCATATTTTGATGTCTTTAGAAATGCCTATGAACAACTACTGTCCTCACACACTACAGGAAATATGAACTGTGAGCACAAATCAGAAGACATAACACTATCAGCAACACAGATGGACAATTTTATGTCTTTGCCTTTTCTAAGTTCAAGCTCACAAGTCGTTAACTGCCAGTCTCTTCAGCCAGTAAATGCACAGCTGATACTCTGGACACTTTTTAATAGCCTAAAAGAGCAACCATTTCTCTAAACAGGAACTATGAGGATTCTGGCTTAACATTTATTTCCCAAGCTTCCTGGCTTCACTGTTTTCTTGAACAGAGCACATTCAACTAATTGAAATAGCAGACCCACGACCATACTGTGTCACCAATACTGAGAATTTTTAAGTGATTTGTTGCAGTCACTGATGTTTCAAGAATAAAAGAAAAATTATATTTTTAACATGTTCATTACATTTTTGGAAGAAGAAAGCAGATAATTTTACACACACTGTTTAATAGATAATTCAATCTCCCATCTTGGCTTGCTCTGTGTTGACAGAGATTCCAGCAAGTTACAAATTACATTACCTCCCAGGTTCTAGGTCCCAGGGCTCCAATTACAAGAGTGGGCTTTTTCTGGCTTTTGCAATTAACTAGCTTCTTCTGGAATGAAGTGCCCATTCCATGCTGGCCCTCCTCAAACAGATTTTTTCCGCCAGATTTATTAACTCTATTCTAGTTGTCTTTCAGTCTCCAACTGGTGTCTGGAGTATGTGTCTGCTCAGGCACATGTTTCTGCAGGAGTAACAGGCACACAACCTGGTGAAAGAGCATACACACTTCACACATATCAAGGACTTATGCACACGAACACCACTTCTACACATCCTGTAACAGACCCATGAAAACCTAAGTGTAAAGGTCAATACCCTGAAATACTTCCAAGAACACATCTTGTGGCTGGGACAGGGATTTCAGTCTCCTGTGCTGTATGCAGTCTAACAATATCTAAGCTGTCCTATCCGTTTAAAATGGCATTAAGGGACAAGGGCACATGGTCACCCTATCTTCCGAGGCTAACGGTTTATACAAAGTAGGCAACACTTCTTCATATTTACACTTATTTAACATAGAATTTTGAAATCCCAAGATTGCCACTCCCATCCCCAAACTAGAACAAGCTCACTCCTTTCTTCCCATCTCGCTCTAAATCTCAGCCTGCCTAAAGCTCCCCAGGAATATAATTATTTTAACATCCAGAATTTAGGTGGGTACATTAAAATTAATATCCACATATATATAGTGTGTGCCACACAAAATTGCCATTAAAAGTAGGTTACCACAAAGAATTACTTTGAGAAGGGCCAGCGACACTAGGGTAGGATCTGTGACTGTGTAGCCTCCCCAGTGCAAATATGCATACAGTTTTGGAGAGTTCCCACATTCTATATATAAAGCCATGTATCTTTCTCAACAAATAATAATCTCTCTCTAGCTTTCTGCATGCTGGCAAAGACAAAAGTGAGCATATCCAAGTTATTTTCTGGGAGAAGTGTGTTTTATAGTGCTTCCCTCCTGAGGCTTTGTAACTAAATCCTGCCCAACTACCAGTCACCCACATCAGCCTCAGTCACACCCTTTGCAGGGCAAGGCCCAACTGGGATGGAAATTAAAGGTCATGTTGCATCCAAGAGTCCAAACCTTGTTCTCTGCAGAAACCTGCTGCATCTCGTAATCCCAGCCTTAAAAATTGCCTGCCCAGAGACAGTTTTTGTCTCCATAAAGGGCTTCATTAAACCACTACTCAATTGTACATTTGGCTATTCGGAGAGGTACATTTTATAAGGGCATGGAATGACAGGACAAGGGGTAATGGCTTTAAACTGAAAGAGGGGAGATTTAACTAGATATTAGGAAAAAAATTATTCACTATGAGGGTGGTAAGGCACTGGCACAGGTTGCTCAGAGAAGCTGTGGCTGCCCATCCTTGCCAAGGTTCAAGGCCAGGTTGGACAGGGCTTTGAGCAACCTGGTCTAGTGAAAGATGTCCCTGCCTGTGCAGGGGTCTAGAACTAGATGATCTTTAAGGTCCCTTCCAACCCAAACCATTCTATGAATCTACAATTCTAAGACTCTATTTACAACAATGCCTTAAATCAGTAGAGGGAAGGGGAAGAAGCAGTGAGTGTCTCTGAAAGGCATTTCTCTCTTTTAATAGACCTTTGATAAATGTTTTTAGCTCTTTTATAATAAATCCCTCTATGAGTAGGTCTGGAAGTACAACACTCAGCAGACTGGAAAATCCTAGCTTACATTGTGATTTATTCTCTTCTACATCTTATGGCAAATCCTTTATTGTTCAAGGATACTTAATGCCCTAACGCTAGGGCTTCACTAAACATGGCACCGCACAAGTACACAAATCTTAAGGACTTCTGTGTCATGCTCACATTCTAAGATCTTAGAGCAGAGTATGCTTAACATGCAGCTATGCAGAATGAAAGCATTGTGTCAGAAAGGAAGTGCTTGCTACATGCAGGCTAGAAGCGAAGGAAATACTTATGGATCAGATCATTTATTCCATGCTTACAACCGGCTTAGCTGGCCACTGCATATACCACTGCAATAAGACAGCTAATACACATGACTCACAGCCAGAAAAAGTGCTTTAATTCACCAATTTATCCCTGCCTTAGCCTGGTAACACCCTCTGACCTTTGTGTTCAACAGAACTGTGTTCTTAAGCATTAACAAAAAAGGCACAGCTCTTTTCTCCAAAGGTGAGCACAGAGCAACCTCCCTGCAAGGCTACACTGGGAGCTCACACATTGTGGGTCCACCTGTTTCTTCATGTGTGACAAACACCACATGGCCCCAACAGGTATTTCAGTGGTTTTGATAACAAAATTCATGCAGCGCATAATAGCCTATGAAATTATCTCCAAAATTGGACACACATTCATATACAAATCTTATTGGTCTCAAAGGAACAATTCCAGACTTACAGAAAGGCAGCTGTGAGGCGTGTACCTTATTTTCCTTGAAACACAAGTTTGAATCTTTCACTGAATAGAAAAAACATGGTATGATTAAAATCCCTCAGAAATTTTAGTCCTTTAAAGAAAAATGTATTAATAAATCCAATTATAAAAACCCATTCACATTTATTGTCTTAATAATGCAACATAAACTGGGATTATCAATCCTGTATAAAACCTTTTTCACTGCTCTGCTTTTACTTCATTAACGAAAAATTGAAGGACTAAGCCACAGATGTTTATTTTACTTTTGTGCCTACAATACCAGTCACGCAAAGGTCTTAGCTTCTGTCTGTATCCTGAAATTACTACCTGTAGGTATATCAAATATCACAGTTATGAGTGCCAATATCCCATAAATGCAACTTGGCTCACAGTTATCAGACAATGAAGTTTATAAGGAATTAAATTCCGAGCTAGTGATGCTAGTTGAATTTCTCTGTTGTTTACTTTCTGAGTTAATGTAAAACCTTCAATCAGCCTCCAAAAAATTCTGGCTTTGGGGAAGTACAAGTGTCCGTCTGCTGCCACAGTTTGCAGATATGGACTTTCTCTCCTAGAAATCAATATATCTTTTCATAAACCTGAACTTCTTTAAGAAAACCTTCTGTACTAAAGATTTCATTCATCAAGAACCATTTGTCTTAGGAGGGATCAAGTTAACATTTATGTGGCATTGAAGACAAATATAGTCTCCCATACTAGATCTTTAGGCTACATTCTTACTTCCAGAAATAAAATACTGGTTTGTATCCATCTCCTAGGGAGAAATAACAAGCAGATACTGTTGAAACGATCCAAAAATCAGATAGTGACCCTTACAATAATTATGCTACATAAACTATATTGTAGGTGGAGAGGTTTTAGCTGCTGTCATACATTTTTGCAAGTCTGAGTAACTGGGCTAATAATTACTTAGAAGGTCACAGCTTTTCCTACAGCACAAGTTAATAGCCATCAAGGTCAGACTAGAAACCCACTCTTTGACATAGCTTGTTTGTATGTGCTTTGCATTTGAATTCACTCAATAGCCACAACAAAAATATATTAACTTGTGCTTTGCTTGTGTGCTATTTCTGAAGCAAATAGCTCTACTTAAATTTGGCTAATTCAACAAAATGTCCATTCGGGTTCTTTCAGTCTAACTTCTTCCGTCAGATTTTAGGGCCATGACAGTTCCACAACATGAAATGACAAACAGCTTGAAGCAGCCTTCCTGAGAGCTTGTCCCACAGCTCAGTGGTACACTAGGAAACACTGAAAACAATCACCACACACAGGTACTCCAGCATGTTTTGGTTAAGCTTTGTGCTTCTTAGTGCCAAAGGTGAGCAGAATTACATCCAGTTTCATGCTTCAAAATATACCAGAAAACACACATGAAGCAGAATCAGCACTGTTCCTCCCTTCAGAAAAGCAAGAGGCTTCCTAACAACTGAAACTAAAACTTGAACAATTTTTACTTTCTGGTTTTAGAATTCCCTTTCACCCACCATTCTCATATTTTATTTTAGAGGCTTAAAATTAACAAATTATGCTCCCACAGTTCCAAAGCATGTTTAAACCCCCAAGATAAAGGTGTCACACTTAAACCACAACCACTGTAAGGCATAAATTCACTACAAGCATCACCCATTTTACACCACCACCGAGAAAGTAATGACATTGTCCAAGCACTTGGAAGAGTATCAATACATGAGGAAGGAGGAGTAAAAAAAAAAAGAAGAGACAATGAACACAGAGAGGGGAGAGCCTTAGCAGCAGCAACTTGCAAGTGAAACCAAAATTTTTCTCACATTTATCTGGCCAATACTACTTCACTCCAGCAAACATCCACTCCTGAAGGAGAAACATATTTGGCTTTTGCTTCCTAAGAGCTTGTACAATCTGAAATGGGACATGAGCTCCCAACACAGCTGCAGAAAAGCCACTCAGCATAAGAAAGCACCAGTGTTTGGCCAACACAAGTCAGCTAAGAGGAGCTGGACAACCTCCAGGCTTCCTCACCTGCTGCTGATGAAGCACTATGGTTTCAAGCTATGTCAACAGCAAATGTCAACACCTTGGCATCCACAGTAACTCTGCTTCTTACCTCTGCTTAATACCACAGCACTGAAACACTGAGCAACTCAGACCATGGCTTTCTCTGGTTTATGGCATCAGCAATGATTATCTTACTACAAGGCAAAAAGGTCTAAACCTGTCAATACTGTCTCCAATAGTGCTCCACCAACTGTGTAAACTGTCTTCTATGGGCGTCTGTCCCTTTCACTGCTTGGCACATTCAAGGTGCTTCAGCAGGGAAAGCCTGAAAATGCAAATAGATCCACAAAGGCTGCTCAAGTGAGTAGCTGCTTGACAGTAAGTTTTAGTGACCGCACAGAGGCACTTTAAATGAGATGCACGGCAATCGAACACACTGCAGGAGAAGAGCACCCCACAGCCATCAATGGTGATGGTTCAGCTGTAGTGATGTTCCCACTTAAAAAAAAAAAAAAAAAAAAAAAAATCAGAGCAAGGGCAAGTAGGTCCAAGACAAAAAAACTGGTCCAGGGCCATATCCCTGGCAGCAGGGGACACTGACAGAGTGGAACCAAAATGTAACACCATGCCCCCGATAGGTATCAATGAGAACGAGGCCTCCCTGCTTGTGGGACTAGAGAGATGGCAACCAGTTTACTGACCTCCAGTTTTGTTCATTTAATTTCAAATTGCAGTCATTTAAAGGCCAAAACGTATGTTTCCAGGATCAACATTTCACCAGCTAAGCAATGGCTCCAGCATTTATGAGATTCATGCACCTACTAAAGATTTCTTTACCCATTTTCTCCCAAACCTCAAGCAATCCTGTTTTCCAGGCAGTGAAGATCAGGAAGAAGGAAGATCTTGAAGCCTTCCCTTTAATGGCTAGACCTTATATGCCAGGACACTTCGCCGGTTGAAATAATGTCTTCTTTGCTTGGTCCCTCTAGAAAGCAGCTTCTGAAGATGAGCAAGATCTTAGCTAGAAAGTACTGGGAACAGCTGTTTATTTTAGTGCTATTTGAAGTCATTAAGTAACTACACCACTAAATCATCTGAGGGAAACAGAAGAAAAAGAGAGTCATCTCAGAGTGAGAAGTATTTGTGCACGAATGCCCTCTTCTTTTTTCTTCTGCTTCCTGCCATTAAAAGAACATAAAGTTCATCTTCGGCTGAGCCTCATGGGACATACCAATATGATTTCATAATGTGAAACATGGCAAATATGCTGGCTGGTTACATACAGGACAGAACAAGCATGTCTATATTTTCATATTAACCACTCTGAAAAATTTCAGCAGCATAAAGGGAAAACCTGCATTACCCAATCCCCATTCCCCAAACCCCAAAAAAACAAATACAGCCAAACCCAGAATATTGTCAAAATTTGGGTAGAAGCAAAAAAGGTAAAGAATAGCTACATGCTATTTTTGAAGTGGCACTTCTGTAACTGATAAAGCTTTGTAAAGATGGAACTACACTTGATTCTTCATTTGAAAATGTGTGTCTCTTCTAATAAGCAGCATGTAAAAAATCTTTTAGGGGAAAAAAATCCTTTGTATGCAATAAAAATCAAATGTTACGTACAATACTGAATTGGTAGGTATATATACATATAAATATAGACAAAAGAGCTTCCCAGAAGGATGCCTCTATAGAAGATGGGGGCAGGAGTAGAAAAGTTCTAACGTTTTATTGTCGCTTTAAGTTTCTGAAAACCATCACCATGGATTTTATCAATACTAGGCATAAATTCTGACCTCACAAAGGAGAAAGCTGTTTGGTTTTAAACATATCATGTATGCAAATAAGCAATACCAAGTATACACACACACAGCTGCATTTACACACACATATCCCTCTGCTGAGTATAAACATACCGCACAGATGTTTTCATTATTAAAATTGTGTTGCTTACCACTAAAGTAAGACCTGATCTTTGCAGACATTGTTCTAAGTCAATTTAAGAGAACCAGTTCCTAAACAGGAAAGTGAAATTTTAGATGCTCTTCTTATATAAAGCTCAATGCATTTCAGAGGTAACTGAACCTCACAGTTGTTGGGTTGCTGGGGTTTTTTTAATGTAAGAAATTATAGGCAAGGAGCACTTTAGAGAGGACATGGCTGTTGAGTTTCTTCTTATTCTTTTCATGTATTTCTATAATGCCGTAAGATCAACACAGAACAGCAGACTAATTTTCAATGTTATTGCTTGATTTTCTACTTGAGAACATACTTTCAAGAGCTGTGGTATATCTTATAAGGCTTTTGGATGCAACCTGGAACAGACTTCCTGACCACATGCAGTTATTCAAGTCTTCACAATGAATCTACACCCCCCCCCCCCCCAGACATTCACATGGAGGAACGGGAGAGGATGTTTAGATATAGCTATTTCAGCTGAATTCAAATTTGATACTTACCAGTTTTCAACCTAAAATCCTCTTTTCCTTTTCAATTTATTATGGTATTTTCCATAATATCCTGTCATAATTGGGCTGCAATCTTGTTTATATTGAAGGCGCTGGGAATTTTGCCACCAAGATCAGAAGACAAATGTAATGCTGCAAAGTTCTAAGTGGCAGTATGCCAGACAGAGGTCATTAAATGTTTCCGATAGAACCAAAACCAGGAAAAATACGATTTTTACAGTATTTGGGAGCTTGCTTCTTGCAAATTATTACGGGAATTAGTGAGCCACTCACAAGTAGGATCAACACACAAGCATTTGACTAGATTATGTCCCCTTTGCATTAATGAAATGGTGTGTTTTAGTTATAACATTGCAGGCCATATACTCTCTCTCAAGGTCCTAACGCAGGGAAACTTCTTTGTGACAGGATTCTGATTTGTCACAAGATTCTGTTCCTTTCTAGGGCAATTTTATTTCAATAATAATATGCAGAAGCTTTGCTGTACTGATAAAAAACGTAGATCCATCTCCCTGAGAAGTCCATTTTGCCAAACATTTTGATGTATTTGAAAGCTGAGGTACACCACAGACTTACACAGCTGCAGCTTCTCAGATCATAAATACTGACTTTCCAAAACAAGCCCCTATAAATCTGTCCACTATGGTGGGACTATACATAAAGAGAAGTGGTTCGAAGACCAGAAAGGCGTCACAAGACAGTCCTCGCTGTCATTCAAGTTATATTCATATCCCTCTACAGCCTGAAATTGGAGGCAACCAGGAAATTTCAAGTCAAGCTCACCTTTTATTCTGGGTGCACACATTTCTTTATCCCAGGCAGTACACTGCAAGCTTTGTTTTTAAACACACAGTATTATTTACATTGCAAATATATCAGAGGATGAGAAGACAGCTCCAGCTGACACTGGGGCCGGACCTGGCATTCACAGGCTGCAATCTGATCCCTGGCCTTGGAGTCCCGGCTGAACCGGCATTCCCCTCCAGCGCTACTAGCCACTGCTTATTTTTAATTTCTCTTTAGCAGTATGTTTGAAGTAGGCTCCAATCCCATCTATCCTGCTGAACACAGGATCAAGTACTGCCCATCAACGTGCACAGCTTCTCCCGACCAGCCTGTGTCTGCACCCATGGAGCTGCACGCTCTCCTCTCTCTTCTGAGACTGTGTATCTGGAGGGAAATTCTCACACTCTGCATTTCTGCTTTGGATTCTCTGTTACAAACTGAGCTTTTCTGTGCAACCAAGTCAGCGAGAGATGGGCCCAACTACCACATTCTCCAAATTTCCTGAGGAAGCATTATTAACCTGAACATTAAAACCAGAAAACAACAAAACCAAAACCTACAACTAGCCCCCTGTAAAACTTTTGCAAAATATTATTAAATTAACCTCAGCTTAAGAATTACGGCTCTTTTCCTTACATCACATAGGTGAAACACTAGTTAGCATAGTACCTGGAACATTTACCCTAACCATTGCATATTTAAACATTTAATAGCAGAATGAGAAAAGAACAAAATTCAGAAACAACTGCCTGGGTACCCAGAGGCCATTTGAGGCCAGACTTCCAAGTATTCCCAGAGTTACACAGAGATTAAGGTCAAGTTCCACAACAGACACTTAACATTCAGCAATCTTCAGTAACTGCATGGATGCACTTCACTTTGAAGAGTGAATCATCCCTCTTCAACATAAGCTAGTTTTGAAATATATTAAGACAGGCTGGAACATTTCATTCCTATTTATTATTAACAATGTAATACGCAGGTATTCAAGAAGCCTTTTGTGAAATAGCTGCATGTGTCACACATACCCTAGATAATGAAACTATAGTCACATAGTACAATCACTCACAGAAATGCTGTAACCACAGCGTGCAGCATCACTTTTAAGCATGCATGCTTCTGAGCAAAATATGAAGTCTAGCTTTTTTCCAGCATTAAAGGAAAGATTATGGCGATGAGTTATAAGCAGTGCTTCAGGACTGAGAGTAGGTATATCTAATCCAGTCAAAAATACCATTTCAAAGTTACCCTTTACCCTTTTAAAAGCCTGAAGATGACTGCTGTGCCCCTTGCTGACACCGCTGCATCTTGGCTTGCTAGCCCGCACCATGCCTGCCCACTGAAGCAAGCAGGACACTGCCAGCTCCAAAATCAAGATGTTACTGTTGAGCAGAGGACCAGAAGCCTTGAGCATTTAACATTTGTCACAGAGCTTTCTTCTGAAGATAGTTAGCAGAATGGATGCTCTGACATGGCTGGGAGCTAAGAAACCCTATCTCCAGGATCTCCTGGAGAGACCTAGATGTCAGAAATCCTACAGGACACAGATGTAGAAAGTAATGCTAAAGTCTGTTTTGGCACTGTGTTTTGGCACAGCAACTCATGCAGCATGAGCCAGTGCTCGTTTCATTCCCACTGCTAGTCATTAGCCTAAGCTCTTATGGAAATAATGAGGCAGTACTTATGTTACAGTTTGGAAGCCTCCATGCTGTTCCTTACTCATGCTCAAAGTAGAGAGAGGCAGGAGTAGTGCACGTTGAGGCTGAGAGCATTTTCAGGAAACAATCTGGTGAGCAGCAACAGAAACAGGACAACCCCCTTGAGAAAACACTGCTCATCAGAACATGTCACAATGAAAGAAAATCTGAAGTATATCATACTTCAGGTTAAGTTTTCTAACACCACAGCTTTAAAGCTCATTTTCAGTCATGTGAGAGCCTTCAATGACAAGAGCGGACTGTTTCCTAGAGAGCCTAATCAGTTTTAGAAACAACAGTTACTTTTCAGAGAGATGCAAGGGATGATTGTGATTTAGGAAAGTACAATGTAAAGACCACACCTGATTTTGTGGTTTACTACTGTTCACAAGACAACAGGATAGTTCAGCCTATAAATACATGTGCACAAATATAGAAAAATAATTTGAATTAATTTAGCTGGTTTACACCCCTTTATGCACGATTTTCAAGAATCCACTTTAATACCACCTAATTCTATAATTTCTTCTTAGTATGTTTTCTAATTCTTGTATTTACATTCCATTAACTACTTCCATCTGCTCTATGGCTGAACTACTGACACCTTCCACAGAAGTGGGTTTTTTCTGATTACCTTAATTTTTTTCTTGTACATAGTGATTAATTTGTCCTTTTACCTTTTGTCTGCCAAACAGAAAATCCTGTCTAGCACCCAGAACTGAGGGGTTTTTAAACCTTATTTGTTCACACAAAATGGGTTCAGCAGGTCCTATACTACCTCAAATGCTCTCCAATTTTCAAGTAACCCTGGACAACAAGACACCTATGGTATCATTAGCATGGTATCACTAAGCTGTTCTTAGTTATAAGACAGCATAGAAAGCATTGTGAAGTACAAATGCCCACTAGGAAAGCAACAGGAATATAATATATACATATATATATATCAAGCGAGGAGAAAGCAAGCAGTCCACTGAAACTTAAAACTTACATTCACATATGAAAACCTTGTTTGCACAAATACATGGATTTAAAATAATTTGTAATTTCAATGCAAATTGAAGAAATCGTTTACATATTTATTTTCTCTTCTTGTAATTTATATATATATTATTTGAAGACATATTTATATGCCTGTCAGGAGAGAGACAAAACGATCCATTCTCAAGTATACATTCACCTGCTGCCTGTCATAACTTGTCAGCTTTGAGATTATACTAGTGGGAAATTCTATTAAGCACTCATTGCCTTTACTTTCTTGCCAGTTTTGCTTCCAGGACCTGATACAACACCTAAGGATGCCCATGAAAAAACCTTCATCTGTTCAGGCTCCTTCATACTCAATGGAGACTTTTTAATGGGATGATTCACCTTGGTAGGTAAACCACTGGAAGAGCCAAGACACACTAGGTATTTTTTACACAGCTGATAATACATGGGATCAATCCCTTCTTTCTTTTCAGCACACAGCATCATGATTCTATTTTGGCCAATGAAAGACATGTTTCTCTGCCTCTGTCAGCTTAGCATTACTCATAAATCAGACAATAAATCAATATCAAAATCACAGTCAGCATCCTGCATTGGTTCTCCATGCTCCACAACTTGATCATTTCAGCTTACTAAATTTAACATATCTCTGGAGTTTCCCTACTGGCTTCCCGAAAAGAAAGTCATTGCTCATGTTTAATTTCTGGACATAAAATAGTCACACAGGAAAAAATGACAATAATAAAGTCAAAAATAGGGCTCTGCTCAGAAACATGCAGTGATGAGCTGTCAGACGAGTTAAAACTGAATTCCCCTACTTGAAAGTCAAGGCTTGGCTCAGTTCTTCCAAGCCATCATGCACACAACCGTGGGACTTCACATAATTTGGTAGGAAGTTAACTACATTGGTGGCATAAATTTAAATTGAATTACATTGAGGCCAAACTCTCTCTTACAGTGAAGAAAATATAGGATTACTTCAGTTCGCTTAGACACTGTAAATAAGTCTAACCTCAAAACTTTCAACTTTGAGGAAGAACATCTGTATCTGAATGAGGCAGATTAAGTTGAGTAGGACAAATATGCACTATAACTACGTACACCAGCAAATACAACTGGGGTGATCAAGTGTATATGGTAACAGAATACCATGTTCTTTGCTCATGTGAGACATTGAATTAATTAAATAGACTGGATTATGCAATACAGAAACAAAACTAGAGCAGGAAAATAACTGACAAATTCCAGAAGACATCTCAACAGATCCAACCACTCATCTTCAGCCCACTAAAAATTACTGCTGTGAAAAATACACGGAAATCCAACCTCTTCTTCAAAACATCCTCCCAGTGCACAGTCCAAACAAATTAACAAATCTGGCTAAGGATATCATACTAATTTTCCCAAAATACTTTTTTTTCCAAGCAAAGAACTGCACTCTTCAAAAAACACCATCTATAAAACAATAGATCTTCTTTTACATGCCAAAGCTGGTAACAGGCACAAAAAGGGAAAATTTTCAGATGGAGACAAATAGGGAATAAAACACAGCTGTGACTGTGTGTGAGGGTACATACCATACCCACCACGCACCAAGTCACTCCACTAGCTCTGCTGCGTATGTCTACACCTATGTTGGGAGCATGATAAACATAAGCTAAGGCTATGGATCAACACAAGGCTATGATCAACAGAGGCTAAGGCTAAGGATGCTCTAGCACTCCATGAAAACTCGAAAAGTCTGGCTTGCTTAACAATGGCTGATGGGGGTCTGCCATAGCATGCAGGCAAAAAGCACATTACCAGGGTGAGGGCAGAAGGAGCATTAATATGCCCTTGCTGGGAGTGGGTAGGTTTCCAACCTCACTCCGGGAGGGCTGCCCTAAAACTCCCCACGAGTGCTGTGGCCACCAAAACGGGAGGCTGCAGAGGGCAGCACTGCCATACACTTGGCTTGCATTACCCAGAACGGTACACCACAGGCAATAAAAATGAAGCATTAACTTTATTAACCTTATAGTTGCACAGATCATAAAATTTCCTTGACATTAAGGTCTCCCTGAAAAGCAATGGACTCTTAAGGGTATCAGACTTTGCACATGCTGACACTGTAACTGGCCCTGACAATGAAAGTTCTGCCATGTGCCCCCATTGCAAGACTTTCAGGAGCAAGATTCTTTTGTGAGGCTGCACGAAGTCTTTGGTCAGTAAGAGCAGGGTGGTTTGCAAAGGATAACAGGGACATTGAGTGACAAGAGCAGGACAGGCACTGCCAGCTCACCAAGACCGTAGCTAGCTCCAAGGCAGGAAGATGTAGGAGCGAGGAAGTAAAGGCTCATCAGGGATGAAAAGGGCATTGCAATTCTTTCCCTTTGCTGGACAAAGAGAGAGCTAGAAAAAGCCACCAAGTACAGGAACAGCCAAAGGCCTGGCTACAGTATCACTGCTTGCTGCCGCAGGATGCAAAATCTGAAGTAAATTGGAAGCAGCAGCAAACAAGGGGTGCTCTCAGCTAATTGCCTGGCACTGTATCAGGGCAGAGTTCAGCTTGTTTACAAGATCTTTACGTTTGAAAGGTCTCTATTTACTCCTTCATCACCCACCTCAGCAGGAGGAGTAAATGGATTTGGAGAAGCTGATTTGTATTTAGAGTAAGTTTAAGCACAGACAAACTACTCAGTATGCCTGTTTATTAGCAGAAATTAGGAGAGAGATTATTTGTCACACTGCAGAACAAAATATCAATGTGGCACACAAACAGAGGTCAGGCACCACTGCCTCAGACACACAAAAATCCAGCTTAGATTTAAACCTCATTTTGTTTAAGAGCTGGCCAAGATTCATCACTTAAGTACATAAATTAGCAAAGCGAGCACTAAAAGAACTGCCACACACTCCACATAACACTGATCTCACCATCAATTCACAAAAAGCAATTTTCACATTGCTGATAGAGAGAACATGAATTCAACTGAGCATCAAGGCTGTACAAGGCCTTGATTATATTTCTTTGCAGCACGTTATGCCACTGAAGGAGGAAAGGGTAAGATAAAGAGCTAAGCACAGTATTAAATCTTTACTTATTCTCTTCAGAAACCAAAGAAGGTTAAGCACAACAGACCTCCAAGGATGCACTCCAACTACATCAAGGCTGAAATTGTCCAAATGACTTGGTAGAGATTTTAGTTGGGCTCTAAACTGTATGAATTACCTGTTTCAGAAAATAATAACAATGTTGATATTGAAACAATAGTTAAAAAAGCCATCAAGGAATAAGGATGGTGAGCAATTAAAATGAGTTTTAAGTTCAAATTCACATAACTCAGTAACATTAGATTTTTCTTGATTCCATGTATAGAACAAGGTGCACAAAACACCTTTGGAAAAATATTATGCATTACTGCCTATTTCAGACACAGGGACTCAACCGATGGCTAACACTGAAGGGGCATCACATGTGCCATCTGGCACGAGTAATTACTAATGGGCATCTCTGCATGACAGATCTTTTCACAGTAATTGAATCTATTGAGTAACAGTGTCATCAGTCAGACATTTAATTAGTATGGAATAAAAGCATTATTAAATCTCTTCCCCAGCCTTTGCTGGCACAGGGCAACTTACAAACATGACTGAATCTTCAAGGCATTTCTAGGGGAGCACTGTCTATTTACTTTAAATAACATGTTGATACATAGCTTATGCTGTTAAAGCAGAAGAGGATTTAAAAGAGAGCTGATGCATTAAAAACACAGCTGCAGATCCAGCAGTACATAATGGTACTCCAAAAACATAAACCTCAGTTATCCCAGCTCCAGTGTCAACACTCTCTGCTAAACATAACCTGAATTGTGAATTTATCACTGGGCTGTGTAGAAGTCCCAAGGGAACAAAAGCACTTTAAAGTGGAAAATGACTTTCACATTTTTCTTCTCTCATCATCTGCATATATGGATAAAGCTATACTCGAAATACCATAAATCAACACATACACTAAGACCTACTGTAGCACCTTTAAGAAAAGCCACTTCTCTGCAAATCTGGGTGGCTTTAAAAAGACTGACATGTAAAAAGCCTTTGGGGATTCTTTAAATGGATTTTAGTGTACTGAAGTCTAACAAAGCAATTATAGCACTTTAAATAAAGGCTGGTTAGGTATTACAAAAATTCACAAAGATTAATAATATGGAACTACAATAAATGGATATGGCAAAATACTGCTCTTCAATCCAGATGGCTCTCCTCTAGAGACACAGAGAAAGAACAAACCTCTGGCAAGAAGACATGTTTGACCGTGGGCCCAACTCCCACCACAATGACAACTTGCAAAAGCAGCATCTCAGGCTCTCCTATGTCTGTGCTGCTGATCTCTTGCCATCTCCCTGGAAGAAGTACGGAGTGCTATAATTGTGCGTGGTGCACCATTTTATATGTTCACAACACATTTTTATTTTTAATTAAAGCAAAATTATGTAAAACACTCCTTGATGCTTTTTTTTAATCATGTAAAAAAAAAAAAGTTATAGTTTACATTTCAGTAATCATATAAAATACTGTGTTTGGCAAGTAATCCATTTTTTGCACTATAATTGTACATCTAAGTTTGTTATTAGTTTTAAGCTACACTCACACCCTAGTAATATTTCATAAACATAAAGAAATCATGCATATATGTCCAGAAAAGCAAAAATACAGTTATGTGGAACGTGCCAAAACATATTCTTAATGATTTCCATTCCCTATCATTTTTGTACCAAGTGCAGCAGTGGAAGAAGGAGACACAATAAGGACTCACTTTATCTAACACTTGTAGCAAATCACCACCTGGAGTGTATCTGGCCATGCATGTCAAACAGGAAACTAGGCATCCAATAAACAGAATGAGAAAAATTTGGGAACAGCTAAAATCGGCAATGGTTTCAAATATCCATCACTGCCAAAGCTATGACCCTTCTATCGGCATCATACAAAACAGAACAGATGGAAGCTAAACGTGCTTTTATTCATCACAGGCGCGTTACATACAGCTGGCTGCTCTCTCTGACTGGATTCTCTTACACCATTTTGGAAGTGCTCCTCTGCAATACTGCAAATGGACAGACAGCATGCACATGCATGCATGCCTTGCATGAACAAGTGTTATACTATGACTATTCTTTTGCCTTTACTATAGCTTGAATTGGCTTTCTATTGACAAGGAAATAACAAGGGCTTGACCCAAATTGTTTCATGTTCCCCTGATACAAACACTCCCCTTTATATACCTTTTTGGTAGCCCACTGTTTAATTCCATTATTCATTCTCCTTAACTCCAACCATTATTGCCTCTCATACCTTGATGATAGAATTACAGATTTACTGTTTGTCTGCCTGCTGCTAAAAGTGTGTTCTCCCACCTCTGTGATATTTTATTGCCATAGCTGAGATGCTAGTATTTTGTTCTTCAAGCAAAGGTGTACCTGGTGCTTCAGGCAGTTTATCTGAAGTTTTTCCTGAAGCCTCTGCTCTCTCATTCTCTGTCCCTAGAAAGTGAGGTCTACACTTAGAGGTAAGAGTAAGCCACAATACAAACCAAAAGGCATAAAGCTGCAAGTGTCCTGCCCTTCTTAAGGAAACCAGCCCCTAGTATAGCTAATCTTGTTTGTGGATGCTTATCTGAGTTCAGCAAGGTCTCCACTGAGCCAGCTTATTACCCCTCTAACATTACTAAGAACCTTAACAGCGTTATTGTCCTTGACAGGCACATTATTCCACCACAGTTTGGGAGCCCCTTGCTGGACCCACTCTCTCTGGTGAAGTATGCCCTTTCACCACACAGAGGCAGAGAGGCATGCGGTGTCTAAGGCGTCTTTGACCCTCTCCCGCAGCATTCGCACCACTGCAACATGCAAGGCAGAGACACAGTTGCTGTTTTACCACCACATCCCTCCCACTCAATCTCTTGCAGAAGACAGCAGCCCAGCAGGCACGTTGCCAGCTCATTCCACCAAGGCTGAGAACAATGATGCCCTCTGTGTTCTCACAGCCAAGTCATGCCAAATGGTAGCAGATGGCATCTTTCCCCCAGACCCCAGAGCTGCAACGCTGCAGTTGGCAAGCCACAGAGATCACTCTTTCTTGGGTGTTTTCCTTCTCTCTCCTCCATATTGGCATGCGGCAGACTGGCTGACAAGGCTGTCACATTTTCCGTAGTTGCCCTGAAAGAAGCCCTTTGCAGAGAGGATCCCCCTGCCAGCCTTGGCTGCACACAGCCAGTGCATGGACAAAAGGGCAGGCTGTCCCCAGACATGGAACTGTTGACATGGAGCTGTTGGAACAAGTCCAGAGGAGGGCCATGAGGATGATCAGGGGACTGAAGCACCTCCCGTATGAAGATAGGCTGAGAAAGTTGGGGCTGTTCAGCCTGGAGAAGAGAAGGCTGCGTGAAGACCTCATAGCAGCCTTCCAGTATCTGAAGGGGACCTATAGGGATGCTGGGGAGGGACTCTTCATTAGGGACTGTAGTGATAGGACGAGGGGGAATGGAGTCAAACTTAAACAGGGGAGGTTCAGGCTAGACATAAGGAAGAAGTTCTTTACTGTAAGGGTGGTGAGGCACTGGAACAGGTTGCTCAGAGCAGTGAATGTTCCATCCTTTGCAGTGCTCAAGGCTAGGCTGGACGGGGCCTTGGGTGACATGATCTAGGTGTGAGGCACCCCTGCCCGTGGCAGGGGGGTTGGAACTAGATGATCTTAAGGTCCTTTCCAACCCTAACTATTTTATGATTCTGTGATTTATGTGCTGCCTAAAATGCACACCATGCAGCCAGAAGATTTGCAACTTGTTTCAACCCAGAGCAGCAGCCCTTCTCCTGTCACAGAGGAAACTGCTTGGTCTGAAGCAGAAGTTAACAGAACAACATCAAGCACTGCTCCTTGATATTTTTCCTTCATAAATCATCACTAAAATTGTAGACCAGCTTTATTAAGAGCTGACAGTCAACCTTGCACTTGTAGTTTGAAGCTGTCTCTTCAAAAACATACATCAATCACATGTAGCTACCTTGTTATTTTTTCCAGAAAGTAAAAGCTAGCCACTGACTAAATTTATGAATATATCAGGGATCTGAAATACAGCACAGAAAAATCAACATTTCATAACCGTTTATGCCCATTAGCTTTATAAAAGACATGCAATTCGATTAGAAGAGATTTCCATCTCCAGAGGTAGCAGTAGAGCTAAAACTCCACGAGGAGAGGTGAGATATGTCTTCCCAGGCAAAGATATTCACAGTCCACAGAAAGGTTTTCCTTTCCTGTCAAAGGGAAGGAGTCAGGCTAACCCAGCTTTTACCATGTTGAATCATAGAATCAGTACCATGCACATGGTATAACTGTGAAACTAGCAGATATGAGGTAGAAATTCTGCTTTTCAGCCTTAAATTTGACCCCTGCCTGTGCTGAAGAAATGAAGACAAGCAAGGTCTTCGCACTCACCATGGACTTAAAACGTTTTGTCCCATTGCTCTAATACATAGCTGAAAAAGAAGAAAGGAGAAAGATGATACTTTATTTAAATAAGGGTCAATGTTCCCCTAACACCAGTAACAGAAAAGGGGGAAGATGAAAGATCCTGCAGAAGGACTGGATGAAGAGCAAAGCCTTTTGAGCCTCTTACTGCCGCAGCCACAGGGTGCACAATTAGGTCAGGCAGCAACACCCAAGCACATGAGAAAAAACAAAGCATATCCGCCTTGAGATCTGTAAACCTTAGGAAAATAATCCAATTTCTAATTGGATGACCTAGGCACTAGGAAGTACCATATTTTGAGGATGCTTGGCTAAACCATCCATGAATCCAAATAGAGCTTACATTTCCCCATTACTTTCAGAGATGAGAGGGCTTCACGAGCCTGCGTGTTCTGGCCTCCCACACTGGGGGTACAGCTTTTTGGCGCACCAAGCAGGTGAGATCTGCCTTCAGACTCAGCCACCAGCTTTCCAGACAGCTTCAGGCAAGTCACCTACCCTCTGTCTTTCCTGCCATTTTAAGTGGGATACTACCAGCTATTTGACAGAGGAAGTAGGTGTTTTAATTGATTTATTTTTCTCACCTGCAGAGGTTACTGCTGAAAATTGAAATTTCATTATTGCAGAAGATTGGCAGACATCTGCACCACAGAACACCCCAAGGATAACAGTATTATGAATGTCTACATTTCAGAGCATCCCTTCATAATATTTCTGTCTCACTTCTTCCTACAGTGCTATTTTCATTATTTCTTGTAATGAAGTACAGATAATAATTTAACAACTGAAATACACAAAGTGCACACAGGAAACTGTAATAAAAACATTATCATCTTATCATAAAACTTCGCATGTTGACTAAAGATGATGGATCATCAATTTGTGAGCAGAGGCAGACAGCAAAGTAATCATTATCACAATTCATCAAAATAATGACAGCAACCCCATGGCAGGGGGGTTGGAACTAGATGATCTTAAAGACCTTTCAAACCCAAACCATTTTATGATTTCATGAATATGGATTTTTAGGAAAATCTTTTCTCAAAAAGCTTGAAGCTGTGCTTCATGAGATGCCAAGGATACTGCTGACACGAAACAAGCTAAGAACTGAAGCCCTGAACAGGGCATCCAACACAGTGCATCTATTACTTCCCTGGACTTTTTGATGTCACCACTAGAGGGACATACATGAAGCCAAAAATTGTCAAAGATGCCATTCAAAGTGCTATTGTAATTAGGAAGATAAAAGGCATTTTAGTTTTTTTGAGACACACTTTGTATTTGTATACCAGACAATGCCAAACATATCAACACACCCGATTCTGTAGTGGCAAACAAAATGGAGTGTCTATGGCACATAGTTAACGCATATAACACAGACATTAATTAAGACCTTACTGTAGCTGGTGTGACTTATTTTCAGCACAGAGTCTGCACCATCAAAGGTCAGAAAATTCCTCACAGCTTAACAGAACAATGGAAAAAGCCAATATTGCTTCTCCTCCCTCCCTGTTTGGTCCCCAAAACACTATCAAAAATTGTCAGAGCAACAAGCTCTCATTCCAGTAACCTGGCTTTGTGGAAAAGTATCTCTGCATGTCTGTCACTACTAAAGCCATTTGCCAACACAGTCAAGCTCCGGTGCTGAGGTGGAGAAAAAAATCATCATCACGATTACAACTGGTGGCATTTAAAATAAGGTGGGAATAATCCATGCCCCCATGTTTTCATTATATGAGCTACATCCTTTACAGGAAAGAAAATGGGTTTAGGAGTTTTCAGAAGTTCCTAATCTATCACCTCTCTTCAAAACAGATCATAACTAGGAAATAGCATTCAAAAAGCAAACGCTCTTACTACTTCTAATATAAACACACTCACTCTTAGTCTGTCATCTGCACTCCTTCACAAAGATAAAAGAAATACACAAAGATAAAAGAAATATAACTTATCAGCACATGCTGCATACCCCAAAGAACATATTTAGAAATGGCTCTTTTTTATTTTTCTTTTAAATAGTGCTTGCATTTAGATTTAATTCCTCCATCTTTAAAACCAGATGGCCTAAACTGATGTAATTTCTACCAGATTAATTTTAGGATAAAAAAAATAAAGAAACATATAAATATGCATTTATAGATAAAAAATATGTTAAAACAGCTATTACAGGCTCTTATATGTTAAATAGAAGTGCTGGAGTTCTACTAGAAAAGAGACTGCATCTTCTGAAAGGGAAATGGTGCCCATCTCCCCTTGCAGGATAAACATGACATTTTTTGGTAGTTCTTTAGTAGCCCAAGGCTGAGTCACAACAATCTTGACCTTTAAACAGATGTGATATAACGAGGGTATCTTCCATATGAAAGACTGGAGGCAAAACTACTCATATTGCTCTGCAGGTACGTGTCACAATTTTGGTCTACACCCTCAGTATAAAGGTTATAAAAACTTCTTGCTGACTATCAGTAGTTAAGATTTACATTTCCTTAGCATCATTAACATGCAAGGCTTGTACTTCTCACAAGGATGCAGATGCTGTCTCAATTAAACATGTGGACATGAAGGCACAGAGAGGTAGTATTTGGTCCAATGTCATGGAAGGAGACACTGCTGGAATTGGAACACAAAGCAGGTATCCTGAGCCTGGTGCCTTTCCCAGGTGTTGCTCAGTAGCCATGACAACATAGGCATAAAAAAAAAAGGCATGCTTAAGAGGGATATTACATGCATTGACCTGAAGGGAACTGAGCTTGAAATTAGCAAATTTTATGGAGCCAGCACAACATCTTGGTGGCATGACCCGCCATCTCATTTCACCAGGATGTAAGACTGGGAATGACTTGGGTTTTGTTTTTCTAAAATCTATGAAGGGGGCAAACCTATTATGAGCATGTCAAATATTTGTGCATCATGAGAACTGCTGCTCGAGATGGAAAAGAGTTCATTCCCACTGAGTCCTCACCATTAACCTTGCGAGAAACAAGCAGCACAGCTTCAGCCAGCTTCATTTCTCTGGCTCACTGAGTCCATGCATTTTCAAGGGTCACTTAAAAAAAGCAGTTTAGAGTTGTTACAGGTTTCTTTGAAGGACGACAGTAAGACAAAGTGTGCCAATACGTCCACATGCAGAGAGGAGCCTCCCTACCAAATATATTTTTGAGAAATTATTCTGTAAATAAGTCTGGCAATGTGTTCAGGAGATCTTCAATAGGAAATGAGCAGTGCTCAAAGCTGTATTAGCACAATATTTTTATACCTATGCACAATAATGCTGGTGCCTGTTTGATTAACAGGCTGCCTGCTCCCTCCAGAAGATGTCAGAGGGACAATTAGTTCAGTCGGCAGTATCAGCAATGCCCTTGAGGTACTGTGCTCCTAACAATTAATGAAGAGGCACTGCTGGCTGTCAGCACATACAGAGGGAGGCATTCATCTCTGTGGCAGCACCAAGTAAATCCACCGGGGTCACACCAGGATGAGACAGGAATTCAGTACAGGGAAGAAGTAAAAGCAGCTGACTGCTTTAATGCTTTGGTTTTTGGGGTTTAGATCATGGCGAAAAAAGGAATCAATTTTACGCTAGCCATGCTGATAGTGAAGGGAACACCAAGCATCTGCATGACAGCAAAGGTGGAGAGAGTACCTCAATGCTTGGGCATGTGTGCATGTGCCCTATGGAAAGGCATTTTTTGCAGCAGGGTAGGAAACCTCTTAACACACAATTTTCTTCAGAAGTCAAGAGAAGGGAATTTGCTTAGTGCACTGTATCCCTGACATACTGCTAAGCCTTCAAGGAAAGCTACTTGCTGTATATATGGGTGTATCCTCACCTTGGACATGGCAATTACTCCTGAGAAGATAAGGCAGGGAACTCTTGCCCCTTATTTGTCATAAAGCTACATCCTTACAGAAAACAAGCAGTTCTACTTCAAAACAACAGCGTTCAAAACCTTCCAAAATATTTCCATTCTCAAAACGTCATGTTGAACTATATCAGCCGCAGACAAACATGTCACATAATCATCTGCCCCATTTGGTGCCTCTCTGTAGAATCCAACTTTTCCCATCCCACAGAAATCCTGCTGTCATATGACTTCTAGGACTGTAAAGTATTATTATCAGCAGAATATTGAAATAGAAGTTACAGTAAGCACCCAGTATCAAACCTGTTAAGGTACATGGGAGCACTACAAAGAAAATTGTTAAGCCAAAAAAAAGATTTACCTGTGGTTCCTGCTTTGTCTTACTTGTGTCACTTAGGGAAAAAATGCAAGCGAACTTGCCAAATCCACATTTCCTTGCTTTCACGGACCCTTAATTAAAAACACTGACAATCAGCCGGTGACAAGAATTACCACCTAGTGCAGTCTTCCTATTTCAGATATTTGAGAGCTAATGGCAGAAGTCTAAAAGGGCTTAATCTGCTGAAGCACTGTGTATCAACAGGGAACTGAAGAGTTTTTAATAACTTAAAGCACATTAGCAGCCATTTATCTTCTCAAACCTCACAACACACTCGGGAGTCTAAAGGGCCTGTTGATGGACAATGAAATCAGTGCAACATACATACATGCAAAAAAGATCCCTCCTGACTCTCAGCCATGGGCACACAGACTTAAGCAAATCTGGGCTGACTCAAACATAAGACAGCTATCCTGCAGACATGAAATAACACCAACTTTGGAACTAAAAATATAATTTAGCTTTGAGGAATGAAAGCATATTGCAGCAGGAGAAACAAAACAGTTTTATTATCCTTCCTCAAACCCGACCCTTTTCCTACCAGAAGTTAATATGTAGGAAACTTCATTTGCCATATGGTATGCAATTAAAGACACAAACAAATAAAAACACCAGTGGACACCTTTTTTTTTTTCCTCTTTTTTCTGCCTAATGAAAAAAATAATTCTAACATTTTCAAAGTTCTGGGAATTAATATTCCACTGCCTTGCAGAGATTCTCTAATAAAGCCATGGGCTGTTGGGAAATGTTGTGTAGTCAAAGGCTTCACAAATCCATAAAGTCAGCCTAGAAACCTGATGAAATATTGCCCACTGCTCTGAGAGAGCACAGCATAAGAACTTCATGCCAGAAAAAATGAGATTCAAACATGCTGTAAACAGCAACAACTCAAGTCCTTCAATAGAATATAAGAATACTTCACAGGGCACGCTCTACAACAGCACTGGGTAGCATTTTCCTAATGACAATTTGTAAAACCTACTGCAGGCTTCTAAATTGCCTGAAAACAATTCTTATGAGAAAAGCTGTGATGCACAAGCAGCCAAATGTTCGAATAGCATCATAGAAGACTGCTGGAGGATCAAAACTAAGTCCTGAGACAGGCTTGTACACAGCAGTCCAGTGAAACTGCTTTTGTTTCATATCCTTTGCAGCTGAAGCATTTGAGAAGGTAGCTCAAGTATTTTAAGTACCTGTCATGTTTTGATTTATATCCTGTACTTCTACTTGAAGAAGCAAAAGCAAGTTGTCTCATTGCAGCAGTCCTTTTGGCCTGATTTCAGTTTGTACCACAACGAGAACCAACAGCTCTGTTGAGTAGCATCACTTGGAAACTGATGTCTGAAAAGATATACTTACAGAAAACAATCATGCACAGAGAGCGCTCATTAAACCAGAACAAAAATGGTGGGATTTTCCTCAGAAGTACGTTTGGGTTTGTTCTCTTGACTTCAGCTCTCAGGCCTGACAAACACACCTTAAACAAACGAAAGTGTACAGTGCTGAAGGTAATTCCTGCCTTCTGCAGTCTCCACCATCCATTACTCAAAAACAATCTCATGTTCCCTGATGGGAAGAGAGATAACCCAAGAGCCATAAACACAAGAAATCATCAGACACACAAGTGTAGAGAAAAACAGCAGCAGAGACTACAAGTAACTTCCCTGAAATATTAGTTATTTCCTCACAATCTGACTAAATCCTAAGAATGAAACCATGCCTTAAGCTGCAGACACATAACATGGGGCTGCACCAAGAATGCTTTTAGAGGGATGAACAGACACTGGTAACTCAGTATTACCAAAGTACAAATTCATCCAGACAGACAGATATACATGCCAGGCTATAATATTTTGTCAGTGGTGAAAAATACAGCAGACACATACAACACTTACAAGCAAAAGATTCCACAAGGAATGTCAAATACCAACATTTGGAAAAGTGTGTTTTAGTTTAAACAGTATTAATTAAATATGAACACTCATACAACTGAACAACTCCAAGAAATTTTTAGGGAGGGGGAACCTTCATCGCCATCTCTAGGGCAACTCACGCCTTAGAACACAGCATGCAAAGAGATCACATGCTAGAAAATATGGTCCTGTAAGTAAACTCATCTTCAGCACTGTTTCTTATGAAATCTGCATGTAATACAGCACAGGAGCTAAATAATATAGGATTCAATAACATTGAAGTGCTGAAATATCACTGGAGTGATCTGGCTCCTTACCTATGAGGCCAAAGTATAAAATGACTTATCACTCTCACAGAGCAGGAAATCAGAAACTGCATAAGGATCTCATATAACAGCAACTGGGGTGGTAGCAGTATAAACAGTTTAGTTTCCAGCATCAAAGTCCAGTCAATGATGAAGAACATTCCTTTGCCTATTCAATAACCATGATCTCTTCTAGGCAATTACCTACATAATCCCAGATTATTCTGATCTGGTGCTGTTTCTTCAGTGCATCAGCAGATGAGGTTTCAAGTTCTGGGAGGTCCTACAAGCATTCTGACATCCCTGGGAAAGCTGGAGGCTCCACCTTCCAACACTGCCTTTGTCCAAAATACCTTCATGTAGCTATCCTTGGAAAGTCCAAGAGACTCCAAAAAAACATTTAAGATTTGTGTGAGAAATAATGGATAAGTCTGAGCTTTGCCATCTTTGTGCTCAGCTTCTCCTGGTGCCAATGAGGTGAAGAAATTCAACTGAAGCGGGAATCAAGTCCCCCATATACAAACCAACACACATGCAAAGTACACTGCTATCACACACCTCTGTTCTGCACCTCCATTCCTACAGGTGACGCGTAGTTCACTGAAACACAGCTAGGTCACCCCATTCAGTTCTTTGTGAACACAAGCATCTTCCTCCATTATACCTGCATATCAATATACAAACATCGAGTTCCCTTTAGAATGGAACAAATACACAGAATGAGATTTTATCTTCTAAATAAAACTAGTAACAATCAGCAAATAAAACACAGTCACTTGAACAAACCTACTTACAAACTTTGCCTTATGTGCCTATTCCTCATTAAAAAAGGTATTTATTTAAACTCTTTTTTGGTTTCTGTTGAGTACAAAACATTCCTCTGAGCACGAGAGAAGCTGTTAATAGCCATAGACATCACCTTGTAGTCACACTGACTCGGCTACAAAAAGACTCCCGCATAGAAGTGTGACATGGGCCTCATGGTGTGCAGGAGACAGTTTCACTCCTGTAAATTAACTTCGTCAGCACAGCAAAAGAAAAAAGGAACAATTTTAAGTATTAAACCATGCCATGAGTTAAGGAATGAACAGAATGTTTTCAAAATGCAAATTAAAGGCATCTGTATTTTAATTACAGCATCAAAACTGCAAGATACTTGTCTCCCCACACATTTCTTTCATTCATCCTCAGAGATGGCTGTGTACAGAGAATTAGTTTCATAGTATAAACCTACTCCCACGTACATTCCCAAGATAATTCGCATGTATTACCAATAAACAAACATGCACACAAGCTTTCATGCCGCCTACAGACCTGACAGATAAAAAGAGGACTTGTTACTACTGCCTTTTTGATTATAACTAAAGTTACTTCAACTTTTAATACATGCAAAGCAGAATCAAAGAGCAGCATGAGCTTCAGTGCCATATATTTAACACAATGTTCATTCAAAATGACAAAATAAAAAACAACCCCTGCAAATAGATCCTTTGCTATATAGCTATTTTCTCATATGAAAGCTAACAAAGGCTAAACAGAACCTTGGCTACAATATACAATTACTAGATGATCTTTAAAGGTCCCTTCCCACCCAAACCATAAATTTTTCTCTATTGCACTCAATGAGCTCAGTTTTGTGGCTGTCAGCCTATAAAACTGACTTTTATACTGAGTCACTAAGAGGATACAGATGACAAACAGCTCCATTAAAAAAGGCTGACAATACTTGTCTTGAGAAGCAACAGTGACATGATGCTGGCAAAGCTCACTTCATCTTTGCTTACCATACAGCTGACAACACTTCTATAGGTACTCTCATGCCTCCCGTCAGTCTGAGACTCAATTTTAATTTCATCCCTCAAATACCAGTGCTGTGGCATGAAACATCCTATCTGATCTCCCAAAAACTTCTTTTTGTCATGAAGTCTTAGCATATCATCTCAACAGGAAAATGACACCAGTATGAAGTCACTATAGCTGCGTGCACCAGTGCTATCCTACACACCTTCAAACCCCCAAACTCAGAATTCACGAATAAGCTAACCAATATACCCTACCTGATTCTCAGGAAGGCTCCAGATAAATACTGAAGGCAGCCCAAACTCTAATTGCAAACTACTTTTTAACTTCAGTGCACAGAAAAATGGCATCACAAATATTTTGGGAAATCATGAGAGTGATCGTGCTCTCCCATCAGCATTGCCCACTAGATCAGCAGCTGGTACTCCCAGCTATGCCGCCATAGGCTTTTCAACTTGGACATGAAGGATGACTCCAGGCAGGCTTGGCACATAAGGGCTCAGGCAAGAAGCAAATTGAGTCAGAGGTGCTGACACTTTGAAAACCAGCAATAAACAATCAAAATATGGGAGCAGAAGCAACACAGACGGTGTTTGAGACTTCACAGTCTACTAGTGACTCAAAACCAAGGTGAAACATCGCGTTTTCTGGAGGCTTTCTAAAGTTTAGGCAATACCCAGGTACTGTTTCTGCAGCTGAGTGTGGTCTGACCTCTCCAAATGTGCTGTATGCATCCTATAGGCATCAGTGTTGTTTGAGATAGCATCATACACAGAAAATGAATGATCTTTGAGGAAAGTGCTTGAACATGGACAGAAGGTCCTGCCTTCATAATGTACACATTTTGACTGTTCAAGCCTTATTCCACCACCGTTTCCTATTATCCTGTTATCAGCCAGAATTAGGGAAGATTACAAACTGTATTCGAGGGAGCTTTCTGTAGCTCAGTTGTGGCAGGTCCTATGCAGGCAGTGACCCTCTGGTGCCATACGGCCACCTGCATGCTTGCATAGGAAGGTTTTCATGTCTGTACCACACATGAATCTCGGGCCTATGGTTAAATACACCACACTTGATGCCAAGTTCACATAGACCAGAGGTATAATGAGCACACTCAGGGTCAGCATTATCTGACAGATTGAAGTGTCTCATGAATCAGGACATTCAGAGCACCAGCTTCAGCAAAATCCATTCTATCAATACTTTGCATGTGATGTGGCAGCATCGCAGCCCTTTTGAGATAAGAACACCGTTGTTTTGTGCACTTCCTCAGCAGCACCTCCTAGTTTAACCTGCAGCAGGAACTAAAGCTGCTTCTCCCGTGGTCATGTCTGTGAGAAGGAGACCACCATCACTGAAATCAGTGCCAGCACACCTGTCTGCTGATCTTAGCCTCTCCACACCCCCTGCCATAGAGCATGGACCCTACTACTACAACTGCAGAAGGTCAGCTTCTTTCTTTGCCATCTACAACATCCAGAAGAAATACAGGATTAATTTATGAAATGACTGATCAGAAGCCCTATTTTTTCTGGAAATTTTAGGTCAGAAAGCATTCCACATGTTCCAGGGGGAGGGGTGGGGAGAAGAGGAAGGCACTTTCTCAATTGAAAAGAATGGAAACAAGATTTTAGTCAACCACAGACTTGCAATGTTAATAATAGATTTCTTTCAATATTTAGAACATATGAAAAATATACGGACCATATTGAGAAGCTTTTTAAAATGTGATTGATTCAAGCTGGGGTGAATGTTGAGCAAACCTCACAGATACCGTGATGGCTCTCTTTGCATACTAATCCCTTACTACACACAGCTTTCATGATGAAATTTTTTGCCACGTATAAAAAGAAAAATAAAGCTGCACTGTACTGAGCTGCATCTGCAAATTCCAGTGAGTTACCAGCCTCCTTAGCTTTGAAATCTACTTCATATTTCTCACACTTGTACAACATACCAAAATCTCCGCGTATCAGTCAAGACGACTACATCTATGCCTTGACATAGAGATGGTTTAAGAGAAAGAACAAGGTTGTGAGTTTTAATAAACATCCTCTTTTTACCTTTTCAAACAGCCATTGTGGGAGCAAATTGAAAAGTAATACAGGGATTAAAAGAATATATTGAACAAACAGTGGGCTAAACAGATGTTGAAACAGAGAACCTTAAGTTGGAGAAAACCCTAAGATTAAAGTCCAATCATTAACCTCACACTGCCAAGTCCACGACTAAACCCTGTCCCCTAAGCACTATGACCACATCTTTTAAATACATCCAGGGATGGTGACTCGACCACTTACCTGAGCAGCCTGTTCTAGCGCTTGATAATCTTTTTGGTGTGGAAATTTTCCCAAATATTCAATCTAAACACCCCCCCCCCCCCCCCCCCCCCATGCAACTTGAGGTTGTTGCCCCCTATCTTATCACTTGTTACCCGGTAAGAGAGACTGACATCCTCCTCACTAGATCCTCCTTTCAGGTAGTTGTAGAAAGCGATAAGGTCCTCCCTGAGCCTTCTCTTCTCCAGACTGAATCAATCCCAGTTCCTTCAGCCGTTCCTCTTCAGACTTGTGCTCCATTGCCCTTCTCTGGAGCAGCTCCAACACCTCAGTGTCTCATTTGTAATGAGGGGCCCAGAACTGAATACACAATTTAAGGTATTGCCTCCCCAGTACCAAGTACAGTGGGAGGATCACTGTCCTGGCCCTGTTGGCCACACTATTGCTGATACAGGCCAGAATGCCATTGGCCTTCTTGGCTGCCTAGGCACAACCTGGCTCATGTTCAGTGGCCGTCAACCAGCACCCCCAGCTCCTTTTCCTTTGAGCAGCTTTTCTGACTACTCTTCCCCAAGCCTGGAGTGTTGCATGCAGTTGTTGTGGCTCAAGTGCAAGACCCAGCAGTGTGCCTTGATGAATCTGAATTTACAGCAGTTTGGGCTCAGCCACCCAGCCATGTCAGCCAGGACTGCTGATAAATGATTAGAAGTTGCTCGGTGAGCACTTCCACCAGCTCCCTCCGGTAGTCCTTGGACAGACCCCATCCAGCAGCATAGACTTGAATGTGTCCAAGTGGTATAATAGGGCACTAACCACTTCTCCTTGGATCATGGGGGCTTCATTCTGCTCTCCCAGCTCAGTGGGCTACATACCTTGAGAACAATTTGTGTAACTATTAAAAACAGAGGCCAAAAGTCAAACTCTTTTTTTATCTCAAGTTCCAACCAGAGCTTCCTGTGCAGCCATGCCAGTCATCTTCCCACCACTTTGTCTTTCGGCACTCAAGGACAGACTGCTCCTGCGCCTTTAAGATTTCCTTCTTTAAGGATATCCAGCCTTCCTGAACTTCTTTGCCTCTCATGTGGTTTTGTCAACCAGTCTCCTAAATGGGCCAAAGTCTGCCTGCCAGAAGTCCAAGGCAGTAAAGGCTAGCAAATCACATAAGCAATCGACAGAGTCAACAGTACCACTCACTTGACAGTGTAATGTTCTTTAGACACATCTACTCCAAGGAAAAAATACCCAACTAAAACCAAGGTTAGGGTTTCAAAGCAGCACTGCTTGCTGTTGTTATAATCTGTTTATCCACCCACAGTGATCAGGAAGCATTCTTAAGTGATGGTACTGACGTTATCAAGTCAACCTGCTACACTGGGAAGTTGTTGATGCTAGGTTGCGGATTCCTTTGTTACCACCAGGGACACTACTGCATAGCATCTAGTATAATCTAAAATAATTACCAAATACACTTGTATTGCTGCTATGCCACTCAGTGGTACAACCCCTTGCTGGGAACAGTTATGCTTAAAATTAACAATTAAAAAACACATCCTTTTTCTATGCTGCCCGCAGGTGAATGAAGAAAATTCTAAAAGCATTAACAAACTAACCAGGGCTTTTTTTCCCCTTAAATAGAATCATTAATCACTTTCAGCTTCTGTTCTGGCAGAACAGACATGGCCATTTGTCACAGAGAACAAAACTGCTAGGACTATACACACGGAGTAGAATATCCTACCTGGAACAACTTCAAAAAGGAATTTTCCTGGGCTTTCTTCATTGCAGGGATGCTCAATTACTCTGTTGCCAGGCAGAAGAATGGTGCCCTAAAGAAAAAAACAACAAACATGGGATTAAAACTGCTACCGCGCTTCTGATAGATTAACACTGCTTCGTTTTGGACTGGGGTGTACATGAATTTTTGGTATTGTGACTGGGCTACTGAATTCCAAAGGGAGACTGAAGACAGATTATACCAAAAGCCAACATCATAGGTCCCCTTAATTAAAACTGAGGCATTCAATAACTGGTTTAGGGTTTTGTTCATCTCTTGGGTTTTTGATACTATGCAGATTTTGGTACTAATCACATATACTAATTCCACTGTGCTGCAGGGAAAATCTGAGACTAAAAGAAAGGGCTAATTTGACCCTGTTGGTGAAAAGCTATTAAGCTGCATGTGTGAGGCAGATTAATTTATCAGCTAGGTTTCCTGGCTAAAGCCAAACTGTATGTGCACAGAAGAGTAACCTCAAGTTCTGGGGCACATACCCAGTTCCTGCTCTGTGCTCTTTTGCCACATCATCCCAGAGAAGAAGTACAATGAAAAACATCCCACTTCCACCCACTGGCAGCACCAGTGCATCTCACAGCAGCAGACAGGCATCTTACAAAGGCACAGCAAGAGCCCTGCTTAAAGATGCGTTTGCTATGGGCAAATATGTCGGATAACAGCCATGATGGGCTCTGAACACCTTTATCACAACTTTACTACCCTGAGAATGGGGAATTTTAGCTCTGCATATGTCCATTTGCCCCTGCTGTCAGATGGGATCAATATACTACCCCTTTCCTCTAAGAATTTCTTCATTTTCAGATATTATAGGCTCGCCTAGTACTATTTCCTCCTCAGTTAGGTGGCAGTCCTTAACAAAATTATTTTGGGATGGCTGTCCCAAAATTTTCAGAGCTGCATCCTAGAAATTGTATTAGGTACAAGCTCTCTATCACTGTTAACTGGAGATAATACATACTTATAAATATGCCCCAATTACTGCATAACAGGGCTGCTGTCCACCAGCGCGTACAGTATCTCGTGAGGAGCCAAAGACAGGGTGCACAGATATTTTATCAGATCATAAAAAAACACGTCCATTAAATACTATGATACTTTCTACTGAAAACTGATAAAATAGACAGTATTCTGCTGAGGTGGTAGTAGCAGCACAAATTAGCAGTTGTGGGTGTTTTCCCTATTCACTGCATATACAGATGTATTACAAGCATTAAATCCGTTGGGCCAATAGCTCTAGTAAAACTGTTCTTCATTCCTGCCATAAGCAGCAACTGTTAATAGTTGCCACACTCCAAAACCTTCTGTGAAATACCTTATTAGGCAAGAATAGTATCATAAGCAAAGATGATTACATGAATGGTAAAAGATAAGTCAAAATAGCTCAACTTCTCATGTAAATTAGGCAAGAATAGTATCATAAGCAAAGATGATTACATGAATGGTAAAAGATAAGTCAAAATAGCTCAACTTCTCCTATATGTGCTAGAGAAGAACAGCATATAAGGCTGGACAGGATTTAAGCAACCTGGTCTAGTAGAAGTGGAAGATGTCCCTGCCTGTGATAGAAGGCGGGAATTGGATGATCTTTAAGGTCCCTTCCAACACAAAGCATTCTGTGATTCTATGAATATATTTTTCTGAGAATCATGGGAAAACACGAATAAGAATCTCTAAAAAAAACTATTTTCAACTACATGTATTTTATGTCACATGTAATAGGCCATTAAGACAAGTCTAATTTTCTTGACCACTTCATCTTTCAGCTTGAGCTAGCTTTACCTAAGAAAAGCTCCGCCAAGCACACAGGATGGGCAGATCAGTCTTCATCTAGAGTAAATTCCACCAGCTCAGGACCTTGTGTCAGTGTAGGTATAAAACACATGCATGCCTTTTGTAAACAAGGCAGCAAATGAAAGCTGCATTCAGCTTTGCTGTCAACTCATTAGCAACTCACAGACATGCTGCAGTCTCATGACATACTTTCTGATTCCGTGATGTGAAACCCTTTCAGTATTTACTTTACAGTAAGCTGTCTTAATGACAGATCTTCAAGAACATAAAAACAAAACAGTCATACTATTTATAACCTCAGCATCTTCATTTCATAGTTGAAGCCTATTTCATCTACTAAAACGTGAAACCTAAAGCCACACATAACAGCTAAGTTAATACGAAGGGAATCCAGAGAGCAACATCATAGAGAATATTGCAGTGGTTGAAAAAGAAAACGCATCCTCAAATGGTTAACTTTATTTTACTGTCTATTTTCAGGGCTATTATTGGAAATATCAGTGCACGTGAAATACTTAAAAATATACCTATGGAGTTTTTTAAAATAAGAAAATAGCTTTGTTTGTGCAACATGCACCTGCATGCCTCAGACTACTGGGAAAAGCCTAAGAGGGTAATTGCAGCTCTTTCACTTCTCATTCTGTCTGCTTTCACAGCCATCTTCTGCCTCACCACATAGCAACACTTCCCCTTCAGTGAGTTGTGGAGCCATCTACATGACTGTACCAAGGCTATTTGGTATTTGTCCCTTTGCTTAGATCTCAGCAGCTAGTGAAATGTTTTACACAAGCACACTGACACCCAGGGAACACACTGTACTGTAACAAAACCCATGTGGCCTCTCATGTGGCCCAGCCATACGGCTGCTGAGTTTTTGATACCAGCAGGGGTACCCCAGTACTCCTGTCACTCTCAGTCCCCTTTCTCAGCTGCCTGTCTGTGCCCTTCCTTAAATCTGTCCCATCCTTACAGCTTGGATAATCCTAGGAGTACAGACTACCAGAGAGGTTCAACAAGTTAAAGCTCTGGTTTTTCCCCTTGAGTTATCTAATTTCAGGGGGAAACGCAACTGCACTATCTTAAGACACCTAACAAGACAGTAATTTGCTCATAAAAGATGAAGGTAATTTCCAGAGGAAATACATGTTTTGCCTTGGGTATCAGCACATGTAAATGTTCCATAATTAGAAAACTTCACATTGCTTCATATCAAACTCAAAAATCATTTAGAGCTGTTTTAAAAAAAACCCTGAACTTAAGACTCCAGATTAGACAATACAAATATTCTTTCAAAAAAGAAAGAAAATTCCATGGTACCAGCAGGGAACAAGACTTACAGTCTACAGAAATGCAGAAAAAACGGAGATTGAGAGACAAATATGGCCCTGACAATTCACTTCTGGGTCCCATTGTCATTTTGTTTGCAGGCTAGGCCTCCACCAGGTCAACACCATTTCAGGGAGCTCCTACTCCTGGTAAGCCCAGGCTGTTTTCCACTTTCCAACACTTCTGTCCTTACCAGGGCAGTTCTGCTTCCCTAGCTGAGCCCTGAGGGTGACTTACAGAATGCAGAAGTTTGAGTTGCTCAAGAAGCATTGGCCTTTTCCCTAACCAAGTCTCAAGCCCACTTTCAAAGGAGTAAAATCCACACACTTGGATTTTACTACAGTACACTGTTGCTTCAAACCAAAGATCACAAACAGAAAAACAATATTGTTATTAAAACTGTGCATGTATAAAATAATTAACTGAAGAAAAATTACTACTCATTTAACAAAGTGCCTGATAAAATACTGTAGTGCAGCAAGACTGACACAAACCTACTTTGGATTAGAGTCACAGCATTACAGCCTTGCTCAAAGAGATGTGTTACCCCACACTGGTCCCTGCATCACTTTCAGAACCATTCAGCAGCTGAACTTCATGAGGAAACATGGAAGAGGAGACAAGACGGCAATCACAGAAGTGATTCATGGCAACCAGCTGATAGCTAGATTTTCCTGTTTTAAACACTCTGTATAATGAACACTGAAGCGTCTTCTCTAGGTGCGCTTTCCCCAGCTTTGTTTGAATTTCATTTTCTAAAGCAGACTTATCACTTATGTTCAAAAGGTATCAGGTTTTCCAGAAGAAACTCATGCCTTTAAGATGTTGACTGGAAACTACAAAGGCAAATAGATTACTTTCAATGCCCCTGGGTGGATTTTACTCCAAAAACATGTAGACACGTGAGGAAATTAACTGCTTTCTTACCAAAATAATGTCATCGGTATTTATTCAAATACAGTTCCCCAAAGCTTAACTGGTTTATTTGCTTGCCCATAGTTTGTCCTGTCACTCCTTAAAAACATCACTTCAGAGGTCTACAACATCAGCAGTTACATCAGATGTCTTTTTTGTCCTTCTAGCTTTGATAATTTATCAAAGACCACTGAATTTTACTTCAGCTTTGAAGATAAGTGCTGCATTTGCATATCTGTTTTTCTTGTTTCATGGGAAACTCTTCCCAGGAATTTTTTTCTGGCACTTTTGTACAGTTTCAGTTAACTTTGAGGATCTTCACATAGTTTCTTCCTCTTTGTTTCTAGAGGTTGGTTAACCAGCTAATGACAGCAATGCAGAAGTGGCCAAGTTGGTTTGGTAGCAAGGGTTTCCAGGGCTTTATCTCTGCCAGAGTGCAGTTCCTGAACAAATGCAGACTCATGCTTCTCTGCAAGCTGAGCTGCATCCCTTGGGACAAAATGTCCTCAGAAATAGTGCTGAGGTGGTATGCAATCAACTACTATTCCCCATACTGAAGTCTAGCATCTCCATAGGAAGGGGTAAAGAAGAATCAGCTCTCAGAGAGGCAAGGAGGTCATCAGCCAGGAAGGAGGCAACTGATAGGAGGATTAAAAGTCATAAAGTAACTTTGGGTCCATATGTCTGTTATATGATTCACAGCCATGTGCAACAAAGCACTGCTCAGATGGTTTCTTTTGTTGTTGTATCCAGACATTCTTGAGTGTCATAATTAAGACCAACCATGTACTTCAACTTGAATGGCATCTTAAACTTTAAAATACTACATTTAGTGGATAATACTCTTAATGTCACTAGTATTTACAAAGTCACAGCCTGAAAGGCACCCACTGTATTTCACAGTAAAGCCTGTAATTAACCCAGAGTAAATAATATCCCTCATACACATGCGCATGCATATATACACATACACATATATTTCCACATGTACATACAGACAAGTACAGGTACTGTGAATTCATAAACAAGTGATGAATAGCAAAGAATGATAAAGTAGACACGCAAGCTGGTATCGGTTAACTATAAATCCTCATTCCTTACATAACTACTGGTTTGGCCTCTAAACTATCACAAAAATAGATTATCTCAAGTCTGAGCAAGCCCTTTGTGCTTTTGGGAACCTACAGACATGAGATGAGGAGGAAAATTTATAGCACAGGCAGAAATTCACTTGTACTGAGGTCAATAATGAAACCCGCACTGTGCTCACTAAAAACCACAATTTGACTGCAGTAACTATAAAAATCCCATTTTATTTCCACTATTACAATGCATTTCCAAGATGCCAGTAAAATCACTTGCTGCAAAAGGGCACAGCAATTCTGAAAGCTAGCGCTTTAATTTAACTACCCGCACAGAGGTATCTGTGTTTCAAGCTGGGACCAAGGTGAGTTAACAAGCTATCTCCAAATACTGGATCAGTGCTGTCACAGAGACAGACAACTGCCTCAGCAGCCTCTAACTGGGCAAAGCCCAGCATATCCCATCACCCTGGGCCATGCAGCACTGTTCACAGCACACTGCCTGAAGTGACTTGGCTTGTTCTGTCTAGTGCAACACCTCTGTTTTGCCCTCACCCTTGCATAAGGCCAAGTTGGATGGGCTTTGAGCAACATGGTGTCCCTGACCATGGCAGGTGGTTGTAACTGAATGAGCTTTAAAGTCCCTTCCAAACCAAACCATTCTGTGTGGCTAAGTTTGCTTTCACAATCATAGGCTTAGTCGGCAAAAAAGGCATCCTCTGACGGAAGCCAGCTCTTTGCTTCAAATTCCCTGGCCTCTCTATTGAATTAAATAAAAATAGTTGATTTCAAACATTTCAGTGTCATTCCTGTTGCTGCCCTACAGTTATGATCTATCAAGTTCCTCGGTGTGATTATTATACAACACATCTATAGATGGGTAGTTACCATAAGCAAGCCTAAAAGGTTGCAAGTGTGACTACAGCAGGGTAATGCTCTGACTAGTAATCTCCAGTGATATTTTGAAGCTACAGAATTGCTGTTCTACAATTTCAGCAGGAAGTTTTTTTGTCCAGAGATCTTACTCTCATGTTCATTATGGGTTTTAAATCTTATTGGTAAACACTACATAAAGAAAACAAGTTTCAGTGATTTTACTGAGTTGTCACTGTTACTTATCCATCATGTGTGCTAGAAAACCTGACATGACAGTAGCGGGACAATAAGAAAGTTAATACAAGCTATCATTATAAGAGAGTGAAGGAAACAGCTGTTCTCTTATACTTTTTGTTTTAAGAGAGTGAGATTTTTTTTAATTTATTATAAGAGTGGAATTTTATACCACTTAAGCAACAAAAGCTCTAGAAAAAGTACAGTTACTGCAGGAGGCGATGTAGTCTGTCTTGCAGTTACTGCAGCCATGCAGTGGGCAAAAACAAGTGCTATTTGAGGCATCTGGGGGGTGAGAGAAGGTTATTCAGATTTTAGAAGTTATGTAACATACCAGGAACAAAGAGAAATTACACAAGAAATAGGGCTGGTTGGGTAAAATGCAGTCAGTACGCAGCATACATTTCTCTAGCAAAAATTCCATTGCATTTGACATTTTCTCATCCCACTTTGTTAACGCATTACTCCAACTTGTTTCCTTTAAAGAATGAGTACTGTCATTTAATTCTCACAAATTCCACAAATAGGAGTATAAAGGAGATTCTTTCTTTACCTATGGAAAGGTTCAAGACTACCTTTTAGCTTAGTTTTCCAAACAAGAAGTAAATTCACCCCTCGCTAGTGCTTAACACCACATGTACTGTTTGCCTGGCAATGAGCACCAAAACATCAATCTGACATGAGAGAATGAGCTGGCAGTTTTACTAGTATGTGATTAGCCTATTTAAAGATTTTTCTATCTTTCACTCCTGCCACACATCTCACTTAATGGTTGAGTGCATTTTGTGCTCCAGAGAAACTTTTTTCCCCTCAAGAATGAATCAATCTTGGCTTGAGCAGCCACTAGAAAAAACTCCCTTTTTTGTTCCACAAGAGAAAGCAAGCTCATACCAAGTTAAGCTGTAACACCACAAAAAACTAAGTTTGCTTAAAACCAGCAGCTAGATACAGGCATACCGCATGCCTACAGTTTTCATTCCAATAGCAGGGGCAGGAGAGAAAAGTGACCATTTCCTAACCATGTCTCACACAATGTTTGAAATTATTAAAAGCTTTCTCACTTTCTGAATCGGTTTCCCAGCACCAAACTCTACCTTACAGCTGAAAGTAAAACTTGACATATTCTCATCCCATCTCTAAATACTGCCTGCTATTTTAAAGAGTTTCAGACAGATCCTGGATTAGTATGAAGCAGCTTTTCTTTCTAAATCTGATTTTCTGTGGTATCTAGAGAAGCTTTAGTACCTATTTTATCCACCCACTCCTGCCTCCTCCCTAATGAATGAGCTTATTCAATTATATGTCACCAGCCTCTGTGAGAAACACTGCTCCTCCTGCAGAAGTTTTGCTTTTCTTCCTCAAGTCTGACACAGCAGGTATGAGGAGCTGGGAGATCATTACAGAGGGTGAACTAATTCATGAGTAACACTCTTGAGAGTTACCTTAGACACAAAGGCATGGTGTGCGTCTGTTCCCACACAAGCACTTCCAGCAGGAGTAATTGGCACCCAATTCAGGACAGGAGAGACAGGTATAATGGGACTGAGCTCAGTTAAAAGAACAGGTTAGGGGTCCAGTGACCAAAAGAAATTGCAGGAGCTACACAATCCAAGGAGCCTTCCTGGGGAACTCAATCTGCAACTGCCATGTTGCTTACAGAAAGGACCGTTGGTATTTTCTAAAGACAAAGGAGACTGTTACAGACCGCCTGACCAAGAGGACTCTGTGGATGAAGTGCTCTATAGACAGATAGGAACAGCCTCACGCTCACAGGCCCTTGTTCTCATATCTGTTGGAGGGATGGTACTGCCCGGCACAAGCAATCCACGAAGTTCCTTGATTGTGTGGAAGACAAATTCCTTCTGCAAGAAATAGAGGATCCAACAAGGAGAGATGCCATGCTTGACCTCGCCCTCACCAACAGGGAAGGGCTGGTTGGAAACGTGATGCTCCAGGGCAGCCTTGATTGCAGCAATCATGACATGGTCGAATTTGAGATCCTCAGGACAGTGAGAAGAGCGTGCAGCAAGCTCACTGCCCTGGACTTCAAGAGAGCAGACTTTGGCCTCTTCAGGAACCTGCTCAGTAAGATTCCATGGGATATAGCCCTAGAGGGCAGGGGGTCCAAGACTCTTGGTTGATATTCAAGGATCACCTGCTGCAAGCTCAGGAATGATACACCCCTCTTAGAAGGAGGTGCTGCAGGAAGGCCAGGAGACCTCCGTGGACGGATAAGGAGCTGCTGAGGAAAATTCGAAGGTAAAAAGAGCCTTCTAATAGGTGGAAGCAAGGACAGGCGGCCTGGGAGGAATACAGGGATGTTGTCAGGGAAGCTAGGGACCAGGTTAGGAAAGCTAAGGCCCAGTTAAAATTAAACTTGGCTAGGGATGTTAAGGATAACAGGAAGCCCAGAAAGCCAAGTGTATCCTGGGCTGCATCAAAAGGAGCGTGACCAGCAGGTGCAGGGAGGTGATCCTGCCCCTCTGCTCTGCTCTTGTGAGACCTCACTTGGAGTAGTGTGTGCAGTTCTGGTGCCCTCAACATAAAAAGGACATGGAACTGTTGGAACAAGTCCAAAGGAGGGCCACGAGGATGATCAGGGGACTGGAGCACCTCCTGTATGAAGATAGGCTGAGAAAGTTGGGGCTGTTCAGCCTGGAGAAGAGAAGGCTGCGTGGAGACCTCATAGCAGCCTTCCAGTACCTGAAGGGGGCCTATAGGGATGCTGGGGAGGGACTCTTCATGAGGGACTGTAGTAAGAGGACAAGGGATAATGGGTTCACACTTCAACAGGGGAAATTTAGACTGGATATGAGGAAGAAATTCTTTACTGTAAGGGTGGTGAGGCAGTGGAATGGGTTGCCCAGGGAAGTTGTGAATGCTCCATCGCTGGCGGTGTTCAAGGCTGGGCTGGACATAGCCTTGGGTGACACGGTTTAGTGTGAGGTGTCCCTGCCCATGGCAGGGCGGTTGGAACTAGATGATCTTAAGGTCCTTTCCAACCCTAACTATTCTATGATTCTATGACATGTACAAATAAATTTGGAGACTGCATTGAGTTTAAGGAGTCACGTGCACAAACTAAGATCATTATTAGATGCATGCATGCAAGTTTTGATAAAATTAGGCTTTGTAATGATCATTAAATTATGATCAATAGACAATAATCAGACTGGGCATAACTGAATTACTACAGAAGAAAAAGGCAGCTATGAAAGCTCTGGTAAATAAGAAATTTAGCTTATTATTAAATGAAACTATTTTTCCAAGGGAAAAAAAACAATAAAGCACAAAGCACCAGAACACAGAGTACCAACTCCTGCTTTACAGACCTCTTTTGCAAAGGAAATTTACTACTTTCAGTCATGGAATGTCTAAGCCAAAGCAATGCAATTATTCCCCAAAAGGATGACAGCTGGCAGTAGAAAATTCCAAGTATGGCCTCTCATTTATATATAGAGCTCTCCAGTGACAGTCTTGAGTGACAGAGGTGACACTGTGAAAGAATGTAGCATATATTATTGAGCAGGTTAAATCAAGTCATCATTAAACACTGAACTAAATATTTTTCAAGATGAGATTCAGAGGGAGGAAAAAAGGCCCTGAAAATAAGCTGTCTAGTCCATCTTGGTTTCTTTTCTTATTTTGAAAAGGTGATCACTGCGCACAGTTGTCTTACCTCCAAGGATCAAATGGACATAATTTATATGCTTAATCTGTGGTCTAATTCCCACTGCTGAGGAAAAGGATTAGGATCTAGTCCATGGTGGAAAGAAAAACATCTAGAGTGACCAGAATAGATAACAAAGTGCTTTGGTAGGTCTCATTCTGAATTATGCTTTTACACTGCAGGAGAATTAATTTAGCAGGAAAACAGTCTAACAGTCTGTGGAAACACTAAGGCTGCATACCTGTTGGAAAAAATACAGCTGGGTAATTGGCTTTCAGAGCAGACTGTCAAGACCTGACCCATTGCATTTAACAGATGAAAATAAGTGATAGATAGCACAACACTTAAAGGAACAAACATCTCCCTGGAGCACAGACAGTAGAGCTACAAATAGCTTGTCTGTTTGTCTCCAAACTGAAACACTGAAAGCCTCAGCCAGAACACTGGGCCCAGCCTGGAGCTCTGTGCTGGAAGATGAATGCAGACCCTGCCCAGAGAAGGAAAAGAAAACCAACACAAGAGCACTATAACCCACAACCTCTCTCTAAAAGCTGGTTGATGGGCTAAAAAGAGCTGAAGCAATTAGCTCCAGAATAACCATGTGCTTCAGTATGTGGCTTGCCATAATTTTCTGCAGATCATCAACAAGGACTAAAAGAAAAAAGAATAATGTCATGCAAATAATAATCAAAATAAATAATTAAAACAAAAAAATATCTACCCCTTTCTAAGTCCCAGGAAATCCTCAGAGAGGCCTTTAGAGGGGAGGGAGCTTACTCAGATGTCTAAGGCAGGTTCACAGGAGACCCTGCTACATCGACCAGCAGGACGCCTGCAGTTATTCCACTATAGCACCAGGAAAATCATCCTTTTACCGTTAGTTAAATGAAGTTACCCTAGCACCCAGAGCGTGCTTTTTCCCAGGAAAGCTATACATGGCCAAGCATCCTACTAGAGTACAATTCATGCCCAGGACAGTACATTGTAAAAGTTGAAGTTGCTACAGATTTCCTAGGAATTATATATAAAGTGCAACTTACACAGCATAAATAAAGAAATGTGACAAAGACGTGGAAAAGGATTTACAATTCCACTAAAATCAGTTTTCCCTTTCCTGTGCAAATATTCTTATTGGCTTTTGGCTAGCAAGAATATTACAGTAGAGTTTGCCTGTCCTAAGTAAGTTATCATCTTGCAGTTTCTTTGCTGAAGGAATAAATGCTTAGTTTCACATGGAAAAAAAATAATAGAGCTTATCAAGAAAGGGTTATCTTTCTTTTGTAAGTTTTTTTAATGCCTATATTTTTTGCTGCTTTAACTTTTAAACATTGCTTAGGTTTTGTCTATATAGTAAACATTAAATGAGCATGGCTTAGAAATGCTACTGTGCTACAAATACCACATTGATACAAACTAAATAGCTCATTTACCTTTCTGGCATCTAATGTAAAATACTCTATTGGTCTTTAACTAAGGGATTACATTAATTAAGCAGTGATTTTAGGGAGACTGAGGTCATATCTTCTGTGCAATCTGACCAATTAACACAACTGGAAAACTGATTCACTCATAACAAATGACTTCTCAAGCAACACTATTTGTATAAAGTAGGTTTTTTCCAGGTTTTACTTTCGGTTCGGCGTATTAGTCTACATCTTCCATCTTGTGATGCTGTTTCTAATTTTAAATCAGATAGTTTCTCATCTTTATAACTGATCTGAATTACAGACTTCTACAGCTTTAGCAAGAGAGCTGGCTGTTTCTTAATCAAAGTATTAGTAATGTGCAAGAAAGTATCCTTAGATATTCTTACTATGCAACCTAAATATTGAGCAGAGAATTCTGGCCATTTAAAAGCTGCCTTACGAACTGAACTGCTTGATACCTGATGGATACAAGCACACAAAACACTGACATGGGTTATAAGCACAGAGTTTGCCATGGAAAGCTGATGCTTTTGGCAAGATGAAGGTGTTCTAGAAACTAGACCTTTGGGCAAAATAGACACCTACATAAATATTGTGATAGGAAAAGGGCTAATGGGTTTAAACTTAGACAGGAGAAGGTCAGGTTAGATATAAGTAAGAAGTTCTTTACAGTGAGGGTGGTGAGGGACTGGAACGGTTTGCCCAAGGAAGTGGTGAACGCTCCATTCCTGGCAGTGTTTAAGGCCAGGCTGGATAGAGCCTTGGGCAACACAGTCTAGGATGTTGCATCCCTGCCCATGCCAGCTGGGTTGAACTATCCTATGATTCTATAAGACATACTTTCACAACTTCAGGTAAAATTTTGGAGAGAAAACATAAATCAAACACTTGTTATTTTCACCCAGAAGTTACTGCATGGTTCTATGGCTGAATTTGCCTTAATGCTTTCCTATGTGCTGGGAAAAAGGGAAGGAAACTATTGTTTTCCCTTTGGTATTCCTTTCCTACATTTCACCTTGACAGACAGGACAGGAAGGCCAGTTTGCTACTCCAATAGGAATTTACAGGGTGCATGATGAGAATCATATAGTCATAGGTTAACACAGGCTGGAACAGTCTATACTTGAAAGGTATTCATGCAAAAAAAGTCCACTTCTCCCGCCTTTATCCCAGCAGTCTGGCTATAAGTACATTATGAGAGACCATAGCGAAAATCTCGATGAAGCTGAGACATATAGCTGCTCCCTGCATATCCAAAAGTCTCAAGGACCACAAGGAGGCCGACCTTTTGAATTAAAGATGTGCTTTAAAAATAGCCAATATTTTTCAAGATTATGCTGCCTTAAAATAGCATTTACTTCAGTGAGAATAAATAAGACTTTCCTAATCTGGATTTTTTTGCTCACGTCTAATAACACTGAAGGTATTTTACAACATTTTGTAAAGGTACATCAAGAATAACTGAGTGTACTCTGTTTCCTTACAGTTTTTTGTGGGTTTTCATATGTAAGTACCAAACCATCATTTATACACTTTTCCATAACACAGTGTGACATGCCTTCTGCAGACCTGTTTGGGGGGTGGGGTATCTTACAGAGTGCCAGACTGTCTAGGGTAAAAATGGATTCAGGGTGACTGGAGACCAACATTATTAATTGCACTGTAGCAGCTGCTCTGTCCCACACTGTATTAATATAAATAGTTCAGATTCCATGCTATTTTAATAAATTACAGAAATATAAATGACCATGAAGGTCTTCATGGTCTGCAGGAGAGACCGCAGTAGCCCTTACAAAAGCAAAGGACATACTGCAGTTTATGCAAGAGGAGAAACCAAGACAAAGTTCACACAGCAGGTGAACACAAACAGAACTCCAGGTTTTCTGGCAAACACAGTAATACTTTGGCCAGCAGACTGCTCCCTGCCTGGAGTTATTGTTGAAAAGGGGCCTTTCCTCCAACTAACAAGAAAGAATAGTTCATACCAGTCATCTGCTGTCAGCACTCTGGAATCTGTGTATTTGAAAGAGAGCTCTGAAGTTTTAAGCATTTTTAGATGCCCATTTATTTCTGTTGCACATTTATTTTCTTCAAAGTGAAAACGCAGAGCAAGGATATCAAATCTGTTAGTCCACCAATCTGCAAGTAAAAATGTTTACTTTGGAGCCTAACCAGATGTGGCCCCATTTTCTGGCATGCTCACAGCTACAGAGCATGCTGATTACAGCTGGGAGGCTGGGATCATCATGGGAAACCAAGGTACTGATTAGGACACTGCAAAAAAAGGGAGGGGGTGTCTCAAATTTAGAGTTGCTTGTCACATTATTTTGTCTTGTGGGACAAAACACAGTTCAGCCAAAAGGAAAACAGAAAAGCTTCAGAATTCCAATCTCACACTTGAGCCATTGGCTCAAGGCCACTTCAACAGGCTGCTTCAAAGCCGGTTGAAGTTAGAATAGACAATGAAGGTAATTAATGAAGTTTTCTTACCATTTTTTAAGGCTTTAATTTTACAACTGCTGTGTTGCTACCAATGACTACTATTGATCATGCTCATTACTTTGCCTGTGTACCTCACAAATCTCCGTATAGCTTTCTCCCTTGCTATTCTACCTCCTTACCCATTGCTTTTACTTTTTCTAGCACCTTTCCTCCTTCTACATCCCTTATACAACAGAGAGCTTCAGTCTGGTCATTGCATAGCTTAACCAGAAGTTGAGTACTGTTTACTCATCCAAAAATGTTTTCCACATCCACAGTAGGTGAAAGACAATCAAGGAACTACATAACAAGCATCCACTATGCTCCTGGATGGAAGAGTGGTAATTCATTGAAAAACATAGGAAGGATTGTTTGAAATTGTAATCTCCAAAACCATTGCTCAATCTAAAATCCTTAAGGAACACCCTTAACTCATCAGTAATATAAAAAAGCGGCACATAAATTTCCTGCAGACTCTCAGAGGATGGCATTTGTCCTTATGAAGATGGTTCAAGTCTGACATATTCCACTTCTCCTAATTCCCCTCTAAAAACAGGCTACAGAAAGGAGACATGAGTAAACCCTTCTCCCACTGTTGTAAAAAAAAATCTCCACTAATCCCTGTCTTACAGGGCTTAATGCACTCAAAGGTTTTCTGTCTTTCACACACAGATGGATAACATCCTAGCACATTTTTGGTTTACTCGGAGACATAGATACTCTTCCGTTTAGAAAATCCAGAGGAAATAATTTCCCAGTAATCTCATGGTATGAGACTGGGTGTCCTTTGGCTCCTAAGAAAACACCAAGTGGCTTTGATAAAAAGTCCATCTTCATGGCTGAGTTGCATGAAAGCTGCATTTAAGATTTAATGGCATTCCTCAACAATTTGCTGTAATTCTAATTAAAACATTAGAGTTGCTCCACTTAGAAGCATTTGCTCAATGATATCTCAGAGTGACTGAGATAAGGGAAGTCTCAGCGAGTGACAGCACTAATTTTACTTATTCTGTCAAATAAAGAACACTTCACTAAAATCTCTACCAGGTGGCATGCTGTGTGTAGGCTCTAGACAGATTTACCATGCTTTTCATTTTAAAATATTTCTGTGAACGCATTTGCTGAGGCAAATCACCTTGTTCAATAAAGCATCCTGTTCAAGGCTGCCATTTTAACCATTACATCCATCAAATCATGTTGTACAAATGTTAGCATTGATTTTGACAATCAGCATCTCATATTTATGATTAAAAAGCTCTCTTCTTTAGTTTCCTATTCCAGTTCTGGTATTTTTTGCATTTTAAATATACAATTGTCAAGGAAATACTGAACACAAACTGGTTAACTCATTAAACGTAGTTGGAAAGATACCCTGAGTGAACCAGACAGTTGTAGGTGAACTGCTTCTGCACGTGCTCCATAGCAATCCAAGAAGAGACATCTAGACTCAAAGGCATATTTTTGAGTTGGATGAGGAGTTGATATGAAATGCTGCTGTTATGGAAAAACAAGATTTCAGCTATTCCAAGGCTTTTAACTGAACAGGTGTCCTGGGAAACATCTTTCTAAAGGAAAAGGGATTATGCTGCTACAATTTCCCAGTTTACTCAAAAACTTCATTATTTGTGTATGCACCCAGACGCACAAAAGCCAGACATAGTTCCCACCTTTTCCAACAAGCACTCAAAGGAGAGGTCCATCCTGTGGACAGGTCAAGTGAGACAGGTGCACATAACTCCTAGGATCAACAAAGGGGTTAAACTTTCCCACTGCAGAGGCAGAACACCAGGGCCTCAAGATTCCATCCATCCAGGTAGGACCCTTTCACAAATGCTTGCTATTTAGCCTGAAAAAACACTTTATTATGTATACTACAAAAAAAAAAAAAAAAAAAAAAAAACAAACAGCCCAACTGAAAGAGCCACTGATTGATGGCCTAAATCTAAAAGACAGACTTGGATTCAAACTCATTTTCTGCCTGTGTCAGCGGAGACATCCAAACAGAGGCTTGGAGCTATGCAGAATGAAGTGAGTTACCATCATTTCTACTGTTGCAATCCACTGTTGGAGCCTCAATCAAGAAATGAGACTCCCCGAAATACACTTAACAAAACAGAACAAAAAAGCCCTCCTGCCTGAGAGCTCCCTTGAATTGCAAGGTGATAAGCAAACGCAAACAGTAGCACGTTCATTTGAAGCAACAGTATCCAACTAGTTTTAGCAGGGTTTGTGTTAGTGAACAAAAGGCTACTTTCCACATTTGTGAATTAGAAACCACCGTCTCTAAACCACCTCCTTTCACCATCATAAGAAGAGTTTGTATCAGTGATCACCCCAGAGCAACTTGTCTGTCTCTGCCCTTCCTCCCCTTTTAAAGCAGAGATGAACAGGCAAGATATTATTCCACTCTAGGGGATCGATTTTTATTTTGAATCACAGATTTGTACAGCCATTTAATGACCTCCCTCCTGAGCATAAGCTCAAGGCCTCTGTTCCCATTTATACGAGGACTAGAAAAAGCTTTGATCAGAAGAATTTAGGATAAAGAAAAACATTTTCTAATACAAATCAATTTATCATCCAGGAAAACCGATGCAAGTACTGAAGATTGCAAATGCTTCTGTCTGATATTTGGTGCACAGTCTTCATCACTGAGTTTCAGAGCATTTTAACTGTTACATGAATTTTTCACACCATATATTCAAGACTTAAGATACCTCTCTCAAAGAGGCCTTTTAAATATGAGCGCCAGACAAATGACAGCCACAATCAGCCTCTTGGGATTCTTGTCTCTATTATTAAACTGAGACAGCTACAGCATCTATCCAAAGGGTGAGTAGGACACAGCCTCACATTTTAGACACTATCAGGATTTCAGGCTTCTGTTACTCATTATTATATATGTATCATGCTAGTATCAAGAAAAATGCAGTCTGTCCTGGTCCGTGGTGTCCTGGGCAATGACTAGCAGCAAACAGACATTTGAAAGTAAGACAGAGGACGTCAGAGCAATAAGCACCAAGCCCTTTTTGGCATTTAAACACTTAAAAACTATTAATTACCCTTTTTTAACTGATTTGGTATCACCTCCTGAACTTGCTATGCTTAAAGGAAAAAGTATGAGTTCTAAAACTGAACTTCCCTCATTTCCAGAAGGGGGAAAGGATCCATCTGATAAACCCAAGCTGAATAAAGGCACTGCTGCAGACCTCCTACATTGAAGTTTTGTGTACTAATCAGCATGTCACCATCTTAGCATCTTCTCCACTGTGTTCTGTGCAGTTGTATTAAGGTTCAGCTGTTAAAGAACAAAAAGCATTTTTATGTGCCTTGTTGCTAATAAAAGAGTTAAACGTCTTGTGCTTTGGCAAGACTCCTCTCAACACACTTTTACACTGCCTGTTCTATTTTAACAACCTTGGAATGATTCTCATAAAATCATAAAACCATAGAATAGTTCGGGTTGAAAGGGACCTTCAAAGCTCATCTAGTCCAAACCCTCTGGAATGAGCAGGGACATCTTCAACTAGATCAGGTTGTCCAGAACCACATCCACCCTGGCCTTGGATGTCTCCAGGGATGATGCATCCACAACCTCTCTGGGAAACCTCTTCCAATATTGCACCACCCTCACTGTAAAATATTTCTTCCTCACATCCAGCCCAAATCTCCCCTCTTTAACACCATTGCCTCTTGTCCTATTGCAACAGGCTCTGCTAAAAAGTCTCTCCCCATCTTTCATATAAGCTCCTTTTAAGTACTGAAAGGCTGCAATAAGGTCTCCCTGGAGTCTTCTCCAGGCTGAACAATCCCAAATCTCTCAGTCTTTCCTCATAGGAGTGGTATTCCACCCCTATGATCATTTTTGACAGAGGCTAGTATTGGTAACTCTACCAAAACCAGCATTCAAGAATTAAAAACAATAAAAATGCACCACAACCCAAAACTGCTGGGTTAGCCCACACAGGGTCAGCACCAAATCTAGGAGCATCACCACACGCATACTTCCCAACTGTAGCTCAGGACTCCAGCAATTGCAAAGTCTAAGATAAGACTACACTCAAGCATTCACAAACGTGCTCCAAATTATGTTACCCCTTGCAGTCAGCTATTACATGTTTTGCTACCGACATTTTGCCTTCCTTTTCAGCATTGCAAAGAAGTTAGCCCTTTGCTTCAGCGATGACAATGGGAAAAGACAGCCAATTTCACAGACTATTCTGCTCACATCTCACAGGCTTCGACAGAGCCATGTGCAGCCAGCCTCTGGGCATTTACTTGGATGAGACTAGCACCAGCTGTGAGTATTGTCCTCATAGATCTGATCCCGACAGGCTGAAGAGGCTTCTTTTCTCATGTTGCTGACTTCCTGAAAGGGAATGAGAACAGCTCCAGAAAGCCAGAGTCAGTCAACAGAAATATTTCCAGACTGCCTTCCAGAATGCAGTTTGAGGTCATTCAGTTTTTATTTGCTACACAAGTCACTTCACTTGGCAGAGAAGGAAGAAAGCCTCTTTCCCTAGCAACAAGTCATGTTGTACATGCTGCTTATTCAAGGCTTTTATCCCAGAGGTAATAGACTTAGAGAAGGCTATTCTTAAGCACTAATAGGCTAAAAGAACTCAATTATTTTCATTTAAAGACTAATGGGGGTCTCTTGTGAGCTATTCACTTGTTACTTCAGGAGCCATGCAGCACTTGTACCACATCTAAGTAAACAAAAGGAAGGGAGGGGGAAAAAAAATAGGCACAGACACAGACCTCCTACAGTGCTGAATTTCTCTTTAAACAGGAAAAGAGAAAGATCTTCAAAAAGTCCATTACAGTACACAGAGCAGTGTACAAGGATCAAGCTGCAGACAAAAATTATTACCATGTAACTGCTTATCATCTCTAATTGCTTGGAAATTTTTACAGCAGCATTTAGACTGAGTGTAGGATGGAAAACAAAGTAATGCTGGTTTTCTCAGGCCACTCGATATTGACCTGATATCATGATTAGTCTAATGCACAAGAGCTCCCTTCTGACAAGATCAAGAGATTATGTAAGATGACAAGGAACAGGACCACTGTTATCAGCTTGTCATCTTCACTTCGGGGAAAGAGTCCCTGTGAAAGCTACCCGCTTTATCTTCCTCTATGGCAAACCAAAACTGCCTGGACAAGCTTCTAATCACACCTTAAAAACCTTAAAACATATAAGTGGGCTGCTAACCACTGGAGAACAAAAAGTTATTTCTGGTGTTTGAAAGCAAAGTTCCCCTCCTGGTGCTACTTGTAACACAGTATTTTTGATTGAAATGACTGTTATTTTCTACTAATTTCCTCTTTGCCATTTAACATCTGGAACATGCCAATGAACAACAAACATTAGATATGGGTCAGGCTTTGTCTCACTCCTTCTAATTAAGCAGACATACCCCTAATCAGACTTCTCACTAGATATCCACAACTCATGATGCAAGTATTATCTCATATATATCGCAACACGTATTGGAAATAGACAACTCTGACAGCATTGTAGCTATGTATTCAACAGAAGATGTGAACTCCTTACCTTCAAGAGGGTAGCTCACAATAACCACCCTCAAAGAAGCTTCACTAAGAAGCACAGCATTCAGTACCAACATCTTAAGCATGAAAAGCTAACCACAAGACGAACTCTCTTTAAGTAATAAGGCTCATGTTCCAGAACATTTCCTGGAGATTAATGACCAGTTGAAGGAGTTGATAACCAGAAGCAAAGACAAGTAAATTCCCTAGGAAATGTTGCACACAGCCAAGCTTGCTACCCTTAATGGAGCTGAGGGAAAAAAAAAAAGAGACCCCTTTCTATTCACTACCTGTCCTTAGGTCTCAATTGCTAAAGTTACTACTACACTTTGACCATTTCAAAAAATGTGCATTTTATTAAGAACAATAAAAAGCAAATTTTAGTATCTGAAAGACTCTCCTCCAAATGCAAGCCACTGCTGAAACCTCAAGTTCTTCTGTCTGCTAGCCAGCATGCAAGGCAGCTCAGCAGACACTGGATATTTTATAGTTCAGTTTCACAGAACCTTGTTAAAATATAGAATAATTTCCATATGGTTATGTGCTTTCTTCAAACCAAGATACTGATTTTTATTTTTTTCTTCATGAATGCTTTTTTGGGTTATTTTAATTATCCACTGTTATCATCAGTGTTTATCAGTAGCAGCATCAGATGACAAAGCAGCAAACTGCAGTTTCGTGCATTCAACTCATCCCCAAAAGAAGCTTTATTTTTCATACAGTCAGTGAATCCAACTGAGCACTGAGAATTCATCACTTATGCTTCCACAAATTTATCTCAGGTTTTATTTGCACATTCAGGTAAGCAATTTTAAGTCAGCAAAAGGCAGTCTGACTCCCAGTCTAAACGTACAGGCAACTGAGTCAGTCTTTCACAAGTCAGAGTAAGTCATCTTAAGAGATGAGAAAACCCTGGCTCCTGGTGTGCAGTAGAAATAGAAGCAATATCAAAATTACCTTATAAAACACAGCAGTTACCTGCTGTGGCAACACCAGCAGTCACTCCTCAGATTGTAATGGCTGAAAAGCATGGTCTTATCTTAGGCTACGTTATCAAAAGTTATCTGACTTGAACAACCACTCACACTGTCCCCACACAGGGCAGCTGGCTGCACAGCAAAACGCTTCCCTCACTTTTAAGACTTCCTTCTCATTGTAGCTATGTTAAAAGCATTCTGCCATGAGCCTCCTCACCACAACTCAAGGACATCCCTCCTACTCCACCAAGCTCCATTTTATACTGCAGATGATGGATGGTAACAGTCATCTCCAATTTATTGGGACTGTTATTCTCTTGATCCAAAACTGTTGGGAGCTGTCACCCCTGCTCACTTACCTTCTGTGTTTTAATGACATAGGATGGGGGAGGCGCTTTCTGAAAGTTCATGCAAGAGTTAGTGCTCTATGGTTTGATGAAATGATTCTGTAGAATTCAATAGGGGATGATACATTCCTTAAAGAAACGTTTTGAGGTCATTAAACATTTCAGTATTTCAGAGAAATTTCCGGTATAAAACAAGAAGTTTCTGTTCCACTCTTTCAAGTGACACACAACATCTCCATAAAGGTTATGAAGAAGTTTAAATTTGGAACACACAGTTAATAAATTCAATGTTAATCTCATTTGTTACCCTCTTTAAACAGAAGCTGTCCCTTGGTTTCACGATCTGATAAAATAACATAGTAGCAGTGATTGCCTATACAGGAAGGGCAGACAGTCCTGTGATGAAAAGTGCTAAGTGCAACACAGTATTGTTTAAAAATCCTTTGTAGCTATCTTAAAAACCTATCAAAAATCCAGTAGTGAGAAAAAAACAAACAAAACAAAACAAACAAAAAAAAAAAAAAAAAAAAAACCAAAACCCAATATATTAACCTCTTAACAGTGTTTGACTTTAAAATTGCTCCTTAAAAAGAGGTAGACATTAGCATCTTACAAGATCATATAAAACAAACATTCATGTGGTCTATTTTACAATGGTATCAAATAGAGCAAGAGAGCATGGTGGCCCTTCTTTACGCTGGTATTTACATCAAATAATTAACTAGAATAAGACTCATCAGCAGAAAGTACTTACATGGCAAGCAGTAAAATTACTTGGTGAAGATACAAAGTGTCTTTACAAGATTTATATTTCAGTAGCAGACTCAAGAAAACAGGAAGTGAGGAGGTTCCTACACAAAGCATCTTAACATCCCACAATCATGTCCCTTTTACTTCAGGACCACATGAAAGACATCTTTGCACAATGCTAATTATTCTCTATATTTGTCTACGTGGGAATATCTATAGGAACTAAACACCAATCAGCCCCTAATATCACAGTGCTAATATCTATAAAAGTATGCACATGAGAAGAGACCCATTTTCATCTATGGCCTAAGCTAGGACTAGTCAGTCACTCACCCACTGATAAATTTCGTAGGCAAAACCAGAGCATGTGGAAAGGAGCTGCCTAGGCCTGCCTGATGTTAAGTGACTGCATTAATCCCAGTATTATTATGCAATTCCTACAGATGTCATCTCTTAAGAGAACACTTAACATAATTGCCCATTTGCAAACACTTGATAGACACTATTTCACTGTGTCACCAGCTCCATACAGTGTGCAAGGTCCAATGTATTTTACTATATCCACTCTGCAGTAATAACACACTTCTAGACTCGTATAAAGGTATAAAAAGTTCTGCCATTTTTACTTCCTTATAGTTGAAGGCACAGGGCCCTTACTCATTTTTTTCAAGACAGGCCATCTACTGTCTCTTGTGAGAAATTAGAAATTAATACATTACAGTAAGTTTTGTCTTCAGCTTACCCCACACAAAGCTTATGGTTCCCTCCTGCAACTAAGTGAAGCATGCAATGCAGACCAAAGAAATGATCATCTTACAGAAAAATTTTCTAGTGAAGAGCTACAAAATTTCAAATGCAGGCTCCTGCCAGCTGCACTTATATCCAATTTACTGCTAATTTAGAGAAAATACAAAAGGCATTTTATTAATCCTGAAAACAGTTACAACTTCTCTCACAGGTGCCTGGCATAGAACTGTCAACACCAGCAGCCATGCCACAGCCTTCAGACACCACACGTTAGAAGATGGTATTATCCCAAATCACCAGATCAGATGACTTGTATTCCCTATCTCTGCACACTTTCCTCAACCCATTAAGAATACACTGAGGGGCAACATCAAGGCATCTATGCAATTCAACCAAGTGCATCCAAGCCATAAACACACTCAGATCCATGTGTCCTTAAGCAAGTTTATAAAGGCCGTTTCCACCATTGTGATCCTAGATAATAAGAGCCAGGCTATAATGAATAGTTGCAGTTTTCATGAAGTCTTTATATGACACACTGCCTTCATTCTCTGCAGCCACAGGGAGCTCGACCCTCCTTATCCCTTACAAAACATACTCCATGGGTTTAAAAGAACAATCTTCTTTTAGAAAATAACTTCATAGTTTCACCAAGGTGAACAGAAAATCTCATTTCTCTGCTCATTTTCACAGGATTGGTTGGATTGCTCGTGCATGCAAATGCTGAATACATTAAACTTTTCATTCCTTCTTCTGAAGGAATGCTTTCTCTGTTTCCCACTAAAAGTGCAGGCCTGGAGCAGACAACACCACAAAAACATAATTCCTGGAAAAGAGGATATCTTTTGTCCATCTTGCTAATGACAAGAGCCTAGCATTCGCAATTACTCCTGCAATGGCAACCTCAATCTAGGTTAAAAATCAGTGACTCAACTATTATAACACCGATGACATAATTTACCTGGGGTTTTCTTTTTCTCTATATGCAGCTGACAGTTTTGAAAAGGTCTTACCATAATTAAGCTTATCCTTGCATGCAACTTCAGGTCTCTGACAGAGTCAATGGCTTAGCCTTATACAAAAATCTGACATACTCAAAAGTGTCACATACAAAAATGCTCATCCTATTGTAGATTTAATCCACAGATGAAACTAACGATCATCAATTCGATTCTCTCTCAGTATTCTACAAGCCCCCCACAAAATGATGCCTGTATGTTCTCAAAATATTGTTTTTTCTTTCTAAATGCTATTAAAATATTATCTCTACATGCATTCACTCACATTTTGCAATATTTTTAACTTTAAAAGTGTTTATTAAATTATTCATACACTAAAACTAACAGTGGATAACTGAAAACATCTGAAAACCATAAACCTAGGCTTTTCCTTTTGGGCTACTAAATTTCTGCCCACAGAAGATTGCACAAGCCTTCATATATTTCATAAGCCACTGAACAGGCAACACTCTCTGAAATTACAGTTCAGAAACTCTGTTCATTTGGGTACTTGCCATGCTAGGTATGGCAGATCATAATTTACAGCTCTAAAACCTTCTCTCCCCCACAACCCCAACCTCAGTTTTGTTATTTCCAAACATTCCCAACACCCTCCCACCCCCAAGGTTTTTTTTTGGCATTTCATCCTTCCACTTCACTTAACCAATGCAAAGGGGAAAGAACATGAAAAGACAGTGTTACCTGGAACAATACTACTGTGTCAAACACTACCATTGTGTCAAAATACAACTACATCCTGAGAGTTCTTTACACCAGAGTTTCCGATGCAAAATGGGACTTGTCACCATAGGTAAGTGACAAAGGCATCAAAGTTTCTGCCACTCAGGGCATACACAGAACATAGCTCTCTCCACACTCACCTGAAGCATACATTTTTTCAGTGGGTACTCCTCCTTCATTACCAAGCTAATTCAGAAAGAGGTATATACACATGAGTAACAACAAACCTGTTTCTCTCTTTGAAGGGAGAAATTACCAGGCCTGAACACTGATCACTACAGACTTCTTGAACACATCAAGATCAATGTAAAACCTGTATCACTAGCAGTTAAGTGAAGTACACCCCACAGTATGCTCTTAAGCAGCCCTAGGAGACACAAATGCTGTCTGATAACCCAGCCATTAAAAGAAATTGTGTAACAGCTGTGCTGTATTTCTCACCCAATGCAGGACAAGGAGCTTACTAGCACACAGATGAATAAAGTTAGCTGTCTAAATAATCATCCCTAGCAAGCCAAGTAACTCACACCTGACATTGCTGATTCACAATCATGTCTGCTGCACTCAAAGCTGCTTCTCTGACATGCTAGCAAATTGTCTCCCTGCCCTTTTGCTGGTACACAGAAAAAGTTTTCATGATGTGTTTTGACATTCTCCTCATTCTTACTTGTGTTTCCACATCATTTAGACAAAAATCATGCCCTTCCTATGACTGTGTTTTTCAAACAAGCATTTGCAGAAATCCAGAGAAAACCAGCTATAATTGACTCTCTGCCTGGCATATACTGCTCTCAGGAACATATCCCAACCATTGCACAATCTGTTTTTTCATGCCTCCAGCTGTAACTGCTATTGCCTAGCATAATAATAGAAGAAGAAGAAAAAAAAAAAGGAAGAGTCTTTTAAGACCCTATTCCGTTTTCACGCCAATGAAAACTTGCCCAGCACCCATTTTAGTGCCACCTTCTAAATTTAGGAGTCCCATGCAAGTGCTGCAAGTGACGTTCTTGGCAGGTAGCATCAAGGTCTGTTGTGAATCATCTAGGCCAGTCAGCAGCCTATAGAGTAATTATTGTGTATTAGTCTATTACTAACCTTGGTGGGTTTATTGGTTTGCAGGGTTGTTTTGTTGGTTTTCGGGGGTTTTGTTCGTTTGTTTTTTGTTTGAAGGTTTGGGGTGGGGTTTTTTTTATACATATATAAATAAAGTAGAAAGCCAGGATCTGCTCTTCTAGCAGGATTTAAAGCATTCTCACTAACACTGCTTTCACTGTTACAACCAAAATAAGCCTTAAACAAAAAAGACAGCAAAAGAAAAAATGCCACCACCCCAAGGAAAAAAAAAAAAAACAGCAGTTTTAGCAGTTATGGAATAAGTATAAAAATATTTATATACCTTTGGATATTTGTGCAACAAAGTTTAAGTCAATTAAACTGAACCAAGAGTCATTAAAGTGATAGAATATGTTATGCATGGGGGGAGGTGTGGAAGTAAATTTAACTCCTGCACTGCTACCGTATTCATAAGTCCCCAAATGACACCTCTCCTCAGAAACACATAGCTACCATGTGACAGTAATAGCAAAGGCAGAGGTTGCTTTCGCATGTTGGACTTCAGGTTCAGCACCTTTGTCAGCACCTGCATTTCCTTTGTATTTTGTGCAGACAATGCTTTTCAGAGTACTTAAATGCTTTGTTAGACAAGCTGGATACAAAACCTAAAACATTTTCTACTCCTACCTTGTCCAAGAAATTCTGGTTTTCTTAGAAAGACCTCAAAGAAGGACACTGGATTCATTTGAAAGTAACATGAGCTTGGAGCTTCAAAGCAGGATCACTTACACTTCAGACAGGAAGTCAAAAGACTCATCTCCAACACTCTTCCATTAAAATACTATCTTTAGCATTTTCTTTTCAGTCTTCTGTTAGCTCTTCTCTCAGAGAAGCACAGCTTCTTGCCTGTTCCCCAGCAAAACTCCACCATGCCCCCAAATCCAGTCAGACCCACACGGAGTCTGAGCTCAGCAACCCTTCCTGCTACCACCTCACTCCTGCTGGGCACACAGTGGCTAAATTGTTGGCTGTGTGAGCAGCCAATAGAAAAACCTGTCATTCAACCTTCTCACTGATTACACACTCATTGATGGACTCCACAATGCGCAGGAATTCTTTTCTGGAAAATATCTGGTATTCACAGCCACCCTACATAAAAAGCTTTTATGCTATTCCTGAAAGTTTACAATACACTGGGGACCTGCTGGACACAGTTCACAGGATAAGGGAGGTGTGGGGGAATGCCTTTAGCTGGTTTCATTCTTCAGCAGCCATTTGTCCCATTGCTGACATTACCACTGATTTGAGAGAAGCCCATGCATTGTTCTAGCATCTCAGAAATGCCTTGGCATTTTACTGTCTGGCTTTTTTAACATTATTATTCTATTGTCAAATGTTAATTTTAAAGAGTATGCACACTGAAACTTAGAGGGTATTCTGTAAAAAAGCCCCTTTGTCCCTGTATCATCCACACAGCATACCTTCATGAGCTCTACTGTGAGCCACCTAAGGTTTTAAAAACAATAGTGGCTGAAGTCTTTTATGAGAGAGCACTAAAAGCCAAATACTGAAGCTAATACCATTTGCAGATGCACACTGTGTCTCACAAGTTGAGCCAAGCAGCATAACACAGGCAAATAACTATCCTCTGAAGAAAACTGAGAATGTGAAGAATGGTGGTTAACAGATTAATGAAAGTCTTACCAGCTCTGGAAGTCCTGCTCTTCCTCCCCACACCTGCAGTGAAATCCTGGTCCTGTTCTCTAGCCACTCATTTAATGTGCTCTTCCTTCAATCTCAGATTACTTTCTTTGAGCCTACACAACACAGCTAAATTTTCCCATGCAGGCCCCGCTGACCACTTCATGCCCAGTCCCAAGGTCAAATGCTTACATTCGCATCCAAACTCCCACAGCACCATGTGCAAGCCCCATACAGCTCTGCATGCATATATTTAACCCCTCTCTGAATTTCCCACTGCTTGCACCCTCTTGAAGCTGCCAGATCAAATTCACACTCTCCAACTAGTCAGCTGGACTAGTTCACGTTTGAGCTACTAGATCCGCAAAGTACTTTCTCACTGGGATCCCACTATTGGGCAGTGTCCATCTTGTCTTTCCACCAGTACACCCATTCCAGCATCAAAGAGATGGCAGGACAGGGGTGATGGCAATCCATCATCCATGCCCTGCAGATGGTCTCAGTCCTGACACATGGATGCTGCTAGAGGAAACCAAGCGTAAACAGTACTTTAAGGCCTTTCACCTCCTGCTTCCCCAGCTCTGCCCCTCTCCCAAAGCACAGTGCAATGGGACAGGGAGGAAGAGGAGCAGGAGAACACTGTGGATATTTACAGTGGAGAAAACAATATAAATTAGAACCAAACTAAAGGAAGGACACTTTCTGGCAGACTCCACCGAAGTCGAATATGCAAGCTTGCTCTTCTCTTCAATGGTAACAGTTTATTTTGGATAACAGGGTAACTTGAAAGCTTATGAAGGAATATCTGCTTAGGTACCCATATGAATTCAAGTTTTTTGAAGTAAAAAGGGTCTGGAAAGCATCCTGCACTTCTAAGGTCCTGTAGCATACTGGAGACATACAACTGTTGATTACTGCACTGGATGCAAGTCGTATGGCTGCCATTACAGAGAGCAACTGAATTACCACGCACTGCCTTTGAGAGCTGCACTACATGTCTGATACTTAAACATATCCAGGAAGGAAAGTATTTGAGAAATAATGGAATGTTTTGAGGAAAAAAAATGTTGTAAATACAATGAATATGCATTATTTGACTACTTAAACCCTTTCAGCTTCTGAAATCTGGTGCCTTTTAACAGCAGTACTGCTGGTTTTGTAACAGATCCCATGTTACCCAGAAAGATACAGAGACAGCAAACTGAGCAGGACCCCCCCGCAATGGAAAAGACATTGAGAGACACAGTTGTAGTACAGACTCCACACACAACACTGCATTTAGTTAGGATAAAATTTCTCCAATAATTCAAAGAACAACAGCTCACATATACGCAATTATGAACCATATCATCAGTAACTGAACATCAGGAGTTTCAGCAGGACACAAATAACCGTGGAAGTCCCAGTGCTGTCATCTTCTGAGGTACCAAGAAAAGCAGCATTTTAACCTAGGAGACCTTCCTTCTGTTTAATTAAACATTTAATTATAAATACTGCTATGCTTATGTGGAGTCATCATATCAAAAAAGTGCAAGAATACAGCTGTGTTGGAATGCAAGCCAGGAGTGGGTATGCTGATTTTACTTTGTGGTTTTTTTTCATGGCATCTTAAGAACTTAATTAGCTTTACTCACAATGTTAAATACTCTTACATTTAGACATTAAATCAGCCTTTTGTGCATTCAGAGCAGTAGATATGTTTTCTTCACTCAGTTAATTGGATACTTCTTTCCAGTGTAGCAAAGGGACACTGAAATAATCACCATGTTTGCTAGACCAGCTATTACACTACAGAGGTTAAAACAAATGCCCTTGCTTGGTTTTAAAACTGGATGTAACCTGTTTCTTGCAATCAGAAACACATCCACATGTCTTGTGGGAAACATTACCTAATACCAAGAGCCATAATGCACTAGTCTTAAAATCCTGGTTTCACACATGAGTAAAGGCTGAGCTTTCATGCTCCAAAGTCACAAATGCCTTGGAAAATGTAACTCTCCTGCTTGCAGAGGAGAAGAGAAAAGGAGCAGGCCTTCTCTTTCCAGTGCTCCTTCCAGTGAAGACTGCTCCACAGCTGACAAGAGCCAGGGATAGCACTGATGTTTGCTAGACTTACTAACTATATTGGCACAAATGCTTTGTTAGAACTTGGAGACTATTTTAAGGAAAAAAAAGCTTACCATTTCCTCCTTGACATAAGATGTGAATCCTTGTCTGCAACAGCTGAGAACAGCTAGATTACTCATAAAATGCTAGACTGGTATTCACCAATGGCAATTCACCTATTCACCTTGGTAAGAGCTAGAGGGTAGAAATTTATTTTATGCATTCTTCTTACTGTCACATTACAAAATACTGAAGATTCATTTTACTCTGTACCCTCCACCGCAGCTCAGGTTAACCTATTCAAAAATGAAGCAATTAGCCTGAAAATTTAAAGCCAAATACTTTAGTATATCAAAAAGGCTGACACACAGGCTCTGTAAGCTTTATTTTTCAGCTGTGAGTCATACTTCTTTTTCCCGGATAGTGTTGGCTAAATAAATGACATTATATAAATACAGAAAGAAAATGAAGAAACACACCTGGAATAAAAATCAAACCAAGGAAACAAAAGGAAAAAGATTTTCTGTTGATCTGAAGTTAGTTAATTGCAACAAATATGTTTTACAGCCTGGACTATGAATGAAGTCTTACACTAGACTTCCAGACAAATCTGTGAATTCTCATACTAAACACACCTCCAGGAGCCCATTGTTACGCATATCTTGCTGAGCTTCACGCCCATCATAGCAAGATACTCGGGGGCGGAAGGGTTTTAATATTGCATGGAATTTAACGCCTTCATTTAAAGGGAACAAAGTAGATTTGATGTTCATGAGACTGATCTGACATTCTCAAGAAGCACAAAGAAGGCTACAGCACAGTAAACTTCACAGTGCAACACCTCCTTTTCTTTCCCAACACTACTGTACATCTCATCCCAGCTCTATCCATGGCCAACCTCTCTGCTCTTAAACATTTATGAAAGGAATTGTGCAAAACCAGATTGGTCTCAGTCTGTCTTTTAATTTTTCCTTTTCTGGAAAGTGCTAACAGGAGTTGTAACTAAAAATCATTATAGCATTTCTTATGAGGTGTTTTCTCAATAAGTTCCTCTAGGCAATCTTTTCCCTGTTGAAAGGGATTATATCTGTAACACAAGGTTTATATAGCACAAAGTCTGTCTCACTCATGGGAAACTAGATCATTACACTAAATTTAAAGGTATGCAGATGAAAAGGTAGTACTGCATTCAAAAAAAGACAGCAATAAAATCTGAGACTCATTGTCAGCTTTATTAACCATAAATCACTTTATGGTTAGTAATCACATATTAGAAATAAAAGGTTTTATAATATATTTTATCATATATATTATAAATTTATATATAATTATATCTATAAACATATAAAAATATATAATTAAATATATCATTACATATGTATTATTTATATATAATTTATAATATGTATTCTAATATAAAATGTACTGAGCAGCAACTTCATTTGCAGAAAAAGTATCAGAAGAAACACAGCATATAAGTAATTTGCTAAATATACTTTCAGCTTGCGAAAGCTAAACAGAGTTTCAGTAATTGCTGGTATACAATGGGATAGGTATCACTTTTCAGCACAGGGAGGAAATCTGGCACCTTAACAATAGGCAGTATGCAGCAAATCGTAACTTTAATAAGAATTACAGACAGAAGTTTTTAACAATATCCTTTCTCTCCACAAATACTAAACCTCTTCTTCAGGTGTGGCACATTATTTATTGCTTTCAAGTGAGGACAAAGCAAACAAGGAACAGGGAAAAACTGCAAGTGTGTCTCATTCTCACTCCAAAACATCTAAATACTTCCATGTCTTTTTCAAGCTGTTAATTTACTTTTTCTTTTTGCATCTTGCTAGAGTATTTGTGCTTTTTAGAATGCATTTTTAAGATACTAAAGCTATGATTAAACAGCAAAAAAAGGAGTTGATCCCCACCAAAGACCAAGTGGGTGGCCTGAGGGGTGGCCTCTATGCTCTTCTCAGCATAAGCACAGAAACACACTAATTACTAATAGATACAGGACCATGGCATGCAGGCTTTTCATTGCTCCCCATCCTTCACACATCCAGCACTATTTCAAGGTTGAAACAGTCATCCTTCCAAAGTAAAGTAGACCTCCCATTTTTCCTTTGTTTATGGGAAGAAAGGAAAACTTAAGTTTGAAGCAACAGACATTATGGAAATGCAAAGGGAAAAGGAGCAGGTAAGTAGTCCTAAAACAGAGCTGACACCTATGGATTAGGTGAAGATAGCCTATACTGCAGGGCCACCATACAAGAAGATTCTCGTGAGATCCCTACTGTATTCTGGCAAATCCACACACAAGAGCTTACTAAAGTATCAGCTCATTACTTAAATCACAGCCTCATGTCTGTTTTCTATCACCTGCATTACCAAATCATTACACTAATGTTCATGTTAACAGCTTTCCAAAACACATCTCTGTGCCTATGAAACTCTTCAGTTGCTCCTTGTCATTATTCAAGAGTTAAAAGCATTTGCTTTTTCTTGGAGATGTTGCAATTACTCACCCAGAGCAGGAGCTCTTTGTGTGTAGCTGCATATGCTATTAATGGGTTTTATTCTGCAGCCAAAGCAGTAACAGAGAAAGCTTTTGTTAGCTCAAATTCTGTGCTGCAAGTCTGTTGAAAACGATGTCCCTCCAGTATTAGAAGTTAATTTAGCTGTTTCTGCTACCATTCAACCCTTGGCCTCTGTTCTGAGGCTGCCAACACAAATACCACCTGTGATGACCATTCTCATAAACTTGCTCCATATGAAGGGATTTGAAATGTCTGGCTCAGCTTGATCAGGGAGACGTGTCAACCCAAAGGCTCTAATAACCATGACACCTAGGAAGAGGCTTTTATTGCCACAGTGCCTACGTTACATAGCGTGTAGTCAACATTTTGATGCATTTGAACTTGCATAGGATTTAATGTGATGAGCCTAAGCTCACAGAGAAGATCATTTATGCAGTCCCGCTGACTGAAGCTGAAAACAGTGGAAAACAGTGGACTTGTACAAATGCTGCTAAAAAATTGGTGCTAGATTCAGTCCTCAGTTATACAGCTGCAACATTAAGTCCTTAAGTAATATGCAAGGAAATAAGCAAGCACACCTAGGATTTCTTTAAATAAGGATGTTAACTACGGCCTACACAATATAACTCAGCACCAATTGAACTTTTCAACAACACAAACATTCTTTTCATAGCATACACTGAGACAGTGCTACCTGCAGGAGCACTAACTTATGAACTTATCAAATGTCACTGAATTTGATCAGTCAGGTTCCAAACTACAACAGCCATATCTATTATCTCAAGTGTTAGCCCATAGAGAAGACAAACTTATCACATAGCCTCTGCTACACAAATTACTGGAGTGCAAAAGAAAAACCTTAATGTCCTGGTTTCAGTTAGGATAGAATTAATTTTCTCCCTAGTATCTGTGTTTTGGTTTCAGTTTGAGAACAAAGCTGATAACACACTGATGTTTTAGTTATTGCTTGGTAGCACTCAAGGACTTTTCCGTCTCTCATGCTCTGCCAGTGAAGAGAGGCACAAGAAGCTGGAAGGAAGCAAAGACAGGACACCTGACCCAAACTAGCCAAAGGGGTATTCCATACAGCACGTCATGCCCCGTGTATAGACCGGGGGAAGTTACCCAGAAGGCCAGATTGCTGCTTGGGTTGGGCTGGGTATCAGCCAGTGGGTGGTGAGCAACTATATTGTGCATCACTGCTGTTTGTTGGTGTTTTTTTTGTTTCATCTCTCTGCTTTTATTATTTCCATTTTTAATATCCGTATTATGCTGTACTTTATGTCAATTATTAAACTGTTCTTATCTCAAGCCACTGTTTTTACTTATTTTCCAATTCTCCTTCCCATCCCATTGCAGGGAGTGGTGGGGGTGGTGAGTGAGCAGCTATGTGATACTTAGTTACCAGTTGGGCATAAGCCACGACATTTACTCTTAAAATGGTTAAGGCTCCTCATATGCTTGAAAAAGAAAGCATCAAATTTACTTAAAGGTGAATTTAGAGATTGATTTCCACAGAATTTCACCTCATACCCTCACAAGTGCTGCATAGTAGAATTCACATTAGTTGCTTTACACTACTAGTACAACAGTTATTAAGCAAGGAAAGCTAGACGGAAACAGCTAGAGCTGCCTGACTGAATAAAGCAGAAGGCACTGCACTGCACTAGAGTTGATAATACAAAACCACAGGCATGACTAAGAACTTAGATTAGCAGTCTTTCAGACAAGAAGGTAGTAACAACAAAACAAGCAATGACAACCATCACAATGTAACCAACAGCAGCCTGACACTCTCCTTACTCCTCTACACAACTTCATTAGCCTGTTAAATAAACAGTCATTAGCATTCACCAGAAACAAACTTTTCGTCTGGCAGGCAACAGAGAAAAGCTGGGAGTATCTCCTCTCTCCTCCCTGCCCCAAATCCTGTCAATTGGCATGATTCAGAAAGGGAGAGGGAAGAAGGGAAGATGGTGGAAGCATAAAAAAGAAATGCACAACTCAAGACAGTTACAGACTTGGCAGCCCCGCCATGATGGAAAAGCAGTTTTGTATCATGCAATGGCTTCTTACATCCGGGAGTATTGTTCATCCATGAAATGCAGTGAAGCGTACTAAGGGTTTAACTTCAGAGTTAGTAAGCTATTACAAACAAGCTGGTTTCCTGGTCCCATGAAGCAAAAGGTGGGGGCAGTTCTCTGAACATTTGGACTACGCAGATGCATTGGCCACCAGTAACTGAAATTAAGCTGTTGGCTAGTTTACATCTCACTAGGACGACTATCTTTTCCCATCTAACAGCAGCTGTTGTCTGAGTCTAATTATACATACAGTTTATACAACACATGGTAGCACACTTGAGAGCTTAAGCTCTGAATGCACACATGGTCAGTGGTGCTAGCATTTTCAATCAATGTGCCATGAGGCATTTTTGCTTTGTTCTATTATAAAAATATGTACTAGAACCTATTTTCAAATTTGAATTAATTTAAGATACAGAAGTATGGAAAGATGCATTTGTTATTCCCAAATGGCTTTGGAAGAGGACCTGGGACTGTACCACTTGCCACATAAACAGGCAGAATCAGGTGGTATCATCTTTTCCTTACCATCTTGACTTCCCTAGTTTGGTCATATCAACAAAAAGTCCCAGTGGACTATGTAAGTCCAAATACCTTGAAAGGTTCATATTTCCCACCTACAAAACTGTCTCAACTCAAGCAATTCTGAACTCCAGTCACTGAACTAGTTTTCTGAAGCCTAAGACGAGATGGACACATTCTCAGATCTGCACAGGATCTAGGCCCACTATTTGTTTTATGCTTTGGGGCAGGTGGATGTCAAAATGCATTGAAGAGGCTGATCGTGGAAAATACATGCGAACTTTTAGTTTTAAACTGAAGATCTACTCAGGCAGCCAGTGGAATTGCTGAGGGCATGAGGAATGGGAGGTAACCATTTAATCTGATATTTTCCAAGTCATGAAATGGGATTGGGCACACTGAACCAGATCAGACAGCAACAGCCTTACAGCTGGCCCTTTCAGAATGCTATAGATACTGGGAGAGGTAGGTGGGAAGTAATTTTGCAAGCCAGTGTATTTGGAAGCAAAAGAAAACCCAGTGGAAGCTGGGATCAGAGCTGGATCAGAACAGAGAGAGCAACAGCAATGCAAGATGGACAAAGACTGCACCTGAGCTGTTTTGAAAATTCACTAAAGTTAAGAGAGAATTAAAAGCTACACGCCCTCAGGAATTAAGTATGCACAGATTCTAAAATAATTAGTACAAGAGCAGGATAGTAGTTTGTAGATGATACCAATACAGTCACAGACAATGACACAACTGCTACATGCAAAACTGACTAAGAGAGACACCGCTCCTTGCGTTGAACTCAAACTTAAAAACCATCTTCTTGGGGGAACTGAATTTCCAACTGCATAATCTGGGGCAAAGCACTGGGAATTGCCTGATTTTAGCACAGAATCCATAACCTTGCATGGTGTTTGGTGACATTCCTGTAATTAACATGGCAGTCAATGCTGGAGGAGAAACCTTCTTTCTTCCTGTGAAAATTTTCAAGACTTCTACTGGGCCAAGCCCAAGGCCTCCTAAGTTTTTCAAAGAATAATCACTGAAAATTCAAGGTCATATTTTTGGTCTGAAAGAAGCACAAAAAAAGGGGATTAAAGTTGGAATTCGAGCCTCCAAGTTGAGCACCTCAGTAGCTGACCTTGTGGCTATTCATCTCAGGCTGAGGAGAGAAATTCAGTCCTGTGAATTTGAGAAACCTTTTGCAAGCAACAGACTAATGGTATTAGAAACACCCTATTTTCAATTTAACTTAGCATTACCACAGTAATCCTTTTAGTACAAAATTCTCATGGGTATCTACACACAAAATTGTATTACACCTTTAATAACACATAAATCACTACAGTAAAAAAAATATGTCACTATGAATAAGTTGCTGAAACCTGCTGCAGTAAATTACTTAAAAACTTACACAGGCATATAGGTATTAGAAATAGCAGAACCTTCTACTATATGTAAAAGCTAAGACCTATCTTTCAATAACCATCACTATACTCCAGAAGTTTCAGTGCTTCACTTACAAAAGCCTGCTTATATTCATATACTTGAGGAGTCATTCTGTGAAAACCCACAGAAAAGATCTAAAGCAGTCTGGGGCTTTCACTTCACTTTTCACACTGAATAGCTACTGTTCAGTGCAGGTAGCAGTTCACCACGCGAGAGGGACCAAGCTTTAGATGGCTCTTCCTGTTGCCATGCCAGGTCATATCTGCTTCTGTCTCACACAGAAAAAAAGCATTAGATTCTGCTACTCACATTAGGCAGGAAGCAACTCTTTCTGCATCACCTGAAACTCAATCAGTGACAGAGTTAAGAAGTTAATTTTCAATTTAAAACTTGAGAGAACTTATGTTCACTGGATGGAGATCAAGAATGATCAGAAAAGAAACAAATGCCCTTGTCTTAAATAGCAAGGTATGATACACAGAGGCTTCTCTTCCTTCAACTAAGCGTTTCAAGAAACAGGAAATATCATTACACCAGGAACATACATCTAACCCAAAATCTGTTTCTAGTTTGCACAAGTACAAAACTGGAACAAGCAGTACCCTACTTGAGTGAGCTTATGCAAAGCCATAAGCCATGAAGGGAAAGGAAATAAAGGAGAGCTCACACTCCAGACTTTTGAATGACCACCGGATAACAAGAACAACCAAGCCGAAAGTGTGCCATGCTCACTGCTCCTACAGTGGTAAGGATTCATCCCATAGCACAAATCTGTCCCAAGACCATTTCTATTTCTTAGAGTAATAGCAAGTGTTGTGCCTAAAAATAAAAAAAATTTAAAAATCTGAAAAAAAATTTTAGTGTTCTGGACACTTGCTGTTTTCACATCAAATCCCCTACTTTGCTCCACAGAGTTTTGAGCCTGGCATACAAAGGCAAGCATGCAGAGACTTGGTGCTTCACATCCTCTCCTACACAAGACCGAGGGACCTGCTCTAACATGCCACAGCAATATCTATTGAGAAGCTGTTCTGCTTGCTATACTGCTCTTTAGTATTTACACTAGAGCTCGTTCTTGTAGCTTTCCAAAGACAAGGACCAGAGCAAATAGTACTCTGCTCTCCCTTACTAAATATCCTCTAGGCAATAAGGAGAGGTGTTGATTTCTTGGGATGCAGTTCTGAAGTGCATGTACAGTTAGGTTTTTTCCTCTAGCCAGAAATGTTATCTATTCCCTTTTAACTTGTAAAAAAAGCATGATGCTCAATCTTTAATCATGTCCAGGCAGGATAAGTTTCAAATTATGTAATTATCCCATTAATTTCTATATAACATATTCATTAGAAGCTTTATTTTCATTTTAAAATGCAACTGAAATTTGTCATGTTCCTATTAATGCCATTAAATGGATTTTTCTGTCAATGAAATTTTTACATAAATTGAGTTAGACGAGACACAAACATTTTGACAGAAAGCAATGCTTCAAAATATTCTGTTTGTACCTGTACTTACGATTCCAGCTTCCACTTACTTACAGTTTCAATCAAAGACCAATTACAATTCCACATTTAAGATTTACACCTTAGCGTTCAAATCTGCTGTCCCTTCCCAGGGTTCGTCTAAGATGCTGTGAGTCACTGAATACTGCTTAGCATTACTTACACCAAACAGTTAAGAGCTTAACAGGATCTAGAGGATAAAAACTGCGTAGCAAATGTTCAGAATGGGATATAAACTGAAATAGCAGATCATCATCTGCTTTCAGGGCTACATCAAGTATTTCTTGAAAGTTAGTTCATAGTTCTTTAAGATTTCTCTGCTCAAGCATCTCAGATTCAAGAACATAAACCAAGTTGAGTGGCAATGACATTAAGCAAGTGCCTAAGCCTGAAATACTCTTTGACTGGATAAACTTGCCCATTTACAACCTCGTACTGATGATGCTCCATCACTACAGGTTACCTAGTTTTGCTCCCATAAACACACTTCCTCAGTAACACCAGGAGAGTGTAACAACAAAGCTGCAAGTAGATGATGCTTGGAAGCTCCCTCCTGTTGCTTATGAAACTACAGAAAGATTATACTGTCTCACTGAGAAGGTGCTGACTTCCTCTTCCCATATTCAGTTAAGACTATGCCAACCCAGAAACAGATGGAGAAGTCAACCAGAGACAGAGAAAAAAGCAAGAAATATATTTTCAAGGACTGCTTTCAAACAACAGCTGTACTGTGAAAGGAGGAATGCTAAATGCCAATTTCTTTCAGCTGCACACATTTCAAGTTTGGATAGCTAACCTTCAGATCTAGCACAATACTAGCTTTCTAAAGCACAATGTGGGCTGCCAGGAGTAAGGTGACTTACAAAGACAGTAAAAAGATTAACAAGGCAATATCCAGTACCACTTCCCAAATAGTCAAAATTATGCAGAATTATCAGACATCATAATTTATTTCTGCACATGGCTTGCTGACTTATTTGTTAGGTTTTCTGTCTTCTGGAATCAACTAGATTTTTGCTATCCATACCCATATCTCCAGCAAACAGAAATGCCATCTTTGCCAGATCCCTAGAGACATTTCAAGGGTAGCAGAGCAAAAGGTATCTGCTATTCTTACTGGTAAAACTACAAGAGAAAGATTATTGTGTTTGATGATGTTAAAGAATCAATGGCAATTCACTGACCTTGACTGTAAGATGAGCATCAGTGTGCTGATTTTTCTGCTGCTGTTCTTCAATAGCTCAGGATGCCTGTAGGCATCTGAAACAGGCTGGCAGAGACATTTCCCCATACTCACACTGACTCTTAATGACCTTTAAATTTAATAGTCTAACATCAAGGAGATGTATACATATTGACTTAAGCATATGTGATAGCTACCTGTATTACTAGCAGGAAATGAGCACACTTCAGGAATTCCAAACATTTACTGATGTTTTAGACACAAATGTTATTTCTTCTCTTTAATCCCACCGTACACAGCCACCTGTAGAACAATCTGACAGATAATCGAATTTTTCTGTAATTCAGTCCCATTCACATGTCCATCACTTCCAAAACCACAAATATCATGGCATAATTTCTGGTGCAGACTGGACAGAATCCAAGCCCAAATGTTAAGCAGACTAGCACTCAAAACACCCACTGATTTCATGCCAGAAACCGGATTCTGCTTTTCTCTAATTTGCAGTAAGGCTGTGAACATAAACTCACTGGCTTGTGTGTCCCCTTCTGCTGTCGTCCTTCCACCTTCTCTAAATATACATACACGAGATGTGCAATTAGAGCATTCTTCAGGACCAGTAATCGCCGCTCTCTGCCTCTTTCCAAATACAACCAATCAGTAAGCAGAATAAAAACTACAATCCACTTTGGAAAAAAATAAACAAACCCTCATTAACTCTCTTCAAATATATTATTGTCTAAAAGAATTATTGTACAATTGTACATTGTACACACTCTATAATCCAGTAGTGAATAAACAGTATTTATCCTAAATACAGATCCAATATTACATGGCTAATCTAATAACAAATACTGCTTACTGTTTCCTAATGATATACCTATGCACTGAAAATTCATGGTATCAGTGGAGTTCTTTGCTTTAGCTCTCCGCAGTAATAACAATAGGGTTCCTAGAAGGTCATAGTGATTTTCTTATCGAAGTTAATGCAGCAAACCCTTCCGTGTAGTTAAATGGAAAAACAACCCACTTCTGTATATGGCATTGAACCTAGGACATATTTTAGGAACTGACAGTTGTGCAGTTTGTTTCAGAAACATTCCAAAGCTACACCAACATGAGAAACTGACTGATTCTAATCTGGACAGGCCATTCATTTTCCAAACCTATTGGCTTATTTTAAGTTACACTTGTGCTGGCACTTCTCCCCTCTTCCTGTGGCATCTCTTGATGGAAAACTCAAAGAAACTTTCAGTTATTTAATCAAGTTAAACCTTATCTATCAAAGGTATGAGAAGATCAAAATCACCACCTCCAGTTTGAGAAAGGTAAGTAGTAAAGTCAATAGAATCTTCTAAAGTCATCCCACAGGCCAGTGGTAGACAGAAAAGATGGCAACTTGGGCTCCACAGTGCTGTACAAAGTTCCACACAATACATCATTGTGTCACCCCTCAAAAAGCAATGAAGTCCTTGCATGCAGACATACCAGCAGATGTCAAATGCTAGGAAGCAGAGCTGTATTCTGGAAACCCAACCTCTGGCCCATAAACATTTTTGGTTTGATGCCTGCTTTTACCTTCTTCATAAACACAACGCCTACAGTGAAAGATACATTTGATTTCCCAGAAATTATTAGCTATTTCATATTCAAAGTAGTCATAAAAACATGTAAGTTGCAAATATGCAGTGGCAGTGTGCACTTGCAGCCCAGAAAGCCAACCATATCCTGGGCTGCATCAAAAGGAGCATGACCAGCAGGTCGAGGGAGGTGATCCTGCCCCTCTGCTCTGCTCTTGTGAGACCTCACTTGGAGTATTGTGTGCAGTTCTGGTGTCCTCAACATCAAAAGGACATGGAACTGTTGGAACAAGTCCAGAGGAGGACCACGAGGATGATCAGGGGACTGGAGCACCTCCCGTATGAAGATAGGCTGAAAAAGTTGGGGCTGTTCAGGCTGGAGAAGAGAAGGCTGCGTGGAGACCTCATAGCAGCCTTCCAGTATCTGAAGGGGGCCTGTGAGGGTGCTGGGGAGGGACTCTTCATTAGGGACTGTAGTGAGAGGACAAGGCGCTGTGGAGGGACTCTCCATTAGGGACTGTAGTAATAGAACAAGAGGTAATGGCTTCAAACTTAAACAGGGGAAGTTTAGATTGGATATGAGAAAAGAAATTCTTTACTGTAAGGGTGGTGAGGCACTGGAATGGGTTGCCCAGGGAAGTTGTGAATGCTCCATCACTGGAGGTGTTCAAGGCCAGGTTGGACATAGCCTTGGGTGACATGGTTTAGTGGGAGGTGTTCCTGCTCACAGCAGGGGGGGTGGAACTAGACAATCTTAAGTTCCTTTCCAATCCTAACTATTCTATGATTCTATGATCTGTGATAATTTTAAGGACAAACTGCTACCAAGGCTGTGAAATTGATACTCAGAAATTAACTAGTACAAGAACCTTCTTTGGGAACAATACCTCAAGACTGAACAGTTTTCTTACTGCATGCACTGCAATACAAGCTGTAAAGCTTGACAAAGCGTCATGACCTGTTCCATACAGGAAGCTAGATTAGATGGGCTTTAAATGTCTGAGAACAACTTGTCTAATTGCACATAAAGGAACACCACCAAAACTTTAGTAGGCATAACAAATATGAGCGTGATTATATTTTAATATCTGTACAGAAGTAAGTCACACACCTCAGAGCTTTTTCTGAAGTCACAAGCATCTAGGACGTGATTAATACATAGAATTATGATACTCCTGTAGGTACTAGTAGAAGATCTCTCTTAACTTATTATCACAGAGGCTCAGATCTGCCCTGCCTTGAGAGGCAGCATTATTTACTCTACACTTATGGGACTCTCAAGATAGATGGCCTAAGGCATGCTGGTGAAAAAGCTAAATAAATAGGAAAACACATGAACATTAAGGAACAGTAAATCACCACAACAGAATCAGGCAGCAGACAGCAGTGTGTCCCACATTACAGATGGCAAAGTATTCAGGCTGCAGTCTCACAGGATTTCCTATTTAGGTAGACACAAAGTAGAGATACTCCACATTTTAAAAAGAAGAAAAATAAGCAATACCTTTTCAAATACAGCTTATTAATCTGCCTCAGACAAGTCCATCTGACTTACTTTTGCTACTTCAACTTCATGTACATTCCACTCCATTTAAGACCTGACCTGGAAAAGGAAGCTGTAGAAACAAGCCTAATGGGGAAACCACACTAACTGCCAAGGCCTGACTCAGTTTTGTATTCACTGATATCAAAAACCCAAGTCGTACTGAGTCAGTCACAGAAATGAAAAGGTTTGTTTCTTTAAACACCAGACAACTTTGTTTTCATTAACTTACTTCCCTCTCTCACCCCCCATCACTCACCAAGGGTTTGGTTTCATCTTCATCTTTGAAATAGTAAAGCTGGTCACCCTTGAGAACAAACCAACGTGTGTGCCAGGTCTTGACAAAGCCTCCTTGCTTCCGCAGCCACCCGCACTTAATGGCACTGTGCCGCCCTTGGCTCAGTGGGGGAGTCTCTGCAGAGCCATTGTGTTCTTCCATGCTGGAACTGGGCAAGTCTCCTGTTGGATAAAAAAAGGAGGAAAAGGTAAATAATTAGATTATTATCCAGGCAGTAACTTGCTCCTTTCAATTCAGCTGGAAAAGAAATATGCCTCAGATACAAAGGTGTGCTAGAAAAGCATTTAGCATCTGTCTGCTTATTCTTAAGCAACCCATCAGCTGAGACAGTAACAATGATGAACTCAGTTGCTAAAAAGCAGGAAAGAAGCTAAAGATCTGTTCAAGCACAATGTAAGATATTTCAACTGGCACTGAGGAAGACATCAGCTGTTTCTTAAGGTGAGTCCTCTTGGATTATAGGCAGTAACAATGAATGAAATTACAAAACATCTTTGGACTAAGGAAAGCAGTGTGCTTCTCACTACTGGACCTCCTCATTTAATATTCTCTGACAGGCTTGGGGCTTTAAGCAAATATTAAAGAAGCCTCTGCTTCTCCAGGGCTTAATATACCCCACCAGAGAAGCAAGCTTGTTTTGTTTTACTAAAGCCCATATAATGGAATAGTGACAGCAAATACAAGAATAGCTGCATATTCCTGCATATAACACCACTTGACCAAAGTGAGTGTGCATCCAGCCATGCTTTTTACAGACATTTTGCAAATCATGCAGAATTTTGGTGTGTCAACTCAAGGTGCAAGAAGTGTGTCAAAATCAGACCTGAGGTGTGGAATTAAACTTGAGAAAGTTTTATGTGGCTGCTCAGCCTTGTTAAAACTAAACTTTTTAACTATCTCTGGGCACAGATGAACCTTCGTGATGGATTTTGTACACACAATCGTGCAGTTATATGCTTAACCTTCATGGTCAAAAGGCTCTTCATGCTTCCCTATTAAGTCTATTAATAAATCTATTAAGCTCAACAAGCTCAGGATTTTGAGTTTCAAGTTCTGATATTTTCAGTTGAAATGCAAATCAAACTGAGACCTATACATGCCAATCAGTGTTTACCTAAACAGAATATAACCACAAACACCAGTGTGCAAAATTAACAGTGAAATTTCGCTGTGCTTAAGTGCTTGAAGAACATGTTTCTCTTCTTCCTAGATTACCACTGGCAGCCTTTCTTGCCTAGTCAGGAACTTGCACAGCTGTTAGAACCTGAGAAAGACAGCTTCATAGGCAATGATCTATTGGTTCCAAACATCAGGACGGGAAAAGAATAAAACATTCTAAACACGGCAGGCAGGAGACAAGTCCAAGCCTGGCACTCCAGCTCCGATCCCCTAAACAGCAGTATGTTCCTGAACACAGTAAAAGACATCAGCATTGCAAGGATATGTGCTCAGCTTAAATCACTTGGTGATACTCCTCTCAGAAAAAGGAAAATAACATTTTTCTCCTGCCCCTTTAGGATTCATCTAGAGTCACCCAGAACACTTGCACTGTTGCATTTACCTGAGCAGAGTGTCCCTGCAAAACATAAATGTGTCTGGCTCTCAAGATATCAAAGATTGGGGTTTTTGTGACTACGATTACAATTTCATTTGAATAAGAACACACCAGCTGACAAACCCTCAGACCACAATGATAGAAGGTTTCTATGAGGGTTATGTATCTTCAGAGTGCACACTCTGAAAACTGAAGCTCAAGTGCTGCAGGGCATATTAGATATTGCAGTGCGGTTTCTGAAATGAAACTTGCCTCCTTCCAATCTGAAGCTGCAAACAGAGATTTTACTACCACTAGAAAAATTAACAGCTTGCTTTCTCAGTGCCTTTTCATAAATGTCTGCCCACACTTCTGGGCTCCTGTAATATTTTTAATTCACTTTGCTCTGTAATAATTAATTATGAATGCAATAAAGCAGTGGCCAAGCAGCCTCTGAAAACTGTACAGCTTTACCCCTGGGTGCCCAAGCTCTCTCACCTGTTACCTTAGCTCTTTAGGAGGAGGAAGACAAGTTAAGCAAAATAATTTGTAGTAAGCAATGGTCAGATAATCTCTAAGAATCTACTTCATCCATACACAACACTTTTATGAAATTGACTTGCACTGTACCTCTGCTTATCACCATGTATGGTGAAAATGTGTCACCATTTCCAATGAGAACAGACTTATCTGTGTTATATGACATCATTCTCTCCAAAAGGAAATGCAGCCAACTCATAATTAGTATTTTTTTTAATATGAGCAGAAATCTCCTGGATGCTGCTGTGTTTTGGCTAGGTGTTGTGGTTTAAGCCTCTATAATTCACCCAGTTTTGCTCACTCACTCCCCCCTCTTTCTTCCCCCTGCTCCCAGGGGGATGGGAAGGAGAATCGAAAGAATGCAACTCCCACAGGTTGAGATAAGAACAGTTTAGTAACTAAAGTATAACACAAATCACTACTGCTACCACCAATAACAACAATGACAAGGCAAATACAAGGAAAGAATACAATTGCTCACCACTTATACCCAGCCCAACCATGCAGTGCACACCCCCCCCCACCCTTCCAGGTCTCTGCTCTCCGTTTTTACATCCTGGGCATGACGTGCTGTGGTATGGAATAACCTCTTTGGTCAGTTTGGGTCAGGTGTCCTGTCTGTGCTTCCTCCCGGCTTCCCCTCCTCCCTGGCAGAGCATGAGACTCAGAAAGTCCTTGGTCAGGCCAAAACATTCTAAGCCATAACTATAAACACTGGTGCTATCAGCGCTGTTCCCAGACCGAAAGTTGAAAACAGCACTGCACCAGCTACTAAGAAGGAAAAAAATGACTGCTACTGCTGAACTCATGACACTAGGCCAAAGTAAATGCCAAGGAGCAGCCCTCCAAATCACATCCTTAGGAAGTGAATTAGCAAATACTTAGGGAAAGCATTGTAAACAGCAGGTAAGTTATAGCAATTAAAAAAAGTGAAGAACAAAATCATTACCCATAGGCTACCCCCTGCTCCTTGCTGCACAACCACAGCTCTCAGCTTCAGCTAACCTGATCAGTTTATCTCTGCTACATAGGCCAGACTCAAGGCAGGAACAAAGGAAGAGTTTAAACACAATAATTACGTGTATCACTGCAGTGTTAAGGACACCAGGTCCCCATTACACTTAGACCACAAACAAGAATCTAAATACCAAAGTCAAAAGCAATTAACTGCTTGGATGAAAGGCTATTTTTAATTTAATTCTTCAAACTCTCATTTCACTGATGTTGACACCAGTGTACAAACTAAGCATTTGGATTTTAGCTAGCCAGGGAAAAAGCTAATTTATGTATGTCTCTTTGGTAAAATTTACATCTTAAAGTATTTCTGCAATACTAAAAAAATGAGGTGTAGGAAACATGGCATTCTGCTGCTCCCAAGTCCTCACAGGCAAGTATAAGATCTCCTTTAAAGCAGTAGTATGCCTTTGGACACTTTCTATACAAATCAGTTGCATTATTTCATTTATTAGTGATTTAAATCTCTTCAGCAGCCAAAATTTAGCCACCTAACTTGTTTTTGTTAAGAGGAATTGTATTCAGTTATGAGATTAAGTTTATTTGTTATTTTGCATACCTCTTTGCCTTTCAGAAAATGCCTACTACAAACCAGACTCAGAATCAGAAATGCCAGCAGCTGGCTCATTTTCACTAGTTGTTTTTACAGCTGTTTCAACACCAAGATCATAAAAAGAAATTGCAGAAATATCAGGGCGCTGGCACTGATGCAGAGAACAGTGAGGTGCAAACACTACGTAAATAACACATGACAAAGTGTGAAATTACATCAACATACTGCAAGTCTTCTCATAAAACAAGGCAGAAAACCATGCATTTTCAAGCACTAAATGAGCATACTCCTCAAACCCATCTTCTGAACGGGAAACATAACTTGTACTTGCTGCCAGAGTCAACTCTACTGACTTGGCCAACCTCCAGTTTTGGTAATGACCAGAACTGAACAAATACTACATGGTCTATTTGTTTGGGGCTGGCTGTGGGCTAACTCTCCTGGGCTTGTCTGGACATTGGGAGTGCAAAGTAAACAAAACGAGAAATGTTCCCTGACACACTGGCCCTACATCAACATCTTAAAATCCACAGAGCCCATCACCATCTACTGCTGCTGGTCCCAATCCAACCACCTTCTGCTCCCATAAGGGCGTCTGCCTCTCACAATAAGTCTGTCTAGAAGGCAAAAAACAGCATTTACGTTCTCCTTGCCAATGTGGAAGGTGCCACGCACAAAAAGCAGGGATGTGTTTCTCCTCAACCACAACCCACTCAGTACTTGAAATATGGAACTGGGCAGCTCCCCCAGATCCCAGCACTTTGGCAGGAGATAGTCAGAGAAAGTCATTAGGGCACAGCAAATCCAGTTGCAATGAATAGTCACAGGATTGCACCATGATGACCCATTTGGCAAGAAATGATGATGGTTTGCAGTATGCTTTTATTCTCACTGAAATTTCCCATGGCCAAGATAGCACATTTTAAGCATGCAGAACATCATCTGAGTTCACTTCCAGAAATCCTTCTTCATCTTTCTTTGCCATTGCCCAGATGCTTTAACAGATCCTTTGCAGCCCAATGTCAACCTGGCACAAAATGGATAAAGATGAGAAGCATCTAAGCACCATAACTCTTCCAGCCTATTGCAAGGTCCAGCCCCAAAAGGGCAATCAACGCAAGAGATAGCCAGTAAAGGTCTGCAGTTTTGCAGCAACAGTTGGCCAAATGAGGGAGGTGATCCTGCCCCTCTACTCTGCTTTCATGGGACACCACCTGCAGTACTGCATCCAGCTCTGGGGCATCCAACACAAAACGGATGTGGAACTTTTGGAGCAAGTCCAGAGGAGGCCACAAAGTTGATCAGAGGCTGGAGCACCTCTCCTGTGAAGACAGGCTGTGAGAGTTGGACTTATTCAGCCTGGAGAAGAGAAGGCTCCAGGGAGACCTTCAAGCAGCTTTCCAGTACCTGAAGGGGCCGACAAGAAATCTGGAGAGGGACTTTTTACAAAGGCATGTAGTGACAGGACAAGCGGGAATGGATTTAAGCTGACAAAAGGGAGGTTTACATTAGATATAAGGAAGAAATTCTTTACTGTGAGAGTGGTGAGATGCTGGCACAGGTTGCCCAAAGAAGTTGTGGCTGCCCCATCCTTGGCAGTGTTCAAGGCCAGGCTGGACAGCGCTTTGAGCAACCTGGTCTAGTGGAAGGTGTTCCTGCCCATAGAAGGGGATTAGAACTAAATTATCTTTAAGGTCCCTTCCAACCCAAACCATTCTATGACTATAATATTCTGACTATCTGCTAAATACATATACAGACACATATACACATATAAAATTCATAAAAATCTGTGACACAATGGTTCTGTATAAAATTAGATTACTTCAGTACTGCACCACTTAAATGAAGAGATATAACTCACTTTCCAAGTGATGTCTGAGTTCCTTTCTACTTATTTCCCGTGAGCTATACAGAGTATAAATGCCTAAGTTTAAGGTTATTAGTATCTTTCTGGCATGGAGTGCTGCCTCTGACCAGTGAGTTTCCTTTTGATTTTTCTTGGTGTAGTCTGGCTAGGTAAGAAATTCATAAAACCATTTAGTATGTTAAATTATTGTCTGCATTTATCTTTCTCAAAGTATGTCCCAAGACACCTGAACCTCTGCCACAGGAGGCATGTGTTTGCAAGAAACTGATGCAGGAAGCAAAAGAGTGGCCTATTTGTCACCATCAGGGTGTTTCAAGTAAGTTGCTACTTGTCCATTGTGTCAACAGGATATCGCACATGGAAGGAGAAAACATGTCAAAGATGTAAAAAAATACTTTAAAAGAGAGTTGACTTTCTGCTAGAGCTTAGCAGCCATTTTTACAAGATGCACACTGCAAGGCATGTCTCAAGTTCTCTCTCTGCAAGGACAGATTTTAGAGCATTCCTGTCTTGCTCTTTTTCAAAAGCTGTGACTGCGCTTGCCAGTAGCTTTCGTTCACAGGCCTTTAGAACAGATGTTATACTTCTATACAGAAGGTTTTCCAAGACATCTGAGAAACCTTTTGTACTACTGGCAGTAACGCTCCTAATCACAGATACAGCTGGCTGTTCTGTATTCCCCATTCTCATGTTGGTTCTGTCAGGGATAGCTTGAAGATATTTTGTTTGAAAGAATTTCACTTCCAAAGCCTAAATAATTACTATTTAGGCAATAAAAAATTGAGAGAGGTATTATCAGCAGTCAGATTGTAGAAGGCCTGATCCACTGTCCAATGAAGCTAAGTGAAAAACTGCCATTACTTTCCAACGTATTTTGGGATCAGATGCAAAACCAAGACCCAGTAATTTTGCCAGAAAACTGAGGTCTTGGTCAATTATAACTCTTTAGTACATGATTTGCATTTCAACACTAAAACCATCCTACAGATAATCCTACAATAGCCAAACTTTTACAAGCCTACTGTTTGCTTACAGGAATTCAAGCAGAGGTATAAATAGCCTAAATTAAATGGGACCAAAGAATTTATAAAGAACATAAGAAGGTATTCAAGTTCTTGTGAATTACAATGGGAATTAGTTAACAAATTCTGTGAGGCGCCTTTAAAAACATCAACTTTTATGCATGTGCATTTATCTTCTGTGGTTGTGACTGTACAGATGAGGTCTGGACACTTCCTCACATTGTAATCCCACAGTACCAGCTGCATTAGTCACAGCGTGAGTCTGCCCATTGTCTATCATAACTGATAGACATCAGACCTACCTTTTAGGTATCCTTTAACAGACTAGTCTCCCCAAAAACTTCTGCCCTATTATGTTCAGGACAGCACTCTACCCAAGCTGGTGGACAGGAAGCTGAAGTGTGCCAGCTGCTTTGCAGCTGGTCTTGAAATAGCAATGATCAATAGTAGTGCCTCCATATTTAGTGTGGCTTTGGTACAAAATGCTGGCAGACGGGGGACTACAGAGTCAGAACCTCTTCCCTTCGCTCTGACCCTTCTGTAGTCAGCACTGAATGGAGCTCAAAGTTAGTTCTAAACACATAATTTCTCTACTCCTTTTCATACAGCAACACAATCATATTGGCTGCTTTGGTAGAAATAGCTGGGTAATGGAGTATTTCAAAGTTTCCCCTGTATCTGTCAGCAGCAACGTTTAGACAAACCCTTTCTTGTCCTTCTGCTACTGTTGGTGGCAGCAGGAAGCATAATGAATTTGCACAGCTAAGAGCACTTTCCCCATTACAGACTGTCTTCTGACAACCAGAAATGACAGTTTGTTCTCTTCATCACTTCCTAATCCCACTGCCTTTTCTGAGTCAAGACGGACTCCCACTGTAGAAGACTCATGTAACTGACAGACATTTACATACAATGTGCCTGGCTGTCTTTTCTCTAGTGCAGATATACCATGTCTGATTTAACAGTGATTAAGAAATGTCACACCACAAAAAAAGGTTTTGAAGGCTTAAGGAGCAACTTACAAGGTTAACACTGTCTGTTACACTTTTTCATGTTACTTATTATGCACGTATGTCCTCAGCTTTTTCCTCACATGGTAGCACACAGTTGCAAGACAACTAACAATGTGACTGGAAAAGTGAAAGTGTGATAGATTGGAGTAGTCACTCATCTTCAAGGTCTCTGCCCTGGCTTCCACTTCAGGTGTTGTAATCTGTAAAACTGGCAATGCTAGAGACAAATTGCATACAGCAGAAAATCAGCTGTAGCTATCTGGAGAAGCATACAAAACTACAGACAAGACAGAAAAGAGCCTCTGGTAGCTGAAGGGTCAAGTGATGAAAGATGGACAAAGAAATGCAGAGTGGTTGGCAAGTCTCGCAAGCTGAAATACCGAGCAGCGAAAAGGTCAGGGAGCATGTCAAAAGCAGCATCTGGAACAGGAAAAAGATACTCCAACTCCTACATGCCTCTCACAGCCAACGGGTTATACTGCATCTGAATATCCAAACACTAAAAACCCCCAAACCCTGTTTACAGCGTCATACTTTACTTGGATAAACTGATCACAAGGACAGCTTAACAGTAACTTAATTGCCACATGTGAGTGGTGAATACTTCAGTACTTACTGGGTTGACTTACAAAAGCCTTGATTGCAAGTTATGTCCAAGCATGATCTCAGCAGATGATCTCTCAAAGCACAATCTCTGGCACTACGCTTTGTTTTCAAAGACTGATGGCAAAAGGCATCAGGAGTATGGATGTCAGCAGCTCTCTCAGTGAATCACAGAGAATGCAACGAGGATGCATGCTCTATTAGGAAATCCAACACAACAGGACCTTCCATGTTGCGCTCACTGCATTCACTGCAGTTCAGGCTTTCCACATTCCTTGTAAAATTGACCAATAGAATTAAGATGTTACAAGTTATTCCCTAAGTATGTTGATAGGCAGGCAAAATATATTCCAGTTTGCTGACAGCAGCAAAAGTCTCCTCACAAACCTGCTGCAATTATTAATCAAAGGAACACACAGGTTCTGCAAAAAGGGTTTGTGGTTTCTGGAGAGTGGGAGGAAGGAAGAGGAACATTTGCCTCCTGGCCTGCAATTCAAATTCATCTTTCTCAGAGCAAACACAGTCCCAGAAAACCCCCCACTCTGGCAACAAGAGGTTAGCACAGCAAATACTGGCTGACGACATCTCCCTTGATCCACAGATGTTTAGAGCATGAGGAACCTTATTTCTGGGTGCCTTCATAGAAACCTCAGTGGAAACAAAGGAAGATTCATCCCCCTCCATAATTACCTTTTAAGTCTAAACGTTAGTTCACATTTAATAAACAGAAGTCCGCAGACTTATTTTTGACATATTTACTATTAACATTTCATGCAAAATTACTTCCTTCTGCTTTGTGAAGAACAATGTAATGTGTTTCCTTTTCAGTTCAAAGAAGTTCAAGTAACAGCAGCAGCATTTGGTATCTGGCTGAGAGATCTTTTGAAGCAGACATCTGACCCTTGGAAATGTGTTCCCCTGAAGGACCATGGCATCACTGAAATGAGCACTTGGGAGCATCCTGCCCCAGTGTCTCAGAGAAAATGACAGAATTACGGCATCTGCATGCACTGAAATTCAGAATTACCATGTTCATTTCTCACCCACTCCAGAGGCTCATAGACAACGCAGTACCCAGGGGCAGCTGCAATGGTGTGTGTGTCCATGTTGCACATGTATTGTATGCATCTAAAAAGAGCATATGGATAGCAAACAGCTAGGCACATACTGTACACAGGTAGTGAGCACCCACTCAGCTTCAGGGAGCATCTTGGCACCTTCCCAAATTAAATAAACACAGGCACGTCAGAATCAAAAGCTTAAACTTGGCATACTCAATGGGGCATCCACTTCCATTCCTACTAAACTCACCACCGGAGCCAAGACAGGTGTTCCTCTCTGCATGTTAACCCCAGCAGGACCTAAATTTAAAACAGACCTATTTTTAAATTGAAATCAGTATAGTTTTAATGCTGTTCAGATATGTTTTATATTAATGGTAATTGCCTCTGTTACTTAAAAACATTAACCATACTGACATAAATTTCTGTGTTATACTACCGAAGACAATATAGTCACCATTTTTAAAAGCAGATATGTGTCTTTACTTGGAAAAAGCCAGCTCAAAATAAGCACCATTACTTTGTCATTGAAACTCCCATCTTTTGTCCAGGAAAAACATTACTTTGTGCTTATGGAATTAACATTTTACTTTTTTGAAGCCAAGTTAGCACAGGGAAAACAGTGTCCACAACCCTTCCTATATATTTTAGAAAGCAGTAATGAGTATGTTATGCCATCTAAATTGTTTTAGTAAATAAAAAATTATACTATACTACACTAATAAAATCATTGTGGCACTGGTCTTTCCAGTAAAGCTCTAAGTGAATTCTGCCCCTAAATTCCTAAGCTAGGACCAAGACACTGCCCCTTGACTGTAAAATTAATTCATATGGAGGAATGGTATAATACATGTGGTCCTTATCCTTTAAAAGGCCAATCTGTGCATGGATGCTAACACCTACTTTTCCAGCTTGTACTGGAGGAACCATTAAAGACAAAGATGCAACTCTACTGTACTGCACCCACAGTCTTCACTTTATTACTATATCCCACAGTTAAAAGGTAAGAGCATTCTGTGTTCACTCATGTCATTCTGTTCAATACATACAATGCATGTGAAATCTGCACAACATAGAACATAACTGCATGCTACCACACTGGGTAGCCTTCCTCCTCACATTTGTCTGATGTGCGAATTGAATGAGAAGCAGAATTCAAAATCAAGAGCACGTTAGCAAGTCATCTTCAGCAACCTGGAAGCTAGCTAAAACCATGTAAAAGTCTTTTTCTGGCATTGTTCCCCCCCACCCAAAACTGAAGACCAAGTGAAGACCAAGTTCAGTTATTCACTTAGTAAATGAATCAGGAACGGAATCATAGAATCATAGAATAGTTAGGGTTGGAAAGGACCTGAAGATCATCTAGTTCCAACCCCCCTGCCAGGGGCAGGGACACCTCACACTAAACCATTTCACCCAAGACTTCATCCAACCTGGCATTGAACACCTCCAGTGATGGAGCATTCACAACTTCCCTGGGCAACTCATTCCACTGCCTCACCACCCTCACAGTAAAGAATTTCTTCCTCATATCCAATCTAAACTTCCCTTGTTTAAGTTTGAACCCATTACCCTTGTCCTCTCACTACAGTCCCTCATGAAGAGTCCCTCCCCAGCACCCTCATAGGCCCCCTTCAGATACTGGAAGGCTGCTATGAGGTCTCCACGCAGCCTTCTCTTCTCCAGGCTGAACAGCCACAACTTTTTCAGCCTATCTTCATACGGGAGGTGCTCCAGTCCCCTGATCATCCTCTTGGCCCTCCTTTGGACTTGTTCCAACAGTTCCATGTCCTTTTGATGTTGAGGACCCCAGAACTGCACACAATACTCTAAGTGAGGTCTCAGACATGGACATGTTGCTTACCTACACAAAACTTAAGATTTCTTGGTTTGTTTACTTAGAAAAAAAGCACAAGCTAGTAGAAAAGCAACATCAGGCACTCCCCAGGTTTTAAGTAGGCCACAGAGACACAGATGCATTAACCAGGACTAACACTTCAGAGAAACAGCCACAAAAGCAGAAGAGGAACAACCCAAAGATGGCAGGTCCTGACTCTGCAGCCACTTTGAAACTGTGCTAAGCATGTTCATGTTTACATAGTTCAGTTTATTCAGCATCTACTTTAAGAGAGGCAAAGTATCCTGAGAATATAAATGCCTCGTACTATGAATGACAGTGCTCATCAGCAGCATAAAATAATGTTAAGAACAAAGATTTACCTTCTCTCGTAAACTCCCTTTACAGTAAGGAAAGTCTTTATCTAAGTCACTATCTGTAGAGCAGAACATCAGCATGCCCAAGGGAAAGGAGGTCATCACCTACATTCAGAGGGCCTTCCTATTTCACATTACTGTAGTCAAAGCAACAGAGAAGCCTTGCAGCCCTCACCACAAAAATAGCCCATCTCTATATGGACATCATTGCACTGCACTGTTGTTTTCTTGATTTTTCTTTCTCTCCCCATTTAAACAGCTGCAATTTCACAAGCCTGCAACTACTGCTTTGAACAAGTACTCCATGAAAAATGAACCCCATGAACAGCTTTCGCTAGTTTTTGTGTGAAAGGGGAAAAAAACCCTCATTGTTTGGTCTTCTCATTTTAGAAATCCAAATGTGCAGAACTTACTTCAGCGTTACCCATGTTACCACTAATTTTAACTAAGCTCATCCCTTACAGCATAAAGTTGCAAGTACGCATGGACCTGGATCTGGGTCATATGTAGTGCTACCAGAAAGATACAGCCCTATATTAAACAAAGGATGTTTCTTCTGCATTAACAGTGCCATCCTTTTTGTCACACTTACACTTACAACACTTTGTGCTTAATTCTGGAGTACTGTCAGCACTAGCTTTGAAAACAATGCCAGCTTAGCTCCATGATACACATTTGCATTTTGTGATGATATAAGTTACTCATCACACTTCAGCTTTTTTTTTTCCCATCTCAAAAATTTGCTGACTGCAACAAACCAACAGGGAAATGAACACATAAGGATAACTCTTGAACAACACTAGTTTCTTAGGGAGTTGCCAAAAGCCACAAACCATGCTAACACATCAAGATGCTTGGAGACCAAGTCAGATAATATTGCACTCTTAATTTCCTGACAGTCTCTGGAGGTTACCTATTAGTTTGCTCAGTTATCTAATAACACTGTGCTGTCCCCATCCCTACACTCTGCCTCCCTCCAAACTACATCCACAATTATGACTGAATAAAACTTATTCCGAGTTGCAGCGCACCATCAGAAGCAATAAATCACACAACAGTAAAAGTAACCATGTTCATGTGGCTATGGCAGATACAAGTAGCAGACAACAGTCACGGACTTGCCAAGCAAGCATGGTTTGAGGACTGGGACCACAAGCAGATCTACTCATTTTGCTGCACTCATGCAATGCTATCATGGCTCTAACAATGCTGTTGGCTGAGGTCCTTGATTCTGTGGGAGCATGGACTTAGCTTTTTCCTGACCGGCAGAAGTGTACATTCTTGGTCTCGATGCAGATTGCTCTTCCTTTTGCGCTTTAAAAGGAAAAGCAGTTTCATGCGACCTAACAGTCATCTCTCTCTCAGTACTTCTCATTTTGGCTCTTTAAGCTTCAACCCTTAGCTGACACCAGTCTTCTAAAAAATCATCTTCATGAGACGAAAAACCACAACTGCTCTGTGATATATACTATCAGCCAACCAGTGTTTAACAGTAAACAACACAGAACAAACTAAAGAAGGAAATACAACAGAAGGGCCTTCCTACATGTAGGATATCAGAATGAACAAGGTCTTCCCAGCAAAATAGATTCACCATATAAAGCTGGGAGGGACATACTTGCTATGCAATGCTCATAACAATAAAAATCAAGGAAGCTTGATCCCCAAAATCAAATGGTATGAACAAGGATTTTTATCTTAAAAGGACAAAAAACTAGAACTGCACTGATCTAATTCATACTCCAATCCAGAACTTGAATAGACAAAAAAGAAGGAGAACAGAAATACAGTGTAATGCAGCCCCTTGCACTTCCATATCAAGTATATAGAATCATAGAGTCATAGAATAGTCAGGGTTGCAAAGGACCTTACGATCATCTAGTTCCAACCCCCCTGCCAGGGGCAGGGACACCTCCCACTAAACCATGCCACCTGGGACTTCACCCAACCTGGTGCTGAACACCACCACGGATGGAGCATTCACAACTTCCCTGGGCAACCCATTCCACTGCCTCACCACCCTCACAGTAAAGAATTTCTTCCTCATATCCAATCTAAACTTCTCCTGTTGAAGTTTGAACCCATTACCCCTTGTCCTATCACTACAGTTCCTCATGAAGAGTCCCTCCCCAGCACCCTCATAGGCCCCCTTCAGATACTGGAAGGCTGCTATGAGGTCTCCACGCAGCCTTCTCTTCTCCAGGCTGAACAGCCACAACTTTTTCAGCCTATCTTCATACGGGAGGTGCTCCAGTCCCCTGATCATCCTCTTGGCCCTCCTTTGGACTTGTTCCAACAGTTCCATGTCCTTTTGATGTTGAGGACACCAGAACTGCACACAATACTCCAAGTGAGGTCTCACTTCTAGACACTATTGCCCTCATGAAGAGAGATGTCAGGATTCCCAAGTGCCATTTTACAAGAATTCCTACCCATATTATTAATCTCTTATTATTAGTTGAACTGCTGATTTCCTTTTTTGTACAACTTGTACATGGTAGTTATTGTATCCGGTTTGAAGCTTTGTTTAAGGTCCAGTTCATCCTCGTATGCCTGCAGTTTTGCTTTTGTAGAAGTTTCAGTAACCTTAAGTAACGCATATGTAAGTCTTACTTTCCCCTTCTTTCTGGTGGCTACAGGTTAAAGAAAACAGGACAAAAATCAAATCCCCTTCATAGAATAATAATTTTTCCCTCTGTCTTTCTCATGTTTGAATTGGAATTTCAAAAATATTTATTTTTAGAAGGAAGGACACCTTTTTTTCTCACTTGTAACCTTCAGGTTATCTATAACCTGCGCCAACACCGTCATGCATTTCAAAAGCAGCATGTTTTTTTAATGGAGGAAACCAACAGAAGTTTAAATCAGTGCCTCATAAATTCAAGCAGCTCCTTACTTGCCTAAGCACAGACTATTTGAGGATTTATTTTTTGCAGAATAAGGTGCATTCTGGAAAGCATAAATTACATAAGGTGACTGCAAATAGAAATACAGTAATCGGCACCAGAGTTTATTCCATATGCAAGCCAGCGCAGAAGAGCTTGGGAAAAGCTGTAACTGCGACTTTTATTATTTTAAAACCAGCAATTATGTATAAATTTTCATGAGTTATAACAAACCTCTAAAGTAGGCATTGCAGAAAAGACGCTATAAGGCAATTAAGCTGTTCTTCTAGTAACTTTACACTTGGCTTCTCTTTGTACCTACAACCCTAACTACAATTGTACGGTTTTTATCTGCTCTTGATAAGATAATGATTTGAATGTCAACCCTGTTCTAAGCTGGAAGGTAAAATTTTTAGGTATCAACCCCATAGGAAGTCATTTTTGCCCAAAATTTTCTGGTTTACATCAGCTTGATTCATCACTTACCTAAATTTAGGTTAAATTAGAACAGATGCAGGTAGAGTGAGATTTTTCAACTTATCTTCTAATAGACCCAATGGTTCTCAAAACCATTTCAACATTTACAAATGGAAAAATATAATTAATCTTTTTCAAAAAATAAAAACCAGGTTAGCTAGTGTAAATAATGGATGACATCACAGCAATAACTGCGTTTTCTAGAAAACTCAAAGAACTTTGTAGTCTGTCTGCAGGACAGATGCTCTGGTTATTGTCTTGTGACTCAATTTCTTTCTTTACACTAGATCTGAAAAAGCTTTTCTAATTTTTCACTTTTTTTTTCAATTATTCTTAAGGCCTTTTGTCTTCTAGAAGACAGAAGACTGCTGGTGCTGTTTCAGAACAGTTAAACAGCAAGACTCAAACAATTCTGTGACTTTGCATTTTCTAACAAAACAGTCAAACGTCCTGGAAGATCTAAAAAATAGCTTTCTACATCAAATTTTCAGAATTAACAGAGAGAAGAAGAATCGAGCACAGCTAACAGCTGTCAAACTTGAGGATTTTGTGGAAGGCATTCAGCTTCCCTGACAATAAGCTTGTAAAGGAATCAGGAATCTGGATGAAACACATACAAAACATACCAATGCTTGGAAGCACCAATGCACATTGCCTCTTCAAATAACAAAATTTGCCATGTGCTTCAGTGAAATAAAAAATAAAATTGTTCAACTGTTTGCTATTTGTGACTAGGCATCATAATAGAGTGGTGCCATCTACTTACCTTCTGCATCAAGACCAGCTGAAGAGTCTAAGCTCAAGATATTAAGATATCAAACATCACCAAGTGCACTTTGTTAGGTTATGCAAGAAACCTACAAGACTAGCTGTCTCATTAAGGACTTTAGATCATCACACAAACACATGCAACAAGAGTTGAGCAGCAGCAGGGCTCCTCTACCTTACACCAAGAGTCAGTATCAAACCACAGCCAACTTAATGACTTCAGTACTGGCTCACTGCAGCCCTTTAAGCTCAAGCCACACCAAAGAGATTTGGACCCTAACCTATAAATAGATAAAAGCAACTAGAACTTGGAAATCATCTCCACTTTACACAAATACAGGAACAACTCCAATTTGATGCTTTCTCTCATAAAGTGCTTGCAGTTATAGTTCAACAAGAACAAAATTATGTTTCCGGCATTCCAGCTTTCTGCCAAATTAGATGCAGATGATGAAGGGGTTTTTTCCAAACATATGGAAGACAATGCAGCTGAAATATCAGCTAGTCCTTGAAAGATCCTGTACATAAAGCATTAAGCTTTCTACAACACACAGGGAATCAAGGGAGTAACTACTATGATTTCACTTCATAGTGTGATTTAGGATGATATTATGAGACAGATGTTAAAAGAAAGTAATAAAAGCCTTTCATGTACCCTCAAATAAAGTCAGATGTTCGCATCTCATGTATCTGGACAACCTCTGCTTTCAATGGAACCCTGATCTCCACTTCAAAGGGAGGAAATTAGACAAAAGGAGAAAGAATGTACACCTCTCAGTACTGTCAGCCCCAGGAAACCCAAGACCAAAGGACTAAATCCATCACTTTCCCAATGCCCCCAGAACAGACCAAAGCCTACAAGATATTTAACTGAGAGAGAAATTGAAAGCACAAGCTTTTCCAGTCCTCAGTCTCAGCCACCAGTTTATAAACCTTGCTCATTTTATTATTTGAATAGACACTGCATAGAAAGAATATTTCTGTATGTCCATTAGTAATATAACTACTGGTTATGACTGTGAAAAGAAGCCATGCCACCCACCATATGTAGGTGGCTTTGCTCTTTTAACTGGTGTTGAAGGCAGCAAACAAAAGTTTAAGCAGAATATATGTTAAGCTTCCTCAATGTTTAGTTTGTCCTCAAATATTAACACTGAATACAAAACATTGAAAGCACACAGATAAATCCCAGATTCCCAGCTTTTTTCCCCCATTCTGAAAATACTTCTAACACTTTAAAAGTTATTGAATGGTGAATGAATTATTCTTCCAAAGCCCCATTCTTTGGCACATAGTTTGGTAAGAATTTGGTTTGATCTGTAAGCTCTGCAATAAGTAGTTTTGCCACATGGGAGCAGGTTGTATATTTTTCATGTGATACCTTTCTCTATCACTTGCTGCTGATTATTCAGAAAATTGTCTGCCTACGCTAGAAATTGATGTTTTAGTCCTCACACAGAATATGTTTGAAACTTCTCCAAAGGAGCAGCTATTTCTGGCTTAAATGCCACAAAAATTTTGTGAATAACTTGTAAGTTCAACCATTACCACTGCATTTCCAAGCATACACACACACAGTTCAAGTAATGACAAATGCTTCTTATTTGACATACATACACTTCACTGAGACTATTCACATGAGTAAACCACATAATATAGCTAGTATTTCTGATCTAGCCATACAGGTACCCTGTTCACGTTGATACGGGTTCTGTATAGCTACTGAAGAGTCAGTATTGTTGAAAGCTTATCTGCGTATTGTCAACTTTTCTACCTTTTCATGCAACTCCTATTACAAGACAGATATGAATAAATTCAGCTGGAACCCACACCAAAAGTCACTATTTCCAAATTATTTTCTTTTCTTTTTTGAGATCTTACCTACATACAGGGAATGCAGGTTCTTCAACTCTCTTTACAAGAACATGCTCTGAAATAAGTTTGCTACAAAGAAGGCAAGTACAACTAGTTCTGGCTGGCTTCAGAAAAACAAAACTAAAAATCTGTTTGGGTTTTACGTCTATCTGTTCCACTCATACATCATCTATAGTATTGGACACAACCAAAGCACTGTCCTGTCAATAGTGTATCTATTTCAACTGTCAGTATTTACTGCTCTAAATGACAACACATGCAACCGCTGCAGTGTAAGCTCACACATGCTCAAGCTTGTGCATGTACCCACAAAAATACAAACTGCTAAGATGGCTAGCCTGCAAGCTACTTATGAGGAGTTAAATTCAATTTAAGCCCAGGTAATCTTTAGCCTTTTGGGGTGGAGGGAGACAGTTGCTCTGAGGTTTTACAAAACTGTTTCTATTAGTAGCACAAGTTGTACTACAGGTGAAATTTTCACTTATGGTCCAAAAGTTATTGTTTTACATCTCTGTTTCTGGGATGCTGTTTTTAAACAGATGCATGAACTTTATAACATTCCTTTAAAACAGGTGGAAACTACAAGTTACAACTGCATGAGAAAGCAATGCTCAGCCCTACATACTTTGCAAAGGATGTAACGAAAAAGGAACAATAAGACCTCATCAGGGATGATGATAGTGTCAAAAACTGTACTTTAAAATGGCATGTCTTTCAAGTAACATATTCAGGTTGGGCAGATTAGGGTACATTCAGCCAGTAAGTTTGTTCGTTAATTGGTCCAGCACAATTATATTGTTAATGCAGGAAATATAGGTCAGTTAACCTATAACTTGTTTCATTTAGATAAATTGATTTTCATAAGAAACTGGTATGAATCAAAACAAGGTCAATCATTTTAGTTTCTCACATTTGCTCCTCCACTGAATTCATAGTTCAGATAATGAATCACAAACAGGTATTTATAGCTAACCTAGCTCACAGCCATGCAAGCTGCTTTACTGGTTGGCAAGACAGAGAAATACTGGAATCCATTCCTGGCAAAATTTTAAAGAGAAACAAGTTCTTAAGACACACCACCTCTCACACACTGTCCTCAGCAACAGCTTAAGGATCTGGTCAATCTTTCACTGAAACGGAGCAGATGAGATCCTTTTCAGCATCTGAAAATTCAAAATTCTGCAGAGCCCGTATTTTTGAAAATTATTCATTACTGTGACTGGCTGAAGAATACAGGCAGTTTCAAAGCTAAGTGCAAGATACGTAGATCTGAATCACCAAGAGAACTACTTCTACTTCATTTTCATCACTATTATCAGATCACTGTAGATTGCACCAAGTTATCTCTAAGGATGACATCAGTCAATGTTTTCTCTTGGCAGAGGGGGACAAGATCCAGGAAGTAGGTTTACTTTTCTAAAAAAAGATCTGACATCTGACTTTTCCTGTTACTCACTAAGCAGATCACTGAAAAGTTTCACTTGCAAGAATCCATATTGTTCGTTAAAGCTTTCTGAAGAACCTATAAAGCTTCTAATTTTGAACAACTAGTATGAATGGGATCCAAGAAAATGCAGATGCAGGAGGAGTGTATATGTTAAAATCATCGATTTTAAATCATCTCTTTCCCCCTGCCCCTCCTTAAACAACATTTTTGTAAATTTACCTCAATTTATTTCTTCTGCTCAAAATTGGCAAATGAACATTCCATTTGTAAATATTTTGGGACTAGCAAATCGTGTTCCCAGGAATTTACTAAGCAAGTGTTGAGTTACTACTGCTTTTATCCAGCTCAGTCACACAGCTTTTCCTGCACAAACACCCATATAGGTGATCCAAGTATAAAACTGACACAGCTGTGCAGCTGTGTTGAGCCCATAACAGTTCTACATCTGGTTCAACAGTTGAGAAATAAAAGGGAGTTAAGGCAAAAGCAGTCACGATAAACTCCACTTGCCTCTTTCAGATGACTGTGGAGAATCTAAAACCAGGCTCCACCTACCGTCCCTCACCTTCCTAAAGAGACCTGCATACCGTGAAGAACAGGGTAAGAAAATGCTTCTGTCCATGTGAATTGGTTCATTTTTCTCAAGAAGGGTAATGAGCTATGAATGCATGTTTTTGGTAACCAAAAGATCTGCCTGCTGTACCAAAAGGGTATTTTGATTTGCTGGTCCTGTAACAATACTGACAATATCGACCAGTGCCATGAGTGAAAATGGTGCAGAGGTGCATATCAGAGTATTTTATGAAGTAATTTTCACTGAAAACCAATTCACAGACATAGAGATAACACAAAGCAGTACAGCCATAACCTCTAAATTTTACTTGGTTTTGTAACCTCAAAACATTTACCAACTATTTTGCAGACGGGGTCCAAAAAAGACATTCAAGAGAAGCATCTAACTCTCCCAGTGATATTTGCTTCTGACTGTTAATTCTGCAAGATACAACCAAGCAGATTATGAGGACAGAAAAGGAACTGGGAATCATAACCTGATTACAATCTTTTCAATCCCAAAGCAATCATAAAGCAATCATAAAGTGATGATGAGAGCATTCCCCAAAAAAAAAACTATTTTTTTCAGGGGGACAAATTAAACTCGTGACCAAAATATCACTGACATTATATATCCAAGGTCTACAGCTATTGTGCCACCACACAGAAACTGCAAGAGAGAATTCGAAGTTTGATGAAAACATCACAGCCAGCTGTTTGCATCTAGAAAATAATGAAATCCCGGTAGCAAAAAAATGAGAGAGTTCTCAGATGGCAGTTCTTTCACACTATTTGAGGCAAGATTTATAGAGAATTTTAAATGAACAACAATATAAACAAAGAAGTAGACATTTATCATTATGATTGCTTTAAGCTGATAACTAGTAATAAATCTCTGTATGTGATTTACTGCCAAATCCATGTACAAACACAAGTATGTACAACAGCTCCTGAGAAGACGAATAGCATAATTTTAAGATTAAAAGTGCAATTATGTCCACATTCCTACCATACAGTACTGAACCTTAGACTTCACATTCTCAAGAACCCCCTCATCTTTCTAAATATTTTCTCATCTGAAACTTGAAACCGAGTCCTATTTTTCATCATTTCAGAAACATCCCAGTATCTTAAAAGTCAACACACAGTATATTATTTGTTAAATTAGACACTAGTTTACAATATTCTCTCAAAATCAAGCAATGTAGCATTTGAGCTAAAAAAAAATAATGCAAGTGATAAGCTCCCACTAATGGTTACAATTATACAAATGAGTGTAAGTTGTTGGCCAGCCTTCTTCAACGAAATTGGAGTGTGGCACAACTCCCGGAAATAGGAATCCAACAGTATGAAAAGGTGACACGCACACACATGTAACATTAGCTGTTCTATGGAGACAAAACATGACTTCAATTCAGAGCAGATGCTGAGGGGAACCTGATCACGTCCCTGTGTCACACTTGACATGGAGGACTAAGCCACAGATTATACTTTGAATTACTCAATTGTGAAGAACACAAAGTGCAAGAAAAAGAAGAAAACTGACATGCCATCACCACAGTTGACAGACACATCTGGATATTATGAAAGCAAAATATTTTAAACAGGATTTCCAGTTCTCTGGGGCAAACATACATTAGATGTGCTAAGCACGTGGTAAACTGCACAGCACATGGTGGAATGAAAAAAAATCAAAATCAGTTTTAAGAGGAACAGATTTCAATCCAGTCTTCCAGAACAAAGCTGCTGTACTATATTTATTATTGTTCACTGGGGAAATTTACTTCATGTTCACTGTAAGGAAGAAAGGAAGGACATAAGCAGCTCTGGCAGCAGTCTGACATTTCCTGAGAGACTGCTGAGCCATCTGGGTACCCCAAAAGATTTCTTACATCTGGGACTTGGGGAGCATCCTGGCATAATTCACCCCATGGTCCAGATCTTTTTAAGAATCTGCCACTGAGGCAGCCCTGCAACAAACCTTGTCCCAAGGAAATATTTAAAGCGTGAATCTGCAAAGCAAAACCTCAGCAAGCTTTCGTAGCACCCCTGGAAAAGAAAAGAAAACAAGGCTTCGATAATTGGCAATTTGGAAGCAATGGAACACTGTACAAATTTGGCACAATTTACAAAACTGAGACTTCGTCAAAGCTATTCTGGCTTTTTTCTTCGTATCTTAAGGCAGTAAAGTTGTTGCTTTTGGATAGAAACCTGCCTTTAAGATTTGTAAGAATGATTTGATCCCTCATGAGAACTGAAAGAATTGCATTTGATGGACTAGGAACAGAGGAAAGACTGCAACTCGGCCTATTTCTTGCAAGATTAACAACTGAAAAATGCAATTTGCCTTCTCTGACAAAAACAGCCTGAAAGGAACATAGTAAACATAGTTCCCTTTCTTCATTACAGTTCCTTAACAGTGGTAATATATAACAAATTAGCCGCAAACTTGCTGTCCAATTCAATATTGAAAATAATATATCATATCAATGTATCATCAGTTTGTTTATCGAGTTCGATTTTCCTCCACTGAAAACAACGAAAACAATTTGGAAGACATTCAGGGCAAAGGAATGAAGATGAGCATTTTGTTGGACTGACACTGTGACAGCCAAGGAAAGAACACAAAACATTCCACAAATGTTTGAAGGGTGCAAACACTAAGGAGAAAAACAACATACAGGGGAAGGTGACAAACATTGGCTCAGTATGGCAAGAAAATATGTGGCTTGGGAATTACATCAGCAATATCCACTAGCAGCAATATAAACCATCAAAGTTACCACAGCATGCTTAAGTGAGTAAACAGCCTCTTACTTAGACAACAAGAACAAGCACTGCCTTTCCACTGCCCAGCAAAAGCTTTCAGGTGTTCAGTGAGGACTACTCCTTTACCAAGCTGTTTCTTCAGAGCCAGACATGCAGGTACACCATTTGGCTCAAGTTCATTTTTTCCACAAGCAACACCCTCATCCAAATTTGTACTAGAAAAAAAGATGGTCTCAATAGTTTTCAAAGATCTTTATCATCCTGATGACTACCATTCCATAAACACAAAGCTGTTCATGAGGACCCTAAGCATAAACAGAAAATGTGTATTCCTGAATACATGTATTTTGCAGTTTAGCCAAAAGATTTCTCTGCATGACTACTGCCACTTGTTTCAGATATACCATGTTTTGAGCTTTGCACGATTTCACATCAAGCTCAAAATATTAAGTGTGGTTCTGAATTTACGAAAATACAGCAGTCCAGGAAAACACACCTTAGTATCCCTCTCTGCTAATGTCCTCCGTATGTGAAGAAATCATCCCATTTTTACAGTATTTTTGACTAAGACAGCATCTAACTAAAGCATCTAAAACCAAGGATTTAAGCATATGAACAAACCTGCGGATGCATGCTGGACAAAACAGCAGTAATGCTATGAACTATACGACTTTCTTTGCAGGAAGTTTTCCTCTTTCAAATTGTAAATTGAAAAACAACAACTGGAATAACCATAAAATGGTGTTCCACATATTTCAACTTACTACTGGCTTTATACTTCCTTTATCGGATTCTTAGTTTATTGGTATGTGCTGTATTTTTCTCAGCAATATTTTCTCTGCCCTTTTTATTTGGTTTCAGGAGATACCAAACATGATATAAATGGAAGCTTTTGTTTGAGGAAAGATTACATCAGCTATCAAAAGCCCACAGCAGATGTATCTTGAGGTCATGAACCCGATCTCTCGTGCAATCAGAATGCCAAGACACTGTCAGCAGCACTTAGGATAACAACAACAGTACTAAGTCCAATAGTAATAGCTTTTTTTGAAAGAAAGGTGTGTCAAACCCTATTGGTAAAACAGTATGGATTGTGGAGCTGCTGACATTAACCTCTACAGCAGGTCAACACACTGAACAACAGTTAAGTCCAAAAAGCACCGAAGGCACCTATCCATACTTAACTGTTCCCAGTTTTCTGCATAGCAGCTGCTGCATTTTCTAAGCTCTCTGGCAATTTTTTAAGAACCTGTCTGAAAACAAACACGGCAAACTGATAAACAGGTTGGGCAGAGAAGAGATTCAGAGCAACCCTGCAGAGAAGGACTTGGGGGGGTTGGTTGATGAAAAAATGAACATGAGCCAGCAGTGTGCGCTTGCAGCCCAGAAAGCCAACCATATCCTGGGCTGCATCAAAAGGAGCATGACCAGCAGGTGCAGGGACGTGATCCTGCCCCTCTACTCTGCTCTTGTGAGACCTCACTTGGAGTATTGTGTGCAGTTCTGGTGTCCTGAACATCAAAAGGACATGGAACTGTTGGAACAAGTCCAAAGGAGGGCCACGAGGATGATCAGGAGACTGGAGCACCTCCCGTATGAAGACAGGATGAGAAAGTTGGTGCTGTTCAGCCCAGAGAAGAGAAGGCTGTGTGGAGACCTCATAGCAGCCTTCCAGTATCTGAAGGGGGCCTATAGGGGTGCTGGGGAGGGACTCTTCATTAGGAACTGTAGTGAGAGGACAAGGGGTAATGGGTTCAAACTTAAACAGGAGAAGTTTAGATTGGATATGAGGAAGAAATTCTTTACAGTAAGGGTGGTGAGGCACTGGAATGGGTTGCCCAGGGAAGTTGTGAATGCTCCATTGCTGGTGGTGTTCAAGGCCAGGTTGGACAGAGCCTTGGGTGAAATGGTTTAGTGTGAGGTGTCCCTGCCCATGTCAGGGGGGATGGAACTAGATGATCTTAAGGTCCTTTCCAACCCTAACTATTCTATGATTCTATGCTGCAGAGGATAAAAGATGCTCCATGGAAATGACCCACAATTTCACCACATGTGAGGAATGTGTTCACCCTAAACTTGTCCATGAAATTCTCAGAGCCTTCTCCTGTGTCTTCTTTATCATGTACACTACCTGAAGGAATGCACACAGTAATGGTGTATTATTCTTTCTGGTCTGTTATACACAGAGGATGCAATTACAACTAGCGCTCAGGTAGGTCACAAACATAAGACACTTGGAAGCTTGTCTTCTGTTGTTTCCAGAGGACTTTGGTTTTATTTGCCATCCCTGCAACCCACAAAGGGGCAGTCAAAATTTGGCTGTCAATAAGAATGATAAAAATCTGCTCTTATTATAGCATATATGTATTCAGTCATCTAAAAACCTTACAAGAGTTCATTGTAGTTTGGTAACAACTTAAACTTTTCTGATTAACAGATTCTCACTTTAGCTGCAAAAAACCCACAGCAAAATTAGCATAACTATGCAAAAATGTGTAAGTTATCCTGAAGACGTTACTCAATTTAAGTTTCCCCACTCCAAATACTCAAATTCATGCAGCATTTTTGTAAAACGCCACCTTGAACTATTCAACGTTTTCCCGACATCTACAGCAAGAGAAAACCCAGTATTTTACTTGGCCGTGCTTGATGTTTATGACCTATAACACAATATGGTTTCTGGACTGATGGAGAGAATTTTGCTTACAAGAAAACAACTTGCAAACTGTTCACATTTAACATTTCCTTTTCACAAATGCCTTAGGAAGTTTAACAGCTGTTTAGAAGTGCACATTCATGCTATCAAATCACATAAAGCATGACTATTAACAAGCAGCAAATACACTGGACTGCCAGCTTGGGTAAAGGGAAGAGCTGCAAAAGCTGGGAGAGGCATGGCAATTACTAATTTTCTACCACAGAGATTTCTTTCCCCAGGTCTGCAAAAGACATCATTCCATTTAAATTTTTTATCAGTGTTGACAATGTTTAAAACAATCCAACACTTCAAGGATACAGGGCTGAAGTGTCATATTTTTTTCTGTTCTCCTGGTTTTGGCTGGGATAGAATTATTTTTCCCCCTAGTAGCCGGTGTAGTGCTGTTTAAGCCTTAGTCTGAGAACAATGCTGATAACACACTGATGTTTTAGTTGTGGCTCAGTAGCACTTACCCTGGTCAAGGACGTTTCAGTCTCTCATGCTCTGCCAGTGAGAAGCAGCACAAGATGTTGGGAGGGAACAGAAACAGGACTTATGACCCAAACTAGCCAAAGGGTTATTTCACACCATAGAACATCATGTTCAGTATAGAAACTGCAGGGAGTTGACCATGGGGGGGCCGATCACTGCTCAGGGACAGGCTGTGTGTCAGTCAGCAGGTGTGTAAGCAATTGTATTGTGCATCAAGAATCAATCACATACATTTGAAGTTCATCTTTTAGCTGTTAAAATGTTGTCATGTCAAACAAAAAAAAGTTATAATTCACTCACAATGCCAAATTTAAGCCCAGATGCTACTAGCACTAACTAGCAGCAAGACCAAGGCTTTCTTCTCCATTTCCCAGCTTCAGAGGCTTTAGTATTATTCTTCCATCGCTAAAACACCTACCATAAAAAACTTTTTCAATCTCTGCATCTTCCTTGACTTTTTTTACAAATTTTACGACCAGAACAATCAGCCATTCAAATGTTATAATGGAGCACCAAGGCCTTAATGAGATGCTACTTAATAGTAGCGTATTATTTAGTTTTCATTTCAAACACAATTTAAACCAACAGAACTGACAATTTTATTATACTATATGACACAGCACATATGTATGAAACAGGCTCAGTAAATATCCTGTCACATAAAATAAACCAAAACAAGCCCAAAACCAACCAAAACCACATCACCACATCTAAACAGCAATTTTGTCGTGTACTCTTTTGTCCCAGGAAGGCAAATGAGTATCCTCTGTCTCATCATCACCATCTTGGAACTCAGTGACCTTTTCATGCCACCTTGCTGAAAACTAATATATTTTCACATAAGCTTTCCGCTAAAATATCCATTCTTCCTGCAGAGTTGTTTCAGCATCACCACCACCAAAAATATGACAAGTTGCAGCTTAAAGAGCTCTGTAAAATTTTAAAAGGCTGGTTAAAGAGGGAGAAATTACAGGATCATGTAATGATTTCCACACTACTTTACTTTTTCCTACCTTATTATCCTCAAATATTCTGCAAATGATGGACTAGCCAAAACACACAGCTTCTTTTTGTTCCACTTCCAATGAGTCTCAGAACAAACTATTTGCTCATATCAGTTTCCAAGCAATCTGTGTAGGCATTCAAGTTTATAAACTAGAAAAAACATTCAAGCCTCCTTGCTTTTAAACGTACACAAACCAAGAAGCTTGTTTAATAGACCTTGTCTCTGTGATTATTTCTTGATGTCTGTGACATAGGGCATCCCCACAGAAATTGTGGATGCCCCCTCCCTGGAAGACTTTAAGGCCAGGTTGGAGGGGGCTTTGAGCAACTGATCTACTGGAAGGTATCCCTGCCTATGGCAGGGGGTTGGAACTGAATGATCTTTAAGCTTCCTTCCAAACCAAACCATTGTGTCATTCTATGTTTTCCAGTAGATCATCTTTTTGGTTTTGCAATAAGACTTCAACCCTTTCCTTGCTAATCATCTGCAGCAGATGCTAAAAAGCTGAGCTTCTACATGCTTCTGGACACACACACACACATACATACAAACCTACTTTTTCTGTACCTCCGGCAACACACAGCTTGTTTCTGAGCTCAGATTTTCATCCTATTTTTCAAACACAGTCATTAACTTTACACTAAATTTAAGGAGTACCTTGCTACCACCAGCTCCACACTTAGTATTTTCCAAGTTAGCATCCATAGCTGTGCATGTATTCTTTCAGTGGTACTGTCATATCACAGCCAACATTCACCACACACTGGCTGCAACTTCCATTAATCTCCCAGCGCAGAGTGATTTTAGACATACTTGCTATTTGGTTTCCATGCTTTAGGCATTTCCCTAATACTTTTGATTATTCTCCAAGGCAACATTACCTCTTTACTGCTTGAAATCATAAAAGGGTGGATTTATTCCATGAAAAGGGATTTATTCAAATACAAGTATAAATCTTATCTAGGGATATAAAACCTATTCTATCTGTCTTACTTACTCTCAAAAGCAATGGGACAGGTAAATGCAAATGCCTACAGCTGTAGGCATTGCAAGTTACAATTTCTAAAGAGCAGAAATTCTGCGTAGGTAGAAAAGATGGGCAGAAGAGCAGTTCTTTCTGGAAATCCCAAACTACCTTTGTTGCTGGTATTACTACATATTCCTTCAGCACAAGATTTGGCTAATGGTCCAGCTTTTATTTTATGTAAGCATGCCATAACTGTAAAAATGGGCAGACAGGGACTATTCTTCAACTAAAATATGCTTCTTTCTTATCTGTCTTTCCATCCCAAACTTAATATGTTGGAGAACTGAAAATGGAAAACAAACACTGTTTTTTGATATATAAATATGTAAAGAAGGAGTGCATCACACATATTAAAGAACAAGACTTGATAAAGTGCAGTAACCTGCAAAGAGAAATCTTCCATGAGAAAGTTGTTAACAGAAAGTATCATTGTATTTTTTGAGTACTTCAAGACTACTCTGGCAGGGGGGTTGGAACTAGATGATCTTAAGGTCTTTTCCAACCCTAACTATTCTATTATTCTATGATTCTACACTGATTAAGATGGGTACAAACCAGATCTCACATGGACCTCTGATCCCCAGATAGGAATGAAAAGAGCAATGAGGCTACAAATAAATAAAGTACATGACACTGTATTCATATTAGAGCTCTCTATTTAAGGTAAATGGCAGAGGAAACTGAACAGCTCACTGATCTGTCACACATACAGCAGTCCCACATGCGGCACCTCCAAGATCCAGAAGAAAATGCTAAATGTCTTCTCCTAGAAGAAAGTACAAAAAGAAGAGGAATGCTCCTGCAGTTCAAAAATCAAACCACTGAGTGAAGAAATGTTACCACAGCTGCCATACTCTTTTTCTCCTCAAGAGCCATGTTGTATGGAGATTTGTCAGATATTTCAGGTCATTAGAAAATAAGTATGACTTACTTAAAGTATCTGCGCATCTGAGTGGTATCACAGGCCCCAGACATTCAATTTTGGTTTAAATTACCCAGACAATCCCACCAGCCTAAGACACTGCAGGTAATTATTTCTAAGGGAAGCTAAATAGCAGGTGAAAGCTTTTTATGAACTCCAAGGGGAAAAAAAAAATGCAAACATTTTCTCACTGATTATTTGGGAAATAATTAGCTCCTTGTGCCACATTTCCACATCTATCAATACATCCTAATCGCTCTGTCTAAAATTCAGCACTACTATCAGGCAATAGGTCTGCAAGTGAAATCAGATCTATTTCCTGTCATAACTACCTGTCCACAGCAACAGCTCAGTGATAGCTGCCTGTTTTTCACATCCTCAGAAGAGAAACTGAAATACTGCAAAGGCACATCCCTCTGAAATCTCTCAATAGCACTGCTTGTATCCCATTATTCCAGTTATTCCCCTGCCACTCTAGTAGCGTGACCTTTTCTTTATTGTTTTATTGACCCGGGTTCATTCAGCACTTGGTATAGTGGTACGGACTAGAAAATATTTCCTTCCCCGGGTATTTTCATCAGGTATTGTACAGTAATTTATCATTACTTACTGGGCACCTAAGTAAGGTGCAAAAGACTTGCTGCATAGCCCTATATAGACTAATAATAACTAATATGTCCTTTTGGCTAAGGTGCCATTTCCTAGTAGTCCCAATGAAAGTAAGAAATGGTAAAACTCACGTTTCATAGCCTTTCTGTTCATGTTGGGAGATGAAGATCTCCGAAGCAGTGTCCCAGGACTGACACCATCAAATAACATGCAAACATCTGAAGGGAGTCTCAGCATTTAGGATTTTATTTCTAATTCTAGCAGAGGGTCATCCCAATGCTGAACTCCTGTTCAGTACTTTTCCAGTTGCCAAGGAAAGGTATCAGGAGCACCATGAGCCTGCATTGTACAGCAGTGCTGCACAATGGCTTAATCTTATTACATGATAAATAGTCTTGACACTGAATGTGCCATGTGGTACGCACTCAACCAGCTGCTTTAGCCCTTTCCTGGTGTCAGCCAAGAGCGCTGCAAGCTGTGTTAGCTCAGGCTGACAGCAGAAGTGCAAGAGGTACAATGCAGCACATATTAAACAGGAGAGGACATAACAGTCAACTCCAAGATACTTGAATTCTGTGCATTAAAAAACATACCAGGCTCCCCAATTTACAGAGTTATCATCACAGCTGCCCTCTGCTCCTACCCAGAGCTTCCCTCTCCCCTTATGCCTAGCAGAAGACAGCATGTGAAGAGAGTTATGTGGCTACTCCCGTACAAAGACCCACAAACCACTGCAAAGGCAGAGATAACTATTTCTAAATGTAGTAAAGCCTACCAGTAACAGCTGACCAAATGAGGAGTCAAATTATCATGGCAAGTGACCAGAACTGTTTGCAACACTTATGCTGAAACCTTGTAAATTCTTCAAAATCAGTCAAGTTACCAGAAATGAATTACTAGGTGGCTCCTGCAGGACAGAATCATCACAGTGAAAATAATAATGCAAGCATGTTGATTTGCTGTCAATTACATTTTTGCTTTGGCACATCTCATAATACATGTGAAATATCCCTGTGGTTAGGGACTAGACTATCCTTTTACAACTGTCCGCACATGATAAACAGGCAAGACAGTAAAGGACCACCAGAATCATTAAGCCCAGCTTCTGAAGCCCCATGGGAGCCAGCAACACACTTACTTCCAGACAGTGAAAAAGCACCATCAAACCAACTAATTTAATATCCCCCCTCAGTCCCAACCCAGCAGTCCCAGGAACTCCTTACTCTGTTAGAAGTTTTTTTCATCCCAGCATATTCATGAACAGCCTACATCAATTTACTCCGGCATTATCACCCAAAATAGTTCTGCTCCCTCCCTGATGTTTACCCACCTGACGTATTTATGTGCTGAGGTTAAGGCTGCTCTCTCATTCTCACTACAACACACAAAGCCAGGTCTGATTTTCTCTTGAGAACGGGAGCACGGTGGGTTACACTTGGGCAGCAGACATCACACACATACTAGGTTACATGGAAAACTAAACAAACCAAGAGCTGATCAGATCTTTTGCTTACAGACAAATGCATATTGCTTTTCTTAAGTTTTCATTACTCAAAAAACACTACTTACAATGTGCCTTCTTACAGCTTCTTGCTGCTTACTTAGTAGTGTTCCTGGAGAGAAAAACACAACCTAAGAAAGGCTGGTGGCATCAAGACAGATGTCTGTACAAATGTCTGTTTTTCAAACTATCATTTATTATATGTTTCTGGACAATGAAGTTAACTGACTCCAGTTTGAGCCCTGCACTCTCCTAGGAGCACAACAGGTTTCAGCATCATGCATTAGATGTTAATAATGTTTTACATTCAAATTAATTTATTGACTTTTGAAGAACTTTTACTTGAATTGTATTTAAAATGGCACCTTCAAGACCTCCCACTTCCATGCTATGGAATTGTACTTTCACTTCTTTTAAACAGCGAATAAACATGTCTTACAGCGGATGCTGAATGACATTTTGCAATACGTATGAACAAAATTAATCCCCAATCTAGAAACCAGCTATTGAGTGGGGGGAGGGAAGGCTTGCTTCTATGCTTTCATTTGTAAACTTCACTTTTATTCACACTGCAAAACTCTTGTCAGAACAAGCTTTTTGACTGGGACTTTTCCTGCCCACTTCCAAACTCCGCACATTTTACACTGAAGTTACTGAGATCAAATCAATTTGGGTTCCAGCAGTGCTATTAAGATCCCGATTGCTACAGGCAGATTATGACTTTCAGAGCCCATTTGCAAAACTCACATTTTTAGGACACCTCCATTTAGCTCTACTGAATTCAGAGCCTAGGCAGGCTTTGTACTTGTAAACACGAAGTAAGACTTCACAGTCCTTTTCAAACTGTGAATCTACTATCTTCATCACCGTCTCCAAACTAAAAGGCATTACAAGTTTTTGGTTTCTCCAGGCAGGCCCTTTAACGTTTCTCTTTGTTGGATTACTTCTTTGGAGAAATTTACAAAAGAGAAGAAAAAGAAATATCTGTAGGAACAGCTGCACAAATACCGCAACTGCCAGAGAGAAGATTTCTTTCTAGTATCCAGGACTTCTTTCGTGGGTTGCAAGACCACTTAGGAGTGGATAACCACAGTTACTATCCATGCATCTGACACACAGTTTTGATCTCAAGGAAGGATAAGAGGTAAAAGCTCAACACAAGCCCACTATAGAGACACACAAACACACACAGAGAAAACAACCAGAAAACCAAACCCTCAAAGGAAACATCTAGTGGCTCTACCATATTTGCTTATTCAACAAATAGGCTGCTTGCTCTGACTTCTGGTGGACAATCAAAATACCATAGTAGGTAGTTCATAATTACAAGCAGAGCTTCCTCCTTCATCATCATCTCACATGTATCTACATTGAGATCCAAATTACTCATCACACTTTCCAAGACAATACTTCGATAATTAGTCAATAATATAATTAATTAAATAGAGTCCCAAAAGTCTGTCTTCGTCTCCAAGATACATGTGTGCATTCATATACTAGTCTTTGAATTGCAGCAATCTGTTACGCCCTAAAAGGAAACATTGAGAATGAGTTCTAGCAGGGATGAGGATAGGAAAACTAAAGCCCCAATAGAACTCAATCTGGCCAGGGACATTAGGGGCACCATGAAAAGCTCCTACAGGCACATCAGAGATAAAAGAAAGACAAGGGAATATGTGGGATCCCGCAGAAGGAAACAGGACGCCTGGTTAGCTGAGACATGGGGACAGATCAATGACTTTTTTTTGCCTCACTCTTCACTGGCAAGAGCTCCAGCCACACTGCTCAAGTCACAGAAGGCAAAGGTAGGGACTGGGAGAACAAGGAACTGCCTGCTGTAGATGACCATGTTCAAGACCACCTAAGAAACCTGAAGGTGCACGAATCAATGGCACCTGGTGAAATATATCCACAGGTCCTGAGGGAACTCGTGGATGAAGTTGCCAGGCCATTTTCCATCATATTTGAGAAGTTGTGTCAGTCCAGTGAAGTTCCTACCTCTGGAAAATGAGGACTATGATCCTCATTCTTAAAAAAGCTAGACCCGAGGAGCTACAGGTCAGTCATTCTCACCTCCATGCCTGGCAAGATCATAGTGCAGATCCTCCTGGAAACTATGCTAAAGCACATGGACAGTAAGGAGGAGACTGGTGACAGCGAACATGGCTTCACTTAGGGCAAACCAAGCCTGACAAATTTGGTGGCCTTCTGCAACAGGGCTACAGCATTGGTGGATAAGGGAAGAGTAACTGATGTAATCTAGCTGGACTTGTGCAAGGCATTTGACACTGTCCAGCACAACATCCTTGTGTCTAAACTGAAGAATCATGGATTTGATGGATGGACCCTCCACGGATAAGGAAGAGAAGGACTTAGGGGTGTTGGCTGACGAAACTCAACATGACCCAGCAGTGTGTACTCACAGCCCAGAAACCAACCATATGCTGGGCTGCATGAAAAGGAGTGTGAGGTGATTCTTCCTCTCTGCTGAGACCCCACCTGCGGCCCTGTGTGCACCTCTGCGGCACCCAAAACAAGAAGGATGTGGACCTGAGGAAGCAAGAACCACAAAGATAATTAGAGGCTGGAGCACCTCTCCTATGAAGACAGGCCAAGAGTGTTGGGCATGTTCAGCTTGGAGAAGTGAAGGCTCTGAGGAGACCTTAGAGCAGCCTTCCAGTACCTAAAGGGGGCAATACAAGAAATTGAGAGAGGAACTTTTTACAAGGACATGTAATGACAGGATCACAGAATTATAGAATAGTTAGGGTTGGAAAGGACCTTAAGATCATCTAGTTCCAACCCCCCTGCCAGGGGCAGGGACACCTCCCACTAAACTATGCCACCCAAGGCTCTGTCCAATCCGGTCTGAACACCACCAGTGATGGAGCATTCACAACTTCCTTGGGCAACCCATTCCAGTGCCTCACCATCCTCACAGTAAAGAACTTCCTTATATCTAATTTAAACTTTCCCTGTTTAAGCTTTAACCTGTTACCCCTTGTCCTGCCACTACAGTCCCTAATGAAGAGTCCTTCCCCAGCAACCCTATAGGCCCCCTTCAGATGAGGGGGAATGGTTTTTAGCTGGGAAGGGGTAGATTTAGTTTGTATATTAGGAAAACATTGTACCCTTTAAGGGTGGTGAGACACTGCACAGGTTGCCCAGAGAAGCTGTGGCTGCCCTGTTCCCAGAAGTGTTCAAGGCCAGGTTGGATGTGGCTTTGAGAAACCTGGTCTACTGGAATGTGTTCCTGCCCATGGCAGGGGATTGGAACTGGATCATCTTTAAGGTCTTTTCCAAACCAAACCATACTATCATTGTATGATTTTATGCTTCGTGCTATATATTGATAACGGCAATTCTTATTTCCCAGTCCAAGCCCAAGTAGGTTAATATGATTAATAGGTTAAAGGTTAATACGATTAGCATTCTATTACAGTAACAATCAAAGTAGCCAGTTCTAAATACATGCAGCCATGGTGGCAACAAGATCCTGGAGCTATTGTAGAACATGCAGTTCCTCAAGGTTTAGGGATTTACAGAAACTTTTTTTCCCAAAAAATACTGGAAGAATTAGCAACTATTTTGGGCGTGGGGAACAGTAACCATATCCATCTCATCTACAGAGTAAAATGTGAAGAATAAGAAGCAAAGCTAATTGTCTGCAGCCTCTGCATCATTTTTCTCTCTGAAGCAACTCAAGAGGGGCCTTTAGCATACTTTAAGTACCCTTGACTGTAGTGCTCTCCCATTTGCTAAACAGTCATTTAGCACACTAGGATTGTCAGAGCACAGTAGTACTTCAGCTTCTTTTTCTACCTTTACATACCCAGTTTGACAGCCAGCACTGCAGAGAAAGACTCCTTACTTAAGTAAGTTTCAGCATGCTTCAGGGCTTCTGTTCCACTTGAATTCATGTGATCCGCTCTTGTGATGCATTTTCTAAATACTCATCCCAACAGCACTACCTGGAAACACGGCTGTGAACTTCAGAAAAATCAAAAGCACAAAGATCCATCACAACTTGCTTTGCAACACCAGCCCTCACCCTTACATATATCCACACACTTCCAACTGAAGCAGGCAAGCCTTCACACATTGCAGTGGTCTGCTGTGGTCATTCAGCTCCTTTCCATCAAGCCACAAACAGAGTATCAGATGTTTTTCCTCCCTACATAAGCAATATCAAAACAAAAGAGGGTCAAAACTGAATAAATGGATGCCTACAAGGAGCCCAGCATCCTATCTCCAACTGTGACTCAAGCAAACTCTCAGGGACAAGCAGGAAAACTAAGACAAGCACACAACAGTACTTTCATGTAGCTACCCCTTAAAACTGGGTTTTCCCTTAACTAACCACAGTATTTTCTGGCGAGTACTTGTGCATCTTGATTACACCTTATGTACATCTTGTGCACAGTACTACCTCCTTTCATTTGTTTTGAGCATGACACCATCACTTCTGGACACACCCTGGGATTTTTCTATTGGAAATAAGGGAAGAATTGGCCTCTGCTCACTCTTCCAACCATTCATTTATGCAGTTTTCTCAGTCATCTCATCTGGCTGACAAGTTCCTTCCTGCTTCAGTTTCTTGGACAGAAGCTGTCCTGTGTCCTTGACCATTCCTACTGCTCTTTTTAAAAATTTTTCTAGCTTAAGCTGCAAACTACTAGCACTTTTGGGAAGCAAGGAACTCCCCTGGTCTCACTTCTATCCTTCTCCATATTATTCTTCTCACAACAGAGGATGTGGTAGCTGGGAAAGTTACAGAAAGAGCTAGAAAGGGAGCTTATGGAAAATCCAGGATGTTGCTGCTGGAGCCAAGGTCAGGTCATTTGAGTAAGGATTAAGTGGAAGGCTACTTTCTCTACCTACCGAAGGAGCACTTCACCTCCTTGCAAAACAGAGAAGTAGCTCAAAATATGGAAATAGCCAACAGATTTTGGCCCAGACCACACTAATACAGGAAAAAGCATGTTTGCTTCACCCAGTTAGTGACATCGAGAGGGATCTTACTGCCTCCAGGACACAGGCAAATTGCTGGAGCTTTGCATTTTACTTTTTATAACACTTCATGATTGTTCAATTTGGCAGGCCAAGAACTCCAGTCCAGTTAAATTTTTAACGGCTTTAAAAGAAAAGGCAGATGTGGGAAAAGGATGATAGGAATACACCAGCTACTTCTTGGAAGTAACAGACATGAAAAAAATCTTTGCTAAAGAGCTACTAATCATAATTGCCATTACACAGAATTGCACAGAACTAAATATAGGAATATTAAAGGTATGTCATGACAATAAACTATATAAACATGGCCAAAGAGTTCTACATGTTGCTCAAGTTTGCCTCGTTGAGCCAGAGCACAAAAGCCCCTCCAAACTAATCAGTACAACAATAAACAACTGAGGTTTGACAAAGTTAAAAGCACTGAGCTCATGTGCTCTCTCCTTCAAAGGCCTCTGGCACAGCAGAGCATGACATTTTCATTAGCAAAGCCCAATGGAACAAGAGCTGAACCAGGCAGACAAAATTAATTCAAACAGTTAACAGATAAGTCAAAAGCCATGACTGTAAACAAAAAGCAGCATCACACTGCAGGTGGTTTCTAGTCTCAGGGGAACTATCTTATTTTGCAATTTAGCCAATGACTTGGAAGAAAAAAGATAAGAAAAGAAAAAGAAAATGACTGAAAAACAGTGCAAGTGACAAGTACCAAGGAAGCCGTTAATTACAAAGAGGAAAGGGTTAGACAGACTGCCATCTGTGTTCTTGCTCAGCAGAAGTACCTGAGAACATCCTCCTGAAGGAAAACCCAAGATCCCTGTCCAGCACAACAGCCCAATCTCTAGCATCATCACAAGACTATTTAATAAGGGAAAAATATACAGATCATTGTGTCTCTGGATTTCACAGGACTGACCCTTAAGTACTACTTCCAGTGCTAGTATCCAAACACCTAGAAGCATTTTGTAAAACTGGAAACCATTTTTAAAATGCTGAAATAATTAAAGAACTGGAGAACGTAATGAAGGAACTCCGTTTTCCGCTTTTACAAAGAGAAGGTAGAGAATAAGATACTAACTCTAGAGGGAGCAATAAAGAAGGCTACTGAAAGAGCTAGTAAGAACCAGAGCTAACAAACGTGGTAGGTAAAGACAGTCAAATAAAACAAATTTGTAAAGCACATAATTTAAGACTGATGGTTGGAAGTAGATGATCTTAAGGTCCTTTCCAACCCTAACTATTCTATGATTCTATGATAATTACTCGTGATACACTGCAGAGCATTAAGAGCTTATTAAGTGACTTTTTGTTAGCAAAACAGGATATTTTTCAAAAATAAATGAACTAACTTGTAATGGCAGCTAATCGAGGATCCTTACGGCTCATTTTGGATGCATAATCAATTCAATATGAAATAAATTCACAGCTTCGCTCCAATCCTTACCATCCACACTTTGATCACTGAAATGTAACTGCCGAAATGGTGAAGTAGGAGTGAGTCAGGAAGTGTACAAGAAGCTGAAGAATAGGAAAGCGTTTCTCAGCATGCAGTCCCTCACACCAAGATCAGCCACCTACAGACTGGCTGCCACAGCTGGATTGTGGGGGTATCTATTGAAAGCAAAGATCACAGAACCATGAGGCTTGGGAGGCATCAACTCCCAACTGCTGGCTGTCCTGCTGAGGTTTGGAAACCAAAGGGACCAGATCAAGCTGCTTCCTAATGCCGTCCAGCTGCTTCTGGGAGCTCACACACAATATCATAGAATGGCTTGGGTTTGAAGGGATCTTAAAGATCATCTAGTTCCAACCTGTCTGCACAGGCAGGGACACCTTACACTAGACCAGGCTGCTCAAGGCCAGGTTGAATGGGGCTTTGATCACTTCCAGGAATGGGGCAGAATCCTGGCAAGGTAGCCTCTCCTGGCTGCCATAGCACTGCTGCCACCGAAGCCTGTATGCCCTCCTCGCTGCTGTAAGGCTGCGATTTCAGCTCTGCATATGAAGTTATTTGTCTCAACACAGGACTTGGGGATGTCTGCTATGCTGCTGAAGCTGAAGTACAGCCACATCTTTGAGATGTCTGGTATTTTCATACCCTTTTGAGTGCTATGTAACTGAGCCAACTTTCCCCCTCAATTAAAAAAGAGCAACCTAATTAAGCTTTTCTAAATAAATGCAGGCAACAACTATAAAAACCAATTCTAACGTGACATCCTTGCTTTTTACCACAATAATAGAAATTAACATAGATCAAATCTCAGTACTAGGACTTTTTGCAGTCCCACATGTAGGAAGAGAATCTAAGCTGGAAATTTGGCCTCTACTGTCATTTTAATTTTCTATCTTCACAAGACTGGCAGTGGAGTGATAAGTTTCATAAAAAGCTGTGTATTTCCTTATCAACCAACATTATTGGCAACTTGGCTTTCTGCAATGTTGAGGATTTCAGGTAAGACAAATCGCAGACAGTGAAGGAAGAAAACCTCTACCAAATATTCTCTTTCATCATTTTCTTGGTTTAGAATGCCAAGAAAATACAACCCTTTCTTTTCCTTTCTTGCTAAAAGCCAACATACAGTTCACTCACCCACAAGAGAGTTTACAATGCTAAAACCCTCCTGATATGATGAAGTGTCACACCCAGTTCCAGGAGGTTACTTAAAAAAAGAAAAAATCATGTCAAGCATTCCCTCTGCTCAATATAGATAAAGCCAGGAAGTAATAGCTCCTGGAATAAAGCGTTCTTCCAAAGGCCTTCAGGTCACAATAAACACCAAATAGCCTACAGGGAAGACAGCTAAAGGTAATAGGATCCAAATCACTTCAAACTGCCCTCCTGAATTTCAACTCTTTTCTTGATTTTTTTCTTTCACAATGTGTGTTGAAAAAAAATCAGATATTGAATGAAGCAGCAACAGAGGAAAAGGTCCTGAGAGATGTGCTATAGCTGCACATGGAGCTCACAGGGGCTTTCTATTCCAGTTACTTCTGCAGACGTGGCCTTATCAGTTCAAACTATTACTTGTCAGGCAGTTTCTTTTCTTAATTTCTAGCTTTCTGAACTCCATCTTCAGAAAACTGAACCTAGCTACAGGGCCACTGGCAAAAGTGATCTTCATGCACTAACCTGCAAACACAGGAGAGGCACATCTTAAAGGAATAACCCACAGCCTCCCTCTCACGTAAGTCTCGCCTTCCACACAATCACCTTGTTAGCTGAATTTTCTACATGGCTTTACATTTTTTACTTACTGTGGAGCTTTTGTTGTTGTTGTTGTTGGGGAAATAATGCGGAGGGGGAGGGGCAGGCACACAATATGTTCCAAACTAAATCCATCTAAATTCATTAAAGAATGAGAGTCAAGTAAAGAATAAGAGAAGAAAAAAGCAGCTGAGAGACAGGACACCAATCAAAGAAGAGGCAGATTTTATACACCATGCACAAAGAAACACCAGTTCTAAGCATATTTATTTTTAACACAAGTCATTAGTATAATATACTAGAAGATGCCTTTTGCAATAACAAACCCTGCCACAACGTGAAAATTTCACAGAACTGGAAACAAGCACTTGACACTCAATCCTTCTTTCACTCTACCCCTGCTTGTAACTTTGCATGCCTTCTGTGAGTATAGGATGCAACTTACATGGTTTTTAGTTAGGACGAGACACATTGCCCCTTGTATTGATAAATCCCCCTCCCTTATTTCTTATCTCATGAGGAATCCTTTCCCCCTGGACATACAGAAGTTACTGTCATCTTCTAGATACCGAACTACTCTGCAACAGAAAAACTCCACTGCACCTTAATATCTGCTGATCCAGTACGATCCAACCTGCTGATCCTCTCCCAGCAACCATGCTACTTAACACAGACAGAATCCACATTATTAGACAAATCCAGTGTTATGAAGTCACTGTGCTACACAGGGAATTATTCTGTTTTTTTATTTCTACCTACGCAGAAGAGTACCCCTCCAAAAAAAAAAAAAAAAAAAAAAAAAAAAAAGCCCAACCCACTGCTGTTTATTTGCAGTGGTGTGTTGTAAAAATGTTTATAACATGGTCAAACATGAATTATTTACTACTCTCCAATTTGCTGAAAGAAGAAACCCCCGAAACTGACAATATACATTCAGGTTACCTCTAAGAAAGATAAGTATTCCCTACAAGCCCAATGGAGGGGAAAAAAGAGAAGACAATTACTCCCTTATCTTAACAAGAAAGCCACTCAACAGCTCTAGACACCCACTGAAGATTCCCTAACTCTTCTGTGATTACAATCAAAATCCTTATGGTAACGTCTGCCCCAGTGAGGACTGATCTCCGCAAGCCTGCTGCAGATACTTGAGGGAGATTTTAAGACAACCATCACAAATCCAAAGATTTAACATGGAGATCGCATAAAGCACAACGGGCTTTTACTTATATTGAAGCCAACAAGTAGTCAGATGACACATACTCTCCTTGTACCCCTGACACCAACAAAGAGGAATCCTGTTACGAAGTATGTAACACTGTTAAGGAGTAACAGCACACTACAACACTTAAAGATGCCTTACACACACACGTGCCCGGCAGACAAGAGTAGATGTAACACGCACAGACAGCTGCTGCCTCGGCTTCCTGGTCTGCAACAATTATTTGCCCTGTAATGACCACGGTACAACCCGCATCGATGCTACCTACCGTGCGTTTAGCGGCCGTGCCGACCCGGTCCAGCGAGAGCTCCGAAACTGCCCCGGGCCAGGACTCCTACTGTCCACAAGCAGGCTCAATCTCCTCACCCATAAATGCGGTGGCTTCCCCAGACAAACTCGGAACCGGTGACAGCTTGTTTCAGCCTGACTGCACTCACAAGTTTCTCCTCCTTCCCTTCCCCTCCGCGGGCTGCCAGCGCCACGCCGAAGCTCCGCGCTCCCACCGCCCTCCCTCCAGAAAGCCCTGGCGCCGCACAGCTCGCAGCCCAAGGAGTTGGGAAGTGTCCCTGTGCGCATGGATGTGTAAATACACACAGTGCAAGGAGCTGGGGCGACCTCCCAGGGCCGGCCCTCAGCCGCAGCCCCGGTTTCGTGTTTCACCGGCAGCCGGCGGCACTGCTGCCGCGCCGCGGAGGAATCCGACTCCGCTACCGCGCAGCCCCTCGCAGCTTGCAGACCCGCGGGACGCTGTCTTGCTGTGAGCCCCTCGCCGGCCCGCACGTCCTCAGGGTACGGCACGGCCGGCGGAACGCGTGGGGATTCCCCGCCTTCAACTAGATCAGGCTGCCCAGACCCACGTCCAACCCGGCTTTGGCTGTCTCCAGGGATGGTGCATCTCACCTCTGTGTGCAACCTGTGCCGGTGTTGTACCACCCTCGAGGTAAAACATTCCTTCCTCATGTCCAGTCTGAATCTTCCCTTTTAGTTTAACAGCATTGCCCCTAGTCCTGTCACAGCAGGCCCTGCTAAAAAGTCTCTCCCCATCTTTCTAATAGGCCCCTTTCAAGTACTGAAAGACCACAACAAGGTCCCCCTGTAGCCTTTTCCTGACAGAACAACCCAACTCTTTGAGCCTGTCTTAATAGGAGAGGTGCTCCATGCCTCTGGTCATTTTTGTGGCCCTTCTCTGGACCCTCTCCATCAGATCCATGTCTTTCCTGAGGACTACAGAGCTGGACAACCCGGTCTAGTGGAAGGTGTCCCTGCCCATGCAGGGGGTATTGGAACGAGATGATCTTCAAGGTCACTTCCAACCCAAACCATTCTATGACTCTATGAACTAAACACATTTTCAGTGGTCTTGACTCATCTACTTTCAACAGTCTCCATCTCTGCAACTCAGTACCGATAGCCTGTTTAAAGCGGACTAAGGATTTTACCTTGTGTAGACCTCATAGAAGTTTCCATGGGACCTGTACAGGGAGGAATCTGTGCCTTTTCCACAGGCCCAGCTCTGACTCAAGCCACACAGCAGAAATCAGAATAGGAATTATGATGGAAACCGCAGATGTAATGTGGTTTCAGGAACTGCCATTCCTTCTCTGAACGGCACGACTGTCGTCTGCGCCCAGATGACTCAGTGAGTGTGAGGCTGCACTTTTCCTCGTGCTCAGAGAGGGCAATGAATGGCACGTAACTTCCATCCTCCCTCCCACCACCTCAGCCCAGCACACCAGACCCCACAGTACTGGTTTTACATGGAAAAACAACCTCTCTTGGAAAATCCCAATTGCTCTGTGTCACCGGTCTCTTCTTCATCAGGAGACGAAAAACAGTTTCTAATACTATACCACAATAAGATCATAAGAAAAAAATTACTAATAATAATAGTCGAATTACACAGCACATTACACTTTCAAGCCCAGCAGATTTTTGCATACTGCACACACTAAGAGCAAAACCCAGCCCATTTTCAGCTTCTCGCACCACATGTGGTGTTCGTCTAATGACTGGAGCTGGCAAATCTGTAGAAGCTGGAAAAGTGTTTTGTATGACCCAGAATCTCAGCCTCTGACAAGTGTCCAGCTTGGACAGACCTCGACATACTCCCACCAAACTTCCCTCCCATGACCCATTTCTCACAGTTCTGTGCTGATTCCAGCTCCACCCAGTGTGACAGCACTAAAGAATCCTGAGTACTACAAGAATTAGTTGCAGCCTTTTGAAAACAATCAGCTTTCCAACAAGTTCCTCAGATCTATGAGCATCTGAACATAGATGAACAGATGAGGTCTGAAGAACATTTACGTACTGTAACATATGGCACATTATAGGTTGCAGCAGTGATAATGGGATACCACTGCACTGCAGCAGCTTTTACTTTTGACAGAAAATATAACGGTAATAATAAAAAACTCATTCATTTGCCCGGTTACCCATACTGAATCAAATCTCTTACCTCTGCCTCTCACTAATGCTGCAAGAAGGGTCAAGACCTGCAGCAGCCAGCCCTGATATTAGTGCCTGAATAAAGGGGAATGCCCAAGATGCTTTCCTCACCTTCCCAGCTTGCTGCAACATAAACCAGCCAGAAAAGGAAACTAAGCAAGATGCTCAGTATGAGGGCTGGTACTTGTTCCTGCCCCTGAAAAAGAAGTCTACCAGTATAAAACAAGGAGGAAGCAAAGCTGTCCCTATAATCTCCCTGCCAAACTCAGACATGAGGCTAATAGTGGTCCTCAGCATCAGATACAGCATGCCATACCCCACCAAAATGCAGCTTGTCCCACCAACCACACCAGTTTGGAGAAACCATTGAGTCTTGCAGACTTAATGCCAGTGTAATTTTTTTTCCAAAGAGTAAACAGGGTTTCCACATGGCTGCTCAGGAAGAGAAAGTAAACATGCACAAACTTTAGATGGTGAGGAGTAGAACAGAATTAAACACACACACAGCAGGATACCTGGGCTGGCCTTCAGCTTGGTTAGCTGCCAAACGCAGGCTCACAGGGAGAAAAGCCAGAATGACATACTAGAAAAAACATTTTCTAACAGGCTGGAAAGCCTTCCACCATTAAGGACTGAGCGCTCTGATGAGGTGCCTGTACATATGGGAGCCCCACTTTATGCTTCACAGTAATCGACATCATATAAATGCTTAACTCGGGCACTTCTCTAACTTTCGAGTCCACAGATCTGTGCCTTTATTTGAAGAAAAGCCATATTAACACACAAGACCTCTTGTTTAAATTAAAGGAAATTACTGTTCAGTTACTGTACTGTTCTCTTAAGAGAGAAGTAACCGCAGGGAAATTTCCAGCTACCAGAGAGAAAGGAGAGTGACACAATGTACTTCCTAAGTGCAGAGACACACAGGAAGCGAGCTGCAGGGCAGAGTGGAACTGCTGGCTGCAGCAGTGGGTACATGCATACCCCCTGGTCCTGCGCCAGACCTGCTCACACGCAGTAGAAAGATCACAGCCTTGTGTCTGCAAACATAGGTGCTTTCAAAACCTGAGCTGCAAAGCCGCTCATCCTTGAAGAACTGCACATTTGAAGTCTGACTATTAATACATTATCACAACAACGAGGGGACCTCTTGTAGTCAGATTCCTTCCTTACTTCACTTATTGGTGGCCATTTGCTACTGTTCTTTCTCTCAGCAGTCGTTATGGTTTGTTAGCTAATACTCTTCTAAAGCTGAGTTTCAGACTGTAAAACAATCCAGCAATGGGCTCATTGCATTGAAATGCTTCAGCCTGAGTTGCTTTTCTATGTGGAGATCATCAATATCCAGTCATTCATTAGCTACATTTGTGAAAGATCAGTAGGAACAGGTCTGTAACTGAAACAGTTACTCCAGCTCCATTCAATACACAGTTAAAACTAAGAAAAGCCTGGTTTGGCGCTGGTAGGTACCCAGCTAGTTTTCCATGCCAAGACAGCTCCCATCTAACTCCTAGGACACCAAACCTGAGTAAAATGAGACATATCAAAGACTTCACATGGCAGGGAACTAAGATTTTGAATCTTCTCATCCTACTCTTACTGGTTATATTGTGCAGTAGAACAGGCTGGACAGTCATTTCCCATTTTCAGTTTCATGGAAATCAGTATTCTTAACTCACAGATTAAATCTGGCTTATCTCCCGAGTGCCTGCAATATTTTGGAAGGTGCAGGATTTTTAAGCACTACTGTTTTAACTTTTGTTGGATACTTTTTATTGATGGCTCACCACTGTTTCTTTCATTCATCCAATATTACCTCTGTCAAGAAGGAAAGAACTGGAATTTAATATGACAGGTTTCAGCAAAATTTAATGCCACAAGGTAGAAAACACATCCAGAGCTCACCAAATAAATATTCTTCTGTATCCTGTAAGAAAAGGATGAGCCACACTCAGCACCTTGACAAGTGACTTAAATCTTTACTGTGCCCATAGCGACAGATTTTGCAAGATGTTTCACAAAGGGGTAAAGCTAATACCCCTACAGAACAGACATGCAAGTCTGTTGGAGACAGGGCCCAAACCTGACATGTCTGAAAATGGATTGAAAAGTGTAAGAACTTCCCTGCATATACGGGAAACTTCTCATAGTCATCAGGACTGTTTGGATAATTTGGACACCTTCAAATGTATCAAAAAAACAGCTGTCCAGCTGGGAATCATTTCATCTCAAAGATCCCACAGGCATCCAGACACCTACACATCTACTTCCCTCAGATGCAACAAGATATTCCCCACCAGTCTGTATATTTTCTGCTTTCCCTGCCTTACAACTTCTTTCATCCCTGTGCTTGGCAACTGAACCTCACATGCAACTTTTAGTTGCACAAAGCAACATAATTCCTGGCTACATGTTCTGTTTTCCAGCCTACATGACTGGGACTAAGATAAGGCTCTTAAGATAGGCATGTGGTGCATCAAGTTGCATGAGAGAACTGGAATAAAAGGTTATCCATCACTTCCCTCTTCCTTTCTATAGAAGTACTCAATATAACCCAGTGTTTAGGTTGGATATCAGTATTCAGCAGATAATGTCTCATACTCTTACAAGAGTCCAAACATTTTTATCTGGTCTACTTCCTCCAAGTCCAGATTGTTGAGTCTAGAGTTTTACTAAAAACATTATGAAAAACAATATGAGGTTATCCTGGACTCACAGAAGGAAGCTGATTCAACTGTGTTCTGACTGAGGAAAAGATGGTCACCCATCTAATATAGGCTTGAAATTATACTGATTCCTTAGAACCGGAAAAAGTGTCAGAAGACACGGACTACAGCTTCAATAGATATAGCAATGATTATGGTGTGACAAATCAATGCAGAAATGTAGAAACAAGACAACAAAGATCAGGTACATCAACAAAAAGCTTTAAAACTAATGTTTTTGCTTAAGCACTTGGGAATCACAAGACTTGATTCTTTCACAAGGCTGTTGCCAGGATCTCAGAATAGATATGATTGTACACCACTTGGCTTTGATTTTCTAAACATCTTCCAGTATTTCTTCAAGATTACTTTGGAATTAGCCCTTACTAGCATAAACATACTCTTCTTTCCCTGCCACAAAGCAAATTTCATTTGGACCCACAGGACAGTCGGAAGGTAACTGACCTTGTATCTTTGGTCACAAGCAAAGAACACAACCATATGTATCCCTACAAGGGACAGCAGAAGGTAGGAAGGAATAGAAATAAAGATCTCCTTTCTAATATAACAGTGAATCTTGATTTATTATAAGTCAAAGCTCAAACCAGCAAGGTCTGGATCCCATTTGCACAGAATAGAGTAGAGCACAACATTTTACTTCTGTTCTTTTCTATAGAGTAAAACCTTCAAATACACAGATTGCATGAGTTTTCTTCTCAGTTTGACAACAGATATTTTGCAGAGTCCTTGATTCCATGTAAGAAATAACAGTTTTGTTTTCTTGGGTTTTTTTGTGCTTGGTGTTTATTTAAGTACATTTTAAAAAAAATGACAGAACAGGATCTTCCTTAGAAGGTGAAAATCACAGGGGAAAAAAAGCTTTTTATCCTGTCCCTGTTGGGAACACTGACATTGCACAAAAAAACAAACAAACAAACAAACAAAAAAAACCAAACAAAAAAAAAACCCACAAAAACAAAAAAAAACCCTCTTCCCTAAAATTTAACATCTACACTTATATTCTGCAATACATTACATAAAACTCTTTAGTTGTCCATTCAACAGCTGCAGCAGCTCAGCTGGAATTAATAATATCAAAAATATTTTGTGTCAGGTTTTATTTTGGCGATACACTCAAAATATATATATCTATACACATACATGTATATATAAATATATTTATACACAAGAGTATATATATACAAGAGTATATACATATATATGCAAGAGTGCAGGTAAAACTTAATAGTATAGTTGTGTTCCTGCTCACTGGTGTTAAAATGCATAGTCTCACCTTCTTCTCATAGATGTAGACTTTGAGCTACTCCACTTTCATAAGCAATGTACCAATTTAAGCCATAGGAAAAAAACAATTCATAAGAGCTCAGAGGATCTCACCACTGGCCAAGCAATCTTTTCAAGGGACTAGAAAGAGAGTATTAATCAACAGTAAACAGGAGCTCCAGTTTACGTTGCCTCTCGATAGGCTGAATGGAAAACCAGAAACATCCACCCCATAAAGCAGCAGTAAATTTACAAGGGAAAACCAGCACCCCACAGTGAACCTGACTGCAGGAATGAATGTATCAGATGGGATGAGTTTAACATGGTTAAATCAACAGGTAAAGAATTCAGAAAACCTCAGCAATGAAATTCATCGTCATTGTGTCTGTATTTCACAATTCCCATGACTTCCACTGAGTTGTCTGCACACTGTCCAGAGAGCACTCATTCACCTAACTGTCAAGGCCAATCTCCTAGTAGAAATATGAAAACACCACAAAGAACATCCTCCTGGGGTGTCATTGTACTCCTTCCTATGCTTTCTTGTAAAGAAAAGCTTTTATAGCAAGTGTGTAGGTACAGTTATTGCAGAAGGCACAATTTGTGTCCATTTAAAAATCCCCAAGTCCAAATCTATTGCAGCGATAACTTCTGCTGACATCTGCAGCAAAACATCACCCTCCGAGTCAGTTTCTGTTATGTTACATCAGTAAAGAACAAACATAGAGGAGTAGGAAGCCCTTGTCTCAAACAGATTTCATCAGGAAATGTCTATTTTTTAGCTGAGAAAACAAACACAACAACTGCATTGTATTTTACCCTGGTGACACATGGAAAGGAGGAATCTAACAGAACCAGTGTTTAACATCAACACAGATTCCCCAGTGGCAGTCCTTATTTACTGGACTGCAGCTCTGAAGAGTGACTAGCTTCATCATATGAAGTGCATCATTTAAGATGCAGAAGGAAACAGGCGAGATGAGCATAGAATCATAGAATAGTTAGAGTTGGAAAGGACCTGAAGATCATCTAGTTCCAACCCCCCTGCCAGGGGCAGGGACACCTCCCAGTAAAACATGTCACCCAAGACTCCATCCAATCTGGCCTTAAACACTGCCAGGGATGGAGCATTCACAGCTTCCTTGGGCAACACATTCCAGTGCCTCAGCACCCTCACAGTAAAAAATTTCTTACTTATATCTAACTTAAACTTCCCCTGTTTAAGTTTGAACTCATTACCTCCTTTCCTATCACTAGAGTCCCCATGGCCAGTTCACCACAAAAAATAAAACAGCAACAAATGAACAAAATTCTTACACAATGTGTCCACAAAACACTCTCCTATAGGGGACAACAGACTGAGTTACCAAGGACAAATTAGAAGTTTTGGTTGTGAAGACCTGCATAAGGCAGAAAAAATTCCACATATAGCATTTCTTGGTCAGCCTTTATTAGTAAGCAAAAAAAGTAAGGCTAATAGAAACAAATCATAGAATTGCAGAATGGTTTGGGTTGGAAGGGACCTTAAGATCATCTAGTTCCAATCCCTCTGCCACAGGCAGGGACACCTTCCACTAGACCAGATTGCTCAAAGCCCCATTCTACATGGCCTTGAACACTGCCAGGGATGGGGCCTTCACAGCTCTATCATGGAATCACAGAATCATAGAATAGTTAGGGTTGGAAAGGACCTTAAGATCATCTAGTTCCAACCCCCCTGCCAGGGGCAGGGACACCTCACACTAAACCATGCCACCCAAGGCTATGTCCAACCCGGCCTTGAACACCACCAGCAATGAAGCATTCACAACTTCCCTGGGCAACCCATTCCACTGCCTCACCACCCTTACAGTAAAGAATTTCTTCCTCATATCCAATCTAAACTTCCCCTGCTTAAGTTTGAACCCATTACCCCTTGTCCTATCACTACAGTCCCTAAAGAAGAGTCCCTCCCCAGCATCCCTATAGGCCCCTTCAGATACTGGAAGGCTGCGAGGAGGTCTCCACACAGCCTTCTCTTCTCCAGGCTGAACAGACCCAACTCTCTCAGCCTATCTTCATACGGGAGGTACTCCAGTCCCCTGATCATCCTCGTGGCCCTCCTCTGCACTTGTTCCAACAGTTCCATGTCCTTTTTATGTTGAGGACACCAGAACTGCACACAGTATTCCAAGTGAGGTCTCACGAGAGCAGAGGAGAGGGGCAAGATCACCTCCCTCGACCTGCTGGTCACGCTCCTCTTGATGCAGCCCAGGATACGGTTGGCTTTCTGGGCTGCAAGCGCACACTGAAGCCAGCTCATGTTCATTTTCTCATCAACCAAAACCCCAAAGTCCTTCTCTGCAGGGCTGCTCTGAATCTCTTCTCTGCCCAACCTGTAGCTGTGCCTGGGATTGCTCCCACCCAGGTGGAGGACCTTGCACTTGGCATGGTTAAACTTCATCAGGTTGGCATCAGCCCACCTCACAAGTGTGTCAAGGTCCCTCTGGATGGCATTTCTTCCCTCCAACGTATCAGCCGAACCACACAGCTTGGTGTCATCGGCAAACTTGCTGAGGGCGCACTCAATCCCACTGTTCATGTCACCAACAAAGATGTTGAACAAGACCGGTCCCAACACATATAATACATCATATGATGCAGATTTAAACTAGCAGGGTAAAGACAAAAAAGAAAATCAGAAAAGGTAAGATGCAGTCCTACTCAAATTTGATGATTTCTAATCCCTACTACTTTCATCGCTACCTTCATTGTAAGCTCAATTACATCTTGAGTACCAAGTACCTGAGTACTCAAAGCTGCAGTTCTTGCCGTTCTCCACTTTGCATCACATAAGCTGGAGCTAAGAAAAACCTGAGTGCTACTTCAGAGCAGCAGTATTGCAGTACAGTTATCTTCATGACTTGTGAAGCTCTGCTTAACTTGGAGAAAACCTTCTTGTGTTTGGACACTATGAAAGCAGACAGTTAAGTGATATGATATTCATCACTTCCCAAACTCATTAGCATAGCATGTTTCTACACAACTTTCTCCAATTGTGTTTGTCCTATGTTTGTCCCCTTTCTCTCTGAAAACAGCATTCAGATAGTGAAACCACATGGGTTTAAATATGACACATTGCACAAAGTCCTTGCCATTGCTCTGCAGTAAATCAGCTATGAGCTCTTAAAGCATGATCAGAGATTTTGGTGATAAGCACGAACTATCTTCTGCACTGTAGCACAGAACTGAGAACTCGGAACTAGAACAAACATAGCCACAGCTCCCTGCTTCATCTGGAGAGCCAGTTGAGTTTTTAAGCACTAACTGACAGCTGCTTAACATTTACTCTGCTTCACTATTTGCTTTGGGAGCTTTCAGGATCTCCCAATTAAACTCTTCAAATTCCAAGAGGGGATTCAAGTGACAGATAGTTCTAGCAACAGATTCAATATTTATAAATCCATAGCAGTCCAAAGTCCTTTCTCTTCCATTCTTTTGGATGCATCCTGAGGCATGACTGACATGCCTCCATTTCAAACAGTGGCACTTACTTCAAAATACTGGAGAGCTCTTGCGCCATGTAATTTTAACAATACAGCAAATAAGGCTTTTATCTTCTTAGTCCAAAAATCCCATTTGCCACTCTGCATACTTCCTTTTGATCAAACATAAATAAGGACCTCTTTCTGCTATCTCGTACATGAATGCCACTCTTGCATTCTCTCCCACATACAAGCTGTTTTCAAGGCTATTCAATTGACTCAGAGTACCTCCACTATATGTTTTATGCCTTCCAGGTGCTTAATAAAAATCTTTCAAAAGAAAAAAATTCAACTACCTCTTGGGTTTCTCTCTTGCAATGTCATTGTCATCTGCTCTTCCTCTCCCTAGAGCTCGCTATTGATACTCTGCTTTTCATCAAGCAGGTGAAAAGCAAGAAGTACTTGTACTGCAATACTCCCTTTTCGCAGGAAGAACCCTATGCATAAGAGCAGGATTTTTACATCTGAGTATTTTAAAGTATCTATATTATTCTTGTCACAGAGGTTCCCTATCATCACAGTTTCCCCAACATTACACAACACAGATGCAGTGAGTGGAGAGGTTGCCAAGAGCAGAGACTGCATAGGATCAAATATTCAAATGAAGCAACATAGTTGGATACCTGATCATGACAATAAAGGCTGCTGCTGTCATCTCCGCACGCCTCATTAAGTTTTAGGAGTATTTTCCAGAACCTACTGTATGTCTGATGACCAGTGTACTCAAAGTCTTTAATTTCTGAGATTTTATCGAAGTGTCATGGCAGATAACCACCCCCTCCAGGCAAGCAGCCACAGAAATGAAAAAGGTCACTTCTTGTAACAATGAGATGATTAGGGCTGTTACAGAAGAGAAAATGCTTCCCTTCCTTTCATACTAAGAGTAATGCTTTCAAGTTATGAAGGCAAAATGGTAGGAATTACTACTTTATGCAGTATAATCCAGGACGGATGACATACAGACCTCTCAATTTTTGAGCCCTATAGTTCATCAAGCAATTCTTTAATCAGAGATGGTGAAATTTTTATTAAATACATATATAAAGGACCTGGTATACAAGTTGTGCTGTGGGGTTTTGGTTTTTTTTTTAATTTAATCTCATTTTTGCTGAGATTAAATGGTTCCCCTTCATAACCATTTAAGGCAATGCTATCCATGGGAATCAACAGACACTGCTCCCCAGCTTCTTCAGAGCTGTGGAAGAAACCACCTGTGACAGAAATCCAGATCCAAACATGGAAAAACTAAGACTGGACCTAGTAATTCCAGAATTAAGAACCTCACCAGCTACTCCCAGGAAGGCACTGGTCCTGCAGTTTTCCTGATAAGGAAAGTCATGATCCTCATCATCATCTTGTAGCATTTGGACTCAAATGCTGAAAAACAAGGGAGTGATCTGACTGAGGCTACCAGTCATTCATACCTGCCTCACACTGTGCATCACTGCCTGTATCAGGTATCAGGGAAAAGAAGCTGGAGAATAAAAATGTATACTAAATCCCAACAGCTAGCACGTGAGACTAAATAACTCCAAATTAGGAGTAATATTTACCCGTATCGATCAATGGGATAACTTTCCAGCAGCTGTGCTTGACTCTCCATTACTGGGACTCTTGGAAGAGATTACATACCAAACAGAAATTACAGGCTTCCCAGCATTTAATACCATGTTTCCTTCAGGGTCTCTTATGCACCTGACCATATCTGCAATCTTACATGTCCATTCAGACCCTCTATCATTGCTTATCTCCATTTATGGAGATGCATTTCTGAAAGATTTTGAGACAACATCAAATAACCAGAAATTTTCCACTTCCAAGGAGCCCTGCAAGGAACATTTACCATGCCAACAATGGTTGACAGAGGAATAGCCTCATCTCCACCGCAGGAAGTTCCAAACCCTAATAAGTTAAAAGCTTCTCCTCCTTTTAACTCTTTTCCTTGGCAAGTTGCTCTCCTCCTGCTCCAGGTTAGAAAGTCTGAACCCAATGCTCCAATACATTTATTTTGTGTGCCTCTTTGACTTTTAAGTAAAACTCTTATTATCAGGGAAAAAACAACAGAGGGTCTCTGTGATTGTAATACTTACTGAGGTCTACTCCATCCAAACCTCCCCTTGCCCAGCCAAGATCTCTTCACCAATCTAATTGTGACCATAGAGCAAGAAGAAAGCATAGCTGGTTACACAAGAAAAGAATCTTTCTGTGGAACCAGATCAGACTGCATCTACCATTAAGTCCACAGTGGGAAGCAAATCCCTTTCAGAAAGTCTGCCAAGAAACCTTGCCAGTTCTCAGCCAGAACCTAGCTGTCAAACACAGAGCAGGGCTTTATAGCAATCCGAGCTTTCCTGCTTGCCAGACCTTGGGGACTAGATACAAGAGAAAATGCAGTACTCTTGTGACTAGCTCCCCCCTCAGAAAAAAAAGGCCACAGTCCTTCCTGGCCCATCTACAGAAGTGCAATAGCATGAAGGTTTGGCACAGCCATCCCACTTCCCCAGACAGCAGCAAGTTGCTATACTACTAACATGACAATGGAATTGAAAAACTCAGAGTAGGAAAATGTGTCCCAGACTGTAAAACCATTCCTACTGATCCTCGCATGGAAGTCATATACAAGTCAATCCTCTAACTGGAATATTTCAGCAAATCTGGATGTAACCCCCCTCCTCCTCACATTCCCCCTTCAAAAAAAGAGAAATATAATTGTAGTGCTGGGACCTTCTGGATGTCCGTACTGCAGGAGTAATGTCCCATTAACTTCTCTTCAACCTAACTGGCAAGTCTCAGAAATGAGACAGATGTCATGAGTGATATAAACAGAGAACAGGATCCAGACCAAAAAAAGCAATGAGCTAGAGGCCATGAGATTTGAGTTCTAGTCCAAGTTTCTGCCAGCCAAGCAAATCTGGGCAACCCATGCTGCTATTGTGTGTCTTTCTTCTTCCTCCCCCACTTCTAACACATCTGTTTCAACTTAAGCTCTCCGGGACAATGACTCTCTGTTGCTACAATGCCCAACATGTTGTGCTTCCATTAGGAAGCAACAGAAACCTTACATGCATACGGTGACTGTTGGATACTCAGGCTTAGTTCTCAAAGATTCTGGCACAGGGCTTTCCTTTCTGTATTTTCTGTTGTAGAGGAACAGGATGAAATCACCCACTCTGGAAGCAAAGTAAAGAGGAACTTGTACTGTGAATCCCATCTCAATGGATCAGGAAATGCATCTAGTATCACTCCAAGTAACTGTATAAAGCATGACTAAATAATGCCTTGCCAATTTTTACACAGACCATGAAAATCACAGAGCTCTCACTGATTCTAGGACTTTTTCTGGTGCAGGAAAATTTTGGGCAGGCCCTCATAATTTTTTCCATGTTTGGTGGCATGTAGATGGCCTAGAAGAGGGGAGGAAAAAGTAGCCCAGTATTGTTTCCACTCTGTGGGGTAAGCAGTCTCAAAAGAGCAAGTGAGAAGTAGCCATAATTTTGCTCTTATGAACTCTGGGCTGAAAATTGCTTCAGAAAAAGAAACCATATTTAGATACATCTCTTGTTTTGAGATACACACTAATATAAATAATATGACTCAGTAACTTAGTTTCTCCAAAGCTTACAGACACAGGGCCAGCTATATGCTGCAGCAGAGCAAGAAATCCTAAGCAGACACACCATTGTTTCACTGACCTATTTGTAGGCATCCACCTGCAGCAATATCCTGATTATTAAAATGGTACTGCCAACTGGGAGATGGGAAGGGACTCCCAAAGGAGAAACAGACATGCACAACACAGACTGTAGTTTAGAGTAGAAAATAGAACCATTTTTACTACTGCTCAGTCATATATATTACATGCCTTTCAGTTTAGTTAAAGGCAGAAACATTCCATTCCACAGATGCTTTGAGGGAACATTCCAGTGCTGATACTTCTGCTCAATTTCTCCCCGAAACCATCTGCATTATACTTATGAACTACAATCACAAAACCATCACCTGTGCCAGCCAGCTACGCACTACACCCCAGTTATTGGGGGAAACAAAGATGAAAACCTCATTTATTAACACTAAGTCACTCAACTCAAACAACATCCAAGAAATTGATTTATAAATTAATTCAAAAATAGTCACATAAATTCTAGTATACCTCCTATTTCAGTATGCTACTGACTCATGGCATGTGGCCAAAGCACCCTCACGAAATGAGAGAATGAAAAAGTGAATAAGGACATTGAGAAGTTAAGGATCCAAGTTAAATCCATACCAGATTGTGCATAACACACAAAATCAGACAGGCCCAAAATAAATGTATCAACTGGGCAAAAACTGCTTTAAGATGCACTAAAAAGAAGATGAAAGCACATTAGCATGTAAAATTGCCAAAATCCACAACACAATTTGCAGGTACCTATTACACTATATGGCATAGAAGCTCTCAGCTTCAAAGATCATGGGTGCTCCATTACCACCACTGATAAGCATCAGTTACCATCTGGGAGAACTTCTCTACACAGGCTATCATCTGTACCTTTTGGATGTATAGACTTTTTTTTCAAGACTGAGAATGGAGAGCATAAACTGAAATGCCTATTCTGACTCCTGAAGCTCAGACATGCTCTCCTCACATGCCACCTTTTCTACCTATTCACCACTTGATTGCTACACCTGATGACCACATCTGCTCTGCAGCAGGTCTCAGTGGGTATTTACACACTCCCCCCGAGCACGGATGAGAAACAGTGGAGTATTTCTTCTGGCATGTGACTCAAGTCCTGTAGTACGCAGACCACCTTGTTTCTTATTCTCATTATGTCTCTTATTTCTTCACTCTTGCTAATGTGGAACAGTACTGCAGTTGGATACATAGAGCTAGATAGGACTGGTATGTCTCCTGACTGAAATTAGTGGCAGAAGCATCCTACTGTGCCTAATCTGGAGGCTTTGAGTATCCTTAGCATAGACAAACTTAGGAGAGGGAACTTCAAGGGCCCAGAAAGGTACCGTTGGGCATTTGGTATAGCTTCTTTAAGTACACAGAAGATCAAGAAGCTGCCTATCTTGCTTGGTCTTTCAGAGGATCCTATAGGGTTGCTATCAGTTATAGAGCAGCAAGTGCCAGTTGCTACCATCACAACGCACTGGTGACAATATGACACCATCAAGGCTTGCTGGTTCCATCCATAAGCTGATTTGGCAACTGGAAAGTCAAGGACTGATGAGTAAGACCCATTCAACCTTAGATAGTCCCATATGGCCAGTAAAAAATTCTAAAGGAGAGTAGAAGCTAGCATGAATGAAGTCATGCTACCACCGAGTGCTGCCATACTGGACATGAGAGAACTCTAATACAAACTGAGTCAAAGGAAGGCAAATGATATGAAATAGCTGATACTGCCAACACATTTTCCTCAATCTCTTTGGCAGCAGAGTACAGGCCACAAACTGCACTTCACTGTTGCTGCTTTAATACTGGTTTTACAAATATTTTAAATCTCTTCATCACCATGGTTCAATTAAGTCAAAAGGTTAAATGCTCTTGTACACCCACTGAAGATCTTTCTCTGTATCAGAAAATGTTTCTATTAATTACACTGTTAACATGTGTCATCACTGAGTAAATGGTAAGCTTTGGCTTCACATGATGAAGTAGCAAAGTAAAAATCTAATACAAATGAATCACAGTTGGTTTTAGTAAAATGTAATTACATTAATCAATTGGACATTTCCTGTGGGGAAGAAAAACCAAACCAATGACAGTATCATCACACAGTAGAAAAATCTTGTTAGCAGAATGAGGGGAATGAATTATTTGCCCATCTCAAAGGTGAAAAAACAGCCATTACCGTTCACATTATCAGGAGGAGCCAATAGGAAAACTATAACAGATCATTAAATAAGCCTATGGGGTCCTTACTTTTCAGTATACTAATACAGAATTTTAGTCCACAGTCTCATTTTGCAAATATTTTGCAGGTGTCCCTTGATAGCACAGGCTGAGAAGTCAGTGATTTTTTGTGGCTGCTTTTGTGAATATTATCATAAAATAATAAATGTTTATATCTTTTACAGACTGAAGGCAACCATTTACTCTAGATTATAACAACTATTTATTCAGTTCTAACCAAAAATCCTAACATCTTGTGTACAAGATGCATGGCGCGTTTTAGGATTAGCATGCGGTGAATGTGGCGCAACCAGTCATAACTGTGACAGAATGCAACAGACAGAAAAGAAATGATCTGGATAGAAAAGTAAACAATTTAATTTATCTCTCTTTTAAGTAGAGTGGCTCCTGAAAAGCTGTAATTGGTTTTCTAATATGTGTGGGATGGCTAGAAATCATGGAATCATAGAATCATAGAATAGTTAGGGTTGGAAAGGACCTTAAGATCATCTAGTTCCAACACCCCTGCCATGGGCAGGGACACCTCACACTAAACCATGCCACCCAAGGCTATGTCCAACCCAGCCTTGAACACCGCCAGGGATGGAGCATTCACAACTTCCCTGGACAGCCCATTCCACTGCCTCACCACCATTACAGTAAAGAGTTTCTTCCTCGTATCCAATCTAATCTTCCCCTGTTTAAGTTTGACTCCATTCCCCCTTGTCCTATCACTACAGTTCCTCATGAAGAGTCCCTCCCCAGCATCCCTATAGGCCCCCTTGAGATACTGGAAGGCTGCTATGAGATCTCCACGCAGCCTTCTCTTCTCCAGGCTGAACAGCCCCAACTTTCTCATCCTAAATCAATAATAAACAAAGACTTTACATCCAATTCCATTTTGTTTCCAGAATTTTTAGGAAGAATTGATTTGCTTTGAATGCTTTGACTTCACAGCTTTCCCATTAAAAAAATGGATTTTATTTCATTGACAAAAATAGGAAGGAAAGACTCCTGTGTTTCGGCAGTTTGTGGTTTGGTTGATTTCTTGGCTCAGGTTTGGTTTTCTTTGGCGGTGTTTGTTGAGCCCAGGGGAAAAGAAATATCTGTAATATTGGTCAAGAAGTCTTGAAGATTTCTAAAAATATTTCAAAGACAAATTTGTTGTTTCCATTAAGCACATAAACAGCAACATAAAGCACTCAGACACTACTCTTGTGCTTTATAATGTCACCAGGACAATTTTAGTGTATATGTTCTTCCTTCACACCTCTCTGCTGTCCTGTTTGTTATTCTCTCTAGATACCATTATTCTTTCGTGCAATTACAAGTTTGCTGCACTGGAGAAGCAGCAATTACAGGAAACCGTGTAATTCATTGATACAACTCATGTACCTACAGTCTCTCAAATGGTATGAAAATCATTCAGGCCTATCAATTGGCACCAGACTTATGTGTCAGAATTTCTTGCACAAATCAACTTCAGATATAAAGGGACCAATTCCTTCAGCACTGCATGCACTCAGTTCACACCTGAATGAACAGCATTTTGCTACAGGCACTTTTAGGAAAACAAAGAAAAAGCATTATCCCTGCCTCCCACCCTAAAAGGAGCATATTAAAGCATGACTAACATTTCTCAAAGAAATGCAAAGCTTTTCTGCATCAATATTGCACCAATTTTTAAAATTATGTTGTTTATTAAAGGTATTTATCAAGGTGAGCAGACCTTAATCACGCTTTATTTTTTTCCTTTAAAAACACCTCTTTCAATGCATATTAGTAGAAAAATATTGTAGTTCGGAGAAAACATGTAAGAAATGGTTGCCATATCTGATAAGACGATTTTTCATTATTTTTGCATGAGTCTGCTTATATTCTGGGACTTAATGTTTGAAATGACAGTGCTGGTGATGTTACTTCAGAAGGACAAGTTTACCATTAATTACACGTAGTAAAAAAGTGGGGTTTCTGAAAGATGGCATCTCTTGGAAGCAGCTATTTTGTGAGATACAATCTCTGTTTTTTTGTTGTATGGAAGCTTTCCTTCTAAGTGGTTGTCAGAAAACCTCAGAAGGAAGGAAAGACACTTTGCTGATCCTAGGACAGTGTTTCATAGGTGGGTGTTCCGCATCTCCCACAAATGCAATAGATCTAACATATGTTTTCCACAAAAATTTTCATGCCAGTATTGTCTGTGCTTTCTTCAACAATGACGAAGCTAAAGATGATGTTAAAGAAAATGTTGAATGGAAGGTATGCACAGTGCACAGTGAGCTGTGACATTGGTGACAGTTACAGTACGAGGTAATGAAAAAACTCAGACTGGATTTTCCCTTATTGGTTAGGTTATTGCTAATCTAAATAAGTTGCAAACTCCACAGAGATATAGATTTATTTCCCGGCTCCATAAATAGAGCAAATTATGGGTGGTTTAGATCATTTAAATTCAGCCACATGCAAAATTCAAAATCACAATTGGCTTCAATGCAAATTAAAACATCTGGTCTCATTTTCATCTGGGATCCTTCTCTTTATATTTTAATCTTTCCTTGTACAATTGCAAAATGTTCTCTGCCTAGCATCCATTATGAATTCTCTCTTCTGAAAGACCTACGCTCTCAGTGCTGATCTGCATACCTTAGCTTCACTACAAAACCCCAGGTATTACTCATCATCTGGTTTATGTTGCCAGAGGTGAACAAATTGAAGCACAAGTCTAAAGTTTGACAGTGGGGACTGATGATAACTATAAAGCCCTCAACAGTTTGTAGCAAGGCGAAATTACATAGAAAGTGACTTCCCTCTGCACTATCCCATTTTTCGTTCCTCTGGACTATCCCTTTCTTATCCTTCTCCAATTTCCTCAGGAAAGACATGGTACAGATTTAAATAGCTACTACAACCATTTCACTACCAGGAGAGCAGAAAACAAAGAGAAAGGCTGAACCCGTACTGCTGAACAATTGATAACGGTGTTTTCCCTTTTTTCAAATGAATTTTTGTCCTACAACAGCATTTGTGTTTCATTTCCCTTGCCCAGCTTGTGCAAAGTGTGGCTTCCCTTTTGGAAAGGTTTTTCTGAGAATACAATAATACAGAGTGAGCACTAATGTGAAGAGGTGCTCATTGTAAGAACTTAATTTGATGGAAAAAACCACTAAAGTATCTTCCACAATATGTCCATGGAATTTGTCCCATCCAGGCTATAGCAATTTTTACTTTTTATATATGTTCAAAATAGAATTTGACCTTTTTTTCTGGGCTTGCTCCCTTCAGCAATTCTTGAGCACGCTTTGGTTGGGTTCAACAAGCTCAACTTCATGGGAATTTTGTATTCCTCTGCCCCCTGAAAGCCTCCTGAAACTTCTCTGTGTATACAAAATAGGAAAATGCTGGTTACCTACCAAAAAGCCACTCCTGCTCTGATGCTGAAAAGATCTCTCACTGTGCACTGTGCATACCTTCCATTCAACATTTTCTTTAACATCATCTTTAGCTCCATCATTGGTGAAGAAAGCACAGACAATACTGGCATGAATATTTTTGTGGAAAACATATATTAGATCTACTGCGTTTGTGGGAGATGCGGAACACCCACCTATGAAACACTGTCCTAGGATCAGCAAAGTGTCTTTCCTTCCTTCTGAGGTTTTCTGACAACCACTTAGAAGGAAAGCTTCCATACAACAAAAAAACAGAGATTGTATCTCACAAAATAGCTGCTTCCAAGAGATGCCATCTTTCAGAAACCCCACTTTTTTACTACGTGTAATTAATGGTAAACTTGTCCTTCTGAAGTAACATCACCAGCACTGTCATTTCAAACATTAAGTCCCAGAATATAAGCAGACTCATGCAAAAATAATGAAAAATCGTCTTATCAGATATGGCAACCATTTCTTACATGTTTTCTCCGAACTACAATATTTTTCTACTAATATGCATTGAAAGAGGTGTTTTTAAAGGAAAAAAATAAAGCGTGATTAAGATCTGCTCACCTTGATAAATACCTTTAATAAACAACATAATTTAAAAATTGGTGCAGTATTATTGTAGAAATACTTAACATTTTTAACCCTCCTAAGTAATGTCCAGCTTCTACTATGACAGCTAACTTCAAAGTGTATGTCCAAATAAAATGCAGAGAAAACTTTTTTTTTATTAACACTATGCAAAGTGAAACCACTATATTACAGCTTTTGAAAATACAAACATCAAATATGATTCCTTATTTCTGGTCTGGTAACATCTTCAGTTCTTGCTTCTGAATACTATCAATTTCAAGCTCATCACCCCATATGTTAAACTTTAAGCCCTTTCATAAAATAGCAATCCTTCATCATTGTTTTTCCAAGATGAACATCATCTGACAGAATAAGAACATTACTACCCAGTCCTGTAAGTCACAATCATACTGATGTTGAAATGTCTGCAAGATGCTTTGATAAAAGCAAACCAATTTAAAAATCTTCCTTTATCTAACAATCTGTTCTTCCAACCCTAGCCACCTACCTAAAAGTAATCCTAGCCCTTCACTATATCTACTATATCTCTTTGTAGATCAAGTTGGTAAAACATGCATCTTAATGCTTTTTCCCTGCACTTCTTTGGCCTGCTTGAACTTCACAGGTGTGAGCAAAGGTGCACAGCCATGCTTTTTTGTCAGCTCATTATATGAGATGTTATTTTTTCAGCTGATTTTTTCTCAGCTGATTATGCGAGATGTTATTTTTCTCTTTTCCAGTATACATTGTGTATATGATCATGAAAATAAGAATAGTGATTACCCTCTGTACCTAAGGACCTGAATATACAGAAAGGAGCAAGAATGAATTAACGAACAAAGTTGAAAAGGATTTGACTAATGCAGTATTTAATAAAGTGTAATAAATAGTGTAGTTATTCAATTAGAGCCAACTCTGTATCAAAAAAAGAGTTTCCAGAAGTTCTGTCTAGATCATAATGTCTAAATTTTAACTATAGTTTCTGGTACAAATTTTCAAAATCCACATTGTCACAGAAACTGAAAAAATTTCCAGTTTTATGTATCATGGACACTACTGTTAATGTAGCTCTGCCCTGAAAGATATCAGTACCAGCAAAATGCCCTTCAAATTCTATCACATTTCAACAAGACCATCAATAAGATATATATAACATATAACATATCCAGAACATCAGTGCTTCTTTTTTTTCTAAATCCAGCAATTCTTTGCCCACAGCAACGGCCTCTATGTAGCAAGGTGACAGATAAGCTCCAGTGTTTACTGAGCTAACTCAGCTCTGAGACAGCAGTACTAGTGGGGGGTTTCGCTTGTTTTAGAAAAATACCCATCACACTGTCATGTTTTCCTCTGTGGCAGTATCTAGAAAAATAGCAGGTCTTGTAAAGTTGCTGTCAACTATTTTTCACTCCCTTTCTCAGGAGCACTACAAAGATTGATTACTCCAGCTGGGTGAACTAAGCCACAAGGGCTGCAATGTTCAAGTCCACAAAAATACCCATTTAATGACTAAAAGAAGCCAGACTTGGTTCTTTGTTTTAGCTTCTAGTCATTAGTCTACCTTATGCCTTTAATTATTTGGTATTTCATTGTCTAAGCCTTTTAAAGAAGCTGAGCTAGATGCCATACACTTAATTAAAGCTGAGCTTCAGCATTCAGTTCTTTTCTGTATGGAAATGGTTAGAAGGAAACGCCTAGTGTCCAAATGAGAGTGAAAATATCCTTTTGTGACAGCACCAGTAATAAACTAAGAAATATGCTTCCCATTAAAGCTGCAACCATCTCATTTAGCATTTCAGGAGATTGAAATCTGGGGGAAAATAGTCCTCATACTGGATAGAGACTGCCTTCTGAAAGAGTCATGATAAAATAGAAGCTGATGCTTTAAGTGTTGAAAGGAGGTGTGCAAATATTAGTTGATTATAAATCCGCTTAAGAAAGTGTAAGACTGTCAAGGCCAACTGTTGCAAGACATTACTCACACAATATAGCGGCTCAGTATTCCTCCTGAATGCTATAGCCACCTTGTCAACAGAAGCAATATATTTTTTTTGCTAGAGACAAACAGAATAATCAACTTCAATACCCAATACCAACATGACCATGATTTTTTCAGTAACAGCTATTCCAGTTTTTTGCTTTTTGTATGCTTGGAAATAGGAAGCAATTATTTCTTTGACATGTACATTGCCCTCTTATCCACATGCCATCCTGTGACAATGTATAAACAAGAAAATGCTTACAACAGAAACTGTAAAGACAATCCATACTCTGTGCAACATGCTAAAATACAGCTTTACACAACAATTCTGCCCATACTCTAAAATGGATTTAACAATTCAATGAATCATGCAGACTTCCTAGACTCACTTGTCTTGCCAAAACACTTGTGTCATGGCAAGAGCAGCACAGGTAAAAGACCATTCTTGAAATAAAATTGTATTTTATAACAATGTAATTATTTTATGAACAGACTTTTTATGTGCATTTACTCAGTGACAAGGGGTTCATTGCTCTTGTTCACTCTTCAACATGCACTTCCCCCTGCACTTAGTTTTAAACATTTATGATCTAATGCTTCAGAAGGCAGGTGATTCTGCCCCTCGATTCCACTCTCATGAGTACCTGTAGTACTACATCCAGCTCTGGGGTCCCCAACACAAGAGAGAATTCGACCTGTTGGATTGAGTCCAGAGGAGGCCACGAAGATGATCCGAGGGATGGAGCACCTCTCCTATGAAGACAGGCTGAGAGAGTTGGGCTTTTTCAGCCTGGGGAAGGCTCTGGGGAGACCTTAGAGCAGCCTTCCAGTATCTAAAGGGGGCCTACAGGAAATCTGGAGAGGGACTTGTTACAAGGACTTGTAGTGACAGGACAAGGGGGAATGACTTTAAACTTTAAGAGGTCATTTTTATATTTGATATTAGGGAAAAATTCATCACTATGAGGGTGGTGAGACACTGCCACAAGTTGCCCAGAGAAGTTGTGGCTGCCCCATCCTTGGCAGCGTTCAAGGCCAGATTGGATGTGGCTTGAAGCAACCTGGTGTAGTGGAAGGTGTCCCTGTCAATGGCAGGTGAGTTGGAACTAGTTGAGGTCCCTCCAACACAAAATATTCTGTGATTCTATGTCCATCAAAACAAGTTTGTGGAAACTTGTTTCCATCTGTTGTTCATTCTTCATTGGTATATTTCTAGATCCAAGGGTATCATCTTACATGGAGTTCTTGTAAGTGATTGCTAATCTGCCACTATTAAGCACCCTTCCAAACACAGTATGTTACAGAGCTCCTTTTACCTTTAATTAGTATGTATTCTGACAATAGAAATTACCCTATCAATGGGAACACAGCAGTATCCCATTCTAACAGCTGATACAGGAGGTTTAAGGAGACCACATTTTTATGTAATTATAATAATGCTGCAAACTTTCAAAAATAATTAATACTTAGAGTTTCTTTCATCCTCAGGTGCTTTTGTCAAGCAAAGCATGTTCTGATGAAGTGCCCAGGCACATTGACAGTTATCAGAAGTCATTACAAGTATTGCAGCTTAGTGAAACTGAATAATATATTTTTTCAGTTCATCAACAAATGCTTGCATGAAAACAACAAAAAAAAAAAAAAAGAACAACATTGCTATGTGATGCAGAATACAAACACCTCTGGCTTTACTGTCTGCATGGTATGATCTGGGTATTCCTTGATGTTAGGACTCTCCATTTTCTTTGCTCTTCCTCTTCAATCCATGTTAAATGAAAAATCGCTGCTAATTTTCCTCCCAGCCCTACCTCCCTTACCAAAAAAAGTGAACATATTTTTTTTCTTTGCACATTTCCAAAAATCAGAGACCATTGGCAAGACTCCCATAAAATCTTAATTATTTAACTGTTATGTGTTTTGCCTTAGCTTTCACAGGTATTAGCAAAACAATAGCTCAGATTATGACTTTATCTTCCAGATGGTGTAAAGCCAAGTTCAATAGCTATGGTTTCCTTTACGTGCAATAAATGCACTAGCATGCTACACGATGTATTTGTCAATTAAATCAAACTTCACGTGCACATTCACATCAGTACACCGATTCTGTTATTTGTTGCAGAGCTCTCCTAGGTATGTTTGCAGCTACTCCTGTTGATAAATGACTTCTCATATTAAAAAGAATATACAGACAAATATCTGCAAGATCAGTCTCCAGGCCTCTTTTTTTATCAGCAGCAATATTTCACCAATATTATTTAGCATTATTCAGCCTTGCACAGGGCCTCTGCAGTAGCCAAGTTTCCTACTAGCTGTTATGTGTAATTTTTATGATCCACTGCTTCTATAAGAAAAGAGGCTCCCTCCATCACCACCATCACACAGAGTACCTCCAGAGCTCTATTTCTGAGAGCTGTCACTGGTGCCTGATACTTCAGCTGTGCTGATGTTACATGGTTGAATGCAATACTGCCATTCCCCTGCTTTACAATGACCTAACAGAACCAATTGGTGGCTTCACAATCATGCTGGCCATTTTATCCTGAGTTACATCAGTACATGGTCAAACAGACCAGGAAAGGAAACTCAGAGAGTAGGACAATGAAACACATCTTATGCTGTACAGCAGCAGTGCCCTGCAAAACCAGTGTTCAACCATCTTCTGTGTAAAGTTTTGGACATTCTCTTTTTACCTGTATTGACTATTATCTCTACAGCAATTTTCACTGTAAGAAAACTGACAAACTGCCAATATCAGAGTCACAGCTTAAATCTGCCTCTTATCAGCATCTTTAAAAAGGTAAAATCTGATACTCTTTTCTACTTCCATGTTGAAAAACTGGCACTGCTTGTTTCTTCTTCCTCACAAGACACAGAAGGTAGCCATTTGAGCAAGGCAAAACCCAGGAACTGAGAAGCTCACACCTTTGTGAGTTTCTGACCATGAAGCACTTGACAGCATTACTCTCATGTTTATTACCTTCAGAGTTATAACAGAATACTAGTTAAAGTAGTATAGCCATAGCATGCTTTGAGAGGCTGGTTTGCAAGAGGTTTGATTCGTGCAGAACTGTAAACAGGCACAATCTTGGTACAGCGGAAACAGAGACCTCGGCAGTAAGCTGCTTCTCATGTCATACTCAACCAGATCCTCATGAGAGACTGGTTTTGGCCTTTCCACATTTATTGGTCGCCTCTATTAGTATTGACTTGCCTGTCCCGTTATGAGTATCTTCTGCACAAAAGATTGCCTTTTTATCTCTCTGCCTACAGTGAATGTAAGCACGTAATAAATGAGCATAACTGAATCAGTACAGTCACTTATCTGAAGTGTTTTAGCAGACGTGAGACTGCAATACAGTAGGTTGATTACAAAACCTCCAGGGCAATAGTAACTCAACTATGATAGCCAGAGCATCACTGGAATTACAGTAGTATTTCATTTCTGAAAGGAGTTATTCATTATTTTGCACAATGATCTCATCTCAGGACCCATTATTCACTTGTTCAGTTGTTTTTCTTTTTATTGCAGTATCTGGAGCTTAGATCATAAGCTATTACAGAATGGGCAGTCTTGACTAAGCCAAACTCACAGGGGGCATGTAAGAAACATGCAAGAGTTAACTGAAGTTCAGTGAAAGCTACTTCAGTTTATCAGAATGGAAGGGTAGCAAAAAAAGATTGTTTAACTATAGAGCAGGCTCTCCTTGGCTGGTGCCTGTAGTCCCAAATGTATGACAGCTGACCTAACTCAGGCATAAACCCAAGCAGCCTGACTTTAATCCCTTTCTTAAGCTCTTCTGTAAAATTGACTTTCAGACATGAAACACCTGCACCAATTAAGGCATCCAAGTAAGCACAAACAGAGCACTCTCCGGGTATAAAGAGAAATGCCAGGTCAACCTGGTAACAAGCACAAAGATAGCATTTCTACTTCTGAAGTTCTGCATCTCCTCACCAATCCACACTCAGGTACTGAAGCACCCAACTCAGGAAGGTTGTCTGGGCATGCCAAGATGGGACAACATTCTTCCTCTACTTAAACCAGGGGAACTACACTTCAGTTAGATACCTATTTAGATCCTGAGTTATACTGTGATTCCAGAGTCTCCTCAGTTTCTAGAACAACTTAGGAAGGATGTCAAGAGCTCTACACTCCATTATTTCTAAGTATGCAGACTTTGCAAGAATACATCACTGGCATCAAACAATGCTGAGTTTTAGATATTTAAATCGTACATTTGGACTCATTCCAAACTAGCTAGACTATTTGCTGTTTTCCAATAGTGTCAGTTAACTGAAACACCTGAATTTTCTGAAAGCTTCTGCACTAGAGCCATTTTTTAATACAGCTGACTAACTTGAATATATAGCAAAACAAATCAGACATTTAGAAATGGGAGATAATTGAAAGCTACAGGAACTGAGCTGTGAATAAACTACCACTTGTTCTCAATGTACCTACAAAAGATTCAGACAGAACAGTAACAGATTATGTGCATGTTCTTCTTTGTGGAGACTATAATTCTCAATTAGGTTATTATTTCCATTTGCTATGCCAAAGAGGCTAAAGGAGGAACCAGAGGTTCCTATCCAGGTATCAAATGTCATCACATCCTTAGGCAAATGATTATTTGACAGTCTCTCCTTCACTAAACTGCTTAAACAGAGCAGTCTTTAACACAGATTCAATCATCATAATTTCAGGGATAACTTATCACAAAAAAAAAAAAAAAAAAAAAAAAAAAACACAAACAAAACCCCCAAATAAACCCAAAACACAACAAAACAACAAAAGACCCCTATGTAATAGAGGCAGTCCTGAATGCCAGTCCTCATTTAATGTGTGATTTATTTAAATATATTTGAGTCACACACTGTCAAATAGGAACTGCTGACTTTTTAACCTTTGGAAAATACTTGTGTCTGAATCATAACATGAAAAATAAATAAAAATATATGCTAGAACTAGTAAGGAATTTGTCTTTTCAATTATACAAAGAAACAGTTTCCCACAAGAAAACTGATACTCTAATTATAGGCCTCTGAATGAGACAATCTTGTAAAGCTTTGTATTCACTGGTACTATAAATCAGAAGCTTCTAAGTTTCATTAATTTTCTTAATCTGGAAGTCTTCCATATGCTTTAATGTTTCAACATGCTGTTCTCTTAAATAACAAAAGAACTTTGTTATTACAGCCATTGGGAGGGTTATTGCAGCTTTAACCAGTTGATCAGATTTTTATCCTGGCTCCTGCCTCAGTGTTTGATAAGCAAGAAATCTGAAAAATCAGAGATGATAACATCCATTTCCCAAATGATGCAAACAGGTATACTTCCTATTTATTTCCATGGATGACTGTAAGCCATACAGTACCTAAGGCTCAGACAACGTTACCTTAAAGACAATCAGCTTGTTTAGTTCCATTGCCTTTACTCTGAAAGTACTTGTAAATTAGTTTGGGGTTTTTTTCTTGTTGGTGTTGTTTTAAATCCTTAATACATAGTAGCTGCTACCTATAGGGTACATCTCCCAGAACACTTTATTAGTACAAAGACTTAAAAAGGCCTTCCTTTTTCTCTCTGAAAGGAGTTGTCAATGAATGACAGACTAAAATACATCCAAAACTGTGATGTGACCCTGCCCCAGAGAGATCCTCTTGCTGACTCATCCCAAACTTTTGCCTCCCATGAGCTTTTTTAAACTAAAAAGTTAATGTTTGTTTTTCACCTGCCTCTCAGAGGCTCCCCCTACCTGTGCAGGCTTTGTGGCTAACAGCACCTTCCTCATATACAGTCCCAGGCTTCTGAGGCAGTAAGACTGATGCAAATGGACGAAAAAGTAGAAGACAGCAACCACACTGAGACAACGATGGTTTGTTGCAGCCTGAATACAAGGTCTTGTATAAAATAAAGAAAAGCAAGAACAGCAATGAACATTATGCTGACAAAACAAACAAGTACCTAGAGAAGCTGTTCCACCTTTACCTTAGTGTGACATAAAGCATTTTTATTTTCACTTAAAATCAGTGGGATTTAATTCATTTAAAATCAATTTAAATTGCATTGTTTTAAAGCAATTTTCAGTGAGTGTTATTAAATTTATATGAACTGTGTCTGTTTTCTTACAATACAGCTTTTGCTTTGTATTTGGTTTCTCTCACTGAGCGGTCACATAGCTTACATGACTGAAATACCAAACTTTCCTTTCTGTCCCAGAATTCTACTCCATCATTCTGTCATCATTTAGAGTTGAAAGAGGAAACAAAACAGAGCAATACAGCCAGAATAAAAGTAAGTACCTGCAGTGTCTTCAGGCCCAAAGGCAAAGACACTGAACAAAGGTTGGGGGATTCCCTCCTTTTTCCACCAGTTGCTTCAAAGCTCTATGTCAAACTTCACACCTGCTTTTAGTCTTCCATCTGCCTGCCACAGACAGAATAACAACTGAAAAAGTCATGGCAAAGAGGCACGCAGTGAAAGACTCAGCAAGAAGCATCATTTTTACCCTGTGACTAAGCAAGCATGAGACCTCCTACTTCTGGGTGAAGCAGTGCCACCCCATTTTTGGTGGTCTAAGGGCAAACTAGACACTGGAATATACTGATATCCCAAGCTATATAGGAGAACATTTTGCAGCGGAGCAGAACATACACACTACAAGTGTGGAAGACAGGATCTCTCATGCACAGGGAAGCCACCATCAGGAGTGTTAGCAACTAGGGATTTCACCTTGACTATATATGAATATTTTATTTCAGCTTTGTGGTAAATACTTTGTAATTGAGCATCTCAGTTGTAGGTGGGAAGTAAAACTAGGTGAGCTGTCAAGTTAATTCATTAAATATTTAACTTGCTAACATGTAATAACAAGCAAGAGTTCTCCCCCGAGCCAAGTATTAACTGAGGTCAGATTGGAGCAGACAAAAAACAAATTCTGGCAATCTATGATTTCACTGGACTGAGGTACCAGGAAGGAGAAGTTCTGCTTCTTTTCTTCACCAACACATTAATATCGCCATGGGTGAGCGGCTTGCCAAACAGGGAGTTAAAGTCACATTTTAGCCCTGTTCTATGAACTCCAGGTACCTTTAAAACAAAATAAACCAAAACCAACCAATCAAAAAAAAATAATAATAAAAAGGAAATGAAACAGAACACCTCCACAAGGACTTTTTTTGGAGGGTTTTTTGTCAGAAAAAGGAGGCTCAACAAGAAAAATGCAGGACAGGAGCTAAATAAGGGCAAACTTAGCCAGAAAAATATAACACAGATCTCCTTGCCAAGACACAACGAGAGAGCAAACTATCTATGGATCAATTAAATTATAAAACCCATGGAAGGCAAAGCCTCCCAAATATCCAGCCAACACACTGAGAAGATCTGGCAACCCTCTCCAACAGCATTGCATAAGTCTGGTGAGCTAAGGTGGCCTTTTGTAATTCCTGTATCTATGTCACATTCAGAGATTTAGGGTTCAAACCCAAGCCATGTCCCACAAATCCTGATATCTGAACTAACCCAGGTATCTTGGCAAAGGTGAGTCAAACACCGTGTATGTAAACCCTGCCCACAGGTTTACCAACACAAGAGAGACATGCCCAATAGGTATAAAAGTAATTCCAGGTGTTCTCACAGAGTTTCGTTAAACACCATCTTTGTGTTCACCACCCTCACTAAAAAAAAAACGTGCTTACCGAGTTAATTATATTTTGACCTATCCTGAAACCATGAAATTATCATGTCAGTCACCAAAGTCTGTAAGCAGTGAAGCCTTTCAGTGTCTGAAAATACAGCTGTTGATTGCTTGCAACTTTCTGTGTGCGTGCAGGGAAATGTGAAAGGAAAATTATGTATGTGAAGCAAATAATATAAAGGTTGTTGAGACTGGAGGGAGGGCAGCACTGCATTAATAACCTGGTAACCTGGCTCTTCTAGCCCCTTAAGGCGAGGATGGGTCACAGCTTTTTGATACACAAGTTGAAAAGAAAACCAAGAGAAAATAAATACTTCAGGTGTTACTAGAGAGACTTCTTTGCAATAACTCTTCGGAAATGTAACAGGACAGTAAATGCAAGCTGATCATTAAAAAGGAGCTACCAAAAATTTTGCAATATGTTCAGCAGAAAATGTTACATGACTGCCTTTTAAGACACTTCTAAACACCGTACTTGAGCTGTTTACTGAGCAGTCCACAAGCAGCCTACTCAGATATCTGATTTTATCAGGGCAGGCCACCCACATATGACCCAGTAAAAGCGCATGTGTGCAAGAAGAATCCCCCAAAACAGTGTAACTTCTTCATTTAATCTGACCTTTAGCAAACAAAAACTCTCCTTTTCTATCATGTTCATGCAGAAAGAAATCAAGTACAGAGTTTCACATCACCTCTAAATCATGGAAGATACACTGAAAAATATTCTACATCGATAAGCATGACATTTAACCAAAATAGGAATTTCCTCTGAGGCACGTCAATAATCTAGCATTTGATTTAGTTCAAAATTTATGGAAGAATATCAATACAAAATGTTTACATATCACACAGGCACCTAACAGATTTCAGTCTGGCAAGAAAGACTTGAGACTCCCTGATGAAAAATGAAAGGCTAAAGAAGCAAAGTTGCTTATTACACGAGGTGCTGGACATCACATACCAACAGTTTCCACATCTAAGTAACCTGAAAACATGTTATATTTCCCTTATGGCAGAGGCAGGATGAAAACCAACAGGAATTCTATTTCATCTTTTTTTCTTCCCCCCCCTCAAACTTTCAATTTACTAATGGAAAAACACTTGCAGGCATCTTTAAAGTTTCAGAACAGAGAAAGCAGAAATACAGCCTACAGCAGCAAAAAACCAACCGAACATGCAGTGAACAAACCTACATCAGAGATGCAGAGAACCATCACCATGTTTCAGTTTGCTTTAGAAACTATAGCGTGGACTAACTGAACAATCTGATTTATACTTCCAACTTATTCCTCATGTCTACAAGTCAAGCACCTATGAGAGAACAAAATCTTGACATAAAATGAACATATGGCACTTCTTTATACAGCATTGAAAGGAATTTACTCTTCTGAAGACAGAAAGAGTGCAAAATAAGCAATACTATTGTAGAAGCATTTGCAACACTACATTATTCTCCCACTTATCATCAGTCAGCACTGATCTCAACTGAGACACAAGAGAAATGAAGAGTAGTGGGATCTAGGCCCTTCCATCAGATACTGGAAAGCCCCAGAACAAGTCTTAATGAACCAGGTCATTGGGTCATTGAGCTCTGGTGTGGCCAGTGTTGTGTTTATGGAACATCTATAGATTCATCTATATTAGGCTAGAGAATGAACAGCGTGAACAGCACTTTTGTACAATGGATTAAATATCAATTTAGTACAAACTGAAGACTACAATGCACTTTCTGTAACAGATATGCCTCAAAAGCTTTCCCAAATCTTCCCTCATAAACCATACTGAAACGATGCCTCAAACCAAATTGGACAATAGAAGATAGTAACAACCACTGATAAAAACTACCCATCACATGACAGTGCTGAAAGACTGACTCACCTCTTTTAAGTAGAAACTCTTGGCTTCTGGACATTTTGATTTGATCATTTGTTAAGATTTTTTTATAATCCAGTGACCACTCAATGCACATTAACCACCACAAGTCATTTGAGAGGGCAATAAAGTGAGGACAATCATGAGCAACCTCTTCATGAAGCACAGCAAGCAGCCTTAGTGCACCACCAGGTACTCATCTATTTTTCACTTCCTCAATAATAACATACCACAAAAAATGGGAAACACCATTTTCCTGCATACATTTTGATTACTTTGAGGTTAAGAAAAGATTATAACCTAAGTATGTTTAATCTTAAGTCACTGTAAAAAATCCAAACCAAAACCTCAAAGTTCCCCCCAGACCTTCAAAATTCAAATAGTTCATTGCTTAAGCCACTAAAAAATTACTTTCGTCAAAGCTCAAGAACTAACAGGCATTCAATGATGAATTCAATGTACATACAGGGAAATAAAGCATGATCACACCGTGAGTATATTCTTTAACTATTTGCTAAAGATACTTTGTAAAAGTGATAAATTTCAAGTTTCAAAGATGATGTGAAGAAGCCAGGAAAAATACTGTCACTATTTATTTTTTAATTTCACTTGACCTGCTCAACTGTCTCCATCATTTCACGTTGTAGGTTTTCAAAAACTAATCCTTCGAGCACATTTGAATTGTAGAGAGACAAGCTGGGTGTAACAGTAAGTGAAGTAATTATGCAGCTTTGTTTCCCATATGAATAATAATTTCTCCTGCTGTTATTTCACTATACTGAGTCTAAACTTTTATATTAAACAGGTAAAAAGCAGATCAAACGTGAGAGAAGAAAGATGTTATAGTCTACAATTTATTAGCTGCCAGTGTTCAGTTGTGTAATAGGCCTTTTGTAGAAAGAATGGCAAACTAACCTCAGTTACCTAGCTGGGTAGCACAGTGATGACTGATGAAAGAATGTCAGCTCCCAGTAAAGAGATCATATCATTTTGCTCAGTTCTGCTCAACCCCAAAGTTTCAAGAACATTCACCAACCCCATCAAAGCCCACTGCAGGTTTCTATTTTCTGTTTTCAGATGTCCTACACTACATAATTCATTCAGATGGTGACCAAGGTATTTAGTATTGAGGTCAAGCATAAGTTACAGGAGAGAAAAAACTTATGCTGAGAAAAACTGCTTCTTGATGCATTCTTAACTTTTAACTCAGCATGCACTTGGGTGCACTAGAGAGTCAAACTTGCCCCAGACCTTGCCAGCCTCTATGTGCTTTTCAAATAACCTCAGAAAAGAGCTGGTAACAATCCATGTCGCAGCTCCCAGAATGACCAACATTCACACATTATAGTAACAGATGCTTGATAATGTCATTATAGCTTTCTGTACTAGCACTCTTTCATTTGTTCCCAGCCATCATCTCTAGTGGTCTCCTACAGACCTCAGATCAAAAACAAAAGGGAGAACACTGCAGCGAGGATCTCAGCCAAAATGCAGTTTTCCCCTCAATATAACAGTGTGACCTCACTAACTGAAAAAAAAAAAAAGCAAGAACATAATACAAGAAAAGACATCACAGAGTTGTTTCCATTCCAAGAAGTCAGTAACAAAATTTCCCAGTTCTCAAAACCTTGCAACTCAAGTTGTGACTTGCGCATGCAAAACAAAGAGCCATACCCTGGTTCCTCAAACAGGTTGTAAGGTTTACTCAGATACTGTTGAATATGTGGCTCTTAATTTTAGCCTCATCCTAAGAATCTTTTAGGGAGTACAGTAAAACTTATCAATATCACATAATTAGGCAAAATTTGTATTTCCACCGGCCTTCTGTGCAATGACTAATACTGAAACTTTTTTTCAGCCACACGAAGGGATTTCAAAGTGAAATCTTCCCAAACACACAGAACAGTTTCCACAGCAAGTCTTTGTCACATTAATGTTTACCAAAGAGATTATATTCATGGGAAAATATTTTCTTTACATTTAACTAGTAATTATTTGAACTTCAAACAAGTTCAGTCCTATAACTGTATGAAAATTGACACAGAGCAAGCATAAATATCAATGCAAACAAACTTGACACATGAAATAAAGTACACACAACTGATATAGAGAACTCAGGTACTAATTAATAAAGGAACAGTAATGCTGAAATCTTTTACCAAAACATGCACAAGACTCTTAATCTGGAGCTATATAACCTCAAACACACTAGCCTTAGATATCCTTCTTCCCCTCTAGAACCTGCTCTTACCCACCCTAAAATGGTATCAGTGCCTAAAGGACACTGTGCATCATTTCATTTTCTTAATTTCAGAGTCTGTGCCACTTGCAAGCAACCACATCTGAAACTCAAGACAAAAACCAAGTCCTAGGACCAGTACACAACAGATCACAATGTACAGCATATAGTGGTCAAACAATTTTGCATATTCAAAAAGTCCTCTGAGCTTTCAAGTCCTCCTCTGACGTTTGATGTGGCATCTTGAAGGGGATGGTGAAGGGTCAGAAGATGTAGTTGCAGGTGACCAGCAAACAGCAAGGGGCAGCCATCTCCCATCCTGCAGCTCTTCACCTAATGAGCTCACCAGCTTCAAGTCCTATAAACCATCTCCCACAGCATTTGCAGACTTGTGACTGATTTTTTATGGTGTCTCTCAGTGCCAGAAGAGGTCATCTCTATGGTAGCTGCATCATGCAGCCATTCTAGAAAGCTGGAACAACTGAAAACATACCATTTATTACTCAGCTTCCTGACACATCACTGATCATTTTCATTCAATGGCCTGATGCAGACAGTTCATGTAAGAGGGCTTTGTATCCTTTCGTCTCTTCTGTTCTCCTCTTCTGCTCTCTTCTAGCAAGTGTGATTAATAACCCCTGTCTAGATTTCACTTGGTCTGACCTTTGTTTAGGAGGGAGACTGCAGTAAATCTTCTTGAGGTACCAGTGGAAAGCATAGGTATTATTCCAGTACAGCTACACCTGCTTTAGAGAGAGCTTTCAGAGAGCACTGCATGGGGGAAGAACATGAGAAGGTCAGTGGGGACATTTACAGCAGTGGTCTTTTTGAAAGGAACTTCTTCATAGCCAGCTGCTACATTGAAGGACATAATCCCTGCAATCCCAGTTTAGGACAGGACGTACATATATACAAATAGAATTGGGTTTCATTGGTCTCATCACCAGGGTGTCAAGTGACAGTAGAAGTGGTACAAAATGTTCTATCCCCAGCAAAAATCTCAAATCTTAATGAAACCATAGCAGTTGCCAGGGAGCCAGCTTTCCTGTGCTCTGGGAAAGCAAACATAGATTTCTTCTGCCAGGAATCTCATATTGCACTGAAAACAAACAGCTTAAAGAGTTAAAGTCAGCAGAAGACAAATGTGCTGCCCTTTCCCATTGTCCATCCGTATCCTGTGTCAACTCTGCTTGAAACCACAGTGAAAACTGACTGAAAGCCAGCCTGGGCAGCCCATGAATCTCTTGCATGGCACAGGTCTGGAAACATTCGTTCTTCCCTTAACAGCTGCTATTCTGGGAAGTTTCCAAGAAATATGTTTGGAAAAGAAATAATTTGGAAGACAGAGGTAATCGAACAGTTAAATCCTCAGGTCATGCCCATAAATACTTTCTTTCCCCACTGCTATTTTAGTTAAGGACTGACCATGCCACCCTTACACATCCTATTCAATCCACCTGTAGCAACTGCTCAGAAAATAAGAGTTATTAATGAATTAACTTTTCAAAAGCTCATTTAGCCCTTAATTGCCTTGGCTTTCAGTGAGAAGTTCAGTTGCAAAATAGCTCAGAGCCTGAATCTCACATGGGCAGAACTAATGGTCTCCCAGTTCTCTGCTGGGGAAATCCGTGCACCCACATACTTTTTTGATTTCAAAGAGTTACCATGGTAACACCTGCATTGCACTATAGCCTGGAATTAAGCAGGCCTTACTCCTAGCCCTGTGCTTTAACTACTGGATGAGGCTTTGCCTGGATTATTTTTACTTTTTTGGTTAAGTTCACAATCATAGCATCCTGGAAAGACAGAACTGACCTGTACAATACATCAAGGGTAAAATACCAACCCAGAGACCAGACAAAAAAACCCACCAAGTAGCACATTTAATGAGCAAATGACTGTTTGCAGAACTGCTGATTCTGCTGGGCATTCAAACAACTGAATTTTATGCAAGAAGCTTAAAATTAACTGAAAGTAGCTTATTAATGATGGCATTTAAAACCAAACAGCTTCTCTTAGTAACTGAATTCAAAGTGTTTGAAACTTAAGACGAATAAATATACTACTACCACAGAATTGAACAACTATTTCTTTTTTGTGTTGCTAACAACTCTATCATTTGAACTAGCAATACAACGTCATACAAAATTATTTCTGAGGTTCAGCTGGGTCACCTGTGTCAGCTAACCATCAGCTCTGATACAAGCCAAGTAGACAAGTAACGATCTGCAGGCATAACAGCCTGTTATTCAAGTATGGCAGAGACACTAACACGCACAGAATTTTCATTCTCAGAGACGACTACTTAACGTAAACTAGTTTTCTCAACAGGAAGGCCTCTGGAGAATAGATGCAAGAGGGGGCAGCTTAGCTCTGTGTTGAGAGAAATAGAAACCCTAGCCTATTATGATGCAGAAGACAGAAACTTCCATCTGAAAAGGTGAACCTCCTCTTCACAGTGTAAGTCAAACACTGTAACTGTTCTTCAGTTTCATTTCCCAGCACTTTTACACCCTCCTCTTCATTATCATTAGCTTGCTCCTCATTAAAACTGGCAGCCCCAAACCATGAGCACAGTGGTCTAACAGCAAAAAAACAAGCTAATTATACCCCTGTCTGAAAAAATCTGTCTGAAACCCCAGTCTCATTGATCAGATAGACCACTTCAAACATGTCAAATGTGCTGTAATGTAAAAAGTGCCCCTAATCCTTATTTAGGATCAATGGAAGGATACAACTGTAATCTTTTAACAATATTAGACAAGGGGAGTAAAGTGAGCATTTACACATGCTGATCTCTCCTCTAGCATTTTTAGCCTCCTTCAACGTTAACGGTCCTGTCCATCCCCCTTGAAATCCATCACCCATGACATCATGAATTCTAGAGCACCTGCAAGCGTTTGGTTTGTAAATACAAGCCATGTTTATTTTCTCTCTCTCAAAGTAGGCAGCTGCCCACATGCTCTGCACTAGTGAACCATAACACTATTTTCCTAATTATCCCAGTTTAAACCCAGAAGAGCTCTTTGTCTTCTAAAGGATGGCATAGAAATCCAAAAGAGTTCTGTAATAGCATCTTGGGAAGATTACTTGACAGAAAGAGCAAAGTACCTTCTTTCTTCATTATATTGCCTATTCCTTCAGAAAAAGTCTGGTTATATTGCCTACAACAGGCTGAAAGATACCTCCTCTTTGATATCTGCACCTGGGTCTAGCACAAGCTGCTGTAAAACAATCATCAGAACAAAATATAAAAATGTTTCTTTTATTACTGACCTAAAATGGCTCTGAGTAATACCAGATCTAAGAAAGCCTGCAAAGTTTCCTTTCCCTCTTTGCATCATTCCATGTTTTATCTGCGAGATGATTTATGGCGCATACCATGCAATCATATGGATTAAGAAAAACATAACTGAGAGGCATTTCTCAATTCTCTCAGTGCCTTTTTTTTTAAGCTATCAGCTCAAAACACATCTTATCTTTTGTGTTTGCATCAAAAGCAATAAGTAGTTGAGAAACCTAAATGGATAATTCATTTCATGCAATGCCAGAAACTTCTTTATCCATCATAAAACTTAAAATATCACTGAAGCAAAAGACCAATAAAGTAGAAATTTTGCTATACAGACGCTTACCTTTACAGCCCATCTAGTACAGCTGTCACTGGTGGATTTAGCAATAAACTAGCATAATGGCTCTTCTTACTGGGGAATACTGAAATACTTTCATTTGAACCATTATTTCAGCTGCTTTAACTGCCAATCCATTGCTACCCAGGTAAAACTAATGCAGATAGGTTTAGCAGAGATCAGAAACACCAACCTTTTCAGCTAACGCCTTCCCTGACAGTCACACAAGCCAGAGACATTTTAGAATCAACGCTTCCTTAAGAACTGCAGCAGAAATGAATGGGTCATCTTCTCAAAGGTTTAGTTTCTGAAACTGAACACTCACAACAGGTGAGAGAAAACTCTCCCCACACAGTGTGTTTTCTCTGTAGCAGTCCAACAAGAAAGCATCTCTTCAGCACCAGCAAGCTTACAAATCTGCATTGCTAGGCAGTTCAAAACCAATAGCTTAATTTTCTGGATGGAAATTCAGGAACAATACAGGAGACCCCACTTTAGATTTTCTCTGTTTTGTTATTCCTGTTTCAAGAGGTGTGTACTGCTGCTGGTACAAAACCCTTGCACTAAATATATTCCAAAGGGAAACCATACCAAACCCCAGATTTAAAGAAGCTTCAGTGTTCCTGGTTTTTAAGAAAATCACTGCATTTACAGAGAGACCTAAACATGAAGCATGATCCCCATAGAGAATCATGTTTCCACTCTGCAGAAAGAGCCGCAAGGATTCTTGACAGCCAAAGCTGTCGAAGTGAAAAGGTATCCATCAGGCTTTAGGAATATATGGAACAGCTGCAAGAGCTGTGATGCAATTTAACTTTCAGTCTTATTTTTGGGAACTATGAATATTTAATGTGGACTTTCAGAACACTAATCCAGATAACACCTTTCAAAACACAGTATGATGCTTTCTGCAATTTGCTTTTGTGAGCAAGTTTTGCACAAGCCTAGGCCTTCACCAGCTGCATGTTTCCTCTACCATCTGTGGCTCTGAAAACATTAGACAAGATACCTTTAAGACAATTCATAACAGAATGAGGTAGCTATAACAAAACACCAGAAAATATACACAGCTCTTTTCTCAGAATCTCAGTTCTCCCTCATGTTTCTCCTGCCTAATTCACATTTTGTTCTACCTGCTTCATGCCATAAAGTCAGCTTCCTTGCAAGAGTACTTTCTGTTCGGAATTTGACCTCACTGCTAAAGTTATTCTCAATTAGGGAATCTTCTTTTTCCTGCAGATATTAACTGCTGCTTATTTCAAAACAGAATTGCACATGTCCCGAGTTTCTCTCTTAAAACAAAACAAACCAACCTCTTTATAAACCATTCTGCAAGGTTTTCCTTGGAGATTGTGATAACCTGGTTGTGTACACTTAACTCTCCTGCTGCTTATGCCCAGGTTTGTGACACCTTTTTGCTGCTTTCCTAGGAAACGTAAAGCTCATGTGTTTTCCAAAAAAAGCTGTCTAATGACTTCTGAAAACTAATTAGCTTACGAGTGTTTTTGATATCACACTCTATCTTACAGCTGGCTACTAGAAACGTTCCCAAATATTCAACTGTAACATAGTAATTTAATTCAAAGGCAACAAGATCAAAAATAACGTTTTGAAGTTATAAAACAAACTCAGAGAAACAGATAATTGTGTGCCAGTGTTGCAGGGTACCTTTAGTTGAAGCTTGCTATAATCACATTGTGCACCACACTATATTAATCGTAAATTCTCTGCCAAATCAGAACTCATAGCAAGAGGCATTAATACAGAGAATGACAGCCCCCTGCAGTATTCTGCAAAGGCTTTTTTTATCCACACTAAGAAACAACTCTAACCCTCAGACACAAATTTTTTACTAGTAGCTTGGTCCCTAACAAAGAGCATGTTAAATTAATTATTTACACTTGTTTATTGCATTAATTTACCAAATATGTTAAAAATAAACTCGGAGCCAAACCTTAACCTCCATCCCACCTTACTTCAAGTAGCAAACCAAAGCAGAACAGAAGGAAAAACTATTTATAGGATATGGGAATACTACTATTATGCCAGCTGACAATTAGATTGGCTTTCTGTTTTGAGGTTAATGGTATTCCAGTGTATTTTAAGCTCCACAATAAAGCATGAAATGTAGACTGTGTACTTGCAGCTTCCGTAAGCCACTAAACTGAGGCTACTCAATTCCTCAGCAGCCGGACAAAAATCACTATTACAACACACAGTCTTCTGCTAGCACTAATAAAGAAGCATGGGTTTAAGTCTCTCTAATACCTACACACGTTGCAAATGAGGTAAAAGACCCACTCCTCCCCGAGTTAAAGCCTAGTGATAGATCAAGTTAAGCAAGTTGCAAAGTGACATTAAGGAGATTATAACTCCGTTAGGGGAATTTTCAGGTAAAAAGGCATCAACTTTGCATCAGGCTTTGCTGATATGGTTCTGTTCTCACCACAAATGCAAATCACATTTTTTGCAGGAGGAGTTTTTATTTATAAAACACAAGGTTGCTACAAGTATTGCACTATGCTCAGCTTACCTACAGTCTGCCCACTCTGTAATTTATTAGAACTATTCAAACACTAGTTTTCTTCCCTTAAAAGCATTGTATATGAAGTCCACCTCTCCCTTTCCCACACTGTTCCATGTTTCAGGTTAAGTCATGTTCATTTCACTACATCTATTCAGAGAACGATGCCTGAAGGACAGATCTTAATGCTCCTGCAAAGGCGCAGAGAGAGATGTGGTCTCCTGGAAACGGAAAGGTTTCTACCAGCACTGTGACTATCAGCACTTGGTTTTTAACATTAATATTTTCCAAAACAAAAAAGCTTAGATTTTCATGTCCAAGGAAGCTATTTTATGGTTTGTGTTTTTTTGTTGGTTTTTTTTTTTTTTTTTTTTTTTCCTTTTCACTCCAAAGTTTATGTTGTTGGATTTTTCAACTATAGGGCACATGGCTTTACAGGTGAAAGGATACAATGAGTGGCCTGTAAAAGCAAGCCAAAACATCCCCAAATTAGTCTGGCCTTCACCTCTATAAAGTACATTAATTTTATATATATTACATGTGTTATATAAAGGGAAAATGTATGATATTTAAGGGTGTCAGCTTTCTCTTAAAGCAGGCGGCACATAGGTCTAAGCTGAGGCTGCCATTTCAAAGTCATGCATATGAAGCGCTTGCATCAAATCAAGTGGTGAACCTGCTTTTATACATTATTTTAACAGGCTCTTCAGGGTAAGAAGATACAGAAAGCATGCAAGTTAAAAACTGAAGACCAAATAAATGCATCTTTAATTATGCTGTAGCAGATCACAACACTGTTTAATAGACTTGTTCATACAGGTGCAGACCAAGTCAGACTACTTTTACAGGGAATACCATAAAGCCTAGAATTCTTCTTCACGTTTTACAGTCTAGAACAGGAAATTTGTTATTACAAGTTTCTGCAAAAAAAGGGCATCACTCCTGAGTCGTCTTTTCCTTCATGGCTTTTTGCCCCACATAGATACTTAGAGAGGGAAAGGTTGCAGCCTCCACACAAACATCAGAGGACTGAATTGGAAAAGGCCTCTGGAGGTGATGTGGTCCAATGCTGCTATTTAACACAGGTCAGCTAGAACAAGCTCTCCAGGACCAGGTTCCTTTGGGTTTTAAATATCCCCAAGAATGGAGATTTCACAGCCTCTCTCAGCAACTTCTGATCCTATTTGACCAACTGTCCTGGGTTCAGCAGTAGCAGTCATTTTTCTCCTTCTTAGTAGCTGGTGCCGTGCTGTATTTTTGACTTTTGGCCTGGGAACAGCGCTGATAACACCGATGTTTTTAGTTGCTGCTCAGTAATGTTTACTCTGACCAAGGACTTTCTGAGTCTCATGCTGGGCCAGGGGGAAGGGGAAGCCGGGAGGAAGCAGACAGGACACCTGACCCAAACTGACCAAAGAGGTATTCCATACCACAACACGTCATGCCCACTATATAAACTGGGGGCAGTCACCCGGAACGCCTAGATCGCTGCTGGGTCGTGCTGGGTATCAGTTGGCGGGTGGTGAGCGGTTGTATTCTCTTCCATTGTTGTTTCACTTATCATTATTATTATTGGTGGTAGCAGCAGTGGTTTGTGTTATACCTTAGTTACTGGACTGTTCTTATCTCAACCCATAGGAGTTACATTCTTTCAATTCTCCTCCCCATCCTTCCAGGAGAGAGGGGAGGAAGAAGGGGAGGAGTGAGCAAGTAGCGGCAAGGTACTGAGTTACAGGCTGGGTTTAAACCATGACACCAACTTTACAGGGGAAAGGCTTCTTATGTTAAAAGCAGCTTTTCTTGTCTGTGGCCATTGCCTTTTGCCTTTTCACTGGTGTAAAACAGAACAATCTAAGTCAGTTGTCTACTTCTTGTGAATGATAGTTTTCTTTACTCAAAAGAGTTCCCATAGAACTGAAGTTTAACTGCTTAAATAAAAAGCAGTGACCCTGAAATTTGAAGACAAGCTCAGTAAGAAAGCTGGTAGAATTAAAACACATTTAAATAAAATATTGATTTCTTACACAACTTTGCTTTTTGCTCAGGGTGACAGAAATGTATGCCTGACTTATTTCTGGCCATCACATAAGATAGTTCCTTCTTAAAAAGCCAAATAGTCCATAAAAGCAAGCATTAGTTCTTCACTGTGCAGGTGGTAAAGCACTGGCACAGGCTGCCCCATCCCTGGCAGTGTTCAAGTCCAGGTTGGACAGGGCTTTGAGCAGCCTGGTCTTGTGGAAGGTGTTCCTGCCCATGGCAGGGAGTTTGAACTAGGTTATCTTTAAGAGATCCAACCTTCCAACCCAAGCCATTCTATGACTCTATGATTCATTAATTCTCTGCATAGGTGAAAGGCTCAGAACCGCAAGCTCTACCTCAAGAGAGACCAGTACTAGCAAGCTACTAAGAACATGAACCATACTGTAGGGCATAACCACATCTTGCAGATGAAGCCAAAGGCAACAAGAAGACAGGGGCATCCTGGCACACTCAGAGCAGTGTTACGCTGAATCATAGAATAGTTAGGGTTGGAAAGGACCTGAAGATCATCTAGTTCCAACCCCTCTGCCATGGGCAGGGGCACCTCCCACTAAACCATGCCACCCAAGGCTCTGTCCAGCTATAAAGTGTCACAGCACACTCTTACGTCTTAAGGCCAATGAGAGCTTACGCCAACCATCAGAAACCTCCAACAAGCTCTGGTTTTCCTCGTCTTTGATGAGGATTCATTGTTACTCATGCCACAAGAAATTGAAGCAATGTAACTACTGTGCACCAAGCAAAAGGATACTGGAAGTTACATAAAAAAACACTCTGCTTTCCGAGTAGTTAACTAAAGAGGGAATTACTTCTACCTTCCAGCAGCACAGCCCCTCCTTACATACAGCTATTGTGTATGAAACAAACGTGTAAATACTCTTCAAACTGAACTGTGAGAAAAAGTTCACATAGCTCTTTTTAGACCATCACCAACTGTAAGGAAACCTACAGAGGAGGGAGGAGTATCTAAGGCATTCAGGATCAGTCAGTGAGCAGATGACGGAACCTCAGCAAGTCTCGGCTCAGACAGCCCTTGCACAGATGAGTAAGCAGCACTTCTAGCTTCATTTCAAGAGCTGCACAATTGACTCATTTGATATAAAGGTAAAGGGGAATCTATGATTGCTAGAAACAGGCACAGACTGAGCAGCAGGTATGAAAACAAAATAGCCCGAAGCTCCAAGCTTCTGATTTAGCTTTACATCAAACCTGAGCTTAATGAATTCATATGGGAGAAAGTCTGCCTCACAGGCTATCCCGGCAACACAAGAATGGGCTTCTCTTTCAAACTCCCTTGCAGTATAAAGAACTTTCAGTCCTGGCAGTAGATAGGGCCACAGGAGAAAAAGAAATTGCCGGAAGCATATCTTGAATTAAAGTAATTTTTAAGTTTTTGGCGTAACCTGCTTTTGAAATCTTGCCTTCTGATTGAAGCACAGTCATTTTGTAACTAGGTTAATTCCCATCTCTCAGCTAGTAATGTTCAATCATGTGGCCAATGCTTTAGTATTAGTACCGCAGGATTTACCAAAGACTTGGATTTTAATAGTTTGGGGTTAGATACACCAATTAAACTAACCAGCACTCTGGTCTATACAGGGGGGAAACTGGATATGTCTCTGTGTGTTCAATTAGCAGTTTCCCTATTCTGCTGCTAAATCCAAATCCTTCCCTCAAAATGGAGAGTAAAAGGGTTTTTTGGTTGGTTGGTTAGTTTGGGGTTCTTGGTTGTTTGGTTTTCTTGGTTGTTTTTTTTTTAAGATTCCAAAAGTTTAAGCCAACTTATATTCACCAAGTACAGTACTATTACCATACCACTATGAATAAGGACCCATAAGGGACTTAATACACAGAAGCATGAGATACCATGAGCAGTATTCGTTTTCAACTGTCAGATAAGTGGCAAGACTGAAATACCCACACTGTCTTCTCATGTACTTGCCAAATGTTACCTGCAGATAAATTAGCACAAACTCCCACACCTTCAGCATTTAAAAGTAGACTGGGAAGCTAAAGAAAACATTGCGTAATACTTATTTATGCTCTGGCAAAGGGAAGGGCATAATAGGATGGAAGGATTGGATAGAAAACCCATTAAACTACCTAATTATGTTAGGGATTTCCTGCAGATATAATGACTGTGTAGGACAGGCAGCTACCTAAATAAATAAGCCTCAGTATGAGGCTCTTGACAACTTCAGACAAACTTCTCTTCAGATGATTAGTTTCTGTTTCTATCTAACACAATTATTAAGCCCTACTGTAAAGAACATTTACTTTGCCTGTTTTCATATATTCATGGAAAATGTTGTTCCCTGGTCATACCATTTAATATTTTTCACACGTCCTCAGTTTGGCACCTGTAATACCAAAATGTTATGATACTTTCAGCAAAAATAAAATATCAACAGGATGTTTGCTTGAATTCAGAGCAAATACAGCCTACAGGAGCTACCTGCCTCTTGCCTGAACTTTTACCCTGTGTCTGACTTGGAAAGAACAGACATGTCCATAAATCTCAGAGCAGTAACCAGCCAGCAAGCATTCAAGAAACAAGACAATGAAAGCCAATTATGTAACTAAGACAGAAGGATGAATTGAGCCCAAGTCCTTGTGGAATTCATTACTGGAGATTCTGCCTTTGCTTCAGTACTGCCTGAAGTATGTTAAAGATTTAGAAGTCTAGCTATTTTTTAGACAACCAATTTATTTCCTTCTTCCCTACCGTAACCTTCCCATTTTAAGCATACAAGACCAGCCTCACTTTGTGAACAGATGGGTGGAATGGTTGACCTGAGATCACACATCTTCAAGGATTGTAACTGACAGCCTCTATTCAGTTCAGAGAGCCTCGTAACTGATAATACAACGCCCTCAAACTTAGGTGGTACACATATGACTTCTGGAGTTAATGGAGACATCAGGAGTAATAGTGTAAAAGAGCAGACAGGTCTAACAATTTAAATTGGACAGATAACTGAACAGAAACTTGAGTACCACCAAGAATGATTAAATGAGGAGCTGGTGTCCACTATATACTGAACAGACAAGTCTCAAACTTCAGTGCCCTGAAATGTAGGATATGAAATCCAGATTGAGTCACATTTTCAACCTTCAGCCCACACTGAAACAGCATGCCAGACATCAAAGGTGAAAATAATCATATGCACTTGCAATTTACCCCTAACATCCCTTTCACAAGTATTAATATATTTTTTAAAACTTTATGGATAGCCAGCTTCCTAGAGCCAGGACTCACGTTTAAATAGTGGATTTTTTTTTCCCTGCCCAATCCATTCAATTTATGTCTGACAACCATTACAGTCACACACAATATTAAACTGACAAGCTCTTTCAGACTATATCAGAGCCTGAGCACTTCAGACAGATGACACCGTCTGCAATTCATTTGTCAGTATCCTGCATCCCAAAGCAGGCAATGGAACCAATTACCACATTGCTGATAATCTTGCAAGCCTATTTTTTCTCCTGTCACCCACCTCCAATAGGAGAATTATATTCTACTTTTAGGTGCATGAAGTCATTTTAAACTTCATTTGCTAGAGCTTTAGCTGTACAGTTGACTTTAGCAGCTTAATAACCAGGGTCCTTGCATTCAGGTCCAGGAGAGAGCTCAGTTTTTTAAGAGTCTCATTCATTGCACAGGATGAGGTACAGAGCATCAGAAGTAGTCCATCACTTTGCCCTGAGGGCAAGCATTCACCTGTCTCTGCTGTGAGAAATATCAACTGTCACATATACAAATGCTCAAGGGATCTGGCTTCTCTTGCTGTTCCTTATCAATTTTTACTGCCTACAGAAATGCCAATTTAACAGACAGTTCATGGGTCAAGAACACTCAGGTTCCCCCATGAAACAAGCTCTCCTGGTCTAAATATCACTTGGGTTACGAAGTTGGAGGGCTCACCTTCCTAGACTTCCTTACCCCAAGACACAGCCCACCAGGATGCATCTGCACCAGAACAGGTTTTCGGAGGACATCTCCTTGCTGGAGAGGCTGTTTTCCCTCCAAGAGCCCCTGCGTAATCTCCAAGGCCCATATCCAAGCATAAAGCAAGGCCCATAGAGAGGCAGTTTGCTTCTCTCCAGTCCTTCTGCCTAGAGCCAGCTTGATTGCTACTAGGGATTGCTGTGCTGTACAGCCTACATGCCTCTTCTCCCACTGCTCCCTGGAGAGACAAAGATACCATTGTCATCATTCTTCACATTCAGTTCCAGCCCCAAAACGTTTGCTGCAGCTTGCTCTCCAGACATAATCCCTGAGGCACTTCCTATGAAACTTCTGCTGCTTTTTTGTGGTCCCCATTCAACCGTCCCAAATTTCCATGTTATTTCTCCTCAGACTTTGATCTACTTTTGACCAAAGAGACACAATGGTGGGAAAACAAGATAAACTGAAAGGGTGCATCCATATCTGAAACATTCAAAGTCTAGTCATGTAAAACATGGAGAGACATTCCAGCTAGCACTGTCGTGAGACACAGCTTTCTGACAGTAAGACATAAACTCACACTATCCCCAGGGAATTTTATGAATACAGATATTCCCTCCATCCTTCTTTTAGAGGAGAAATTAAACAGTATTGCCAGCACATACTCAGTGCAACCTTGTTTAGAGCAAACCCCCAAAATCTTTGTTTAAGCTTAGAAGGCATTTATTGCTCCTCTGTGATAACAAGTGAAGTTAGACTAAATGGAAAGCTTTCCTTGGTACTAGCAGCAGACAGTTTTATATATTTATGTGAACTTGTATTGTGCTATTAAAAACAATCTCATAATTATCAAGCTAAGTATACATTCAGGAGGTTCCTTTCATTGCTCCCAAAAAAGAAAACATCAGTATCAGCAAAAATTTAAACTAAACTTATCTGTGCTACATTTTATTCTACCATCATGCTCCCTTCTGGTTTTGCAATCCTCTCATGTTATAACACCTAATTATATCAATTTATCTTCCTTGACCTTTGCTTTACATTTTTCAGCAGTAGATCAAGATTTCTGACAACAAGTTTTTATTTTTAACAATCATTTTTTTCTCTTTCCTAATAAAAAAAGGGAAAACATCATAACTCTTTTTCCCCACATCACCTCTGAACTTTTTAAGCAGAGCTTTTAAAAGAGGCAGTGATGCAATTTAACAATAGAAATAGTCTGTGGGGAAGAAAGCTTTCAAACGCATGCATACAAAAGCATGCAAACAGCTACTTAACTTCAAATGTCTTATAGATGATTTGTTACCCAACTCAAACTTTCAAACTGATCTGCCTTCTTTATGTAACACTCATTTTCAATCATTTCCTATGCAAGACTGTTGCCTGCAGCAGAAAGTGCTAGAACAGTCCAAACAATCGCAGTCTACGTGTGAGGACCACAAAACAAGCTCAACTATGATAGTAGAAAACTCAGCATCTTCACACTTGCTTAAGACACTTGTTCTCAACAAGTTGAGCTGAGATCACAGGTCTGCAAGGAATATAAGTGACAACCTGACAGACAATCAGCTGAACATGAGCAGCTTGTTCCCAGATGGTCAAGAAGGCCAACAGCATCCCGGCTTGTGTCAGAAACAGTGTGGTCAGCAGGGCCAGTGAAGTGATTGTCCCCCTGTACTCAGTGCTTGTGAGGCCATACCTCAAATACTGTGTTCAGTTCTGAGCTCCTCACTATGAATTGCTGACATTGAATTGCCAGAGCATGTCCAGCAAAGCTGGTGAAGGGTCTACAGAAGAAGCCTTATATGAGAAGCAGCTGAGGGAACTGAGGGCTGCAGAAAAGGAGGCTCATAATAAAGAAACAAGAGTACATCTGTTTAATTAGTCTTTCCTGATATATTTGTTCTTTGGTATGTGAGGTACACTGAAAATTCCAATTTCCTAAAAAGGAACGACTGAAAAGGCAGAGATGTATTCATTTGGTCAGCAATCCTCCTCCTCAACCTCAATTTGTCCCCCCCACTCCTGGGCAGCAGTGAGGATCCCCCAAAATTCCCGTTAGTCACACAAGCTTCCCCCACTCAGCTTTGGCAGCAGCTTCCAAACTAGGTGGCACAGAGGTCACACCACAACCCAGACAGGGCATGGTTACAAACTGCAGCTCTGAAGCTTAGGTCTGGGATGTATCTGCCCCTGAATATTTACTGTGAAACCTGTTTTCCTTCTAGTAAGAGACGACATGACTCCAAGGTTCAGATGTGCCCCTGCATGTCACATTTCTTTAAATCCTCGATAAATTAAGCAGCTTTCTCTTAATTGTGAAGTTAGAGAAATCTCTTAAAAATTCAACGAGAGGCAACAGATGAGAACAAACTTGTCTTTCCATGACAAAAAAAAAAAGAAAAAAACCCAAACAAAACAAGAAATAATGTTTGAACTGATACGAGCTTAGTACTGGCACAGGACTAAGAGGCAAGAGGCATTTCTGCAGTTTCCAAAACTCACGCATTTTGAGGAACTTGGCACAACTCCTTATAAAACAAGACTCACTCGCAGGTCACCTTCAAGAAAGGATAGGGTTCACTGCATCCTCACACTTCACTGGAGGTGTAGGAGCAAGCCGAGACTGGGAAAAACCTGGCCACAGCAAGTTTACAGAGGGAGCAGATTAAAGAAAGTTATGCTTTACAGTCCATAAACTGTAGGAAGCACCTTACAAGTATGCCTCATCAGAGGCTTGTTCCGAAGCAAGTAAACCCCACCATGATCAATAAGCCCTCGAAGCGTTCTCTGGCCAATTCATACAGGAAAAAAAAAAAAAGCAAATCCTTTCAAAGAGAATAGCCAAACAAGACAAAGAGCTAAAGGCTGCAGCTAAACGAGGGCAGCCAGAGGTAACATGAAAGGCTGCAGTCAAGATGAAGAGGTCTACTGAAGCATCTAAAAGTGCCATTGCTATGTATATTGCATAGACCACTCTTTTTACTCTTCCTCTGCTTTATTAATTCTCAAGTCGAAGCCAGGTGCTCCCTGAAGAGGTATCAGGTTACAGAACGGCTCCACTCAGGTGAATAATAGATATGAACTGAAAGGAAATTGTCTGAAATTTCAAATTCACTTTAGCACAACAGCAGTATCATTTTCACCCATTTTCTCCACTAGTGAACATAGACTCCTGCAAAGAAAAAGGCATATATTGCAGGGGGAAAGCTTCTTCCTGGAAGTGAGCAGGATTAGTGCTAAGTTTTGCCCTGCACAGGCCAGAAACCTGAACTTGAGTGCAGATCAGCTGATTTCCACAGATAGCAAACTTTCAAGAGTTTAAAGCCTGTAACAGTAGTGTGAGACTGAAAACTATTTTCCTTGTTAGTACTTATGCCATGTCCTTTCCCACGGATGTGGAAGCATTAGGAGAAGGCAGTCACTGTCCCTATTTTACAGGTAGAAGAACCGAGACAGGCTTGACACACAATTTGTTTTGGGTGGTGTGACTGGTCAGTAGAAGAGCTGGCACTATCACCAGACCACACAATCTCAGAGTGATGTTTCATATTCATTGACCACCATGCATCTCCCTTTCCTGATCATGCTGAAAGGAAAAACCTTAGCTTTCAAACACTCTATTTTCATGCAAAATACGATCTCTTAAACTTTGAGAGTGCATCAGATTAATTTATATCTCCTGAGCCTGTCCCGTACACAATTATGCCAACAACAAAACTGACATACACAGAGCATTGCTGGTTATATACGCATAAGGCACACTCTCCTTATGATCCTCATCCTGTTAGATATTAAGTATGCCTCACAGATGTTTTTTTCCCAAGCTGATTAAACTCCTTTATGAACAATGAAGCCCTTGAAGTGTATTCCAACCAATACTTAGTGATAAAATAACAAGTCTTTCCAAGCAGAAGAGTAGCCAAACAGAACAACAAAAAAAAAAAAAAAGCTTACATAAATACTACAGTTGATTAGCCAACTTTCTAAAATACTAAGCCTTGCAACAGAGATCTAAGTGAGTAACAAATGTCAAAGGTGGTTTAACTACTAGGCCATTTCCTGCTTTGAAAGATGCACAAAGATTTTCTTCTATCAGAATCGGTCTCATGTGTTATAACCTCGAAGGAAAAATCCTTGGGCAAATATCCTTAGGTGTCCACATTTTCACCTGCTTGCACTCCCAACCCTCTTAAGAAATTAGTCACATTAGCAGAACAATACAAACTTGTCCAAGCAGGAGCTTGAACTGTGTTACTGTTCCTTTCTCAAACACATTCCTTTTCTGTTCTCTTTGTAAATATCTGGAATTGCCCAAATCATCTGATACACCTTCCCCAGCAGCAATCAGGGCATGAGCCCCTCCCATAAATAACTCCTCCATTTGCAAGCCATTCTGACCATGGTTCATCTGAGGCATTAGCACAGGATCCATGGCTTCTGCAGCAGAAACCATGCTTGTCCTTGGGGACTGCCTATTACATTAACAACTTCATCCCTCATTTCATCCACCAGTAAATGTCACACACACCCCCCAAACTCAGTGCTTGCATTCAGCATCAACAAGACTTCCTAGCAGAAACAAGGATGAGTAAACAACATCTAACTCCACAGGTCAGACATCCCTCACAGCCTTGAGATCGGGTCAGTAACTGAGGTACATGCAAATCTTTTTTTGACAGGTGAAGATCAGAATTCCAGATTACTACTCCACAAATGGACGCATGTTGGTGTCAGGTTTTTCCTCACTATGGTACAAACCTACAACACCAGGCATTTTTCAGCTTCCAACTCTGGCTTTAAAAGCAGCATGCAACTTATTTTAACAATTTTGAAAAGCAAGACTTTAGGGAAAATGTATGCCTTCAAGCCATGTGGCACTTTTCTCAGTCCAGCTCCTTTGAGTTATCTGTACAGACTGGGCTGACCAGATGAGTACTTGAGCTATGTTTTCGTAATCAGTTTAGGCCTGTACTGAAGTACAGCCCATCCCACTGCTTCTACACAAGGGCAACTGTTTGTTGAAATGGTGTATCTGACCTAAGAGTTTATCTCATCTACTTTTGACCACCAAATTCTCCCTATGAAGTTCACCACTGCACAAAAGCTCAGACAAGGGTGCTCAGCAATATGGCACTGGCACAATCTCCTTTTTGGCTGGGAAACCACACTGCTACCAGAGGTGGGGAAAGGAAATCTAAGCACCTACTTGTCACACCTGAATGCAAACACAGTGGTTTCCCTCGGGAAAATTCCTGCAAAGTGGTTAAAGGCAATTTTACAGAAAAGTCAGTTTCAACTTCAATTGTGAAGCAGTTGCTGCTGTCCAGAAAGCAAAAGGTTTTTCTAACTGGCATTTCACATCAGTGGCCTGTAGTTGGGAGAAGTAGCAATTGCAGTCTCTTGTCCTTTATCCTGCAGGATCCTTGCTCTTTCTTTCCCCCTTTTCTCTTTTGACTTGTTCTTAGGACAGAGACAATAAACTTTACTTGAACAGTACAGAAACCTTATGCTAACTCAGTAAACCATTTCCACATTGCCCAGTCAGCTTTAGTCCAGTTCTAGCACTGCACTACTCATGCTGCTCTACTGTTACAGTGTTGGGCGCGCCAAGTTGACATGACACCAAGGTATAGCTGGTAACCCTGCCTAGCAGCTGTTGCATTCCTCAGGAGTTCAGGAGCACTTTTGTTGGGTTTTTTTTTTAAACCCACCTGGAAGCCAACAACTTTCTTAAGGCCCATGGGTCAGGTCTTGTCTCAGTACTTGTCTCAGCTAGAGGCTTGGAAACATCTGAAGAGAGCACAAAAAAGCACACAGGATTTAAGGTGACAGTATTTGGACATCAAACAGATAAAGCACCTAACAAAATCCCAGCTCAGTCTGAATAAATAAATGGCTGAGAGATCTCAGCCCCAGATAAAAGAGGGTGTGTCGATTTTTTTCCATCAAAGTTGGTAAAGAGGAGTCTCCTCGGATCTTAATATCTGTATTATGCCTAGATCTAGCACAGAACAGTTTAGATTCACTTTTCTATGTGCCTAAACACCCATTATTGGAGAGTTCTGATCTGAAGACCTGCAAAGCATCCAAAATACAAGTGGGAGCAAAGGAGTTGAAGAGAGGATTAATTACTTACTGCTGACAATTAGTGAGAGAGTTTAAGTTTCATCTGGCTCAACCACTGGCTCATGATCATACTTTAGAATCAAGTCTGAGCTGATGCCTTGCATACGTTACAGAGTGATTTTCATGGCTGAGGACTTAAACAGTCAAGTCCAGCCATGAAGAGGCATCCATGGCACTACACCATGCTGCATCCTGGCCAACTGTTACAGGAAAGTAAAATCCTTGTTTTTCTTCACAAGGAGTGTACATTGGTGGCAACAGCCTAGCAGCCAAGTGCCTCCTTAAGTGGAAGCTGACAGAATAAAGAGGGAATGACCAGAACTGCCACCATGCCACAGTCCTCCTGCACTGCCAAGCTCACATGTAGTTTTAACTGAGGTGTCCAAAATCATGGAGACTATCTTTAAGGGGCTTGAAATGAAGACTCCAGTACCAAAGTGTAGCTTTGAGTGTAGCTGATAAGGTCATCCTGCAACACAGTTAGTAGAATGCAAGCGTTGATTGATTATTTCCCTGTCACTTGCAGTGAAAAAGGAGATAAAACACTTGTTTTAACACAGTACAATGCAGCCCTGCAGAAAAAGTGTCATCTGAGTGCAATAGGTGCCTGCTTTCAAACTTCTCCAACTTGGCTATAAGGGCACCCTAAAGCACTCTATCAATTATTGTGCACTCATCGACACAGGGCAATTGCTGTCACATGCCAGCGTTAGATCAAAGTGCTAATCCTTTGTTAATTTATATTTGCTACATTAATCCTGCATGAATCAAGTGAAGCTCAAAGATATGCAATGATGAAATCTTACTAACAGCGTAAAATCTGACACAAATTTAACCATTTCCCTGGTTTCCTCAGATGAAATTGTTTTTGTGCCATTATTTTTGTTCAAACATTACCTCTACTTATTTGACCATTATCAAGAAGAAATAAGGCTGAAATTTTTTATGTATTCTAACTTGCTCCTGGGATCAGGGAGGGGAAAATTAAAAAAATATGACCTTGCTTTATCCTGCAATATCTTCCATTAACAATCAAGTCTGTGCTTTGGTCACATATAGAACTAATGACTTGGTGATCCTTTTCTCTCTCTACAAGTTTGTAACTTTACTAAAGGCTCACTGGATTGAGAGTGGCCTGAGGAGGACTTGGGGTGTTGACTGACGAGAAGCTCAACATGACCCAACAGAGTGCACTTGCAGCCCAGAAATCAATCGTATACTGGGCCGCATCAAAAGGAGTGTAACCAGCAGATCGAGGAAGATGATTCTCCCTCTCTATTGTGCTTTGCTGAGACCCCACCTGCAGTACTGCATCCAGCTCTGGGGTCCCCAGCATAAGAAGGATGCAGACTGTTAGCATGAGTCCAGAAGAGGGCCGCAAAGATGATCAGAGGTTGGAGCACCTCTTCTATGGAGACAGGCTGAGAAAGCTGGGCTTGCTCAGCCTGGAGAATACCCAGGAGAGATCTTAGATCAGCCTTCCAGTACCTAAAGGAGGTCTACAAGAAAGCTGGAAGGGGACTTTTCCAAGGACATGTAGAGATAGGACAAGGGCTAATGGCTTTAAAAATTAGAGAGGGTAGATTTAGATAAGATATTAAGAAGAAATTCCTCACAATAGCAGCAAACTCATGAACAAGACTTTTTCCTTCACTGTTTCAACTGCACAGTAGATGCTCTGCTAGACTACACCTGCCTGCCTCCAGCATCCCCAACACCAGTCAAGTCAGGACTTCAGGCCTCGAACTGCTGAATAACAAAGGCCATGAGTAACAGTGAGTGCACATTCACTGAATTCCCCACAACAGTTTCTAAAGATGCTGTACTTGAGGGTATGAGTGGTGCTCATTTCCACTTCACTTAATTTCAGTTCTGGTAGTATCCATGGTTTGGTTCCCATCTATCAGGGATTAGGACAGGATCTCGACAAAGCATCCAGACCAACCAATTGATTTAGATATGAAAGTATTACCTGCAAAAAAACTATTAAATGCCCTTTCTATCCTCAGGAAATGCAACAGCAAATTGGATTCTTTGTGTCGCTCTACCATGCATTACCAAGTAGTCAGGAAATCTCACTAATATGAAGCTCAACTACTGTTCTTCCTGATACTGTTGTTATTACATTCACATTAGGTAATTAATCTTTTCCATTCCTGCACTCGGTATACTTGTTGCGTGGCACGATCCGTTTGTGGATTCCTTGATTTCAAGTTTAGAAGGAGTGGATTTGACCTCCCACAACAACAGCAACGTGCCAGCAACACACAATGTACCTCCAGAAGCACAGAATTACTGTTTGCGCTCACCACCTGGTTTTCTCTTTCATACCCAGTCTCAAGCAAAGAACAAACCTGGATTGTGTATTGTGGGGTATCTGATTCTGCTGTGACCCAGAGAAACTTTGCTGACCTTAAAGGTTAACAGTTATAAAATCTCAGTTAAGTAACACCATTTGCTGTGAAAACCTTATGCTACTTTTTAATGTATACAGCTGTGTCCAGGAAAAAGTAGTGGGCACAGCCATGTGAAGCAAAAAAGGAAGTGCAAATTATAGCCCTCTATGCACTGCTGATGTGTTTACAACTTAAAAATTAACCGTTCTTTGCAAGATGGCTCTCTGCAGACTGACTTCCTACTTCTTGCTCAAATGTTTTATTGGACACTGTTTACAAGTTCGCCTTTGAACTTGTTTACAGCATGAAAATAAATTCATGATGCAGACAGGCTTATATAAATATTCACTCAGATTTACTTCAAGAGAATAAATTCCATGAGAGAAATAGGTGGCCTGGGAACAAATGGTGATTGTCAAACAACAACCAGGCTAGTATCACACAGACAACTGAAGCTAATTTTTTAGTCACCACAAGGCAAATGCAGCGTAAGGCTGTATTTCTCTCCTCCTGTTTCCCATAACCACTGCTTTATACTTCAGCTTTCAGCGATTATCCTTGGCCCTCCCTTTCACTCGACACAAGTATCACTTCACTTAGCTACCCTGTTGTTATTCCTTCCTTTTCTAAGTGCAACCATTCTTTCTGTATCTGTCTATAATTTGCCTTAACAGCAGTTAGTCATGTGGCTCTAGCAAAACACATGCACAACAGATAGAAAAAAATGCATTAAGCTACCCTGGCACCAAGAGGCAGTGAACACAGCCATTGCTTCATGATTCTCGAAGGTGTTTCTCCACAGGTAGCTTTTACTTTTCTTAGTAGATGTTTTAAAAGAGAAAAAAAAATATATGTATAAAAAAATGCACACTTCCAAGGTTGTATATACAATAACTTGATACTAATATAAAGAACTAAAAACCACTTAACAGACCTACTAAAGTACGTCAACCATACTGTGCTATAATCAGTATCTGTACTGCAATATGCAGGCTCACTAAAGCCTGTCTGCAAATTTGGTGCAGGTAAGCGACAAGGTAATTAAAAACTTCCTATTAAAAATAATCAAGCACAGCTCCAGCTCTTGGGAGAGGTCAGTTTGAGACACTACCTGGCTTCCAATACATGTCAAGTAATTCACCTAGTTCTCCACAACCTTGGCAGTGCACACTGACTACATGATGAATAAATGAAAAAAGCATGTCTGTGCTTTGGGCTGGTCACAGGAGGCTCTGGTAATATTTATAGCAGGGTCAGTACATACACTCAGCACTTACTTTTAGGCAAAGCTGTGAATGAAGAGTTCCACCTAGTTTTGCTGCTTACAGAGTTTCTTTAAAACATGGATATTTGTGAAAATTAGAAAGGCTGATTGTGGAGTAGGGTCAAATTATCTTCCTTGACTTAATTTACCAACCAGTCATGGGTGTGTGTGTGTGGCAAATGCTGTGCTACCTCCTATTGCAAACCACTAGTGATGGGCACTATAGAGTTTGGGAGCACTTTATAGAAGATTATAGACTACAGCTATCAAATAATTGGCCTTCTACTTACCTAATTCTTCAGATAATTTTTATACTGATACAAGAATAACCTAAAAGCAACTCAAAACTCTAACTTAAGTAATGAGTTTTACAACTGCAAGTGAAGAAATCCAATTCCACTCCTCACTAACAAATGCCAGCTTGTTTTGCAGCACTTGATTACACGCCAAGAAGTCACTTTTCAGTACAAAAGCTGAATGTCCATAAGTCCATTTTAGAGTTGAGTTACCTAAGGCATCAAACAACCTAAAAGAACTTAAGATCCCAGAAGGAAGCAGGGTCAGGCTGCAGCATCAGTAGATATGAAAACAGTAGTCATTCTTCCAGCACAATATGAGTGCTCACTAGCTTTTGACAGCTGTCCTGCTTGCAGTGTCCTATTTGTCAAGTTATTGATGTCACATTTTCTCTAAAATACTTTCTACTAAAGGTTAGCATCTCCTTATTTTCATGTAAGAGCCCTTATTTGAATCATCTGTCTTCAAAAAAACCTTCCAAGACAATGGCAGACCCAAACAGCACTGTGTTGCTGTTTTACTACCTACTTTACACTAGGTAAAATTACTAGGTACTTTGTACAGGGATTTTGGTCTAATGACAGTTTTGCAGGCTTGCTGTATTATGAATTTTATCTAATTTACTTAATTAACCATAAGCAGTTTGGGGTGTTCTTATATTTAGCTTTTCTCAGCTCTTATCTTTAGTGATCCAAACTAACCTTTTCAGCTGGCCATTGTGGAGGCTGACATGTTACTGTAAAGTTGTAAGTCTACCCACCATGCCTCTATATGTGCTGTCAGAATACAGAATTATCTATGACCAGCATGCAGGGAAAAGTCAAAGAAAACTTATGTCAGATTTTCACTACTGATCACAAGCACTCAATCCATTGATAAGAAATGCTTGTCTGACTAAAAACCTCTCTGCAAAAACTACTGGGGTTTTATTGGACACAAAATTCAACCATGAGACCAGAGCAAAAGAGTAAAATCTCGCTGGTTTTCAGCTAGACCATCGCATGTTTAGGAAGGTTAGACATCTGTCTTGCTATCAATAGTGTGGGACTACAGTAAGCATGCAGGGATATCATCTCCCATCATGTGCTGCCTACCAGAGCTGTTCCAGGAGGCCGGCAAGGCTCCAGTTAACCAAATGCCATTTGCTCCTGGCTGCTTCTGCATCCCAGGTGTCTTTCTCTGACCATGCCTGAACTGTTCAGGACCTATCCTCACCAAGCTACCCAGCACCCAGGTGGCTTTGGAGAGGGATCCCAGCAGCAGCTCAAAGATGGGATTGCAAGACTGAAGAGCCTTACTTCTTACAAGCCATCAGCAGAAAATTAGAATTGAGGTCAAAGAGGTCTAACAGCAATATCGAGTGTGGCTCCCAGACTTTGCTTGTCTCTGGTCAGCAATACCAAGAAGTTAAGGCTTACCAGCATCACCACGCTTTGCTCTGCCGGTCAATCCGCTCCATAGCATCAGCAGCTTTGTCTGTTTCAGCTTTAATACCCTGCTGCCCAAGGTCTTGCCCAGGGTCCTAGATACAGAGCAACAGCCACAGACTGAGAACCATTGCCCAAGCAGCGATGCATACATTTCACTGAGCCAGCAAGTGCCTCTAGCTTGTTTTTCCAGTCTCAGATCTCCACAAGAAAGAGAGTTAATTAGCTAAAATCCCTGCATAGGCAAGTTACATCTATTTCTCCAGAAAACTGTGGATGTAAACTATATGCAGAATCTACAGGGTTGATAATTAATAGTCAAAACATAAAACAGGCAGGAGAAGCTGATATTAAACTACAAAAAAGAGTTAATCTTACAGAAAGAAGATGAAAGAAAACCCAGCTAAAAACCTATGATAGCCTGTTAAAAAAGAAATGCTTGGTCTAATGTTTGCCCTTTTAACTCATTCCAGGCTTACTATGGTAAATCTGCTAGTGTTGTGGCCTCTAGATAACCTGCCTAGTAAATCAAAGCAAAGCAGCACATTATTAAAAACTAGTCTGGTTCATATTATAGAATATATACTTCACTTTCACAAGTAAGAAGACAAACCTCATAATTCACTTGACATTTCACCAGTGTCTTGAAATATAGCCTTTCCACTGGCGAAAATAGAATGCCCAGCAGCTGTGTTATATTTTTTACCTAAATGTATACTTAGATCCATCATGTGTACAGTCTAACAGATTTGTAGCAGTTTTAAGGGACAGAGACAGTCCCTTCTTGACTTTCATACAGGCAGGTTAAAAAAAGCATGATAGTAAATGGCATTTGTGTAAACAGAAGAGTAGTAGAGATCAGAAAGACACTTAATTAGTAACAACTTGTTAAGAAACAGCTTTTACCTTGTTTGCATTCTTCCATTCCACCCTGTGGCTGCAAGACCCCTGCGCTCAGGATCAGTATGATATTAACAGAGCAAGTTTCACAGTTAACATCTAAATGAGAAGCCCAACATTGCTGACCCCTGTAAACAGAGGGTTTTGTACTGGGTGGGATTACCAAGCATATCAATAAATTCGCTGATCTGTGTCTCATGCACCTTGCCAACACAAATCCTCCCCTCAAACTCACAGAATTTCAGACACATCAGTAATCGAACTGGCTCACTTTCTACTCCCCTCTGAGTTTATTTCCCTGCTCCATCCATCCTATTTAGACAGTGTAAGTGTTGAAGGCATGCTGAATTGTTCTGTACAACCTTACCTCTGGCAGTACAAATTCCATCCATTATCCTATAGCTACATGATTATTAGACCTGTGTACTTGATGAAAGGTGCTAGAGAAGAGGGAATAGTCTCTGCACATCTTCATCCCTTTCTCGTGTCTCCCATTCCACCACAGCCAGAAAAGTCTGTTCTACTTCCCTCAATCATAGGGGACGCTAACTGTGGTACATTTTGAAGAAGTAACACAACAGTTTGTCCAGCTGCAAGCACTGAGATAGTTTCTGCAATGAAAACAAAACCTTAATTTAATTGCAAAATATCCAGTCACCATCTTCATTACAGCTGCCCTCAGCACTGCCTATTCACTGCTACCTCATGACTCAGGGAAAGTCTATATTGCAGTAAATAGAGATAATATTTTCCTATTGTTACTATGTGACAATATTTGTATTAGCATTGCACCCCAATCCCAATACAGTTCAACTCACAGCCAGGGATCAGAGCCTGTCATATATCTTCCATCTTCCCTTTGACAAGGAGCTGCTGGGAAGATTTCAGCTGAAAATGAACGCTTGCTTCAGGCTAGATTTTGTAGATTTTCTATGTTGCCACCTCAAAGATCTCCTTACAGAGCAGGACTTCTCAGTTCTGGCACTGTCAGCGCTCTTGCCCAGTTCTATTACCCAGCATTTGAGGGGAAGAAGGATATTTATGTCATCTGGACAGACTGACAGTCCTTATCAAAACTTAGTTGCTCTAAGGCATAGTCCTGGGAATCACTGAGCATCTGTGGCTCTGCTTTCTCAATAAACTGTCTATTGCAGTCAGGAGCCGAAGGAACTTCTCTCTAGATTAATAGGAAGTTACCATACACAGGATTTATGAGATAGTATTCATTGAAGAGAATGCATTTCTTCCCCGGCTCCCTTAGAATTAACCATATACCTGATGCTCATGCAGCCACAGGAGACTAACCGAGAAATAGGGACTCAATGTGAAGCAGCCCCAGTTAGAGAATCAGCATCTTGCAACACTGCTGCTTCTACATCTGCATAGCCAAAAGGGCATATACACATCAACAGGCACACAGAAGTTAGCTTCTCTTGCTGTATTCTCTCTAAGAGGACTGATAGTACCAAATGCTATCAATAACATTCCACTGCTTTTTACTGATCGCTGCAGTGTGGATAGGAAAATTGTTTCAAAGAGCCAGACATCTGAAGAAAAAAAAACCCTGCAACGGCTCACTGGGTGAAGTGCATTTATTCTAGCAGGTCAGCTGGCTGTAAAAGATGAAATGGTCATTTTCCATCCATTAGAGTGCAAGCTTGGATAACAAGGAAAGCATTGTCAAGAAAATTGTTATTACTCACAAGTTCTAGAAATAGCTAGGAAAACCTCAGAAAGTCATACACAGAAACATATTCAGACAAGAGGAGAAATAACTTTGCCACATTATCTCTGTCTCAACTTGTATAAACTAGCTTCTCCCCCGTTTAGTTTGAAGGGACAACACTAATGTACTGTCACATGTTAGTTACACTGATGTTGTTACCAACAACACAAGCATGTTTTCCATTCATGTGAGTATATTGGTAGCTCTTTTCAGTCTCTACAGAAAAGGTTGACCAATCGGGGTGATCTCAGTATAATTCTCAGAGGAACGATTAACCCTTGGGATCATGCAGGTCAGGGTGACACAGAGTGCTCTGAATACCATTTATACTGCCCAATGAATGCTGTTTAAGGGTGATGTAAACACCTAACATCCAAGGCATATTGGCTCCCTCCACAGGCAAGCAGGAAAAACAGAGCTCTTGCGGGCATGTGGTGTCACACGCATCTTAAAAGGTGAGCCATTCTCCTCTGGTGTCTCTCACCTAAGGAGACTGGATGATTAATTATCGACACAGTGCAACAGATAGTACTGCATAAGAAGTGCCCTTACTCCCTGACCACCTTGCAGGCCACACTAAGATGGTTTGGGACAAGCCACACTTGTCTGTCCTCTCTGGTATTCAGAAACTCTAATTCAGGTGGGCTAGTATTAGCTCATTTGTAAATTAAAGGTAGAGGACGAAGGTCCATGTCCTCCCTTATCTTAACCACTGGGACTAAGGGGGGTTCGGACTGGGTTGCATTTTCCCCTCCGAGAAATACCATGGGGCTCATTTGCTTGAACATGCAAGGGCTTTGTGTGGCATCCCATCACAGCTTCAGGCTACTTCTTCCAAGGTTTGTCTCCAAGCCTAGAGAGCCTGAAAACCTCAAACCCCCAAGGGATCCTAAACTTTTACATAACTCTTGGCTGCGTTTTATAGATTTTCTTGTCTAAACAGATCTTTGAAATACACTGCTATTTATTCTTTCCTAAAGAGGAATCAATGGAAGAGCAAAGACTAATTTCTGCCTCCGGATATTAGAATAAAACATACTGGCTAAGCCTTCTCCAAGGAATTTTAAACCCAGAAGGAGCCAGGGACCAGCATAATTCAACAGTTTGCCCTCTAATGTTAGGGAAATACCTGTAGGGCATTTTTCATCAAAGAAATATAAATCCCTAGCTAAGATGCTACATGTCTCTCAATTACAGGAGGCAGGGTGATTAAGTCATCCACACAGTACAACACGGGATGCTGCATGAGAAGTGTCCTTACTCCCTGACCACCTTGCAGGCCACACTAAGATGGCAACTTGTCCCAGACATTTGGCTGTCCCCTCTAGTACTCAGAAACCCTAATTCAGGTGGGCACAAGCCACCAGCAAGACCTCTGACAGAAGAAATCAGGTTTTAAAGAAAAGTTCTTCATTTACTGTGTTTAAGAAAGAATTTCTGAAGCCTTTGCTCAGCAACCTTTAGGATTTTCCTGAGACTCCCAATGCCCTAGCCTGGAGTCTCTTGTGTTCAGTGAGATGATGCTTCCTCTATGTTAATACTGAAAATAAACCGTATGGCCACTGTGAATCACTGTGTGTCTGTAGGAGCTTAAAATGTTTCAGCAGAGATTATGAGCAGCAAAGGAGATCAGCTGCAGAGCACATTAAGAATGATCTATGTGACAAAATGTCAAGTGTCTGAGCATCAACCAGGTCTTGTATGGCTAGCACTCAGGTTTTATGGCAGCAGGTAAGTTGATTCGTGCTGTAGGAACAGGGCTCAAGAGGAGAGGTGGCCTGAAGAGAATTCTTCCCTGAGCAGATTCTCACTGTCACTGATGAGAAAGGAAGTCAGCTCCTGTCAAGCACACCAAATGCTGGTGGCAGGAAGCAATGCAGTCAGGCGAGAGCCTGAAAGCAATTTCCAAAAGCTCATAGCCATAGGGTGTTCTCTAGAGGAATTTTCATATACTCCACAGCATATTCCCCTATGCCGTTTTCGCTGCTTTTAGAAGTGTTTGGGCCAATCTGATGCAGCCCTTTACTACCCGACTGCTATAAGGCCACAGCCACCCTTGGAGAAGGCAGCTCATGGATTTCTAAGCAACCAAAACCCCTATTAGCCATGCACAAACTTATTATGATATATTACAATCAAGAGATACGAAGGCAGCCTTAACTGAGCTGAACTGAGAACTTACAAGAGGTTTGCTACAAACGCTCAGAATTCAGTGCAGCCTTTTTTGTCCTGGTCTTTGATATGTAGCTTGGATGTGTTTATAGTACAAAGCCTTCTGCAACATGGACACAGCAAGTGAACATAAGCTTGAAAGGGAAATCCACATTCCGCTACCTGACTGTCATAAAGCAAAGCCCACAGGAAGTGCCTTGTAGCAAGGACTGTCATCACTTCCACTCCTGCTCTTCGACTTGGAGGAATTCCCATGGGAATAACTGCTGATGGACAGAACAAGGTACAATAGCAGTTTGCCGTGTCCTGCGGGCATAGCTTTTCTCCTTGCACTGAAAACTTCCACTGTGGGATTCAGCTGCTCATTAAGGAAAACTACTCAGTTATTTCACACACACAGGTGTGGAGATGCAGTTTAGACATTAGGTAGCTCTCCAGGTCACCATGCATAGCAGCCATTTCCAGGAAACAAAAGACCAACTGCATGGAAAACATGAATAAAACATACCCCATGCACAGCAGTAAATAAAAGCCTTTATCACAAGCCAAAACAATACTGCACACGATTGATTCTTTAAGACATGCCTGCAAACAGCTAATCAGTTTAAAGAGTAACTTTTTAATGGGATGTAGATCAGAGGACATTTTAGGTATTAAACCCAATGCCATTTTACAGCAGCCATTTGTGCTACTGAGTAATCTGACAGGATATTTTCACTTGGTTTCCTAACCAGCTTCTGCTGCATGTGCTTGTGATCCATTCCACCAGAGATCACTCACTTGCTCAGAATTAGGCCCATGCTGATATAATTCTGTGCAAGTAGCGTCAAAATATGCCCCAACACCAGCTTTGAGAAGTACGGTTCTCCTAACTCAAGCTGGGCTCTCTCCTCATGGGCTACCCCTTGGGAAAAAAGGTTAAGTTACTCTTGCACATCTGTAGCACTTTGGGGCATGTTTATAGCTCCACGAATGCTACTGCGGAAAACACAGTACCCTGTGCGCGTCCAGGGCACATATCCCAGGCACACACAGATCAGCAGACCCTGTTTAATAGGAATGACACATGGCAAGGTTTATAACTGTACCTAGCATACAAAAGAGTTAGTGAACACCCAAAACTAACAGCAGAGAGCATGCTGTTTCCACAGAAGGCTATTTACACGGCTGAGATAGTCTGAGTACAGCAGTTGCTATCTGTGTCCAGAACCAGTGAACTTCAACCAGCTTTCTGTTTGCCATGAGGCCAACACAGAAGATCAAACTGCCTGTAAAGCACGACTACCCTTAGTGAAAAACTCTGTTCACCATCATGAGAATAGTCAATTACAGGAAAAGTCTTGCCTTGCACAGTCCTGTTCTCTTTATCCTGCTGACCTCGTTTTTGTTGTTCTGGGATTTTTTTAATCAGTTGTCCACTTTGGAAGGTATCTCAGAATTAGCTTAAAAGATTAACTCTGAGTTAAGAGATAAGGCCTACTCTGCAGCTCCGCCAGACACATTTCTTTAAGGGCAAAGTCTGCAACAGCTGCTTAGAAAGCGATTATGATTTGAATCATATTTACTGCCCGACACTGACTGCAAATTGCATGAAGTATCCATGCTTTGTGTAGAAGAATAGTAAGACTGGTTACCTGCATGAGATGCACAGGTGCTGACAGAAGGCCTCTACACCCACTACAACCCAGTTACATTTACTGCGAGACAGAGGTAATGTTTAGTTTCTGAAGCCCTTAAAACACGAGACAACTGGCTCCCTTCCCATGCACTGCATCTAACTTGCAGAACCCCTAAGCTTTATGTTTCTCTCAGGAAATCAATACAGCTAAGTACAAGGGAGTTCTTACCAAAATGGAATATCTCTTATTTTGTGAAAAAGCAATGATTTGTTCTGCTAGCCCCAGCGGCTTAGAAATTGATTGCTATGTTCTGATGAGAAAGAAGAACTAACCGTCTGCATAGATTCTCTCCTGTTGCAATGCAAGCTAAGGCCACAATTGATGCTGATAGCAGCCAGAAGCAATTGCAATGTCAACAAAGGAAGAAAATGGCTGCCAACTCCACAAATGTGGGAAACGAAACAACTAGCATGGAGGAGGACATGGAGCATCATTAACCATCTTCTCCTTTAACTATCATAATGGTTTTAGACCCTCAGGAGCAGGTAGCAGCTGGCTGGTATCTGTCTCCTAGCAATATATTTGAGTACAAATAAGCCACCAGAAAACAACATGGCAATTACAGTACCTTAGTGAAAGAAAGGTCCAAAACCAGCCATCTGTAGGAATCAAGCCATCTACTCAGTGCACACGATAGAGTACAGAATCTGTCCTTAACAGCCTTATCTAAAACAATTAAATACAGTGTATATGCAAAGCAAACCTGACTTTCTCTTTAACCACCTGCAAGTCTGCCCGTTCTTACTCTGTCCAATTTCTACTTCCCTCCCAGCTTCCATATGTATAAACAGACCTAAACATCCCCAGGGCCATGTTTGAAAACAGGATGGATGGGTGGGTTTATAATAACCTTTCAACACAAGCAAGACTGTTTTCTGCCAGCCCTTTTCCTACCAGCAGCAGCCCCAAGGTGACTACCCCACATGTTGCAGTAGTATTCCTCAGCCCAGACTGGTGCACACAGGAGCTTGGCAGTGAGAGATCTCTTGCCACACAGCACCAAAAACAAGATCAGGATAACACTAGGTCTGCTGGCAGTGTACGCTTGCAGCCCAGAAAGCAAAGCGTATCCTGGGCTGCATCAAAAGGAGCGTGACCAGCAGGTGCAGGGAGGTGATCCTGTCCCTCTACTCTGCTCTTGTGAGACCTCACTTGGAGTATTGTGTGCAGTTGTGGTGTCCTCAACATCAAAAGGACATGGAACTGTTGGAACAAGTGCAGAGGAGGGCCACGAGGATGATCAGGGGACTGGAGCACCTCCCGTATGAAGATAGGCTGAGAAAATTGGGGCTGTTCAGGCTGGAGAAGAGAAGGCTGTGTGGAGACCTCCTAGCAGCCTTCCAGTATCTGAAGGGGGCCTCTAGGGATGCTGGGGAGGGACTCTTCATGAGGAAATGTAGTGAGAGAACAAGGTGTAATAATGGGTTCAAACTTAAACAGGGGAAGTTTAGATTGGATATGAGGAAGAAACTCTTTACTGTAAGGGTGGTGAGGCACTGGAATGGGTTGCCCAGGAGAGCTGTGAATGCTCCATTGCTGGCGGTGTTCAAGGACAGGCTGGACAGAGCCTTGGGTGACATGGTTTAGTAGGAGGTGTCCCTGCCCCTGGCAGGGGGCTTGGAACTAGATGATCTTAAGGTCCTTTCCAACCCTAACTATTCTATGATTCTATGAAATTAACTGCATGTCAGGATATGTAATCAAATTGTAAATTGCCCTTTTTTAATTAAAAATACACAAAAGTCCAGTGTGATGAAGAATTACAGCTGATAAACCAATCTTTCTGTAATAAAGATTTTTTTTTTTTAAATTTTTTTTTCTAAAAAAAGTCTTCAGCCAGTAAGGATTCCTGAATGGATAATGAGAATTAAATCAGTCCACCAACTCTTATCCTATCAGCTCCAAGCAGCTAACTTTGCAAATCACAAACTCCTGAGAAGCTGAAAAGTTGAGTATCTCTTGTCACCCAAATCTACTACACCTGCACAATTACTTTTCCAGCCCTAGTCTTTCTACTTAAGAAACACCACATGGCTTGTTTGATAGCATCTGTTTTCTTTTAAGCCATATTGACTGATACTAATACATTCCCATCCTGTAATTCTTTATTGAGTGAATTTCATTTCACTTTTGATATATCTGGAACTCCTGACAGAACAGCAAGCCTACTGATGATCCCTAAACTAATATGAGCTCCCAGTCCAGTGATCAATTACCTTCTGTTTGGCTCTTCACAAAGAGCAGAAACGTCACTTACAATCCAAAGGCAAATTTCAGCTAAAAACAATACTTACAAAAAACAAATTAAAACTGGAGTAGGTAAGAAGGGCTTTTTTTTTGCTGTACAAATTCTGGCACCTTTTTCACAGACCAGCACAAGTCCTTCTGATCCTGTCTTGGGTCTTCAATTACCTCTACAGTACAAATATACCTTTTCAGGCTGTGCATATATCAGCTGCACTGTCTGGGTGTGTGTTCTGAATTCCCAGCTAGCTTCTACCCATGCAGAGCCTCCAGGGAAGTTGTAATATTCCACTCTCTTCTAATCCTCCCCTTTGTGTCAATCTTTATTCTGCACGGAAAAAAAAAAAAAGCATCTAATCATAGAAGATGCCTTCAGGTTCAGGGAACAGCTATTGAACTCCGTTATTAAAAGCCCATAGGTCAAAGATATTAGTCAGTGGCTGGTAAAGGAGACTTACAAAGGTAGGTTTAGATTTCCAGCTGCATCTTTCAGCACTGCTTTAAGCAAAATTAAATGTCTTATATCAAGCTACAGCTTTTATTATATATATAGCTTCTGTTCTCAAAAAGTTTGTAAAAAAGCCTTTAGGCTTTACGGTTATGTTGAGCAACTTTTTATTCAACATATACCCCTTTTTACTGCCTTTTCTTCTCTGTGCTAAACAAAACCTATGAACTAGGATCAAGCTTGGATATGTTTTTAAGGATTTAAAACTTCTTAGCATCAAAATTACCTGAACTCAATCTTTTTGAAAAGAGTTGTAGTAGCTCCTCACATGGCAGACTTGGAGCTGTGTTTAAGAATCCAGCCCCCCACTGCCATATACACTTGAATGTTGCTGCCTCAACTTTTTTCTGTACTAGCCTTCATTTAAAGCTTAAAACTATATCACACCACATCAATGTTTTCAGTCCCAACAGTGCTGCACAGTGGATGTGAACAGACTAACACAACACAGGTGAGAACAAAGAAGCACTATCTTTTTTCATTTTTAATATATAATTTTTCTCAATCACTGAGTCTTTATGATTACTCTATGTATATACTTCGCAAGTGTACACATTGAGTATATACTTTGAAAGAGGCCTGGCATCTCACCTGGGGAACAATGGGACTTGTATCTTAGGATGCAATTCACTTCCAAAAAGGAGATGACAAAAAATGAAACAGCACAGGCTTGGAGCACATTCAAGTGACAAGACATCTTACAAAGACTGTGGTACTGCAAAAAACTCTCCAACTGTCCCTCCCTGTTTTGATCCACTACTGTAAAACAGAAATACATAACCACACTTACCTGTTTCCAGATAATAAATGCACTAATTCAAGGAACAAAAATCTAGTCATATTATTCCCTATAGTGCTGGAGGTTATAAGGAGCCACAACAAAATACCATACCCAACATACCTAAACAAGGCAGTGGTAACTGCAGAAAGTTACTATTTCCCCTTCATCAGAGCAGAGTATTATAGCTGGTAGGGGATTTTAACCATATGAAACAATTACAGAATACTACACCCTACAATTTTCTTCCAATTTTATAGTTAGCACAGCAACTTGGCACTGCTGTTCATATATATAGCAGAGCCCAGCTAAGGAGAACATACTGAAGAATGCAGTCTTCATGCTTCCTGGCCTTGAAAACACGCAGTTACAATTACTGCAAATTGTGACATGATGCTTTAATGGCACTCAGGTGTGTAACTGCAGCGCAGGTTTTGAAAGCAAAGTCACAGCAGCAGTGCCGTGTTTTGATTACAAAAATGAACAGGTACTCAAATATCATTCTTTGAAGACAAAAATGGAAGCATGCTGTGTACTCTTAAGTGTAGAAGTTGCAAGGCTGATACAGCATTTGAAAGCCAACAAAATGCCAGATGTCACCCTGAATTATGTGGTAAGTGTTAATACATGTTGTTAATACATGCTTTCCTCAATCATTCACTAAACCATTCCATGCCTGCTATGCTGTGAAAGTATTTTACCAATTGCTTGCTTTATAGCATGGTAACAAGCAAATAGGAAATTATGAAGCACTTCAGATTTAGCCCAGAATAAGTACACTGGCAATGTGGTCATGGTAGTAAAGCAAAGAACTTCTTTTTTCATTTAATAAAAAAAAATTGAAACTAAATAGATTTTTCAGTAGTGAAAGCAAAAACCAGCAAATGCTGAATGTACACATGTATAAAAGACAACTTTCTTTGCTCTTGAACACTGAAGTTCAGAAGAAGCTACCAAACTTGTGAGACACATGGTCAGCTATCTTCCTCCATTGTTTCAGGCAAACAATGTAATTGAAGTGCACTTGAATCAACTCAGCATAGTTGATAAACTGTTTCTTAAATAAAAACAAGAGTGGAATAGGTTGAATACTTTAAACCTTCCCTAATTATGTACAAAATCATCTTTCAGACCTCCCTTTACCACATACAAATACATCAGAGACATATTATCAGTTCTCCCACAAACATAATGAACACACTGACAAAGATGCAGGTAGCTAAAAGCAAGCCTAACGCTATTCAGCAGCCTACTCTCCACTGAAGACCTGCCATAAAAATCTCCAGATTCAGAAACATCCTTCTCTAAAAAACCCAAAACATAGCAAGCAATAGAGGAAACAACAAACACTGAGCACAAAGATCATTTTTCTTCCTACAATTTTAGATAAAACAACAGAATAGTTTAGGGTGACATAAAAAACCCCTAATAATGAAAAAAGATACTAAAAAAAATTGCTGACTATCCTCTTCCTGAAACAAAGAACAATACACTAACCACACCTCACTATACTTAAAACATTATATTTGTTAGAATCAGTCTGCAAAGCCCAGTGGTAGTGTTTACTCCCTTATTCTGAGTGAAATTCTATTTCTGTCATTTTTTCCTCTAGTAGAGGGAAAACTTTCTGGTACCAAGTGATCCAGAAGTACAGCCTAAGCCATGCATGTGGGAAGCAAGCTTTATAATACTTTTTGAGTACAAGTAAAGGCTCAGAAATCTAAATAGCCAGGAGACTGATGAATTTGCTCTTCTGTGCTTGGTACGCGTGAACACAGTTTAATCACAAAATGAAACCGGGAATGTGCTGGCAGACTTCCTCAAGGGCTGAGGGCTCTACATCGGTTATGTGTACTTAGCTCTCCATCTAGTGGGGAGCGGCTGGTTTTAGCTCATGCATTAAGGCAGCGCTGAAGCAAGAATGATATCCGAGTCAGCAATGGTTTGTGAGTTCAGAGGGCTTAGCACTGCTCTGTTCACACGTTTTGTTAGCTGACCACCAAAGGTCGTGTTAGTTTTGAGGCTAGAGTCTGCTGCTTAGGCTTCTCCTCTCAGAAGTGGTTCAGTAGATCTGTTCATTGCTTTCCAGAGGTCATTCCTGGCCCACAGGGAAAAAAAACCTCTACAAAACAACAATGAACACACTCTGTTACAGCTTTTTAGAGCTGCCTTCTCCCTTAAGTAGCAGAGTGCAGCAGCAAATGCCCTAAATTGGGGTGTATATGAATGACACACATAGCACATCTCCAACCGCAATTTGCATGCTCCCAAGAACAGAGCTGTGTGTAGAGGTCAACGTGACTTGCTTTTCTATATATATATATATATAAAAAAAAATAATCTGTAAGTAAGAAGAAAAACAACAAGCTCTAGACTAATAGTGACTATGTCCATATTTCTTTTGAAGGGAGAAAAGATTCTCAGTCAGTAGCACTCTGAACTAGTACCAAGTAATTTCACTTGAAAATATGTGGGCAAAATACTCTTCAGCCTTGAAAAGGAACACCATATATATCACCATTTTGCTTTTCCTTTTCTGATGCTGTTGGACCAACATATGCAAGAATACTTGCATACTAAAGAATAACATTATAATTGAGACTCACATCAGTTTCTTACTCGGTAGTAGTGGCAAGATGCCTTGAAACAAGACACCTCTTCATGAATCTAGACAAGTGTAGTAAGTATAGCAAGTGTACATGCTGTCTGTGCTCTTTCCTATATTACATAATTTGATTTGATAAGTACTTGCTTCTACAAAATTAGTTGAAAAAACAGTGATGTGATGCCACCCTGAGCTTGACCCCCTGAAACCTTATGAATTCCTTTCTTGAGGGATGTTTGCTTCATCATCCAACTTAATTTTCTCTCCGTAATGTTAGAGGACTGAAATATGTGAAGTTGCTTCAATCCAAGGTATGCAGCCAGATATGCACTTGAATTAATGGATTCCAGCAAAATGGAGATGACAAAGCATAAAAACCTCTGAAGACTGATGTTTTTTTAAAACATCAACAGCAGAAATGGAAAAAGAGTATCTAAATCTATTATTCTGTGAATGCCAGTATCACTGAATGTTCCCCCTTTTTTTTTCTTTAAGAGAGTTAAGATATTTACTAGTAGCAAATACAAAATTTTCAGGCTGCTCTCTTTCCCATGTCAGTTCCAGTAGTAAGCAAATCCTCGTTTGGTTTTGTTTAGGAAACGGTGGTTTCCTCTACAAATGTTGTTTTCATATTTAGATGATTCTGAAAATGTTTTTTTTCTCCCTGATTGGATCTGTGAAATGAGTAAAATCTTGGCAATGAATATTATTTTGCAATAAGGCTAAATTTCTGTGATTGCAAACCCATGAATTCATCTCCTCGTAGGAATCGACAAGAGCTTGTGCATCCAACTTAACCCCAAATCCATAATAACCCAAGTTTCAGGGGTCACTGAAGTATTGCAGAGTAAAAAAGTATATAAACAAAGTCAAAACATAAGCAAATTTCTGGCTAAGCAAGGAAAAAAATGGACCTGCTCTGAAGAAATGAGACAGAATGTCTCAGCCTCTGTAGAACTGCTGCTAAGGCTGCACTGCAAATCTCAAGATGTAAAGGTATGACTAGTTAAGGGAGTGAATTTACCGCATCACTTAAAGTTTGTTTTAATTATGGTAAGTCCCTGCACTTCAATGAACTGATCAAAAGACTAATCACAATTTTTTTGAATAATATTTTTTCTGCTGATACTAGAGTACTACTCAAGTAATTACTACTTACATACTGTGTATAGAATCATAGAACCATTTGAGTGAGAAGGGACCCTAATATTCATCTAGTTCCAACTCCTCTACCACAGGCAAGGACACCTTCCACTAGACCAGGTTGCTCAAAGCCCCATCCAACCTAGACAGTATCTGTCTTACACTGTCCACATAGGTTTTGACTCTGTAGCTGCCTTTAAAGTAATTGGGAGAGTTGAGAGGAAAAGAGGTCATCTGGAAATAAAAGAAGATTGCCAATGAACTGCCAAAGCTAGCTCTGAGCTTTGACACAGTTGCCTTGGAAAAAGCAGTACAGCAAAGATATGTACAGCACACTCGGGACTTGCTGATGGCCAGCTTGACCTTAACTGCCATCTACCAGCATTTCTCCCATTGTCAATAAATTATTCACAGCTGCTGTTAGAGAGTAAGATAGGAGGCTCTTTAGTAAAACAGATGACCCTTGTGGGTATTTGAGGTGAAGGCCCAGTGCCAGACACCATCCCTAGTAGACAGAGACCCTTATACTGGACTATGTCAGCCCACACTGAAGGACAACAGCCACCCAACCTCTACGTGTAATAAGGACCTGGAAAACCTACCCCTGCTCTTTTAGTGCGAACTTTAGATGTTTAGAGTGGGCAGCTTCCTCCTGCTCCCACAGCTGCTGTGCCACCACTCCCTCTCAGAGAAACTAGATGATGCTACCACCCAGGAGTAGTTTCAGGACTCAGAAATGTCACCTGCCAGGTTGACAGTACATTTTATTTACGGATGAACCACCCATTACTTGGCTCATGGCTTTTCTAAATATCTAACAGCACTACAAACCTAAATCCTAAATACATGAACAGGATTAAAAAAAAAAAAAAACAACGGGGGGGGGAGGGGTGGTGGAATTAAAATCAAGGCACTGGAGTTATGGATTAAGCCAAAACCTTTGACTCAAAGAAATCAACATCCTTCAAATTTTGAGACAAAAAGGCCAGGATGAACCAGACTGAAACCTCATAAACAGTATCATAACTTGAAATGAAAAAGGAGCCAAGGTAATTCACATCAAAGCTGGAATTACAACCTGAACAGGATGACCATGAAGTAGAACATAACCTCTAGACAGCAACAGCTATTGATGAAACTCTGCCTTGGCTCTCCATTACCAGAAGAGCTGCGAAAACCTCTCCAGCAAATCACATAAGACTCATACCTGGCAGTCCGTAAGGATGGGTAAAGAGTGCACAACTCCAGGCTGACAAACATCAGAGGACCACTGTGACACCTCCTTCCCATGCACAATCTTTTCAGATTAGCCCCACTTATGTGCTGCCTTTACCTAGTTGTAAGTAATCTGCACAGTATTCTCCAGCCACTCCAGTTTCAGGTGTTTAATCTTCTGTAGTGCAGAATCCCTACCAGTTAAGTTTCTTCTTATACCTCCAGTTCCAAATAAACCACTATGGATACTTTTGTTAAATTACCAATTCATGCTGACCTAGAAAATAAAACAAAGAGCACACCCAGCTTACCTCATTTGGCATGCACTATGTTCTCATCACTTACCATGTAATTGCGACAGCTTGGGAAAACTGGTCTTTACTCCATCTCTCTGCACAGATAACTGTGCCCTGCTGCACTAATGCAAAGGGTCAGTATTTTATTAAGATTTCAGACTTGAGTTTTATGAACACAGAAGGAAAAAAGCTGGTTTTCATTAAACATTTTCAGGGGCTAGAGAACTGGTAATTCCAAAAATTCAACTTATTTCAAGTTACTGTTTAAGGGGGGAAAAAAAAAAAAAGTAAAAAAACCCCAAACCCAGGTGCCTGCAACACATAAACAAAGAGGCTCATTCCAGCCTTTATTAGAATAATTACAACTAAAAGAAACATGGCACTTTTATTTTCACAGCAGAACAAGCATTTTATGAAGTAACAGGGTACAAAGCTATAGCAAAACAGTGGAGAAAAAAAAATTAAATAAACCAAAACCAAAGTTTGTTGAAGACATCACAGCTGCTCTTATGTGTAAACCACAGCTTTCAGGACAGCCCAGTGCAATGCAGAGGCAGCAACAGCATCATTCTATGCTCAGGGAACTGCAGGACTGTCACACCAAACATGGTATCACCTAACTGTGTCCTAAGCCAGAGTGAAAGCAGGTGTGAAAATGAAGTGGTTTATTCATTTGGTTCACATCCCTAATCAGTTCCCCTCTTCTAGCACAGCATGTGGTTGAATGCCTCCATCCAAACAATGGCTGTACAGTCACTGAGCCATCTGGGCCTCCATTGCCTGCGCTGTCCATTCTGGAGCTGTCTGACTTATCTTCTCCAGCAGGTTGTTAACCTGGAAACACAGTGACTGAATCTGCTTGTCCCAAGTTGGCAAAGCTTCACGAGCTGGAAAAACAAACAAACAAACAAACAAACAAACAAACCCAACAAACATCAAACAAAAGCCGTACAAAACAATGTAAATCTTAGTAATTACCTTGCCTTTTCAACTGCAATTGTCTTCTGCCACTGCCCCCACCTATCTCAAAGAGGAACACACTCCTGGCAGCTACATCATACTAATTTTTTTATTCAAAAGCTATAATGATTTTAGCTGCCTGTCAGAAGCCTAACTCCTGCATTGCAAAGTAGAACTGAACAGGAAACTTCCTGGTGAATCGGCTCTTACGTGGAGAATGATGGAATGCATTCCCACTTTCCAGCAGTTAAGAGAATGCATGGTATGGAGGGTGGGCGAAGTGTAGTCCTCCGTTAAGGCATATTCTGCCACCTCCTGGCCACAGCAAGACGCAGCAAGCTCGCTTCAGACACGATACTAAGAAATGCAATTTTCTTATCCTGCGAGGCAAGAACTCAAAAAGCTCACTCTGTGTGGTGCTTAAATAGATTACTGGGGTGCAACTTACTCTCAAAATGAACAATTCCATCAATCTGATCAATGAATCCATTCATGCGACCCTCAGTTATCATCTGAGATGCTATCTTTTCTGCCTGAAGTAACAGAAGAAAGATGTTAGAAACTTCTTCAATTCCGAAACAAGTTTAAAATTATTAAGACTTAATAGCCCTTACAGGTTTTTCAACATCTCCACCTGCTGCAGTTGGGGACCCACCAACAACATGAATTATGAAATTATTAGACATCTAACTCCTCTATTGTTCATTCCACATCGTGTACCTTTCCTTCTCATACGGTGTGCTAGATATTTAATTTTCCTCATAATATATTATTTCTCATTATTTAACTTGTTTACCTAATATTTACTACAGCTGTTTTCTCATGTCCCTGATGCTTCTTGTTTTTACAAGATGTAGAAAACCGATACCTTAGCCGCAGGGATCTCTAGTAAAGCACCAAGCTCTTCAAAAGTAATGTTGTTGTACAGTTTGCTTGCAGATAGTAAGTTGTGTTCAATAACAGCTCTGTCCAGGATACTGGAACCTTAGGGGTTAGATGAGAAAGAAAAATCCATTACTGTAAGACTGAAATATTTGGTTTATACTGTAGAGCAAATGGAAAACAAAGGGGTTACGTGTGCATAAGGTCAAGATGCATCTGCTTTGCATCAGTGTTCTGTTATGCAGAGGAAAGTGAACAAAAAATGGATGGTGGATAATGCGGTTGATTTTAAGGCAGGTAGATTAAACCCTTTTATTTAATTTCTAGAGGAGCCTTGGTTTTCCTACAAGACTCAGCATCAGATATGAGGGAGTTTTACCTTCTGTGATCAGTGCCTAGCTTGCCAAACAGAAAGACCATCACATTTCTTTTATTGATTACAGTACTTAGGAGTAAAATTAATCGATCCCTTGCTATGCTTTTATGATGATAAACCTTCATGTAATTTCTCTCTTCTTAACAATTTAACTCATTTGCCCCTTAACTTTCAGTTGAAGATAAGCACATTATTAAATACCAACTATCCTGCATTCTTTAACTTACATGGACAGCCACAAATTGACCCAAGGAAACCTTTAATCAGTTTTCACCTCTGTGATTGCACAGTTGTTTATTTGTCCTTAATCAATGAGCACTGTTCATTAGGAAGGGTTTCCTGATTAAGAGGTGCTTTGTGCTTATGTATTTTTCCACTTCAATATTCTTCTAATTCAGAAAATTGAGACCAGAGTATTTAAGATTTCAGTGAAGTCACTACTTCACATATTTCTCCCTGTTCAGAGGTTCCAAGAACAGAGCTAGTATGTCAGGGAAACAGATCAGAAACAGATTTGGAGAGTGCGAGGTCCAAGTCACCCCCTCACTATCTGTCATCTTCCAATCAAGTCAGGAAGCAGTTCAAATAAATTTATCATCTGTACAGACCATTTACGGCTCCATGCCTATCACATGTTTCTAGGCATTCTATTTATAACAGTGCCTTAGAATTGGAGAAGTTCAAAAGGACAGAGACTCGAAGTATAAGGAAAGGTTATAAACCCTGGGAGGCTGTCAGTGAAGAGGACTGTACATGGACAGAGAAAAAACAATTTCACAAGTTGTCTTCTAAAAGAATATTTCAAAACATTAATAGCCAATCAGAAAGATTAACTATGGCTAAGCAGCTTTACTATTAAACTATACCGAGGGTAACATGTTGGGAAATAACTTTGAAATGACCATATAAGCAATATTAAATTCTTTTCCATCACGCTTCTTGACTGCTTTGGGCAAATCTAACTCCTGTGGACGACAGACCTCGCACTACAAGGCTTTAGAGAAGTAAGTACCATCAGCTGTAGTTGCTTTCTGGTGAGGCATTAGCATAGCTGCAAACTCTTGCAGTTGATTTCCACGAATAATCCTGTCAAGATACATTTTCTCCAAGATCCCGTAGGCTGCCAGCTGCTGGCATCTCTCATCCTTGAAGAGTGTAGCAAGCATGCGAGAACGCTGTTGTCCTAGGAAAGTCAAGAAGAATCCTCCTAAATGATCATGAAAACATTGAGTATTTAGAGGTAAACAACAGAGAGTTATCACGGTTTTTTCCTCAATAAATATAATTAACAAACAAAGCTCTACCAAAGAAGAAACTCCATTGTGTTCAGTTCAAAACCAGTTTGCTAAAACACTGATCATCTTCTGCATCTTTAGCCAACATGCCACCTTATCTCTAGCAAAGACACAGAACTAATCCAACTGAGTTAACAGGATGCCAACAGGTAATTCTGACACCATGTTCACAATTCTGTATTCCTCACCAAATTTTAGCGACACCATCTCTCTCTACAAGTAATGCATAAGCTGATTGGCTTCATGGGATATGAAATACCTATGCTGGGTCTTTCATACAAAAATGTACCACGTATTTTACCTGCTGATGCCAAAATAGTACAATGCAAAGCATGCTTTAATGCCTCCAGTCGCTCAGTTTCATGGACTATGCTCTTATAGGACAGCTCATTGTATCTTTGGGCAGCCTCAATGAACTTTCTTCTGTAATCGAGAACTCGAGCATAGCAAACCTAGGAAGAAAATATATGTCTCATAAAAAAATAACAGGGGCAGCTGCATAATATAGGGGTGTATAAATTGCCACATTACCAAGTGACAGCTCCCATAAATATTGCTTTTCTGCATCTTAGGGAAATCTGTGTCTTTGAATGATTAGCTTGACTTGCAAAGCCCTTGCTAAAGCATCAAGGAAGGCAATTGAAAGTGCATATCCCAGCACTATTCACACGTTAAACACTGCAAATGTCTAAATGCCAGAAACTAACTAAATAAAATATTGTACCGCTGACACTGTACTCACATAAACTTCCCCTTCACTACTGACACTGACAGCTAGCACTTAGGTAGCAAGTTGTACGTTCCAAGTGTTTGCTTTTTCCTTTCAGCACTGTAACAGCACCTGATCTTTCTTCTCTCCTTTCCTTTAAGCTTTCTTAATGCTTACAGAAAATATTTACACTTCCAACTGAGTGCACGCTTTAAAATATAGAGTGGGAGGAAAAAAAAGAAAAGGAAAAACCAACAAACCAAAACAATCCCCCACCACCACCCGAGTTACATACAGCTCATGAGCTTGTGGCACATCTGCTTTGTGTTGTAGACTGTTAAACACCACCACCACCTCTTGATTGGTATGTCACACTATAGTTATCACTGCTCACCCCAGTTACTAAAATGCTTTGAGAAATTAAGAGTATGAACTATGTACACAGTAAACCCACAAAAGGTTAACAATTACTTCATTACTTGAGACTTGAAGCTACTTTTATGGATGGGACTTACTATTAATTACAGGGGGAGAGGGGGAAGTTTCCCTTGTTCCTAATATTGGATGTGATTTATTTTCCTACTTAGATTTACAGACATCAGTGGAGGCAAAATTTTCAACAATATTTCAGACATTTTGAAGCCTAAGTTTTATCTTCAGTAATGCCAGCAAAGCTGGCATTTAAGTAACCTTTGCAGACTTATCTTCAAATCATAAGGAATCAGCTGTTTAATTATTGCTAAGATGTGGCTCTCAAGCTCCCAAAACCATTTAGAAGCTTTTCTCTTTGTCTCTTTTTTCATTGTGAAAGTTTTAGCGGCACTGTATAAAAACATCTCGATGTGGAATCACCTCTCTTTAGAAAGAGAAAGCAATAAACCAAGTTAGACAACCTTATAATGGATTTGCAGCTGTTCGTTAGTTGATTCATTCTGAAGCAGGGAAGCTCGATTAATGTAAGCTTCTGCTTGAACTGGGTCATCATCCTCCAGATACAGCCTGGCAATTTTCAGGTAGGTCTCCAGTTTATAATCTACATTGTACTGTCTGTAGAGAAACAGAAAAGCAAGTGCTCAAGAGTCACTCCACAACTAACCTTGCTCTTAGCTGTTCTAAACATATATTATGATTCCTAAGCACTTGGCAACATTTGCTTTACCCTGCTTTTTTCGTCCCTAACAACAAAATTAGTATGCTCTGTTCAGGATAAGGAAATTTGAGATGAATGCCAATATAGAACTGGCTCCTACAAACACCAACAGAAATAACGCTGTCCACCAAGAGACAAATATACACTCTAATAATCTGGTTTTAGTGGACTGGGTTTTTAAGCCACTGGTTGCTTCAGTTAAGAAGCGATCTTTAAGTGGAACAAATAGGTGCTAAATATGCAAAAGCTACAGCAATTCCTTCTGCATACACAGAAAGAGGATAGAAAGGACAGCCAAAGGAAAGTAACTGAAAGAGTTCTAGACTTAAAAAAACCTCAACCAATCCACAAAGAAACAAAACACTACAAAACCCCTCAACTGTATTTGTTAATATCCAATTTCAAATTATGTCTTCATTGTGAACTGTAAAGGCAAACACATGGAAGAACTGCCACGTTCCAAGAATCTTTCAATAACCTAGAAGCAGTTTTGTGAAATACTATCAAAAAGGCTGTTTATCAACAAGACTAATAAACATTGCAAAGCTTCCAGTGCAGTATTTTGACCCACTGAACTATTTACTCTAAAATGCAGTCATCAATCTACGCCTTTGTCATCTCACAACAGTTTTGGCATCAACTACTGAAACTCTGGAATAATATGCAACCCCAAAATTCTCACTCACTGGTCTAGTTAAGTACAAAGGGAGCAAATGTATCTAACAACCCAGAACTATGTCTAGCACAGCACTTACTTTTGCCCTGTTTCCAAAGGGATTCCCACCAATACTTGTGCTGCATTTCTCCAGTCTTCTTCTTTCTCATAGATTGATGCAAGATGTTGCCTTATTGAAGCGACCTCAACAAAAATAAAAGTAATAGCAAACACTATAGAAGTTGCATGGTTCTGAATTAACCTGCACAGTATTTGTTCTTGTTCATGAATCCCCTCAACCAATATCCCAGCTCCACAGACACAGCAACCTGCACACACGATTCTTCCCATATGAGAAGTCCCATGTGGAACTCCTGCATCAAACTTCAATTCCAAGCTTTTTAAATACGAGTGCTGGTTTGAAGCATTTCCACTTAAGCTTGTGACAAACTAAAAGGAATTTATCTTCAGGGACCGATAGGTATTAACCTTTTATAAAGCTTTTAAAAAGATGAAATGAGGCTTTCAAGAACTGGAGCACCAAGATTCACAAGCCATTTCTTGCAGTTATACCTCCTACCATGCCTGTAAGATATGAATGAGGTAAACTACGATTAGATCCTAATGCAGAAACTTCTACTTTGTAGAGCACCTGTCAGTAGGTAAAATATCAGTGCTTATAATCTGGGTTTTATAAGCAAAACTGTGGGTTGAAAAAAAAGGAATCATCTGATGTCTCGGATTTAATTTATGCATAATCATTTTAACATATAGGCAAGCATGTTCAGTTAATACTTAGAGTAAAAGCTGATTAAAAAGATAAAAGATAAAGAGAAGCAAATACAAATCATGACAGAAACTGCCTTGTTTTTCTTCTCAAATGCTAGATCCTAGAGGCTTTTTATGGAAACATCATCTGTAAAAACTCTCAGATGATGGTGAATGCTCACATAACAAAACCGAGGACTGAACTGAAAAACAACTGCTGCACATTCAGTAGTTAACTAGAACCATGATTCAAGAGAACATTTTTTTCTCGTAAAATTATTATGGCTGAAATGCACACATATTTATTTTGAAACAAAACCTATTTGTCAAGATGCTTCTCTCTTTACATCACCTGCCTGTTCCTTTAGCTGCGTAAAATGCAATACAGTAAGAACTAGTATGTCTCTCAACAGTACTCCCAGTAGCATTGTTTCATTGTAAGAGGTCATTTTCCTGTGGCAGAGGAATTAAATGTCCAGCATCCTGATGAAGTGACAAAGTCTGTACTCTTTACAAGGTCCTAAATACTCTCTACATTTAGCTCAGGTTTTGCATATACAGGAATGCAAAACTGGACTCTAAGTAGGAACACTTGTTTTGAAGACTTAAAATCATAAGCAGATAAAGTGAAAAAAAGCTCAAAGCCAAGCTTGCAAACAAAAAATTCCTTGTCATTGATTTCTCACCTGCTCTTCAAATGAAATAACTCTGGGCTGTATTTTTTCCAAGGTGAAGTGGTAAATTTCTTTGGCTGTGCTGTCAGGAAGACTTGGAAGATGTGTACAGAAGTCTGTCAGTAGCTGACGTGAGATCACTAGACTGACATTTTCGTTCACCACTGGTTCATAGACGCATGGAAGAAAAACACAAGATAGATGCAATGCTTGTCAGTGCCTTCACTGTAAGCAATATCTTGCTTTTAGATTAATTTTGAGTAGTTCAAGTTTTTAAATCTGTATCCATGTGAAATTTGGGGGTTTTCTTTGGTTTTTTAGAGGGTGATTTTTTTTATCCTTCTTGGAAAGTTTATTTACACTAGAGGTCACTAGAGTTCTAACCCGACAGATAATTAATTTCTCACTTTGATTCATAGTTTAGAGAGATGTTTCATTCTGAATCACTGCTCTCAGTTGCTGAAATATCTTGGACAAAATAAACCATTAGGCTAAATTCCACTAAGTTTATTCTTAACTATAAAAAATCATAACTGGTATAATTTATAGAGGTGTACTATTAGCCAAAAATCTAATACAACACAAAAAAAAAAAACCCACGCTATCATTTCTTCTTGGCAGTTTTTCAAACCAATTTCAGATGGGAAAAGAAGGGGGTTGTTAGTTTAAATACCACCTGGCATTCAGTATCACTTTCAGCATTTAAGAGACTACTTGGTGTTTTTACCTTCTGACCCTGTCACACTGACAGGTTAGAAAGGTGTTATCACCTGCAAACCTTGCAAGCCCATTCTCCCTAAACTTCTGAATGTGGTGATGATGGTTCCACCTTTAGTTGTGTTTGAGTTCCAACAGGACCAAAATACCACTTATTTAGGTAGCCTCACGTAGAGTTAACAAATATGCAATCCCATAGACCTGTGGCCTTCACTTAGCGCGTAATCAACTACACTAGACGCACTTACTTGCTTCTACAAAAGCTTTCAAAGCTTCAAGTTGTTCTGCACCCGACAGCTGAATGGCTTTTTCCAATATTTGACGATATCTGTCCACAGATTTAAAAAAAAAAAAAAAAAATCACTCATAGGGCACATTTTTTTCACTAACAAGTTCCATTTCTTTAATTATTTTCTATGTCAGAGCCCTACTTATACTTTAATTTTCTATATTCCTGAGGTAGCAATATTCCCAAGTGTTTTTGCTCAAATGTCACGAACATTCGCTTGGAATTGGTATCCCAGAACTAGATTCTCAGATAACATAGTTCATTATTTTCTTATCTAAGAATATATATGTAAATTTTAAAGTTAAAAAAAGAAAACATGTCCCTAGGATAGTGCACAGAAAAAGTAATAAAAACTACATCACCCAGGGATTAAAATTAATAAAGCTAGTCAAATGTTCAAATTGTCATACTCAATGACAACGAGAAACAGTGTTGGGAGTAGGGCATAAATAATGTTATGGCCACTTGACATGAGCATAGGCACAGGCTCTGCATTTTTAAATGTTTATTCCTGAAAAAATGACAGCTCCAGTTTTCACACTGCATAAAGCTAACACACTTTGCCTGGGCCATAACCTCAGCGTGTGCCATACTGGTTAAGTACTACATTCATGCCAAAGTCACATTTTGAGAGAATCCTTTCCAAGTTTTTACACGGAACTCCTAAAAGTGAAGCAATTCCTCTAGAAAATAAGCAACCAGACTGCAGGAGAATTTCTGTTTACTGATCGATATCTGACCCCATTCTCAGGGGACAGACAATGTACCTGACACACTGCACTGCGAGCAGCTCAAACCCCAACGTTTGCCATCCAAAATACCCAAACTAATGAAAATAAGAATAATGTGGTTACTGACATATCTACAGAAAACAAATTCCCTGGCCTATCAGTTTCGCGCAGACGACGGGCACGCAGTCGAGCTCTGAGGCGCTGCGGGCACACACGACGTTGCTAAGGCCCCAGGTCTATGCCGGGACACCGCCAGCACAGAGCAGATCATTGTTAGAGACGATAAATAAACAAAAGATGACAGAATTACGAAGCGAAATCTCTCTGCTATTGAGAGAAGGGCGGCCGTGGGGCAAGAGCCGCCTCGCCCGCCCAGGGGCCGGCAGCCTCCTTTCCACCTCTTCCCACTCCCAAGGGCCGCTCGCCCCTTCTCCCTGCCGGGCGCCAGCACTCACTTGCCCGCCAGATCCTTGTGCGAGCCACTGGAGTTCATCAGCTGCGCAAGGTCCTGCCTCACAGCGCCCGCCATCTTCGCCGACCCGCCGCCGTCCCCCAGCCGCGACGCGCACCTCCTCTTACCATAGAGCCGCGCCGCCGGCAGGATAGACGGGCCGCGGCGAGGTCACGTGGAGAGCCGGGAGCGCCCGCACCAGGCAGCCCTCGGCCAGGGGGATAAGCTCAGGCAAACCCCACGCACACGTCCCCGTCAGGGCGGCGAAGCGGCATGTATATGAACATACATACACACGTATAGAATCACGCTTGTTGGCGGCCTCTAACCCAGACCAACGCCAGCCCGATCCAGGCCGCGCAGGGCCCTTCTCGAGTGCAGCGGGCGGCCCCGGAAGCGGGCAGGGAGGCGGTCCCGGAAGCACGGGGTGGGGCGCCGCGCCGGCGGTTGCCAGGGCGGCGAGGCGCAGTATTATGGGATGCGGCGGGGGAATGGCGCGGGGCGCGTGATTTTGAACAAACACGGCGGCTTCGTCCCGGCCGCTGCCGCCGCCACGGCCGCCGGGAGCGGTAGCGGAGGGGAGTGGGCCGGCGGCGGCGAGACGCGAGGGGAGACGGCGGTGAGAAGCATTCATAGCAATAGTGGCGGAGGAGGAGGAGAAGGAAGAGCGCCCGCCCGCCCGGTGAGTGCGAGGGGCGGGAAAGCGGCGGCAGGAGGATGAAGATGCGGGTGGGGGCACAGCCCCGCTGACGGGGGGGCAGTGGCGGAGCCCGGGAGAGAGCGGCAAAGCGCTGACAACCTCCTCCCGCCTGAAAGGCACAGGCCCGGCCCCGCTGGGCGCGCTCCCTGCCGCGGGGCGGGCTCCCGGGCGGCCCCGCCGACCTCCCTGGGATTTCGGGCACAGGCGTTCCGGTCGCCCCGCTGCCGCGGAGGATGCCCGCTCGGTGGGTCTCATCACCGCTGCTCGCTGAGATCACCTGCGCCCAAAGCTGGGGCGGAGCGGTGGGGTTAAAAAGGACCCGGGGAGCGGCGGCGGGGCGGGGGGAGGACAGCGACGCCTAGGCTTCCTCCTCGGACGGGGGTCCGTGCGGAGCCCGCCGCCTTCCCTGCCGGTCCGGAAGCGGTTGGTGTTTGGCGGTGGGGCAGATCGGGGAGGGGCGGCGGGGGCAGGTGCGGCGGGGGCGGGCCGCGGGGGCCGGTGGTGACGGGGTGAAAATGGCGGATCTTTCGAAATACGGTGGCGGCTGCTGGTGGCGCCCGGCGGCTCCCGCCCGCCGATGAGGTGAGGCCCCGGGGGTCGGGCGGGGGGAATGATCGCGGCGGGGCGGACGGCGGCGGCCGTCGCCGGCGTCGTGCGATTCCAACAGTGGCGGCTGCTAGGACTCGCCTCGCTGGGCCCGGGGCCGGCGGGCCCCAGCTCCTTTGGCCTACGGGACACCGTGTCGGGCGGTGGGGAGCCTTCGGGGCCGGGCGCTCCCAGGTCCCCGGTTGTGGTGGCGGCGGGACGTGGTGGCAGCTGGTTTAGGGCTGGAGACACTTTTCTCGACAGGTTTCTGCTCGCTACAGCTACCTGAAAGGAGGTTGTAGTGAGATGGGGCTGGTCTCTTCTCCCCAGTAACAAGTGACAGGACAAGAGGTAATGGCCTAAAGCTGCGCCAGGGGTGGCTTATGCTGGATATTAGGAACAATTTCTTTCTCGAAGGGTGGCCAGGCATTGGAACAGGCTGCTCAGGCCAGTGGTGGAATCACTGTCTCTGGAAATGTTTATAAACTGGATAGACGAGGCACTTAGTGACATGGTTTAGTGGTGGCCTTGGCAGTCCTGGAGTAATGGTTGGACTTGATGAGCTTAAAGGTCTTTTCCAACCCCACTAAGTTTGGATTTGCCGGCGTGGGTTGTTGGAGGGACCAGGCTGCCCCCGGAGGACCTGCCAGGACTGTGCTGGATTTCGACCAGGGTGATGACGACCTTCCTTTCTCTGCAGGGATGCTCACTCAGGCTCTGCTTGCAGAGTGGGGTGCAGTGAAAACGGCATAGTCTGTTTTCCACGCTTCTTGATTCTCCCAAGTACGAAGATGTACCTGTGCCTTCAGTGTACTGCAGCACAGCTGAGGGCAGCTGTTGAGTTTGAAGTGAATTTAGCTGGACTGTCTTTTGGGATAGTCCCTGCTTCTGTTTTCATTGCTCTTGTTATGAGGTATATTGGCGATCAGAATGTGTTACTAATTATTTGTGGCCTTGACTTTGAAGCACATCATGTACTAATTACGTAATGTTTGGGATGGAGGTTTTGAGTTCTGGAAAGCACTGTGGCATTGAACAAGATTGTGAACAGGAGGAAAAGCTCTCAGACTTGAGACTTCAAGTGAAGAAAGAACAGATATTTATATGGTCTTCCATTAGGTTCATCCTTCTGAACAGTTGCTTGAAATATATTGCAGTTATTGTAGAAAATACTGAATATGGAAAAGTAATTTAGAATATTCTTTGCAATGTTTACATAAAGCTGGCAGTAACAGGCAATGTCTTGTGTGTGTGGTTAGCTTATTCACAATAGCTTTGGCTGATTAGAGACAAGAAGAATAGCAAGATATCACCTGCGTATTTATTCTGTTAAGGGAATCCTTTTGTAAAATAAAATGCATTAGATTCGTCTTTTTTTTTTTTTTTTGTTCCTCAAGATACCCAGTTTACGTATGTGTCAGCAAGTGGTTACATATTTTGTACAGACTTGTATCAACCTACAGACAGATGTTAGGCTATATTGCTCTGTAGGTCAGGCACTTTAAGGGCTGGCTTGGAGAGTGTATTAGAAAATACAGCCTAGATTCTCAAACGGGTTTTAAAGTACTTCATGCTTGTTGTAATGCAGTAAGTTTCAAAAGTTTGTTATGCAAGGTTGATCAGATTATGTATCCAGAACTATCTGTTGTTTGACTTGCTTATACTTTGTGATATCCAAGCTCTGATAGTTTGTAACTGAATGCTCTGAATGCTTCAGCTAGAATTCTCAAAAAGCTTCAGCTGGTTTCAGGTTTGGTATCTGCTAACCAGAGGAAAATGGAGTGTGGCAGTCAGATTTCAGCATTAAAGACATTGTTTCATATGTGTGGATATAATTTCTTTTTGGTTTTGTAAAGCAGTCAAAGCCTCTTAGGTTCTTTTTCCTTACACTTGTTAGAAAAATAATGTAGGGGGTGAGTAAGGTACATTGGAGGTGTCTGGTTTGATTCTTGCTTCAGCAATGAACTGTGCTTTCTTATCTATCACTTGGCCTGCTTGTGCTTCTGTTCCCTTCCTGTGCTACAGAGGTAGTGCTTTCTTCATGTACTGCTAAAAGCACATCTCAGTGTCCTGTGGAATTCGTATGCTACAGTGATGGGATTCATAACAAGCAACTAGGAGACAAACTTACAGTTTTGGGTGGTTTTGCTGGTTAGTTGTTTGGTTCTGTTGGTTTTTTGGGGGGAGGTGAGTTGGGTTTGGGTGTTTGGTGTTTTTTGGGGTGGGTATTATTATTATTAGCTGAAGGATCACCCAAAAAGAACTGCGAAACACTTCTTGAGCTCCTGATTCAAGGGCTTGTATTTTGCCAGGCTCTACATTTGGGTGGCTTCCTTTCCACAGTTGCTTTGAGAACTGGTAAGCAGCTGTCATGGTTAAACCCCAGCCAGCAACTAAGCACCACACAGCCACTTGTTCCTCCTGTGGGAGGGCAGAGAGAATCAGAAGAGTAAAAATGAGAAAACTCATGGGTTGAAATAAAGACAGTGTAACAGGTAAAGCAAAAGTCTTGACACAAGCAGAACAAAACAGGGAATTCATTCGCTGCTTCCCATCAGCAGGCAGGTGTTCAGCCATCTCCAAGAAAGTGAGATCCATCACTTGTAACAGTTAGTTGGGAAAGCAGGCACTGTAACACTGAGCATTCCCCCCTTCCTCCTTCTTTCTCCAGCTTTATATACTGAACATTATGTCATATAATATGGCATATCCTTTTAGTGAGTTAAGGTCAACTGTCCCAGCTGTGTCCTCTCCCAGCTTTTTGTCCTGGTGGAGTGAGGTGAGAAGCAGAAAAGGTCTTGACCCTGTGTAAGCACTGCTTAGCAATAATTAAAACATTCCTGTATTTTCATGACTGTTTTCAGCACAAAAATCCAAGACGTAGCCCCATACCAGCTACTGTGAAGAAAATTAACTCTATCCCAGCCAAAACCAGCACAACAGCATGTGTCTTTCAGTACAGCCTGTGACTAGGCTTGCTTACTTGACAACATTAGAAAACATTGAAGTTTTTCTTGTGCAAGACTGCTGGCATATCCTTTTGTTCTGTGGTGGGGGCACATAGCTACATGATGCAAGAGGTTCAGGTTTCTCATGTTCTTGATCCAGATGTAGATTAGTGGTTCTTTAACTCTCCAACTTGTGTGTAATTCCCCTTTACAAGACATATTATTGCAATTGAACATGTTGCTACCCACATGAGGGTTATGTCCTTGGTTTTGGGCTCTTGCTACGATCTGTCGTACAAGTTCAACCATCTCTGTGGTCTGGCTGGGTTGTTTTCTTTCTTTGGAGTAACAGCAGTTTCTGCTATGGACTTGAGAAGCCTATCTGAAGAATGTTTTGGCAACATTTTTAGATGAGTCTGTTGCTGTGAAAAGTTTTTTGGGTTATTTTGGTGGTTGGTTGGTTTGGTGTTGGAGTATTTTTCAGTATTTGTATCAAAAAGTTCCCAGTGATCTCAGGTCTGCTTACATCCCTTAATCTTCTCTTCCCCAAAAAACAAAAATTCTGAATGAAACAGGAGATACAATCTGCAAGCAAGTGAAAACTTTCTGGTTTAAAATCTAATTAAAGTGTCTGGGCAGAGCTTTTCTGACAGCTTTTGTAGTCCTGTACTTGCTGTCAGTGTTTTTTCCTAATTTTTACTCTCTGATATATTTGGGAGAAGGTGTAGTTATGCACTGCTATAATCCCATGAGTGTCTGTTACTGCTTTGCTGGTGAAGAAGATGGTTACTCTTTCCTGGCAGCTTCTTCCTTTTCCATGTTTTCCCCATCTTTTTCTGCTTTGTAAGCACTTAAGCAGCTACACATAGACCACCTTTAAGGACTGATCTGCATTAAGACAAACCTGGCTTATGTCTAAGTTGGAGTGAATCAGCACAAAATGGCCTGATGCGTTTTGCCACTACTGAGGGTTGGTTGTACTCTTCCCCTTCCCTGTGTGCAGGGAGTATAAATGCCAAGCTGGGACAGTAGGGGGAGGTTCCTGGGTTTCCCCAGCACTATGACCCAGATGGATTGTTGGCTGTAGTGTGGTTCCTTAGTGCTGTTCGGGTGCTTATAGACTTTGAACTGAGATTATCTCAGCACACTGACCTACCAGAATTGGCTCACTACTTTGTGGGGTAGTTTTCTTCCAGGGTTGAACACCAACATCAGGAGTGTGAAGAAAGTGGCCTGTGACAGCCCACAGTTTGGTTTGGATGTCTAACTTTAACCGAGCTCGGTTCCTTCATCTGAGCTGCCTTTGCATCTACATAAATGTTTGCTAGCATAAGGAGGAGTGAAAATGTTTGTATGGAAATGACTAGGCAGATGGCAAAGGAGGACAGGAGAGCTTTAGAAGTAGCGCTGGCTTAATACACACAGGGAATTGGAGTGTAAGGAAAGTAATGCTGCTGATCATGTGCACACAGTGTTCAAAGTAGCAGAGGATGCTTTTTGAAATAACAGTGCAATAAAGATATTGTTAGGATGTTTTTCACAGTGAATCCTAAAAGAAACTTAGCAGGTGCTTGTTTTATTAGTATGTAATTACCAGTTTGACACAGAAAGTTTCTTAGTTGATAGTTTTCCTTTTAGAATTATAATAGAAGCTTAAATTACCCCTAACTTGCAAAGGGAAAAAGTATTTCTACACAACTGGTATGTGGGCAAGTGGTTGGTTAGTTTGGTTGGGGTTCTTTGGGTTTTGTTTATGGGTTTGTTTTTTTTTTCCTCCAGCATTCTTTAAAATGGCTAACACCTCTATTATAAACATGGCAGTAGTGACATGAACATAATTTTTCTTCCTGTAGAGAAAAAACAAACAAAAAAAAACCCAAAACAACAAAACCCTCAAACTTTAACTATGTAATGTAAAACTCTCATGTCCATCACTTGATAACTATTACATTAATCACCTTGCCTGTTATTCTTATATACTGTTCACAGTTGTATGTATGGTGCATCACATAGGGAGTGCTCACTTAACAGAATGTGGAGTAATAGGAAGGGAATGGTGTGTCTTGCTTGAGCAAATTATGGTTGCCTTGGGAACTATTACTTTGAATTTTGCAACTATAGATGGTTAAATTTGCACTAAAGAACACCTGGTATTTTCTTAGTACTCCATGTAACTGATGAGAAAAATACAGGATACTTGCACTAGTTATGTATCGAGCATTTGATAAGGAGGAGTACAGTTTGCCTTTTTCCTTCCTATGGTTTGCCATTGGTATTGTATATGATAAACCTAGAACCATGATCCTCTGGGAAGCATGCAAGCAAACTACCTCCATACCTTGTCTTCTGCAGAGAACGGAAAAGAGAGTGGAAGTTATTTTGTCAGTCTTCCAAATGCTTATTTTGTTACTGTGTTAAAGTGATCTGCTTTCATTCTGCTATTACATGTTCAAACATGGTGAGTTTGCAGTCTTAGATGATTAAGTTTTCCATTTTGTGGAGCTTAGCTTTCTTATGGATTAATCTTTTTTTTGTTTCATGATATGTATTTTTTTAAGGCAATCTCCAGCTCAGTAAACTTAAACAAAAGACTCTGTTAAAAAAAAAATGCAGCACTGAGTGATTTTGTAATTCTTCGGTTTACAACAAAACGAATGTTTCACTTTTAAAAAGAAAATGTAGAGTGTCAGAAAGTAAAAAAAAAAAAAAAAATGGGTCATGCATAAAATGAGTTACACTATTTTACCCATTTTTGAAATGGGAGCAAAATATAAGAATGGCGGTTAATTAGGAGTATTGTAGTACAGTAAGATCACCTTTGTGCAGTTGTGGTCTTTCATTTTGTTATATGTCAGCAGTAAAGGATGGATTTTGGGTATGTGTATGCTTCTATGAAGGCTTTTCTAGAAAATGAGAGAGAACGTATCCAATGTCATGACTTTTTGAGAGCTGCATTTCCTATCTTTTTGTGCCATTGATCTTTGAATGTCAGCTTTCTGGAATAGTTGATATGTGCTTATATGTACTTGGCAAAAAGGAACGGGAAAATGCAGCAAACAAGGAAATGAACCAGTATTTTTTTGTTTTGGTTATAAAATGACCCAATAAAATTATTTGTTTCTAAGATATGCCCCCCCCCATTGAAATCATCTAAAGCAGACAACTGACCTTCACTCTCTTAACTGTAGCTTGTTTCTGCTTTGTATAGGTGCATGTTCTATGTCACTTAGACTAGCAAGCAGTCAAGAATCTGTGGGAACCATGAACCTTGTGTTTTTATGTAGTGTATTCTGTCTTCTGTTTGCTGGGTTTGTGTCCGGAACTTTAAATGAAGAGTGTTTTTTTTGCACTTGTGAAGAATAGTCCTGGTGCCAGTGGTGTGAACTGGCAGTAGGAAAGAGGGACCAACAGGGCTGTAGTCAATTCATCACCTACAGTGATAGCAAAGGTTGTCACTTCTGTTTCCTGTGAAGAAAAAAAAAAAAATAATTGCATAGGATTCTTCCAGGAAAGAAACAGAAGACATGAAAGAGGGAGGCTACTTGTGAGTTTTTCCTGTTATTACTGGGAAAAATAAGAGCTCATTTTCCCTGTTGAATGGGAAGGTGAGTTTTTGTGTCATGTCAGCAATAAGACACAGTTTGAATAACAGCTTTCACAATTTGGTTTTCCTGGATTCTAAACAAATATTCTTAACTTCTGTCACTAGTTGTTACATTTGCTTCTGCTTCTAATACTCATTTATGGCTGCAGAGTAAGTTTTATCCTTGAAAGAAAGTTATCTCTTAGTTGTCCAGATAATAAGAACCTAGACTACCCTCAACGATGCAGATGCTATACAATTTTCAGGAAGTTGTCACTTATAAGTTACATTGCTGCTGCTTTGTTGGTTTTGATAGACTGTACGGTTTGACACATAGCTGTTTGAGTACATGCCCTGAGCTGGATGGTGGTGGAACTTACTGAGATGTTGAGACAATCTCTGATTCAGGTGTGTCCAGCTCATTGTGGGTATGTGGCACTTTAATATGGCATAGCGATTGACTGGGTCAGCTGAGTCACAGCAGATGACCTCCCATGACTTCAGGTCAGCTTCAGTGTCCCATCATATACAACGCTGCTAAAGTCCAGTCCCCAAAATTAAAAATTCATAGTTGACAAAAGCTTCTTTTGTGTATACAAATTAGTCTTAGATGTAGTAAAGAGGGAAGCTATAAGCTAGGTGATCTTGCAACATTAAAAAGCCTAACTTTTTTCATTCAGGAACACATTCAAGGCTTTGCATATGATTGTTTCTTCTCTTACTTATTCTGAGAATGAGATGAGATGAGCTCTCTGGATCCATTTCAACTCGGACAGTGTAGTGGTGACTTGTCCAACTGGTGGTAGAGGATGTTTGCCATGGAAGTCAAATTGGGGAAAGTATCCTCTAAGGACAGAAAGGGATATAGTGAACAGCATGGAGGGTACATGCAAAGAATCCTTCCTTCTAGGTGATATTGGTATGCTGTCTGGAGTAAAGCATCTCCAGGAATAGAGTAAGATACAGTAAATATACCTGTGTCGCTTACAGGATATTGAAAACAAAGGTTGTAAGGGATGATGTGTGTCCTAGTCTCTGAAATGCTTCTCTGGCTAGTTCTCGCTGTAAGATTTTTGTGTGTATATGTTTATCCAAAAGCTTAACTCTTAGTTTTCTTATGTACTCCTAGAGAAGCTTAACCAGTTTGTGTTTCAGAAGCTCTTCAACCTTTTGTATCAAGATAAATGAGACTTCAGAGGTCTGAGAAGCCTGCATTGCAAGTGGCCCACATGATTCTGTGATGAAGATTGCATTGAAATTCCCATTTGTCCTATTGAATTGATCTCTTGACTCAAAATCTTAATGTGGAATTTCATTCCACAGAAGTCAGTCAGCTATTGCACAATCCTGATTATTTAAATATGCTTTCACCAAGAGGAATACAGAGGTGCTTTATCTAGAGATTAAAATAGGAGGAAGGGGGTAATAGTGTTTTTTGGCATCTGAACCAAGTCACAGTTTGCCTGCAGGCTATCTATTTATTTAAAGCTCAGTCCTTCTGTAAGTAAATATATTCTCTTCTTGTTAAGTGTTGCCACGTTTAAGGCCAGTACAGCTGTGGAGATCTGCAGCTAGGCACATCTTTGTGGCAAGTCACTGCAATATAAATGTTCGAAATATTTTTGCTTTTCTTAAAATGCCCCACTGGACTAAAAAAATAAAAAAAGCCAGCTTAGATTTCTACAAGAAGCTTAAAAGCAATACTGGCTGTAATAGCTTTCACTGCTGTCCATATCTTGACAGCACTACCCTGAAAGCATTACAGTTTGTGGTCTTAGATTTATATCTGTTTTTCTTCTCTGTGTTGTTCTGACTTTTGAAAAGAATCATATGTTTGCATACGACACATAAGGAATGAAGTTTTTAGGGCAAAACATTTTTCTGTCCTACGTTAGCATATGTTTTGGAAAGGGAATACCGCACTGTGTTGCATGCGTTTTTGTTAGAATTAACTTCTCTATTGTACCTTCTGACTGGCCCGCGCTACTGACATATACATGTAATGCACTGCATAGTCGTTGTGCTTCCTGATTTGCAGAGTCTCAATAAAATTGCTTGGCTACAATTCTGTTGTGATGAACCTTTGCTCATAAAATACAGTGCTTAAAGGCAGTCTTGCTGAAATTGCTGGCAGGAAGCCTAATCTTAAAAGGTGGCCAATACGATAACACCTGTCAAAAGTCTGTGGGGAACTCTGTATCAACCCTATGATGGCAGGTTTTGTGCTTGTTTGTAAGAGTGTTCTTGGTGTGATATCACTGTGTGTTCTGAATTCTTCTGTAGCCCCACATTCAAGAGGCATTTGGAATTTGGAAAGCAAGGCTTTTGTTTCAAACTATATTTAAAAGACCAAAATCTGTGTTTCTTGGGCCTAGTGATAAGTACTCTTCACATTCAGAATTTGCTGTTTCTTGGAGTTTTTTTCGGTGTGGGTTGTTTGGGTGGGTTTTGTTTTTTGGGGTTGGGTTTTTTTGTTGTTGTTGTTTTGTTGGTTTGTTTGGTTTTTGTTTTGTTGGTTTTTTTTTTTTTGCAAGCTAAGTTCACTACATTGTTTTAACTTCAGATTCTTAATGCTTTACATTTGGCCTCCTAAACACTGCAGAAAATAAAATAATTTTACAGGTTATTTCTTTTTGTCTTACCACAGATTTTTCATAGAACATAAGGTTAGAAATGCTTCATTAAATGTAAGGGCCCTGGAATCTACAAACCCAAACATTGGAATGTTCACGGCAGTGAACACTTTCAGAATATGTTTAATGATAGTAACAACACCAGTGCAGTTTTGGTTTTCAGCTTTAGTGCTACTCTATGTTGTAAAAAATTACTGACATGGGTATACAAATCAAGGGAAAGGGTAAAGGGAAATGTTCTGGTTTTTTTATTGCTATTTTATTTTTAGTTTGCATGAGACTTGCTTGAAAGTAGAAGGTTGTTTCCAGTTACAGAAAGCAGACTGAACTGCTTTGAGGTGTTCTGCTGCAATGAATGTTATTTCTAGTGCTTTTGTGGAAAGTTGCTGTAAGTAAGGTGTGTGCTAAACAAGCAGTGTTTAGGACTTCAACCATACCATGACAAAGTGACCTTCAACACTCCTTTTTAAGAGATGTGTATGGAATCTGTTTCTGTGCTCAGGAGAATGTATTCGTTAGTTGGAACACAAATGGCTATTCCAGTCACTGGTCTATTTCTACTTTCTTAGCCTGGATATACCAGTCACTTGAAAAATATGCACGTATTGATGTTCTTTTATTTCTGCATAATGTTGCACCATTAGATTGGCAGGCAGTGCTTGCATAACAGTAATGCCTTTGCTCTTCAGCGTACTCTGGAATTTATTTAGCACTGGTGAGGACTAGGACCTTAAAGGCTACTAAGTAGGTCTCAAGAAGCAGATTTATCATCAGTTTGCTGATCCTACTCCATCGTCAGAATGACATGGTAGTCTAAGTTTTCAGCTTGCTGTGAGCCCCAAATAGCAAATGTTTAAAGTGTCAGCTGATGATTGAGATGGGTATATATGTATGAAATGTAGACATGGCTTGAAATGTAGAAATTAGTAAAATAGTATGGTTTTGCCCCCTACTTAATGGGCATATAACTAGCATATGAGAACTACATAACAGCTGAGCCATGCATGGGAAAGTAATTTGACCTTTAAGTAGCTTAGTTTTCTAGATGGTAATGTTTCGGGGTGAGTGCTTGGAGTTTTGTTGGTTCTGGGGTTTTGTTTTGTTGTGGAGTTTTTAGTTGCTTGGGTTTTTTTCAGTAGTACTACTCAATACCTCACAGTAGCTAGAATGTTCTTTACTAAACTTGTTTTGTAATTAATGGTACATTTGGGCAACGTAATATTTTCTTCTTCTGGTGACAAGGGGTTATCCAATCTGGAGTTAGATATTTGAGTATTTTAAAATGATGTTTTTTCTATCAAGTAATGCACTCACATGTGCGTGTAATGTAATTCAACCATTTACAATTTGTATGATGTGCTGCTTTCATCAGGGACTTGGTTGTGGTTTTTTTCCTCTTTTTCTCTAGCTTCTGTTTTTCCTGAAAGGTTCTCTGTGACTTGTGGGGGTTTTTGGTGATGTGCTATATCAAAGGTCTTTGCTAATTTGATTGTAAAAATTGCTTTTGTATTCGGTGCCTATAATCTAATTTCTGTGGTAGCATGCTGTGATTCCTTGTATGTGAGAATTAATTTTGATGTGAAGAAAACAGCTACAGGTCACAGGATAGCTGAGTCTTAAAGTATGTTTGTAATAGCGGTTGTGGTGAAGGAAGAAGATGCCGTCATGTAGCGTGCATTGCTTCTAAAGCTTTGGGTATGATCAGCTAAAGATTTTTGTGGTGACGGCAGTGTATTTCTTATCAATACGTTGGTAAAACATTTCCGTTTTGAAGACAATAGGACAGGAATTGTTGAAAACATAAATGAAAGATTATGTTTTTCTTTAGAGCATGCCTACGAAGACCATCATCTCTTTGTTCCCCTGTGGGGTTTTTTTGGCTCATTGTGTTTTAACTGTCCTTGTCAATATTTTGTAGTGTTGTATGTCAACGATAGCAGTGTGGAAAGCTTAGTAACTGTTCCTTCCAGGCTTGAATAATTGCAAGATGTTTTGGGTTCCTCCCCCCATACCAAGAGCTGCAATATTTGGAAGGGGAATGAGAGCAGGCAAGTGAATTGGTACTGCAGTGTTCCCACTGGATCGTACTTGGAACTCTGTGTCGTGGCAGCTTCTAACCACTTAAGGAGTGGTAATTTTAAACTGCTTAAGCTCTTAAGACCCCCAAAAATCAGATTTTTCAGCTCAGCAGCCTTCCTGAGTTTACATATTACCTCTATTGGAGAGGGGAGATAAGCAGAAGCTGAAAAATTTGAAAAGCATTTAAGCACCTCAGCTTTAATTCCACATGGCTGACAGCATCTCTCTCATCCTTCTCGCATAAATGATCAAGGATCCATTTTGTATTGCCCTTCTTCCTCCTGCTTTTACCTTTGTTCTAGTGGATGGATTTAGGGGTTAAATGATGGTTTTAAAACTCTTTACAAGTTAAGAGAAATATGATAATTTATGAATATAACTTTATACAAATATTGTGAGATTTTTGAGTTTTGAAATCCTCAAATCTGAGTTATAGCCTGCTGACAGTCCCTTGCTCCACCTTTATTTGAAAGAAATATTGGTGCCACATTTCTTTTCAGCAGAGGAAATGCCAAATGTTATCACTTTTATATTAGCTAACTGGTGATACTGTGTTTTGGTTCACACACACACACACACACCCCCATTCACATTTAGAGGCTGTTTTACTCAGTGAAGAGTTACTTGTTTGGTTGTCCACTATTGCTTCCTGGCATTCATCTGACCCAGTTTCCAGCTTCATTTCCCCTTCTACAATCCCACTTAGTAAATCCCTCAAGAGTTATTATAACTATTGGTGTTCTCCCTTACACTTTGCAAATTTTTAGGCATGCACCTTGATTCTCTTAAAGGCTGATAATGTTGCCTTAACATTACTGATCTTTGCGGAAGATGTGGCCTTTTGCAGCACAGAAAGTGTGTGGAGATGCTCAGAAGTCCTTTAATGCAAGTATTCTGACTTTCTGTTTCTCTGAAGCTGTGAAACTGTATCCTGCATTATATTCCTCAGGAAGAAAATTGTAATAATGAATATGTGGTCACAATTACATCTTATCATAGTTAGTGATATAAAACTAGTTTTACATGTGCTAGACATGCATGTGATTTGTCTCCTGGACAGTCACACCAGTGGTGACCTCTTGAGCATAGGGATTTTTTGTGGTGTTTGATCATTCCTCTTTCTACTTCTCTTTAAGGGTTTTTGCTGTTCTTAGCTCAGGAAGTTTGAAAATATGTGTTTTCTGGCCCTTTTTAGTGCCACACTTAAATGTGGGCATCTACTCCAGCTTTAAAGAACTACTAGCTGCTGTATCTAGCAAAGATACTTGGGTTTCAGTTAGCATTTGCTTAGCTTGCAGCAACAGTTTTACTGATCCCAAGATAATCTCTGCTATTTAAGGGGCTATGTTGGACCTAATGTATTTATGAGGCTTTTGATTTTGGGGTGTGGTTTTTTGCACTTTGAGATAGGTGCTTATATAAAAGCTGCTACTGGTTTGATTTACATATTTTCTAGTGAAAATGACACTTCAGAATTTAGTTTAAAATTAACATTGCTGATTACTTAAGGCAGGTCTGGCCAATGTTCTGTGAAGTTATACCCGAATCTTCCCATGGTTGAGTGTCACTAGGCTTCTGTTGTGTAGTAAGAAGTGAACAGGAAGGGGGCTGTTAATGGTGCCGCAAATGGTGGGCAAGCCCTTTGGTCCACTACTTCATTGTGATGACCTTGCTAACATGCAGCACTGTCTTGGGCCACCCTGTAAAATTGGTCAGCAGCCTTATTTCTGTGTAATCTGAATTCTGAAGAGTATTCCTTGCAGCGCATACATAGCTTTACTGATGATTTTATAACATATACTCATGTAAGTGCTGCACTCGATCTGCTCATGGTTTTGGACTGAAAGGTTGGCTATTCTTATATTAGTGAAAAGGGGGCATTTCTGGAGATGTAATAAGATGCAGTTAGTTACTGTAAAATACAGGCATTGTTATATCTTGCATTTTGCTCCCTTGTTTGCAGATCAGTATGCTTTATTGATTATTTTGACTTTTTTTTTTCCTGTTTAGTGTGGCTGCTTTGTGGGGTTTTATCAACAAAGATGGTGGCATTATGAATCCCAACACTTTAACAGTGTTAGTTTCTTAAAGATTCTGCAGTGACATCTAGTGACAGAAAAGGAAAAAATAGATCAAAGTTCGGAGGTACCTGTCAGGCACCATTCTGTATTTTTGCCAACAACAATGGCATTCTTTATCCTCTTCCTTATAAATACCTTTTGACCTTTATGACAATATGTGTGTATTCTTTGTGAATATCAAATACAGAGATCTGTGCTATTGGTAATATGATCAGAGGTGCTTCACTTCAAGCTGAGCTTTGTCCCCATCTTCCTCCTAGTATTTTTCAAAGTTGTTGCTCCAAGACTTTGCCGACAACATGCCTTAGTCCCTAACTTCTTTGTATGTGTTTGGCTGGTTATGAGCCCTGAGCTATGCTAGAACTTAGTCTTTTCCTAAACAAATCTTCATAATGTGAATACCTTTTAGTGTAGTTGTATGGCTATTATTTTGTAGGATAGATTTTCTAGTTAGTAATCTGATCCTAGAATTTTGGGGGAGTTCCCCCACTGGTATACACTTATCTGCTTTCTTTGTTGAGATTGGTTTTTCTTCAGGTTTTGAGCTAAATGAGTGTAAACATTTAGTGATGCATCTTTTTTTTGGGGGGTGTAGGTACAGCTCTTAGTTAAAGCTGAATTGCTGAAGTGAAGGAAACTTTCAAGTTGTTTTTTTTAATAGGTAAAATAATTCTCTACCCTGTCTTAAAGATCTCAAAGTTGTTTGAATCTTAAAAGAGGTTGGCATGCTTTTACTGTTGGAAATCACTTTAGTAGAGGAGCTGGAAGAATGGAAACTGTTTTCTATAAAAGTGTTGGGGGGGTAAGGGTGAGGGGGTGGAAACCCACACAAAAAACAGCAACTGTTGAGAAATCCTGGCTAAATACATAGAAGTAAAATCTGCAGGGATGTTGAAGCTGCCTTTGGCAGCTGCCTGTCCTATAGCTAGGATGAGATTTTCATTGTTGCACTTCATGTATCTATTTCAGTCATATCCAATATGCAATGAAGAAACCTAGAACAAGTGGGTTGTGTTGCAGTTCTTGATGCTGTTGATGATGTGAGCCTGAATACATTATTGGAAACCAGTTGTAAAACGATGAGATCTAATAGCTATAAAATGCTCCAAGGTGATGGCCATAATGTTTCTTTTCTTTTAACTTGTCAATTTCTTATTCCAAACTTGATGTAATTAATGTATTTCTTTTCCTTATGCATTCTGACTTGCAAGTGGTTTGTTTGAAGCCAGAATACTATTCAAAACTCTGACTCGGTGCGTTTTAATATAAATATCCTTTCAACTGGAGGTATTTAATAGCCATTTACAGCTGTGTAACCTTAAGAATGAAGAACATAAATAACTGTTGAACTGTCTAATATATTTAAATAGATGTAAATACTTTGTGGCCGTACTGTTAAAATATAACAAGAATTTATGAAATCTGATATGCCTTTAACCAATTTGACTTTGAGAGCAGTGCGATACTATTACCAGTGTGTCCTTAGGAGTAAACTATTTTGTCTAGTGCTAGTTACTAGGCCTGGCATTGCTGCAAGCTGTACTGGCATTACTCTGGGACAAATGCTTTCCAAACGAGGTATTTCTGGCAATGACATCAGATAATTTTGTATCTTTAAATGCCTGCCAATAAGTGAGCTGTGTGTGAGTTTGACTGTCAGTCATCTAGATTATTTCTTTCATAGCTTGGCTTCTTGAGTATCACGGCAGTTTGATGTCGCTAGTACCCTGGAGGTGAAGGAAGTCAGGATGGCACCCATTATGATCAGGAAGACCATGGACTGCCAAGAAACAGGAACTGATCAGCAGCCTCCTGAGGTTGGCATGGAAATTAGATAGATTATAGAAGGGTTTTCTCCCCATCCTCCTACCTCATGGGCGAAACACAGCTGTAGTTAGCTGCTGTGCAAAATGGAATCACAATGACTGGACAAATCAATGTCACCTCAGCATTTCTTAAGTGGTTTTAGTGGCACAGTAATTGTAAATGTCGCTTATTATGAGTAACTCAGCTCTGTGTTTCTTAGCAAGTAGGAAACTTAATTTGCAAGGATCTTGTCCTCGAGCTTATAACGGTACTCAAGAATACGTGACCATGCAGCGTGCTCATGTGTCCAGTTCCCAAGTATGCTGATGGGATCAGCAAGTTGGGAAAATGCCTTATTAAGCTGATCAGTTTTCAGTCTCTGAAAGTGATATAGTTCTAGTGGGAATGGTAGATGTGACCATTTCCAGGTTTCTTTAGTGGGAAGTTATTATGGCTTTGAATCTTGCTGAAGGGTGTTTTTTTAATATATAAATAGGTCACTCTTGCATAGTCAGCTTAGAAAATTCTGTTTACTTCCAGAGGGGTTGTTCATTGTTTGGTGTTTAAAACACATTTCATTTGTTTAGACATTATATTTTCTTGTGAGTAGTGAGGGGGGAAAAATGTTGAGCTGCTCTTTTCATGGCCAGTATAGAGGAATTATCTGTCAATCTTGGAAGGGCAGGGATTTGGTGTGGTCCTGGGATAGGCAGGCTGCAGATTGAGCTTGTGGGGGTGTTAAAGCATCACTAGACAGCTCTCTGCTTTTCTGAGATTTCCAAGGTGAGAATTTTGAATAAAGTGAACCCATTACATCAGGTATCGACAACAAGCCTCTTGAGGCGAGATAACCTGCATGACAAGCAGTGTTGACATGTATGAGAAAAGCAATTATCATCTGCTGGAATTTTAAAGCTGTTTAGCTCTTGCTTTATATTTCAGTAAGCTTAAATGTCTGAGAACAAGGTACCTGTACCTTGGGGGAGGACGGACACAATTACTGCTTTGTGTACTGTGTTGACAAGAGTGAGCTGGTAATTCACAGCAAGTCAGTGCCTTGATTTGATTGCAGTGGATGATTCGAAGAGGTTTGATACAAGTTCTGAGAGTAGATTCAGCTGAATGTGTTATGGTTTGATAACATTTATTTTTCATTATATCCCTTTTGTGCATGCACAATACCTTTAGTCTGAAAAAAATTCTCCTACTGTATTTTCTTCTTTGGTAATATTATTCATAAAGCTTTAAAAATGTATGTTTTCTGGAAGCCAATAACTGTTTAAAATATTGCAGTACCTGCTCCGGTCATCCCTGCCACAACTGCTAAAATGGAGGTGGTTTCAGCGGAAGTCAACAGCTTGCTCCCTGAGGAAATAATGGACACCGGTATAACTCTGGTGGAAGATGACAGCATCGAGGCGGTTATCGTGTCGTCGCCGATGGGTGACTCTATTCCCATGGAAACAGAACTGGAAGAAATAGTGAGCATAAACTCCACCAGCGACTCCTCAGCTACAACCACAGCCACAGTCACTACAGAATCAGTTACTGCACCAAGCAATCACTCAAGTGACACGACAGTGAACACAACCCCAAAAACTGATGTGAATGCAGTAGTAAAGCCTACCTTTCCAAGTGGCCTACATAAACTTGGTGCTCAGACCCCTGTCACTATATCAGCCAATCAAATTATTCTGAATAAGACCGCTGATATTAAAATAGGCAATCAGAATATTAAACCAGATGGGCAAAAACTAATTGTAACAACTTTGGGCAAGTCAGGCCAACCTATTGTTTTAGCATTACCCCACAACCAGCTCCCACAAGCACAGAAGGCTGTGTCCCAAGCCCAAGGTGGAGACTCCAAGGTACAAGGCCAGCAGATCAAAGTTGTTATTGGAGGTCGATCAGAAGTGAAACCTGTTGTTGGTGTCTCATCTTTGACGCAAGGAAATCAGCTGGTAAATACTGCGTCCCAGCCTTCTGTTTTGCAGACCCAGCAATTAAAAACAGTACAGGTAAAGTGAGCTGTGCTGATGAAACATATTAAAAACAATTTTGTTGATGTAGGTGTGGTCCATTTCCTTCACTGAGCTGACACATGGTTGCTTTCAGCTGTTGCGTTTATTCCTTGTATTAACAAATACAATGCTACTCTTAGCCTACGCTTTTGTGTGTGGATGCATTTACCATTTTTTGCCCTTTTACTTCTAGCTGCTGTCTAGAAACTTGGGATTTGTCTCCAAGAAAGTGAGCTATTAAAATTCAGTAAATTTAAGAGAATTTTCCCATTATTAGATTTTATAAAAACTTTCTACATGCTTTCAGGAAGACTGAATTGAACCCTATATGCATGTTCTTTATTCAAAATGTATACTGCATTACTCCTTTATGAAATAGTAGCTTCTGCTATTATATTTAGTTTGTTTAAATAAACTCTCTGACAAAACTTAGCAGCATTTAAAAAAGAACAGAAAGGTCAATCTTATCTGTCTCAAATCTAGTTAAGCTTGCTAACAGGTAGTGATAGACTAGATGCTATTGTAAGATGGACACTTCAAGGTCTTGTCCCCAATCTCTGGTATGGATCTTGAGATATTTGAAATCACAGAATCTGCTGGGATCTGAAAATGATTTGAAAAGACTAGAGTTATGACCCAAAGGGTCCAATTTTCATCTGGTGTATGGCAGAACTAAATGTGAGTGCCTTTGTTCTAGTTGGCTGTAAGGCAGAAATAAGACCTTGTGAAAGTGAAGGAAAAAATAGAATTTGATGCAGGTTGCAATGGAAAAATATTTATTTTACTGTCTAAATGAAGTGAGAAAATAAATTCTTAAGTATGCCTATAAAAACTAATTTATTGTCAATGAAAAATGACAGACTTCTAAGCATATTATTAGCCGAATGGTAAGTTCCCCAACTAGCATTTCATGGCAAGCAAATGTGAGCAGCTTTCAAGATGGTTTGTTTTAAAGCTGCAGATGATCCCTGAACCAATTTCCGTTTTCTTTTTGTTGTTGCTACATCATAGAATCATAGAATAGTTAGGTTTGGAAAGGACCTTAAGATCATCTAGTTCCAACCCCCCTGACATGGGCAGGGACACCTCCCACTAAACCATGCCACCCAAGGCTATGTCCAACCCAGCCTTGAACACTACCAGTGATGGAGCGTTCACAACTTCCCTGGGCAACCCATTCCACTGCCTCACCACCCTCAGAGTAAAGAATTTCTTCCTTATATCCAGTCTAAACTTCCCCTGTTTAAGTTTGAACCCGTTACCCCTTGTTCTGTCACTACAGTCCCTCATGAAGAGTCTCTCCCCAGCATCCTTATAGGCCCCCTTCAGATACTGGAAGGCTGCTATGAGGTCTCCACACAGCCTTCTCTTCTCCAAGCTGAACAGACCCAACATTCTCAACCAGTCTTCATAAGGGAGGTGCTCCAGTCCCCTGATCATCCTCATGGCCCTCCTCTGGACTTGTTCCAACAGTTCCATGTCCTTTTTATGTTGAGGACCCCAGAACTGCACACAATACTCCAAGTGAGGTCTCACGAGAGCAGAGTAGAGGGGCAGGATCATCTCCTTTGACCTGCTGGTCACACTTCTTTTGATGCAGCCCAGGATATGGTTGGCTTTCTGGGCTGTGAGAGCACACTTAAGCCGGCTCATGTTCATTTTTTCATCCACCAACCCCCCCCCAAGTCCTTCTCCTCAGGGCTGCTCTGAATCTCTTCTCTGCCCAACCTGTAGCTGTGCCTGGGATTGCTCCAACCCAGGTGGAGGACCTTGCACTTGTCATGGTTAAGCTTCATCAGGTTGGCATCAGCCTATCTCACAAGCATGTCAAGGTCCCTCTGGATGACATTACTTGTGGAAAACATGTTTAATAATGGCTGTTTAAAATATATCAATTTTCTCAAGTGACTTTTCATTTTTATACCTTGATCATTAGTGATTTTGTTGTCATTCTAGCTTTCAAAAAAGTCTCTGTTCTGACTCAGAATATGAATGTTTAAGAGTGGATCACTTCCTGGTTTTTGGCTTCAGCTACTCACTGCCAAGTGAGAAGTACAGGAAACTGAGGAGAATGACTTAGCTGTGATATGCTTTTGCTTCTGTGAGATTACCTGTGTCATCAGTGACTGAAATAGAGTAACTGGATGATTGACCTCTGCTATTTGTCATTAGGAATTCTATAGCTTCCTTAATAGAAGCTGTTACAAATGGACTTGCATCTAGTTAATTGCAGTTTGAGTAAATTAGTTGTGTTGTGGTCTCTTACTAAACCTTCCCTTGCATTTGCAAAACAGATTGAATTGTTAACACTCATCATTACTTTCCTCTTATAAGGAGGGGAGAAAGTAGAAATGAAAAGCAAGGCAATGTTCAGTTGGTTATAAGTACATGATACTGCAGGAAGATTATTACATTGGCACTTTCCAGACAGTGCTTTTCTCTAACAAATTATAGGGAAAAGTAAAGAATCAGAGGTATATATGGAGCTAGGTGTGAGATTCATGGTCTGCCCTATAATGAATGACATGCCTTGAGTCCCTTGCTTAGAAAATGAAGTTAGGCATTCACCCCATCATCCTGAACATGCCTTATAACCTTTCAACAAGTAGAAAAAGGAAGCTGTGAATGCCTTCTTGTCTCCCTGTGGTCTTGTGTATCATATCTCTTGTGGCTATGTGAATAAGGTATTTTTGGATAGAAGGCAGCACAGCAGTTGGACTTGGTGTTGAAAATTGAATTGATAGAAGATTAGTTGACAAAGAGCTCTCTTCAGTTCTCCTTACATCAGCACTGTTGCAGGGGCTTTGCTGATCATTAGAAAAACTTAATTAGCCTTGCTCTAATTTAATTGTGACATTTGAAATCCCAGCACTTGAGAAAAGTTATAATTGATAGAGTTGAGCACATGTTCCTTGGAATCTGGCTTCTTTGATTACAATTTTAGAGGTATGAGGCTGTAAGGTGTAAAACGTGACAGGGCCATGGGCTTCATTTATATCCAGAGGTTTATTACTGTCGCTTGGCAGCTTCTCCTGATGTAGTTGAAACCACTGCCTTGGATGTGTGGCCAAAACTACTGGGCAAGTGCATCTGCTTTCAGCCTGTGAATCCTGCCTGTGTACAGGCTTAAAAATAATGAGGTGCCTGCTGGTGTACTACTTTAACTCCTGCTTAATGCACTTGGACTTGGACATTGCACATGACTCTCAACCAGATTTCCAGACCCATTGCCATTGCTGTCAGTAAGCTAGTCTAACTTGAACTTGTCTTGATGTGGTAACTGGCTCTGCATTTAGCAGTTATATCTATGTTTCCATAGTATTGTTGCTAACACGGCAAGACAACCGGTTGCTACACCATCATTTTTGATTTATGTCATCTTTGGAAAGTGACCTCATGCACTCCATAACCTCAGAGCAAACTCCTATTCCTAGCTCAATTTCTTAATTTTCTCTGAAGTATACTATTCTCCTATTTCTAGAGTCCATGATTTTTTTATTATGCCAAATATATATTACATAGGATGTGGTTACATGGACAAGCTCCCATGAGATCATCTAGGGAGTGCATTTATAGTATGTTAGCTCCTTTGTGGTAGGTGACTGTGTGGGTATTCAATCCAGCAGTAATGCAAGATATGCATGTTCCTTTTTCTGTATGAGCAGAACATGATTTGACAAATGAAGTCTGGCTGTAGAAACTTGCTAGTTCATCTTGTTCTGTGTAGAGTATTTAGGAAGACATGAATTTTTCCTTTAAATAAAGGTACTTGCAGAAAAGCCTCTTCTGAAAGGGGAAGAAGATTGGTGTGTGCTTTTAAATGTAATAATTTTCTTATGGGAGAGCTTGATGCCCCATGAAATATTTTTGCAATCTTAATTGCATGGGCAGAGAAACAATATTAAGCTTCCTGTGATTAGTACAGGCAATGGCGAAGGGCTCTGGAGAACTTGCTGTTTCTGAAGTATCAAAGGAGCAGTCTGTCATCTTGATTATTTCCTCTGGTTTCTCCAGTCTGTACTGAAGTGGATAGCAAGTTTCCCACTGATGCCTGCAAGGCTTTCACAGTTGGCTGGGGGGTTATAAACTCCAGTGGCAAAAGCTTCAGAAAGGCTGTCTTGGCAGCAAGTAAGGGCAGGAGTACATTGCCTGCATTTGCAAGCCAAGGGGCTATTCCTCTCCTATAACCAATCACATTTGAGTTTTGCCATGTTTCCTGAGCCCTGAGGAGACTCACTCATTTGTCAGAGCCCATTCTTTGCCGACAGTTTACCCAAAAAGTAGGAGGGAATTTATCTGAGGAGGGTACTGCAAGTTGAGTCTGAGGGAAGCAGGGCTACTTGCAGTGGCTTGGGATTATTAGTTTTCTTTCTGAAGTACTTCATGTTAACAGGTGGCTGGTACTTTATATGTACTCATGTAAGTCATTTAAACATATTTATTGACTGTTACTGGGAAACAACTGCTGTTGCCCAGGGCTGGCTGTTGCTGCTGGATGTTGATCATGTTCTGAGCCAGACTTTGCCCTTCTTTCAGAGAGTAAAAGCAATAGCAGTTGAGTTACAGTACCTTATGGCAGGGTAAGATGAATTTCAGCAGAACAAAGACCACAAATCAGGCAGATGAAATGTGGGGAATTTGTCAGAAATTAAAATGCGTGCAAATTTACAAAAATATTTGCTGATAAAATGCCTGCTCACCTGTCAGCTCTGTACTGAGAGAACTGAATCCTTGAAATGTTAAAATGGCATTGAGTAAAATTTGCAGACTGGGCTGCGAATGAAGCTTCCTTCTTCAAAGAAGTTATGTCTGAAGGTTTTAGTTAACGTATCTCCAAAAAGAGTGGCTTTTTTGTTCTTGTTTCATTTTAAGCCTAGACTATTATATGTTACCTATAAAGCAGCTAATGTGGCTTGGGTGCAGCATATGGAAGTAAATTACCTTCACCTGCCATGGTCTGAGTTTCCTCTGAGGACCACTTACTAGTACTCTTAACTGTGAAGCAGCACATGGTTTTCTTTAAATTAGGTCTTTTTTCTGTCACTGCCTGGTGTCAGAGCTGCTCATTGCTGGCTTCCTTTGGCTGGTCACAGCTCAGGTGTGCAGAGGGTGGTGTTAGCTTTCCATGGCAGGCTGGAAGGATCCAGTGCCATAGCATGAGGGAGCCCTGGCTTCCTTGTCCATGCTGTGAGTGTGCTGCTGAGAGCTGAAACAGCCTTATTTGCCCTTTTTGCTGGGCAGCTGAGGAATTTGTTATGTGCTACCAAATACTTCAAACGTTTTGGTGTTACTCTATTGTAAAGGATGTTTCAGTCAGCAAATTCTATAAATAGAATAGGGTTTTGTGTAGGATACCATAACATTCAGCCTGCTCAATTGCTTCATTTAAGCACTTGCAACTTTCTCAGGCTGTCGTCTATATCTTTACATGTCAGTGAGATTTCTCCAGTTTAGCTACTTGATTAACAAAGGTGGTTCTGTGCCTTTGGGAGGTTGCTTACCATGTGGATGCCTATGTCATACCTCTCTGATACTGCTTGAGTTGGCAGCTGGTGCCCCTGGGATGTGGCTGGGTTGTGTGGTGGAAGAGAAGCAGTATGGGCCTGACCTGTGGACTGGATAAGTGTAAGGGCTTCAGTAATACTTTCCAGTACTCACCTGGATTCAGGGAGGATCCTAGTGATAGTCTGCATTGGCAGGCAGCCTCTGCAGTTCTATAGAAATTATTAGGATAAATGCATCTGATAGTTAATTTCTGCCAGTGTACAAAAAAGGAAAAAAGTCTTGTTTAAGACCTTTAAGACTAACAAAACCCTGCTTATAGAAATTTCAAGTTAATCTGTCACATAGAATTGCATTTTACATGCTCCTGGGCCAGCTGTGTTTCAGGAGACTGGATCACAGAAGTGGGAAAATAAAAAAAAAAAGAGAGAAACCCTTGTACCTAGATGTAACTGATTTGTTCTTGACCAGTGAGTACCCAAAACTTTCAGGGACTGATGATCCACATATTTTGAGAACTGCTTCCCCATTTTCAGGGTAGAAGTGTGCTGCTATGTCAGTATAGGCCAAGAGATGTTTCCAACCACTAGTTGTCATATTTAAATAACCTAAGGAACAAATTTTGTCCTGCTTGCCTAGAAAGTAGTAACTTTTACAGTTTCAAATATTGAGAACTGTGCTTTTGAAGGGGTTTGCACAGAGAGATACCTTACGAAAAAGCTGTGAGGGCTTTGGCTATACTGCTTTAGTTGCTGGTTTTCTAAAGTGGTGTGGATGATATCCTAGTTCTCTCCATAGTGAGAAATGGAGGTGAAATGCGAGATAAGCAGTTATTCTAATTATGTGTGCAAGTATTGCCCTTTCTATTTTCTGATGCACTTGACAATGCAATAATTCAGATCGAAAATGCTCAAGTTACTTTAGGTTATTTTTTTTCCCCTCTATCTTTCAGATTGCAAAGAAGACTCGAACCCCAACTTCTGGTCCAGTGATCACCAAGCTGATCTTTGCAAAACCAATCAATAGCAAAGCTGTTACAGGGCAGACCACTCAAGTGTCACCAGTCATTGCAGGTTGTACTAGTTTGACTTCTTTTGCTTTACCATTTTTTAAGAGCTGTTCAAAGAGATGATGACTGTAGAAATTTTTCTTTCTCAATGATTTTACTGCAGTTTCTGTTGAAGTACCTCAAGCAATTGGAGGGGGTGGAAATCAACAGAGAAGTTGTAGGTAGAAGCAGATAAATGTAGGGTTTGGTGCCTTTACACTTATTTAGAGTTATCTTCATGGTTGTGGAGTTTGATCATTTTGCTTTTACTGTAGGATGCCTTTAGTTTCCAGATTTTGGGGAGGAGAAAAAAAATGCCGAAGAAAAGGCTATACAATAAACGAAGTATTCATAGATACATTATGTAAATACACGGGGGAAAAGGAGACACCTGCTCGTGTATTACTTTAATCTGATTTTTGTTGGTCTTAAATGTGATACATGCAAATAAAAGGGAAAAATGTTTAAGTGGAAAAAAGTGAACAAAATCTGTGTTTCTGTTAAGTTGCTCACTTACTTAAAAAATAAGCATTGCAGAAGAGTCTAAGAAAATAATTAAGGCATATAAGAAATGGGTTGTCTCTTTGGAAAACAAATCTGTTTGTGTCCTTTAAAGAAAATAATCCCCCAGTGCAATCGTTTATTATGTCAGTGGGACTGATGTGTCTCCTGTGAAATGCATCATTGCATGTATGCAGGTAACGTCTTAGACATGTCTAAATTATCTGAAAAGGATAAATGTAGGAAGCCAGAATCATCTTCAGAGCTTTGAAGGATGTCTCCAACTACTTCCATATTGACTGAACCAAGTAGGCCTAAAATTTGTCCACATATTTAATTGTTTTTTTTTTTTTAAGCCTCTAAGAACTGGGATTTGAGCTGGTTTTAAAAAGAACGCAACTGTCTCCTTACTCAAAACATTGATGGGCACATAAGTGAAACATACTCTTTTCCTTAAGTTGTCAGGCTTCCTTGCACCCTGATGCCTGACTTGTGTTTCAAGTGAAAGAGGGATTCCCTGTCCCACTCCCCAGTTTTTCTCCTTTCTGAAACCATTCCCTAGTAAACATACAGACCTGTGAATAAGAAGATTGGTTCACTGTGTTTATAAATATCTGAGTTCAGCAGTTTGTTGTTTGAAAAAAAAACAAACCAAAACAAACAATAACAAACTAACACAAGAAAAAAGATATTTAAAACCCTGAAATGAACCATTTGAAGCTACATTACATTTTCATCTGGCAATACATGAAAATTTGTAAACAGGAAGGAACCACAACTGAAATAATCCTAAAGGGAGCATGTTTTTAAGTTTGTTGCCTCCAGACTGAAAGGAAATGGGCATAGCAAAACATACCTACATAATACTGACAAGCAGGTATGCTACAAAATAAACTATTTTCCAGCTTTTAAATCTTGGAAAATCAGGAGTACAGATTCATGAGCCTGTGAGAGAAGCATCACCTGGGAGATGCTTCTAATGGAGTGGGAAGTCTTTTTAAACATTTGCCTTTCCTCTTGCCATCCTGAACAGTCAGCACAGTTTGCTAGCTTTGAGAGGCTGGCATTATTTTAGGGAAGGTGTTACATTTGTGTGTTGTGTTTTAAGTTTTGTATGCATGCTTTTATGAATCTGATAAATTTTTAATTGCTCTGGAATTTCTGCAAACTGAGGTGGAAGTTGTAAATTTGAAAGACTTGTCAATGTAACCAGCCAGGTTCTGTTTAGGAGCCTGATGCCAAAGGGTACAGAGGGGACATAGTGAGAAAGGGAAAACTGTCACCAAGAAAAAACAAACTCAAAAGTATTGAATACAGTAAATGGTAAAATTCCCACACTGCCATTTTTCCTGTTGCATGTGAATTAACAGAGCAAATAGTTGCCAGCAGCTGCTACTTAGGTTGCACAAAAGTGAAGGTTATTTTTGAGCGCATAGACTTCAGAGGAAGGCAGCTTTCTGTAAGGATAGTGCTTTTTCTTGTTAGTTCTAGTTGATTTAATTGTCATGCCACCGATTGGTTTTGGATGAAAAAGTTATGCTGGTGTTTGTTTCTTATTTTGATAAAAGTAGTACAAGAGAATGGGTTACAGAGAAGCTGTAATAGAAATGAGTCTGAGCTGAAGCGCAGCAGCACAAAGCTCAGTCAGTGGTCAAGCTGGAAGTATGAAAAATAATAATAGTTAAATAATGATAATTAAAAAATCTGTTTCCCACACTGGGAGTTTTGCAATATTTCTAAGACATTTTATGATTGGAGCTGCTGGTTTTGATGTTTAACCTTTTTTGCTGTTGTAAAAGCAGATAGTGTGTAGAGTTACACCACCACCCACATTTTCATAGGAGTGTCATATTTTCTGTTAGGCAGTGAAAAAAACACCGACATGGAGAAGACAAAAAATACTGAGATTTGAGCATAGACAGATCAAGCACTTTTTTCTTGGTCACTATAACACAGCTCGTTTCTGATGGCTGAGGATTTAAAAGGAAGTACCCCCCACAGATGCTCAGTTTTTCTGTACGTTGGCGTTAGCCCAGGAGGTTCCTAGGAAACTGTCAGCTGGCTGGGTGTTTGGGCACAGCGCAGGGGTTTTGGAGGGCTGTGTGCCTCAGTATGCTGTCCTGTCTTTAAAGAATTTTCAACTTAGTATCACAGAAAGATCAATGTATGTTTTGGGGGTTTTTAAGACCAGGTGGAGTGTCTTTTTATTTGCAGTAATGGCAGCTGTTTTATTCTTTGTTGCTAAATTTTGCTAATGTCCTTCCTACAATGTGATACGCTCACCAAAGTATTAAAAATTATACAGTATGCAGAGAAAAACTTTGCTTTGAAAGTCAATGTAAACAGGGATAACTTGAGCTGATGGTATCTTCGTTGTTTATAGGTAGGGTTCTTTCACAGTCTGCTCCAGGAACACCACCAAAGACAATAACGATCTCTGAAAGTGGAGTCATTGGGTCATCTTTGAGTACAACAACACAACAGACACCAAATAAAATAGCTATTTCACCACTCAAATCCCCTAATAAGGTAAGGTCCTCATTCTGGCTACAGCCTTCTATCCCTCCTGCACAGTGGTCTGAATGGAGCTCTGTCTTTGCTACAAGCTGTTTATGATCCCACTACTCCTATCGCAAGCCGTAATGCAATTGAGTCTCTGTTGTGCGTCATAATGCTCTGTGGCAACAGCCTAAGCTATATTTTTGCAGTTGGCTTCCATACTGTGTTTTCCAGTAAATGTGCATTACTGTGTTAGTTTCACATTCTTACAATGTCTTGCCATTCCCTAAGCATCCATTGCGAGAGCAACTGTTCTCTCTTAATCAAGTGCTGAGTTTTTGTCTTTTTTTCTTAATGCCTTCATAAAATGTCAACAGGCTGTTTAGGAGGAGACCTCAATGATGTTCATATGTCAGCACAGAGTAACTATTGCCTGCTACTGCATAGATAATTTAGTCTTCCCTAATCACGTCTGAAGAAAGAGAGATACGTGGTGGTCCTTGACAAATACAGAGCTGGAGACTGGCACAAGTGGGAAATAGATAGGAAAGATAATTTATCCATCGTAGCTCCCTTACAGATAAGCGTCATGGTGATGCTGGTATTTTAGGCTTGATAAAATTGTCTTGAGAAGAGGAATATTTCTGGAGAAAGGAAGAGTTGGGGCGGGGGAAGATGCATGGTGCATACAAACTAAATATCATGCATAAAAACTAGCATAAGAGTAAAGAATTCTCTTAGTTTGGCCATGCTTTAGCTATGTATTGTTATACAAATGGAATGAAGGACTTGTGTTTGAGAGTTATTACTGAGGGAAGCAACATGAGCAAGAAGTTTAAAGCAAAAAATCTAGAATCAAGATTAACAATGAAAAGACTGTTTAGGATTTCATCTCAAATTTACTGTGAATAAGTAATTTTAAGTATATTTTAGAAACAAATGGTTTCAAAAATTGGAAGTTTTTTTAAAACATGAAGAAGGAAGTATAGAACAAAAAGTAGAAAACCAAACTTGAAAGGGGAGTGGCTATATAGAATATTCAAACACTGCACTCTGCAGAAATGCGGTCAAAGACTGGATTTCTGTGGGATTCTGGAAAGCAGATTTGAAAATACTGATGTCCTTATGCTTTGGATGAATCAGTAGTGTAAGGTGAGATTTTGGGGTTGTTTGGGTTTTTTTGGTTTTTTTTTTTGATTCTTTTTTTCATAGCTCTCCTTTAAAACTTCTATTTATGATGATGTAGTCGTGGTACCAATTGTAAAGCTGTTATTCAGCAAACCCATCCTTGACAATGCTCAGGCTTCAGTGGGCAGGTTTCCATAAAAACCAAAACAAACAAAAAACCCAAACCAAACAAAAGCTGTACTGGCTTTCTGCAGGGGCCTTGGCACTGGAAACCAGAAATGCCTTGAAGTTTCTAACACGTTTGCTGTTGTTGCACACACAGACTTCTGTGAGTCGTGATTAAATACAGTGCCCTTGTTCACAGAAAGAACTCTTTGTACTGGTGGGGATTTGTACTTTCATGAGGAGGGGAGTGTATATGTACAGGGTCTTGTATCCTGTGCAGTGATTTAAACTGCCTCTTTGTTTTGCCAAGCAGCTAACAGTGGTGTCAGTGGCCTCCCAGCCTCCCAACTCCCCCCAGAAGACTGTGGGCGTCCCACTGAATGTAGCGTTAGGACAGCAGATCCTCACAGTGCAGCAGTCAGCACCCTCCTCCCCTGGGAAGGCTATAGTCAACCACACAACCGCCCAGGTACAGACTGACTTTCCTTTGTCTTCTAGCATGTCTCTGTGTCATCCCTTGCGGGAAACTCGAGTGTTGAACTGCAAATTGGCAATGGTCAGCCCAAAGGTGTTCTTGTAGTGGTGTCTTCTTAAGAATTGGCAAAAGCAGAGCAAAAAAGAGGAGCATCTTCAGTCAAGGGGTGCAAACCATTATGCAAGGGCATGCTGTTAGAAGGCAGCTTTCCAGCCTGGAAAGCCCCACTTGGTGCAAGTTCTCATCTCTGTATACTGAATCTCCCAAGACAACTGAAAGGCTCCCTATGATATGAGGAAGAGTTCTTTGGGTGGTTCTGTCTCTTCTGTCAGGGTTTCTGTGCCACTGACTAGGGCTGCTTTCCAGGTCTTTCTGAGGTTTGCAACAGTTGAGTTGCAACTGTTCTTGTGGCAGAGGTCTGCATAAGCAAGATGCCATGGTCTGAGACCTACAGAATTCAAAAATAGTTATTTCCTGTGTCTCATTTCCAGAAAAATGGGGGTTTGTAAAGTGACTTGAATTAATGAATGACTAGACGAAACTGACATTTCTTGTAAACTACAGTTTTTACTTTTTTCCTCTTTTATAAACTGAGGAGAATGTTTTTCTGTCTTACTTGTTTGCATTCTTGTTTTGGTAAACTTGAAGTGATGCGTATGAGTATAAATAACCAGAGTGGATATAGCAGGGAGTGGGCACATTTGTATGTACAGCACAAGACCAGAGACTTGGACATGTTTTGCCAGTCTCGTCTTACTGATATAGATGACAATTAGAATGCTGATATGGGGATGTGGACCCAAGTATGATTTGAATTTATTTCAGAGTAAAGCTAGCAAAATTGTCATATTGGAATAGTTGTTAAAAGGTTAAGTCACTCTAATGCAAGCACCTGAAGTGAAAAAACAGAGGTAGCTGTGGAGTATGCATACCAAGTTCTGATGCAAAGCTGTCTGACGCAACACGATGGTTTTCACCTGCCTTCCTTAGGCTCAAGAACATGCCTTTAGTAGAACTGGCATTCCAATTCTACAATTTTCTGAGTTGTCATTGGACTGGAGTCACTAGCTTGTGTGGTAGAGGGAACTTTGGCCACACTGGTCTCCATCTGATAACACTTCAGCTGTGACTATGCTTACAGATAGTGCTTATTTTGAATTGCTTGGGGTTGCTGAGGTTTCAGCATATTTAAAAAAAAAAATCACAAGAAAACACTTTCTTTTTAAATACTGGGCTTATTTCCAGTGAAATATGTGCAAATTGATATTTCATTTGTGTAGCTGTTGAAAGCTGGGGAGCTGGGAAAAACTTTTACTATGAAGTCGCATCATATTATCAACCAAATTTAATACTAAAACTTAATGCCAAGGACAGTGGTATGTTTAATACTGATATTAAAAGATACTGATATTAAAAAGCTGAGCTCCAAAAGAAGTTAGATGGAAGGATAAAGAGGAGGAATAAGCCAAGGTTTGAGGTTGTCAATAAGGCTAGAAAACGAGGTTGTTATCAAACTGGTAGACTTTTGAATGTGTGTAAACAAAATAAACACTTGATTGTTATCAGTTTGTAGTTTGAGAGCGGAAAGATGCACATTCCAGACGTATGGAATTCCAGCTGTGAGGTAGCACAGATCTGCTGAGCTCCCTTTCTTTCCCCTCTTTGCTTTTTTTCTTAAATTTGTTTTCTTACTCTGCATTGTTCTTGCTGCTTTCATTTCTCAGCTGGTACCATCTTTCTCATGTCTTCAGCTGTCAATTTATGGACACTGTTCCATTTGCTTCTCAAGGGCTGCACAGTGATTTCTGTGTATTAGTCGCAAACTGTCGTAACAGGACGTATCTATATACACAGTGATAAACCATACCACAGTCCAACACTAACAGTTCTGCAAGTTCTTACCATGTGGTTTTATTAGTAGAAATCTATTTCTAGGCTTGATTTTGCATACAAACTGAGCAATGTTATCTGTAGTCACCTGAAGTCTTTTTGGCAGACACTGTATCTGGTGAAGTAGACTGAGTCACCCCCCTCATGTAAATATTAGTTTATTCTGGTGTTCTGTGTAGAGCATGGAAAATGGAATTGAGTTTCCTCTGAGCCGTTGAGAGGCATTTAATCTCTCTGCCTCTGTTTTACTTCTGAAAGAAGAAGTGGGGGTAACTTGCTTCTCAAGGATACGAATGGCTCAAAAAGTTACTAAGGAATAAACGTGCTGATGTTTTCTCTGCCTTTGTACAAGTAACTTTGTGCTGTCTGTGTTGGCTTAACAGGCTGTGAAATCAGCAGTGCAGACCATTACTGTAGGAGGAGTGGGCACTTCTCAATTTAAGACAATTATTCCCTTGGCAACTGCACCCAATGTTCAGCAAATTCAGGTACCTGGAAGCAAGTTCCATTATGTCAGACTTGTTACTGCCACAACAGCCAATAGTTCAACCCAGTCGGCCAGTCAAAATCCCAGTACGAATACACAGCCTCTTCAACAGGGTAAGTGCTGGTGCTAATATATTGTCTGAAGTTTTTCTTGGGCTTTTCATGTTTGTTTTGTAAGGATTAAAAGCAGTACATAATTGAGATCTGTCAGGACTGCTGACACATGTACTTGGTTTTGTAGTAAGACTCCTATACATTTCATATTCTGTTATCTCTGATTTGTATGTGGAAATATTCCTCTGTGACAAAGTGCTCTGTAGTTGGACCTGAATCTTTGAAGCATTTTATGTTCCTTTTCCCTAATTTGTCAGCTTTGTGGGTGATCTGTGGCAAGTCCCAGATCCTCTCTGTGAGAAGCATGAAGCCAGGACAGTCCACAAACATGTTGCCAGAACTCCTGCAACTTGAAGATCCTTGTGTCTAAAATGCTTTAGAAGCACCAGATGTTGCTGCTGGTTTCTGTCCATGATTTCTGGAGCTGTGATGGAATAAAGGATTCCAAACCAGGCTGTGGTTTGTGTTTTCTCCTCTTGCCGAGAGAAATCCAGTGTCCAGAGGAGCTCTGCACTCAAGCTGGTTTTTTAAGCTATAGCTGTGAAATGTGTATGCACACTCTTGTGCCAAATACCTCTTTACGAAAGTGTTCTTTAAACATGTGTCATGTGCCATGAGTTAAGTCAGTTAATCTTGGTGCATTAGTTACAGTTTAAGTATCTTTGCTTTAAGCGCATGTGAAAGTCTGGAGGAGTGATCCGTGGAATCTGAATAACGTGTGTTAATGTGATGTTGTTTCTTGATACTAGCGAAGCCAGTGGTAGTGAATGCAACCCCAGTGCGGATGTCTGTTCCCATAGTGCCAGCACAGACTGTGAAACAGGTGAGCTAAATGTAAAAGGTATATTCCTGACTTAGTTTGGCTGGGTGGAAAAAAAAGTAGTTTCAGCACTGTAACAAAATGTTCTAATACAAGTGCCTTTTGAATCAACAAAACAATTATTTCATTCAGATCTCTCTTTCTCCCCAGATGGTGCCCAAACCGATCAACCCAACTTCCCAGAGAGTTACTACTAGTCAGCCCCAACAAAGACTTATTATGCCAGCCACCCCGCTGCCACAGATACAGCCCAACCTCACCAACCTTCCACCAGGCACTGTACTGGCACCAGCACCTGGTACAGGAAATGTTGGGTATGCAGTCCTTCCAGCTCAGTATGTCACACAGGTATGCTGTTAACCCAGAGATAAATAAGGAAATAGTGCTGTTGTGGAACACCCTGCCTTCCTCTTAAAGGTTCTTACTTCCCTACTGTCACCTGACACTTAAGGGGACAGACAGTTTCTTTTAGGAATCCTTGGCAGAGTGATGGTGGCACTAAATCATAGTTATAATTTAAGCTTTATTTTCTTAACAGGATTTTTTTATTAGAATCAATATAGTAGAGAATTTCTATAAGCAGAGTGAGTGTAGTACAATGTAAATAGTGAAGCACAGAATTTAAAACACAACTTAACTTACTATTTCTAATCACCTAGACCCTCTGCAGATCAGGTCAAATCTTAATACGTGGTTTGTTTTATCTATATAACAATAATAATCTAGACTTAAAAATCATACATAAAAATACAAGTCACTCAGAGAAAGCAGATGTCAGTGGAAGCATCCCTGGCTGCTGAGGAGGGGGGTCACAGGTCTCGCTGTCCAGCAACAGTTCTGATTCAAGTTTCTCATTTAGGACTTGTAACTGCTTGATTTTATAGACAGTGCTCTGTGTGCTGTTACACTTCCCTCATCTGTGGCAGGGATGTTGTTGTCTGGGCACCTGAGACCTTCACAGCCAGTAAAGAAGGGAGTATTTGGTCTTGTGCCCAGGACTTCTGAGACCAGTAGCGAGGGGAAGAAAAAAATCTATTTGGTTTGTCTACTTGGTTCACAAGACTTTCAGGGCCTGATAATGAGGGGAAAGGAAACAAATATGTGACCCACTTTGTCACAGAGAATGGCTGCTTGCATTATAAAATCGTGTTATGATAACCACATTATCAAGGGTCATGAGCAGGTGGTACTGGTCTCACCAGACCCAGTCTAGGGTTTAGGTTTTTACTCTTTGCCAAGATCTGACCAATATTCAGAATAAAAAGAAGAATAAGTTAAACCTTCAGCTGAAGGCTGACCAGCCAGTCTGTACAAACAATGACTCATGGTATTACTGGTACCAGTGTCACTTCTGGTTCCTTTCTGGTTTTATCACAGCTGCAGTTTGACCCTGAAGACTCTTACTGAGTCTTTCCGGTCCACTTCCACAAAACTTCCCTTAAACTAAATACTATTTGCTGGACCTCTCCTCAGAGGTTTTGTGCTCCAGAAACAGTCTGTCCCCTGTGGCCTGGCCCTAGTAGGTCCATGTCTTATGTGCTAATCTGTCTTCAGAACCTGTTCCAGCAGGAATAAATAACTGCATGTAGGTGATACCAATGAAGACAGCCCAAGACAGTATTGTTTGGCAGGTTTATTTCAAGGTTTTGTGGGAGTTTTTTTATGTGAAAAACAAACTCTGGGTCCAGGTATATAGAGAATGTGAATCATTTTACTTGTTCTTATTTAATTACATAAGTGGCTTATATATAAAGGAAGCTACTAAAGTATTTGTGCAGGAACCAATCCTGCTCTATTAGGGGCAAAGCAGGGAAAAGCATTTTGAGCATGTTTTTAGGAGCTGGAACTGTCTGTAGCCTGAACACTTCCGTGTGTAGTCTGTTATCTGTGTGGCTGTAGCGCTGTAATAGAGAACAAAAATGTCTAAGGCAATGTTTTTATGCTAAGTATGGAGGCAGGAAGTTGTTGCCTTGTCCAAATTCTACATGTGTCTGAAACTGTGCTTACAGTATATATTATTTTTGTAACAAAGGTTAGCTACACATCGTCTTGTGTGTTTTCTAATTTCCTTTATTATTTCATTAACTTTTTTGTTAGCTGCAGCAATCATCGTATGTATCTATAGCAAGCAACACTGGCTTTACAGGGACACCTTGTATCCAGTCCCAAGCAGGGCTACAGTTCAATGGGTGAGTGTTTTGCAACAACAACAAAACCTAACAAAACCAAAACCCCTGCAATATAGGCTGCTGACTGAGCATCATCTTTCAGTCCCATTATAAGGAAAGGTGGGAGCTGAGGTGTTGGAGTTTAGTTTGGGGGAGTTTCCAAGAAAATCAAGTATACTGCAGTATGGTTATTACCTCTGACTAAAGGACATGGATCTGTCTGACAGTTGAGCCAGTTTCCTGATGAAAGCTGTTTTGATTTGGTTTTTGAACTCAGTAGCAGGAAGTTGACCTGAAAGCTCCCTGTTGCTCACTCTTCATTTTGCATCATACTTGGGAGCTACATGCCTCAGTTTTTTCTGGGCATTGCTGGAAAAGGATGCTAGATGATACAAGAGCTAGATGCTTAGCATATGCAGAAATCAAGCTGAACAGCAAAATGGAACTGAAGCCTAAAATGGATCCTAGTAAGAAGGCTTTGGTGGGTTTCAGTCTTGTATTTTTCCTTTAAGGATGAAAATAATGGCTAACATGTATTATTTTCCCTTTGTCAATCCAGCAGGCTTAGCTGTTCTGCACAGTCCTTTTGTGTTATTGTTTGTTGGAAATTGTAAACAACAAAGTGCTTTTTGTTGCTGCAACCTCAACTAATACAAACTAATCTCAAATCCAGATGCCACTATTCAAACAAATGGGTTTGATTTAATCTCTGATATTACGTGCAGAAATTGTTGGATAAGGATGGAATGAATCTGATCAAAAGCGATTAGTGACACAAAATCTGAGTTTTAAGAGCAGTTAACAGACTGTGTCTGATATGAAATTTATCTATAAACTGAATACTGTGTTTTGGCTTGCTTTCCCATTATTCCAGAACTTTTTATTTCTTTTTAATTCCAGCTAGAACACAATGAAAAGCATAATCTTTTCAAGTGAACCTTGTCCCCCTGCATGTGGAGAAGTTCTGGGGAAGTTTTCCCTGATTCCAGTTTTCAGTTACAATGCTTCCTCTAGCTTTAAGCCTCATTTCTTCTTCAGGCATGCGGCCAGATTTGTAGCAAATAACCCAGGTCTTTGAGTCTGAAAAGCATTATATAAAGGTACTATGTATAATAGTTACTTAAAAGCATTCAGCCAAAAAAGTAATGCAAAGGAAATATAAAGGGTTTTTTTTTAAAGCTTTTATTATGAGCTATTTACTTGACTTTAAAATAGGAAGAACTTATAAAACACTGTGCATGTATCTAAATGCACTTTTTTACCACACAGAATAATTCCTTGCGAATCAGCAAACCGCCCCAGGAAGCCTTGCAATTGTACCAAGTCTCTATGTTTGAAATTGTAAGTACAGCTTGGGTTTGGTTTGGGGGTGGTTTTAAGCCTTATTTTTTACATCACAAATTTATGCCAAATATCAAAATATGTGTTTAAGTATGTCAGAAATGTTGTGTCTAGATGCTAATTTAAGGTCTCTCTTGATATTGGTGAAGATGTTGCAGTGCCTGTGTAATTTTGCAACTCCTGTGAGCTATATGGACCCTAACATTTAATGGTTTTTCTAACTTCACAGCTTTGTTGCATGGTGGAGCCAATCCCATGCAGCAGCTATAGTTGTGTTGTTGCTATGATTGAAACGACATCCCATGGTCTCATCAGTGGGCGTCTACTATACTTTGGTAAAGTGCATCAGTAATACTGTGCTGCATCAAGTACTTCAGAAAAATTGGGCCGTGTTTCATTTTCTTAAATGACTAATAGTCAAAGGATTCTTCACTGATAGGTCTGAGTCTTGCTCATTCTGATGAGTTATTCTGTTATTTCATTCAGTGTCTTTGTAAGAGCCGTAAGAATTTGTAAGGCCATTGCAGGTTGTAAAAGGTTTTGATATAGTTTATCTCTGGGACCATTCAGGATGCGGAAAATGACCAAAATGCATTTCTACCAACTGAAGGGCTGTAATGGACTCCAGGGCAACCCTAATCTAGTTCTTGTAATATTACCCTGGGCAAGCCACGGCGAGTAAACCACCCTTGAGTTATACCTGTATCTTTAGACAGCAACTGGGCCTGCACTAGAGGATTTAGGCCTTGTGATAAGGCTGATACAACTTGTACGCATGAAGTTGAGCATAGGATGACTAGGAACTTGTGCTGCTGCCATCAGTGCTAGCACCAATGTAATGGTCATGCTTACAAATGCCTTCTGCATCTTCTGTTTCAGATACTGTGATTGTTTTGCAAATGGTGAATTCTGCAATAACTGCAACTGCACAAATTGTTATAACAACCTGGACCATGAAAATGATAGGCAAAAAGCAATAAAGGTGAGGGTCCTCTTCCTCTGCCCCTGGTATGAAAGCCATTTAGCTTTCTTCCGAAGCTATGGCATGGGGCAGAGTGGGTGTATAATGTCCTGATCTCCTCCCACAAATGGAAGGCTTAAATCCTTTTATTGCACCTCTAAGTTCTGCTTCCTGCATTCAGTGACCTGACCCTTTGGGTCTGCATTGACAGGCCTGCCTTGACAGAAATCCTGAAGCCTTCAAGCCCAAGATAGGGAAAGGAAAGGAAGGAGAATCGGATCGGAGACACAGCAAAGGGTGTAACTGTAAACGCTCGGGATGTCTCAAAAACTACTGCGAATGTTATGAGGTACAAAGCATTATCTCTTAAAGATACTGGCTTTTTCCCTTCAGTGCTGTGACCTCTCTTATTTGCTCTGTCTCTTTGTATTACTGTCATATTTTCTGTTCTTTCCTACTGCTGTAACGTTGCATCTTCTTCCAGCAGCTTGCACAAAGAAGGACATGTATATGGCAACTCTGGTTACTTCTGTTGTATTAGCTTAACTGGAAACCACATAGCATCTTTGAACTTGGGCTTGAATTTATCCTTTACTGAGGAGCGGTATTTCCTAAAGAAATTTGCTGCTCCAGTTCCCTAGGAGATATTGAAGCAGGATCCAACAGACACTCTGAGATAGAACATGTCTGTAGAAGACAAGCAAAAGTTGTTGCATCAGCTAACTAATCAGTCTGTGGATGTGGCAGACTGACCTCTCGTAACTCAACCACATAAATTCCACTGGAAACGATAGATTGGTGAAGAAAGGGATGAGTGGGTAACCATTGATTTGCATTTTATTCAAGTATACATTCTGAGAAGGCATCTCAGTTTGAGGTGAGAAGTTAGAAAACTACTGCTTGGGGGTTTCTTCTCGTGGTTAATTGATGAAAGATTAAAACAAGGTCATCATTTCATTGTGGCTTGTCATAAAGGGAGTCAATTACAAGAGGTTTCTCATTTTTTGTTTGTTTCTTTCAGGCAAAAATCATGTGTTCTTCCATATGCAAATGCATTGGCTGTAAAAATTTTGAAGAAAGCCCAGAGCGAAAGACATTGATGCATTTAGCAGATGCTGCAGAAGTTAGGGTCCAGCAGCAGACTGCTGCAAAGACCAAGTTATCTTCCCAGATCTCAGATCTGCTGACAAGGCCAACACCAGCACTCAGCAGTAGTGGTGGGAAGTAAGTTATGCAGCACCTTCTTTCAGTTGCTTCTAATGTGGTTTTTTTCTGTGTGACAGGTCTTCTTTGAATGTTATCTTTGTAAGCTGTAGAAGCACTCACATGAATGGAACATTCTGTTCACACAACTGTGCTTTCTATGGAACCTATGGTATGCCAACCTTACCTGTGTTCAAGCACATAACTAAGCTAATCTTCTTATGGTTGCCCATGCGCTCACAGAAAGCATGAAGTACAAGTGTCCCATCTACTGAGAGGATGTACTCCTTGAGTTGCCCTTATAGTAAAAGCTAGAGAATTCTATGTACTTGGGCATTTCTATTTCAAAATGTACATCCATGCAGGCAGGCACCAAAGCACAATGGCCCACCATTTGGCTGTAACTGTGGTTTATTCACTCCCTTTTGGTTGCCTAAAAGCTTCTGGAAGCAATGGGACAGATGAAATCTCATCAGTCCTTGTATTAAAATATTGCCTGGCCCTGGAGCTAGGCACATGGTGTGTTTTGGCTGAGAGCAACTGGATCTTTCTTTTGTTTCAGGTTGCCCTTCACATTTGTAACCAAGGAGGTAGCTGATGCAACCTGTGAATGCCTTCTTGCACAGGCAGAGCAAGCAGAGAAGACAGGCAAGTCAAAAGCTGCAGCAGAACGCATGATCCTGGAGGAGTTTGGACGCTGTTTGATGAGAGTCATTAACTCTGCAGGAAAGTCCAAAAGTGACCCTTGTGCCATGAACTGCTGACTCATGCACATGAGCCACAATGAAGTGGACTGAACAAAACACTTAAGGCACAGGGACACTTTGGTTTGGCATAGAGGATTTAATAGTATTTGTTAATTTGGTGCTTGTTGTAAATTGACCTGCATAATATCAAAACATGCAAATCTTTTTATAACAATATGTAGAGCCTTTTAAATCTTAGCTAAATCCTCTTCTACTTAAGACAATGCTTAAAGGTCAATTCTTCTTCCTGGTGTACAGCTTTTACCTTGGGTTTCTTAAAAATTAGATGTGTTCTCCTCTTTCCCCCAGAATAATTGCCTGAAGGGCATATATAAATTATTAATATATATTATTACAGTGTATGGAGTTGCATTACTTTGTGCATACAGGAAAATGCAGGTGATGTCAACGGACAGGTGATGCTTTTGGCAACAGGCCCATAATAAGGAGGTACCACTGTATCCAAGATAGTTCTGAAAGGAAATGTGTAAAAGCATCTAAATAGAAGGTAGTACTTGTATCTGGCACCTGACACAGTATGTTCCATTAGCACATGGAGCGCTGTGAAATACACAGGCAATACAGAGGGGTGGATTGCATATTTATCATTGGACAAGTGGTGGAGAATCTTGCTAGAGTGGGGCCCAAGGATTTTAGAGGCTAATGGAATTAATGGGGAATTTTTGATAGGAATGTGGCTGAGAGCTCATGTTGGTTAAGCTGGAACTTGAAGGCTAAGACAGTGGCCTGTTCTCAGAAGTGAGGAAGGGCAGCCACATCACAATGCCAGGTATCTGCTCAGTGTACAGTGTTGCCGAAGCATGCAGCTAACAGATGCTATTTCTTAGTTGTTTACCTGGTTTTTCAGAAGTCTGTGACAGCCTAATCTCTCACTGGAGGTAGGGCTGTGCGGTCTGTTGTGTTTTCTAGGATCAAGCGGTAACCCTGGAAAGTACTTAAGCCTAAGAAGCTGAGGTCATGGGAGGTGTTGGAACCACAGTTGTCTTAATGAGGACTCGAGACAATCTGCATCCAAATTGACTTGCAAACAGAGGTAGGGTCATGTTCAGCCTGGTTGCTGGTCTTCAGGGTGCTGTTTCTCTGTATGTTGCCAGCTTAGTTGGCATAAGGGTTATTTTTGTTTAGAATGACTGAGAGCCATGATCAGAGAGGATGCTAGCACAAAATCAGGATTGCTTTCAAAACAGATACATAGATCCTTTTACACAAAGATGGGGGGGAAGGGGCAATAAACTATAGCTGTGTATAGAGTTAGGGCAGGGGATATTTTTCAGTATTTGTTACAGGCAATCTCAGATCATGTTTCTGGTAGCGGAACACATTTGCAAAATTAACCTAGTAGATTATTTACCTACCATGGATGTCTATAACTGTATTTTAATCACAGACATTTTTATTACCTGTCTCACCGCAGTCTGAACTATTTAGGTTTTTCAAAAAAAGATTTAGTATTCCTCATGTAAAAATGTAAATACAGAGAAAAGCAGCAGAGCTCTTTCTCCAGGTTTTCTAGCAGGGCCAGGCTGGAGAAAGGTAGGGGTTAGGCAAACCAGCAGAGCTAAGTGCCTACATGTATGATGGCAATAGGGTGGGAGGATGCTTCCCCTCCTGTCTTCACCCCAGTCCTGTGCACTGAGCAGAAAAGCCCTTGACCCTTCTCTGGTGCCTCCTCAAAATGCCTCAGGGGCTTGAAGAGCCTGGGAGGTGGCCAGCAGCAGTGACCATTGAGTTGTCCTTGCAAACAAGGTTTGACCTGCCAGTCACTGTCTGAAGGGCCTTGTCTGCTATTAATATTTCCTTGAGAATAAATAGCAAGTCTCTGAAAAGGGACTCCACCTCTTGTGTACATAAATGCCATTTTTTCATAATTAGGACTTGGTTTTACTAAAAAATCAGTGCAGTAACTTTACATGTAGATAGCGCAAATATTCAGTTTACTTCTAGTGACCTACTGTAGTATGTCCAGTAAGTTTTGTATAAATGTAAATTAGTGTAAGTGAATAAAGTAATACCTACTTACGTTATTTTCCAGATTGCAATATGCCTTCTTTTGTTTAGACTTCAGTCCATGTTAATTTTGTATATATACCATGTCTTACTCTAAATTGCACCTTTTGTGATGTGTATTTATATACAGTGTGCAAAAACACTTGTGAAATTTAGATGACAGTTGTAATTATGTATGATGGCATTGCTTGAGAATATTTTGCTTGTAAAGAATTTAAAGGTGCAATCAAATGCTCCTAGTTCTTCTACTTTGTTTTGAACAAGCTTTCTCAAATATTAAGCTTGGATTCCTCTCTCCCCTTCCCCTGGTGTAGAATGTGTGAATTGGGTTTTGTACTTCCCTAGCCATTTGCATCAAACTGCTGGACAAGAGTTACAGTCAGATTCATCCAGTTACATAAAAAATAATTGAGAATGGGGCAAAGGGTTCATTTTCTAGTTCTGTTTACATCTGAAAGTAGACAAATTAAATTTATATTTACTAGACCTATTCAAAGAAAACACTTTTCTATATTGTACAAATGAAACAGTCCGATAAATCACAAAGAAAAATAAACCTTTATACTATTCTGTAAATACTAATTTTTTGTACTCCTTGCCTTCAGCACTGAATATTAGTCACAGATGACTCTCACTGGACTATCAAAAGACAGTTTTTAATGCCAGGCCTGTTTCTGATGCAAGAACTGGCCTGAATTTTCAGTATGAGATCAAATCCTGTCAGAGATAAACCCTTGGTTGCTGGCGTACTGTCATGCATAGTAATTTGTGTCACGTGGTGGCACAGTTCATAAAGGGCCAGAATGTGTGTACCAAGCCAGCACCAGGTAGTTGAGCCCACACTTTAGTTTCTTCATTTCTTTTAAACTCTTTAATGAGAAAGCATGGGGTTTTTTACATGCATTGGCTAGACAATAGCTAGGCTCAGGCTGAACAGAAGGACATCCTAGGCCATTCTGCAGTGCCCTTGAAAACAGCATGGTGCTACAAAGAGCTCATTGAGGACCACAGGCAAAATTTTGAGGCAGAGCTTTGTGGAGAGCCTTAGCCTGCTTGTTAGCAGGATACAATGTACTGTTTTCTTGTGGCATTTGTATCTTTTGTGTCTTTTGCAGAGATTTGTGAGCAGCTCTTGCAAAAACTCTATTACTACGTTGCATTAAGGAATACTAGTCAGCTAAGAGAGCTTGTGGTTTGTTTCTCAAAGTTAAACCTGGTTTTATTTGTGTGCAGCCAATTTCCGTGTTCAGCTAAAAAAAAAAATATAGCAGTGTGGCAAAGGTAGCGTACAATCAATGCTAAGGGAGGCTTCGGAGTGTTGTTAGGATGTTGAGGGAACAAAAGATGTTACTGGACTGAGCTTTTCCCCCTACTACACCAGCTGCCATGAGAGAAGGCTCTCTGTTACTTAGGGGGTGCAGTTAGAGGGCTGAGAGAAGGAATGAGGTGCTCAAAGTGACTTGGGATAAGTTTGTATGGAAGGTATGGTAGAAGCAAGAGTGAGGGTGTTTCAGAGATGATGAATGTCTGCGCAAGGAGTTGCTGGGAAGAGAAAGCACTGTCCAGAAGACAACTGTGGGAAAAGGAGTGGTGTGGAAAATCACTTGATTGCAGTTGTGGTGTTAGGAATGCTGAAAGACTCCACTGAAACTTGACAGCTCCTGTGGTGCAGGTCCAGCCAGCAGTATCTGTGGAGGGCAACAGCAGGTATGTATTTCTGGGAAATAATGGCAATTGGTACAGGGTTCCTAATACAACTCTCAAGTTTCCTTTAGAATATTTGATTAACTGGGTAACTGCCACACTTCTAATTACATGGTTTAGCTTAAACTTCATCCTACCAAGCCCTTAAACTTCCTCAGCATCTCTTGGAAACCTCTGTCATCAGTATTTCAGTGACTTACAAAAGGATGTGTGAACTGTGGCAGTCATGGGTATGGGCAGGTCAGCCCCAGGAACGCACAGAGCTCGGTGTCAACCCAACTGCATTGCAGTCTCCAGCTTAGTTCACCGGTGGGCAGCACAGTACAAAACCCAGAAGTTCAGAGGTGGGGAAGCTCTGTGCACAGCATGTCTGTCATGTTCACACCTTCATTAGTAGCCATGAGCTCATGCACATCTTTGTGCGTGACCTTCCCATTCAGGAGGAGGCTCAGCCTGAGCTAAGCAAGAAAGGTCCCCCATGTAAAAAGAAAGTGGCAGCAGGCTTATGTCCAGTTGAAACAAATGCAGTGAGGAAGTGCCTGTTCCCAATGGCCCAGCTCATGTTGCGGCCGGACATGTAATCAGTACAAGTGTTATATTATGTGAGTGCAACCAGTTTGCCACTGGGATTTCAGCAGTTTTTCTAGTTGCCCTAAAAATCACATATAAAGGAGAAGGAAATAGTTTCCTAGAGTCTCTTGTAGCTGGAATGCGTCCATGGCAGTGACAGCTTCAATACGGCTTTTTGCACAGGTAATTGGACTGGTGGGGGTGGAACTCTGAAGGTTTTGGTTTGCTACTCCCAGAAAAGATTGCATAAAGTTCTGGGGTTCTGCTAATCTCAAAGCAGAGCCTGAGGAATTGAGTGCAGCAGCTCTGTTCCCACCATAAGTAAGACTTAAGAGGACAATACCCATAGCAGCCTTCCAGTATCTGAAGGGGGCCTATAGCGATGCTGGGGAGGGACTCTTCATAAGGGACTGTAGTGAGAGAACAAGGGGTAACGGGTTCAAACTTAAACAGGGGAAGTTTAGGTTGGCTATGAGGAAGAAATTCTTTACTGTAAGGGTGGTGAGGCACTGGAACAGATTGCCCAGGGAAGTTGTGAATGCTCCATCACTGGCAGTGTTCAAGGCTGGACTGGACATAGCCTTGGGTGGCATGGTTTAGTGGGAGGTGTCCCTGCCCATGTCAGGGGAGGTGGAACTAGATGATCTTAAGGTCCTTTCCAACCCTAACTATTCTATGATTCCATGACAAGGAAGAACCCAGATTGACCAGAGTCAGTTTTGTTCCTAGTAGGCAGAATGGCACCTTGAATATTATTCCTGTCCTGAGACATGAGGGGATCACTTTTTTTCACTCAATCTCCAACATGTGGCTTGAAAGTAACTTTAACTGCCATAGTTTTGTGGGAAATAGTTGCCTTCCAACTCTATGGCTGTAACTGCAGTTCTGCATGGCTAAACTTTGCTATTCCAGGTAAAACACTGCATACAAAGGCACAGCTGGGGCCATGAAATGGGACCTGAAATGCTTGCCCTGCTGCAGCATACCCATATGCTGGTGCCTTGGACTCCTGCCCAGAGGGGAGGGTGTCAGCACTGCTGGGTACAATAGCCTGGGCCCAGCCTTCGTGCTGCTGTCTCACTTTTATGGACAACAGCCTCTCTGTTCAGTACCCACTACCTCACTTGTAAAACATGGGGCTTCAGGGGTGCAGTTTGATATTGTAGTTTTCCCCTCTTAGGGGATCTAGACTAAACCAGCTTGTTTAGCTGTGTAGTGGTTTAAGCCCAGCTGGTAACTCAGTACCACACAGCCACTCACTCACTCCCCCGTCTTCCTCCCCCCATTCCTGGAGGGATAGGGAGGAGAATCGGAAGAATGTAACTCCCGTGGGTTGAGATAAGAACAGTCCAGTAACTAAGGTATAACACAAACCACTGCTGCTACCACCAATAATAATAATGACAAGGCAAATACAAGGGAAGGGAACACAACAGCTCACCACCCGCCGACCGATACCCAGCCCGACCCGAGCAGCAATCTAGCCCTTCTGGATAACTCCCGCCATTTATATACTGGGCATGACGTGCTGTGGTATGGAATACCTCTTTGGCTAGTCTGGGTCAGGTGTCCTGTCTCTGCTTCCTCCCGGCTTCCCCTCCTCCCTGGTAGAGCATGAGACTCAGAAAGTCCTTGGTCAAAGTAAACATTACTGAGCAGCAACTAAAAACATCAGTGTTATCAGCACTGTTTCCAGGCTGAAAGTCAAAAACACAGCACTGCACCAGCTAAGAAGGAATAAAACGACTGCTACTGCTGAACCCAGGACAAGCTGCTTGATAAAACACGTAGGAGTAGAGGCTTCTTTGCAACTTGAGTGCCATTTTCTTTTCACATCTTTATTTTCCTTTTTAAGTAAAAGCTCTGCACACTTTCTTGCCTCCAGGTTTTTTAAATCAGACTTGCTTTGGTGAAATCAAACTGCTAGCATGCACGATTCTCCTCAGCCATGTGGAAGATGCATCAGTCTTCTCCTGGCCAAGAGCATTCACAGCACTAAGCTATCCAGCACCTCTAGCATACACTCTGCAGTGTCCCCTACCACTTCCCCAGGCATCATGAGCAACCATCGCTAATCCTGACTTGCCACCTAAGTTGCACGAAATATGTGGCTGCTTTGTAGGATTGCTAGATGGAACACAAGATCAGATGAGCTTCCTTGCCTTTCTCTGATCAGGTGCTTTGCAGTGGCCCAACACATCATGCTTGCCAATAGCAGTTTTGCCAGCCAAATCATGGGAAGACACCACATCACTTCCTTGCTTGTTTTGCCTAGATCTGGCTATCACTGAGCCTCAGAAACAGACAGCCGTCCTTGGAACAGCAGTGAGTACTCATGACCTGATGTGGGTTTGGCCTGACAGCTACCCAGTGGTGAAGGAAACAAATATTTTCCCTTCACTCACTTCAATTTGTGCCTTCCACAATGGTATTTCAGTTCCAGGTGTTTGGTATGGTTTGTTTTGACATTTAAATAACATCGCATTATTTCCTTTACTAAGATTGTGTAGTGATTGTTGATGCACACCTCTCCATGAAATGAATGGTCTGTGAGAGTGGGGAAGAGTGGACTTTCTCCCAGGAGCTCCTGGAAGATTTTCTGTTCTAGAGACAAGTGCCATAGCTTGGTGTTTTTATTGCTGTCTCCTACTTTGCCATACCAGTTCAGGACTTGTTCTGAAATGCTTGTTATGTGGTACACACTTGCCGAGGGCAAACTCATTCCACCTAACTTTTTTATGTAGAGTACTGACTTGCATCTCAGCCTGCTCTCATCTGACTCAAAGAGGGAAGCAACACAAACCTCACATTGCAAGTCAGAGGCTAATTGCTCAGCAATGAATCCCGCGGTGCAGGTGATGCTCTGTACATGCAGGGATAGGTCTGTCAGTGCATTACTCAGTGCAGAGCCACGCAAAAGAAGGCCTGCACAATAGGGGTACCCTGTTGCCTGTGTCCTCCCATGAGCTGGGTTATACTGAGCCCGAATGCTGCCAAGGGTCAGATGTCTCCTGCGAGACAGGGCTATGTCCCAGGAGCTCATGCTGCCTGAGCCACTGTGGTGTGGTGAGCCTGGTGCCAGGTTGCAGCCAGCTAGCAGTTTGTGATAAGCAACCTGGAACACAGTGCATGTGGGATTCCCATTGCCACAGGCTTGCTGGAGGGTCCTCAGAAACAGTTCCAGGGGATCAAGGCTGAAGGCATAAGTCAGGAGGTGGTGGGAAGGAGTGCTTTCTGGAGACACGTAGTTGGTGTAAAGCCACTTGAGGCTTTCAGCATTGAGCAAGAAACTCAGAAATCCTAGTTTCCGTTTGCTCTTAATAATGTATCTCCCCATAGAGTCCGTGAAGGTCATAAAGAAGCTCTTGGTCTCATTAAAGAGGTGGGTTATTTTGGTGTAATTTCCAACTAGCAGAGGCCCCATCAGTCCCATTCTATAGGGACCTCTGCCATGAAATACATCACACAGATGGCTCATCAACCGTACAAACTTGACAGTACCGCTGCAGTTCTGGAATGAGGCCAGCCCCAGCTTGTGGAGGTGTTCTAGCGCATCAGCAACACCCTCGCTGAACAACTGAGTAGCAAGGTTGACCTTCAGGTGGTAACTCCCCTTACTCCCAGATCTGCCTGACTTGGAACTGCACAGCTCCAATACCCTCTGCTCCTGCAAAGCCGCCAGCTCCACCACATGCTGCCACTGCACAGTGTCACCGGGCCACTCTATCTTCTGGAAGCACTGCAGAGCATTCCTTATCAGCTGGAGGGCATGGCAAACATCAAAGAAATATGTGATGCTGTGAGCAGAGCCAGGCGGATGCTGGAAAGTGCACTGAATCCTTTCTGGATCCATCCTGATCCCTAGAGCTCTGGCAGTCTGAGCACCACAAGCAGTGGCACCTGATGTCACAGCCAGCACCCTGATGCCAATGTTGTTCAGTTTGTTGATGGCCTGACGAAGCAGCTGAGCAAGCAAGTAGCCAGTCGTGCTGTTCACAAAGAAGTAGCCAAGTGGAGCTGCCCAGGGACTTGAGGTGCCAACTGCCATGAGGATTATTGCTTCTGAGGCCAGCGGAGCTTCATCGGCATCAAGTATGCCTGAGCCTAAGTCAACAAAGCCTGTCGGGTGCTGGGTTTGTGGGTCCCACTCCTGCTGTTTCTGCAGGGACACATCTTGTACCATCAGGGCACAGTAGCAGTAGTCCTGTTCCCCTCTCTCCACCTTTTCCTGAAGGCAGAGAAAAATGTTGTTGCTGAAGCCTGCAGCAGCCTTATTAGTAGACAGCCAGCTGGAAAAAAAGGGCAGGGTGCGATTAGAAGATGTGATCTGAGAAAAGGGAAGCAACAGTCACCACCTTTTACCACACAGGACATAGCCATGTCTGGAGCTGTAGAACAGGGTAAGGCAGAGCAAACCCTGCCTTTCTTAATGCATAGTCTGAGTTTCTTTCCTCACACCCTAGTGACAGAAAGCAAAAGTACTGACCATGAAAGGAATTAAAGCAGCTTCCTGCCTTTCCGATATACAGAAGGTCAGGACAATTAAAGATCAGGAAAAGTTAAACCAAACACAGAATTGCAAGTCAGGCTATGCAGGTGGCCAACAACACCAGGCTGCTCTCCTTCCCAACTGGTTTTCTCCACTGTGCACATTGTAATCCAGTTTGGAAGATGTGAAACCCTCGGCAGCCCATGTGGAACGCTATTCTCAATACACTCCCTTCTGTCACTCCTTCAAGCAGATTCTTTGTAGGAAGCTGTGTGAAACACCCCAAGGCAGGTATGGTCAATGAGTGTATCTGATGAGCATCCACCAACTGCACTACAAGAGTCTGAGACTCAATATCTGTATGGGGAGAGTTTCTCTAGCTTTTGTTCTGTGCATTGTTACAACTTCACTCCTGGTTAATGGGTCTGATAAGGCTTAAGGTAAATTCTGAGCCTATGTAAGTACTTGTGTGGGTTACACAACTGAGTTATGTGATACAGAAGTATCTCCCTTCTGTAACTTTGAAACAGACACTTATCAAGATTCACTAACTTCCCAGAGTCCTTGTGGAACAACGTGAAAACCCCCAAAGCTCTGGTCTTAACTGTTTTATGCAGTCCTTCACTTTTTCATGCTCCCTTCTTGACTTCTCCCTCTTCCAGAAGAGTCCCAAATCTTTCCATGTATAGTCCCATTGGTTTTGATTTCCTCTACTGACATTTATTCCTGCCCATGTCTCCTCACTCAGTTTCTGCTGTTGGTGGAGCACTACAGATGCTCTCTTAACACTGCTTCTTGTGGTTTCTTTTTAGATGACCTTACTCATAATATCTGCCCTTCCTTTGCTACTTGTCTCACCTCTCCCTTCTTACAGGTCCACACTGCATGTCACAGGGCAAGAGCATGTGCCAGTGTGGTAAACACATGTGCTTGTTTGTATTCTTCCTTCCTCCCCAGTGAACAGTAAAACACATATAGACGCTGCAGCAGCTGAGGCCCTAAAATATACCTTTTTTCACACCCATACTCACCTAGGAATATTTAGGAAACTCCACACTTACTCTAAAATTGGTATTCTCATGCTGTGCCCCACATGCATGGACACTGCAGCTCTCCAAGTTGAGGGGTATCAATATTTCTTGATGCTCGCTTCCCACTCTGCTTCTGTTACTAAAACAAAGCAGGGAAAAGCTACTACTGCTGAATGTCTTCAGGACAGATCCGTTACACCTATTTCTACAGGAGTATCTGCAAGTGTATTCAGAAAGAATGACTAAAAACTTGCTTTGTCAGACTGCAAGGATGAGGGAGAGGAATAATCTTCCGTAGATAATTGTAAGCCTTAATATGGTAGAGGTGAAGAATACAAGCAAACTGCCTCATTTCTGGAGAGTATTCGTCCATCTGCCTCCAGCTGTGCAACTCACAAGGCAAATCTGCTTAAGAAAGAAGAAGTCAGCTTTAGTGAAGCAAGTAAATAGCTGGTAACTTAAGAAGGATATATATACAAATGCTGCAGAATACAAGGCAACAGGGTGGCCTTTGGAACCAAATCAGTCCTGAGGCTTGGTGTGAAGTGTATAGCTCAGTAGTATTATCACTGTGCCTCAACTCTTCCTAGGGATGGCCAGTGGCGAGGAAGAATGTGTGCCCTACCATGTTGTCGAGGCCAAGACCCCAACATGTTTTTTCCTATCTAATGTCATCCCACAGTTTTGAGTAAAGACTGTATCTATGTGTGGGTGCTGCTTAGAAACTGACATTAGAGAAGCCATTATCTTATGGTTGACTGCAATTTGAAATGGCTTCTTCAGTTTATATCACTAATGTAAACAGGGCTTACTTCCAGACAGCATAAAAGACAAGGTTTTGCTAGTTAAATAAAGTTCATTCCTGAGTCATCCACCAGCTGAATGGTGACGTGGTTTGATTTAACAGCCTTGGTTACGTGTCTGACCTGAGCACCATAACCAGCCTCAAGCAATTTTTCAGGGAGGTTTTAATTCCTTGCAGGATTTGTTGTTGCATTCCTGACCCGCAAACCTCAAAGCCTTTGTGCTATAGCACTGGACCTAGAAGTCTAACAGCCAGGGATTTCTTTTCGGGCTACACCAATACCCTAAAGTTAAAATACAAAACTGTGGCGAGGGGGTGCCTGCCCTGCAGCACTCTGCCTTAGCAAACGCGCCCAGCAGTACCTGAAAACTGTGCCTGCAGCAAACTCACGGTTTCCTCAGAAAGGTGCTGCTTTTCCACCAGCTCCCACATGGCTCTCAGCACCGTTCTGGGCTGGCGGGTGCGGAAGCACCTCCCGGCCGCCGGGAGCTGCTGCTGCGAGCCTTCCAGCGGCGGCCGAGCCCCCCCGCTGCCCGCCTGCCTCCCCTTCAGGCTGTAGTTGTGGTCCCCCTCGGGGGGGCCGGGGAGAGGCTGCTTCAGAGCTCGGACGAGGCCCTTGCTCCTCCGGCCGGCGCGCAGCGGCTCCTACCGGGGAAGGGAGAGGGGAGGTCACCACGGCCCAGCTTAGCGGGGGGAGAGGGGAGCGCGGTCGTTCCCCACACGCACCGGGTGTGGGAAGCGGGAGGGCACGGCGCCTCGCCGCAGCTTCCTCCGCAGCCCGTAGCGCTCGAAGTCGGCTTCGGCAAAGTGCCGCGAGCAGAGGATGGCGCCAGGGCCGGGCCGCCAGGCCTGGCGGCTCTGCGGGCCCACGCGGTTCACGGCGCGGATCCATTCGCGGCGCTGCGCGGCGTCCACCGGGAACCTGCGACAGATGGGGAGAGGGAGGCGAGGCACGGAGGGAGGCACGGACCGAGGGCGACTGGACGGGGCGCGGCCGCACTCACTGGTGGAAGGAGATGCCGCGCTCCCGGCTCTGCCCGTTGTCGCGGGCGGTGCAGCCCAGCGCCGAGCAGCTCCGCGTCATGGCCCCCGCCGCCGCTCGGCACCGACAGCGCCCGCCCGTTGGCTGCTACCGCCCGCCCTCGGCCGCCTCCTCCCTCCCCATTGCCCAGCGAGCTCCCCCGGCCGCAGCACCGCCTTTCCGCCTCGCTTTGACGCAAGCGGAGGGTGCGAACGGGAGCAGCACCGAGCCAACCGGTGGCAGCGATGGAGGAAAAAGCAGCCAGTCTCAAACGGCGATCCTCGCAGCCAATGGGAGCAGCGCTTCCAGTCAAAATATATACAGCGGGGCTCGCCGAGGAGGCTCTCTCCCGCCGTGGGGTGCTCGGTGGCGGTCGGGGAGCTCCCTGTGGCTGCGCCATGCCCGGCGGCGGGGCCTCTGCAGCCTCGCCATGGGGCCGGGGCAGCCCCCGCTCCTGGCGCACCGTCCGCCCTCTGAGCGGCGGCGGAGCTGTGCTGCTCCGGTTGCCGTGAAAGGTGGGTCAGGGGCTGCAAACTCGAGTGCGTTTGTTCCGTTTCCCCGCCCCGAAAGGTGGGAGAGCCCCCCTGCTCGTGGGCTTGGCCCCTGTCCGGTGATGAGCCTCACTGCTGTTCACATCATGACCGCCGTGATTACTGCCACAGAGCTGAGGACAGCCGGCACCAGAGCCCCGCGTTGCAGGCGCTTTCCCCCGGCTCCTCTACACCCCAGCGGGGCGACCGCCCCTAACGCCTGTCTCCCTCTTTCCCAGGGCTGATCGCCGCTCCTGCCCCGAGAAACCCGGAGGAGAGCCGCACACCAACACTATCCCACCCCCCGCCGCATTCGCTTCCCGCGTAAGGGAAAGGTGGAGTCCCGCTCGCTGCGGCCCGGAAGGCGCGGGGCGCGCCCGGAAACCGGTGGCGGTGTAGAGGCGGTGCCGCGGCTGCCACGTTGGAGCGGGCCGGGGCTGGGTGAGCGCCGGGGACTCGGAGGTGAGGGGGGAACCCGCGTTTTCCACCTTTGTTACTTCTGCTCCTGGCCGAAACTGGGCGCCGGCGCCCGCTGACCGCGCGCGGTGTTTCCGAGGCGGGAGGGGAGCACTTCAGTGTTGAAGTAAGACCCAGAAATGAGACGGTGGAGGCTGTTACGCCGTGTTTCGTCCTCAGATCCGGCTGGCTGCTGAGGGTGCTCGGCGGCAGTGGTTTTCTTGAGGACGGGGACGTTTCGCGGGTTAAGACTGAAAGCTGCTGTAGGGTGCACCATGTGTGCCTTGATGCTGCTAGAAGAAGGCTTTTTTTGAGCAGTTGAAGCTTTGCCCAGATTTTCCTGTGTTACAGTCTGTTTAGCAGCCATCGGTTTCCTGTGTGTGTCCATTGGGAATTATTGCTTCTCTTCTCCCTATGCGTGCTCTGGAGAAGATGAATTTGGTGATTGTGGGATATCCTTAGGAGAATGAGCACCCTGGCTGCTTCTTCCATGTCCTAATGCAGCTGCTGAATCTGTGGCACTGCAGTCTCCCCATGCTCCATTTAAGCATTATCTTTCTTCTCTTTATTTTTTAGTGAAATGAAGCTGAAGGAAATTGATCGTACTGCCATGCAGGCATGGAGTCCTGCACAGCAGCACCCCATTTACCTGGCCACAGGTGAGTTTCTAGGAAGCATGTAGGCTACATGTGAGGGCTGCCGTGAAGCAGTCATGATTCAAAGTCGTAAGAGTTATTTCATGTCCTGAAGACAGGAACAGGGTATATGGTGCAGTGCCTTTAGTGGAGTTATCCAGTTGTGCCATGCAGGAAAACATGTTCTGCATTCTGCAAGTGACAGCACACACCCTCTTCCTTCTGCCAGGGTAAGGTGACAGCAGTCTTAATTGCTAGTTGTCCCTTGCTGCTTGTTTGTAACGGATCATTTTCTGTGCATGTCAGGGAGAGAGAGGCACTTGCCCAAAGCTTTTCCTGTTCCTATTGGTGAAGAAACCCGCAAAGGGGGAACCATGGGGAGGACAGTTATGTAGAACTACATCTGACAAACAGAAACCTGACCCCATCCCAGAGTCTTTTTGCAAGCATTATGTTTTTATGCCCCTACTTATGTTGCTTTTACAGTGACTCTTTTGTGTGTTGTGGCTTTCTCACTGCTAAGCACACTTCTTTGCAGGTACATCAGCTCAGCAGCTGGATGCAACCTTCAGTACAAGTGCTTCTCTTGAAATCTTTGAGTTAGACTTATCAGACCCTTCGCTGGATATGAAGTCCTGTGCCACCTTCTCCTCCTCTCACAGGTCAGCAGTAGGGTTTTAGGGAAAGAGTAACGGCTGTGGAACTGTTACATGTGGTGCATGTGGAAAGGCCACTTCATGAGGTTTATCTGCAGTTGTTAAAAAGAGGAGCAAAAGTTCAGTGCTGAGGCGTGGAGACGTGAGTTCTGTTGATGTTGTGGAGCAATGAGCTTGAACTTTGAGGAGCTGCAGGCAGCTCGTGGTCTGACATAAACCTAAACAATCTGACGCTGATAGGTTTGGATATGTATGCAGATTGTTTATCTTGGGGAGCCTCTGGGATTCTCTAGAGAGCAGAAGGAAATGTAAAGTTATGAAAACACAGTCACAACTTTTCACATTGCCCCCTCCTGTTTGTGTTTTAGGTGTTTCAGGGAGATTCCTGTAAACTGCCTCATGTTATGTGTGTAGTATCATACCTTACTCCACAGCTGGGAAGCCAAGTTCCTGACTGCAACTTGGCTTAGCTCTTAATTCCTTACCGTGCGCTTGTCCAAAGAAATATTAGTGTCACAGAGTCCAATTTCCATCTCCCCAGCACTTGTAGCTGCTCTGTGGCTGGTCCAGTGGGTGCTGCTGGTTTTGGGTGAGCTGAAACAATGTAGCTGCAAGTGCAGGGCGCACCTGTGGGTAGAGGAGCAGGTAAAAATTTTCTTTGCTCTTGAATTGGGTCCATGACTTTCTCATACTAGTTACAGTGTCAGCATAACCACTCTTTCATCTGGTGACCTGAAACAACATGACTAGAGGTGCAAGCAATTGCAGCATTTTGCCATTATGTTCAAGTGAGAATTTGTCACTTCTTTATAAGCAATTTTCATCTCCCCTATCTCACAAGAGTAGAAATTAATTAGACGTGAGCCTTCATTACTTGTTCTAAAGCTGTAACTTCAAGACCTAAGGACCTACAACTGTTTCCTAAAGTTCTGGACCAGCCAAATGCAGTTTGCTGGGTTTCTAGAGTTTTGCCTATAAAAACTTGGGAGTGGTTGAAATTATGTGTCTTTGCACTCAGTAAGATCATGACCCTACTTAGGATTGCTCTCTGATTTGGCTAAATAACGGTTGTGGTAGCTTTTACAAGAGGAAGAACAAAGCATTGAGCAGCTGGCTTTATGCCGTGTCAGTATTGCCTTTTTTTTCCCCCTTTTTCCCTGTGGTTGTCTACATTTTGGTACATGGAGCTCATGTGAAACAGCCACAGTCTATGTTTAATGCCCTGCACTGTGGCAAAGCTGATGTTAACACATGCAATTCGCTGAGAGCAGGGGAAGGTGTTTGATCTTTTTGATTCTGAATTTTCTTGTTCTACCTCGTTTTAGCTGACTGTACTTTTCCACCCCCAGCGTGTGACATTTGCTTAGAGGATTCTAAAACCCACTCCTTATACCCAGGATGCAGTGCTCCTTTGCAAGTACTTCCCTTGGAGAGCAACACAAGAGTTTGACTTTGCCCCAGAAAATACATTACAAAAGAGGTTAATTTATTTATTTGTTTAATTTAAAGATGACAAGAAGTGCCCCGATTAGCTTTATTTTGATTTGCAGTGAATGAAAATGTCCAGATGATTAAAGCCACAAGACATAAATCCTGCAACAAGCTTTGTTACTTGTTCTCCAAGGAAAGTAAGGTGTAATACTAGTGCCCAGACAGCCCTGGTGCTCACTCAGTTTCTCATAACCTTATGTAGTTTGATGCAGAAGGATAAAGTTGTACTTGGTAAAGGGTCTGTCTGATATCACAGACCAACTTCTGTTTGTAACGTTGTTTGGTGAACCCCCACTGTAAGCTGAACACTGCGCTAGGAGACTAAGCACTTGGCTGTTACGGTATTTGTCACCCAGCGTGTGCTTTTTGTCTAGCTTTCTGAAGTATGCATTTTATCATGCTGAAGTTACTGTGATTTAAAGAAATTACTTGCAAGTTCTCCAGAGATAACAAAAGGAATTAATAATAACACAGTGAATGCTGAAGTAACTCCTTGCCACCTTCCAGTCTGTGTTGTTTTGCTTTGTGCTTGCCTAAGAGCTGATATGTGACAGTGTGTCATTTTACATAGAAGTAGTTCATCCTTTGCATGGCTGAATACACAGGAATTCTGTTTTCTTATGCAGCAAGTTCATTTTGTTGAAGGAAATGTGAGTATTTGCAGCTGGACATAGTGGTGTGAAAATACTTAATTTCTGGAAGTATGTTTCATTCCACTTGATTTAGCCTGGAAAATAGACTGTGGTCCAAGAGACAGGTGTGTCTGATGCAAATAAGCTACTTGCTGAGCTTTCAGTACAGCAAATGAAACATACATCCAGAAGCACAGATATGGAAAAGGATTAGCAATGGTTGTAGTTCCACGCTTTTCCTGTCTTTGTGAGAGGTGCTCACAAATAGCAGAGGTTTACATCCAGGGTTTTTTGATGGGCTTATAGTCCTTACTTTGATTACCTCTATTGTTTAGCAAAGCTGAGCTCAAAATCACAGTGCAGTTGGGAGCACATAGCTGATTTTGCAGCCAGGAGATGAAAGGAGTTTTATCAGTTACCGGGTTATTGGTTGTGCATGTTTTGACCCTGTGTGTTGATAACAAGCAGAATTGGGACATGTGGCCTTTCTGATAGAAGGCGTTGAAAGTACAGGGACTCTTCTTTAAGGAGAAATGCCTGTAGTGCTTTGATGTGTCTGCTCTGTCTGTTAGTAACAGCCTGGAGGTTTTGGCTGGTGAGAAAAATGGGTTGCATCAGCATATGTGGAGCTGGTGTTCGATAGTTGTAGACTGTGGGGACCTCTGTGTCTTACAGGTACCACAAGCTGATCTGGGGGCCACATAACATGACCTCAGGTGAGACGGGCTCTGGAGTCCTGATTGCTGGGGGTGAAAATGGAAATGTCATTCTGTATGACCCAGCAAAAATCATAGCTGGAGATACTGAAGTAATAATTGCCCAGAAAGACAAGCACACAGGACCAGTAAGAGCGCTTGATGTCAACATGTTCCAGGTTGGTTTTCTGCTGTTCTTCATCATGTACCATCATAGATGAGCAACCTGTCTTAACTTGTAACTTCAAATGTTTCTCTCCTTTTCCCCTCCCCTGAAAAGCATGAACTGAATTCAGTGTTTGAATGTCTGTATTTAGTAGGTAAAACCTGTCCTGTTACTGGTATTTCAGAGTGGGAAATTAAAGAGTTTAAGGTGTCCAGTTCATTCCTTCCCCTTGTCAATTTACACTGTCAATTTAGTGGGTCTTTTGCTCAGCTAATGTGTAAAGTATGGGTGGTTTTCTGTGGTGTTTTTAGCCAGTCTCTGTTTGTTTGTTTTTTATCATGTGCCAATATTGCTCTGGTCACACGGGAGGTATTTACATGCACTCACTCATGTTTCTGGTGACCCCAGATTTTTCTGTCTCTCCTTTAGAGGTTAGGTAGGCCCATCTTCAAGACCTCTAAGTATTGTTACTTGTAAATAGGAGACAGACCAGGAAGCATGGTGCTGTATCCTCTTTAGCAGAAGAGCTCTCAAAACCAACAAGCTTTCCTCCAGCACTAATGAGCACTTGTTTACTTCTAGATACATTGGGTTGTTTTTTCCTTAGCCCTGCCAGCTGTGCGAGAATTCAGCATAATTTGTTTCCTAAATAGCACTTTTGTCCCTGCACACTTGCTTTCAGCAAGGCCACCCTCGGTTCATTTAGTCCTCTCTGAATCAATTCCTTTCCGTTTCTGCCTGTTACAAAGTCAGGACTCCCTCAGGATGTGATCAAAGGGCTCTCAGTGCCCTTTGGCTCATGTCACCCAGCCTGGACTTTTGCATCCCAGATGCAGGATTACTCTGGATGATTGCCTTCACTGTTGGAGGGTGCTGTCCACTGCTGAAGGCACAAATGCTACACTCCTTCCAGCCTGACCCACATGTTATGGGCTGCTTGGAGTAAAGCTGTGTGATGCTCTCTGATAGCTGCAGCACTGTGTCCTCATCTGCCCCCTCCCAGAAGTGTCACTGCTTTCCACTTACCTGTCAGTGTTTGCCATGCAGTACAAGGAGCACTCCACAGAACAGGAATTTTTGTCTTGGCATGCCAGTCTAGTGCAGTGTAGGGATTTTTTTATTTATTCAGCTTTACCTGCAGTCTCAGACTTGCTTTTTTCACAAAGCTTATGCTCTGTGAGCTAAAGGTTGTATCCTGAGCCAGCAGGAGAAATTGGCACAGTCCTGAGGATCTGATGCCTCCTAGCAGCTAAGACTGTGAAAGCTGATGCAGAAAATAATCTTAACATCTATTAATGTGTCTTACAGACTAATCTGGTGGCCTCTGGTGCTAATGAGTCTGAAATCTATATCTGGGACTTGAACAATTTTGCCACACCAATGACACCAGGAGTGAAGACACAGGTACCAGATTTGCATTTGTTAAATACTGCAGAGCAGACTAATGGAAAATATGCCTGTCAGTTAAGTTGAGAGCTCTTTGAAACCCTCAATTTTAAAGCTGTCTCAGGTAGGGGGATGCTTTCTGAAGTCTAACTTGGGTAGCAGTTAATAATAGTTGGCCATGAGCTACGTTTCTGACAATATTATATATCAACCTTAAGGGGTGGTAAAACAGGTATCTCCTGTTCCTGCATTTTGTTCTCCAGTGGCTTTCCCAAAGGCCAACAAAAATAGGCCTTCTATTGGTACTTAAATTTTGTAGTGTGCTTATTAGACTGTGGGTCTTGAGATATTTGTCTCCATGTGACATGCTTGTGACTCAAAGCATGTTTCACTGCATGCATGAGTCTGGAGGTCATGAAGGTTCAAACTGAGGAAAATGGGAGGAAGACAGAAAACAGCTACTGAGAAGTCAGAAGATGAGGCAGTAGGTTTAGCAGGGAGTACTTAATTGCTATACTTAAGGGACAGTGTTCAGCCTGTGTCTCTTAATAGAAGATCTAAGGGAAGCAATAGGCTTTTGTACTTTTTGTCTTCTGAAGGCCATAGAATGGGAGTAGGGTGTTTCAATGCATGTCTGTTTCTGTAGCTGTTAAAAAATTGCATAAGTGGTTTGTGGTTACTGGAAGATGGATTTATTACTGCATAATAATTTGGAGACAACAACGTGAGGAAATGCGATGAAACATAATCTTCAGTTTAAAGATTTTTACTTTAAACTCTGCAGTTTTGGATACTTTGTTTAGTCTGAGTTGTTTATTACTATGTGGGCATTTTGGAGGATGCTCACCTGAGTTAAACATCTCTGTATAAGATTTTTTTATGTCTTATAGTAATTTTTTAGGCTAGGAAATCTTTTAGTCCCTATGCATAATGACAGCTGGAAATAATAATGCAACAAGGGCTGGGGTAACATTGCTTTTCATTCTTGGAGTAAAAGTAAACAGTTGGGGGAAGAATAACAAAAATAAATATAACTGCTTGGAGGAATTTTGTGTGCTTTTTTAAGTCAAATCCTAATACAAGGCAAAAGGACAGTTCATGTATGTGGGTATACTTCCATGGAGTAATTTGTTGGTCTTTAAGGCAGTTGTGGTTAGTTTTCTTTAAATGACTAATGTATCATATCTGCATTTTCAGCTTTACAATATTAGTGAAATACTAGCAGCTGATAGTTTGGGGTTTTCTACCCTACAGCATGTGTACCTAGAAAACTAGAACACATGCAGTGCCTGGGATGAGTCTCCCTGCAGATTTGTCATTTAGCAAGTCCTGAAAATAACAGACTTTGAGTCTTGGATTTGAAAAGGTTGTTGAAGGCTGTTCTGTGTGCAACAGCCTCTTGAAGACGTCAGCTGTGTTGCCTGGAACAGGCAAGTCCAGCACATCCTGGCATCCGCCAGCCCTAGTGGCCGAGCTACCGTGTGGGATCTCAGGAAGAATGAACCCATCATCAAAGTCAGTGACCACAGTAACCGGGTGAGTTGGCTCTCGCACAGCTGCATGGGTGCTTTTGGGGATGCGTGGTTGCCATTGAGTGGGTCACAGGGGACTGCCCTGCCTCTTATAGTTACAACCACCATGCATGCTCCTCAGGCAGTGTAAATGTAAAAAAGGTCCTGACAAATCTGTGGAGAGTGACATATCGCTGTATAATCCTGTATATTTTAAAAGGAATATTGGTGTAACAAACTTGGGAAATGTAGCAAGAGTTCAAAATGGAATTCACAAATGGATGCTCCTGAAGTAGCTGCCTGCTCACTGCACTAATACTCTGATAAGCTGTGTAACTCTCAATGTTTTCTATATTTGTTGCCTAACATAACAGTAGTACAGTAGATTGTCTTCATCTAGGATTGTATTCTAGTGATACAATATTCACATGACAATAACCTCTGCTTAATGATGGCTTTTATTAAAATATCCATAAAAATATTAGAGGAAAAGGTTTGTATAGAAGGCTGTATGGTTTTCTTACATTAAAACATAGGACTGTGTACAAGAAAGCACAAAGTCTCTTATTTGAGAGGACCTTTGGAAACTAACTGCAAATCTCCTCACCCATGAAAACAAGGAGAGTATCATAAGCTACATGCAATCAGAAGTAATGCCCAGCAACAGCTGCATATTTCTTTGTTTTACCATTCATGTAGACATATTTAAGCTATTTGTCTTTTGTCCTTTAGTGCTGCTTAGTTATTTTATGCTGTGGCACAATGTTGTCCCTTAGATGCACTGCTCAGGCCTGGCATGGCACCCTGATGTTGCTACCCAGATGGTTTTGGCTTCGGAGGATGACAGGATGCCTGTGATTCAGATGTGGGACCTAAGATTTGCCTCCTCACCACTTCGTGTTCTAGAAAGCCATTCAAGGTAATGAGGCTTATGTGGCCTGCTGCTTCTCAGTGTTTGGTGGTTGCATTCCAGTTTGTACATCTCACTTCTTTCTCAGTCCCCTGTGAAGACTCAATTGGAGGCAGTGATTCCAGCAGCAGCAGTGTTATATGCTTGCTTGCTGACTGGCAAGTCCTGTGTCCTGAAAGGCTTGCCTTTCAGGGGCCTGCTGGTTTATTTAGGGAACAGGCCCCAGAGTAAAAAAACCACTATCCTGCTGAAACACTGAAGTTGCTAATTTGTTTCTAAATGCCTTAAATTTGGGTAAAAGGAAATATTTTGTTCAATCCTTGTACCTCCTGAATTGCTAGTGAAACTTTCTTTATTGCCCCAAACCAGCACTTGATTTAAGGAGACAGCTGGTCTGTGTTGCAGCTTCTACTAAAACTGCTGCCAGTGGTTCTGCTGACTTGAGTCTTCTGCTAATATAAAGAAGCTGTCAAACTTTGTACTCGCCTACCTTAACTGCAGCTTTACACACTGTATGTGATACTGCAGGCAAACAAACCATTTTGTTACATTGGTGTTCAGGTTCTCCTGCATGACTGCTGCATTTAATTTTCTCATGCAATGGCTGCGTCTTTATAGATCTTCGTGGAGAAAATAGGAAGCATCTATTTCAATAAAGTGCTGATAACGCTGAAAAACTCCGTTTGTAAAAGGAAGGAGTGGGGAGGGCATTTTGAAGTGGAATGCTCAGCTAATGTAGAAACTTCAATTGTAAATACACTTTATCACCATTTTGTGTTTACATTAAACTTTTTGGTTGTGACTTTTCACACAGGGGTATACTGGCCATTGCTTGGAATATGGCAGATTCAGAGCTGCTGCTTAGCTGTGGGAAGGATGCTAAAATTCTCTGCTCCAATCCAAACACAGGAGAGGTATTGTACACACACCATTTAAAAACATCTTTGTTCAGAGGTGGCACAATAGCATATGCAAAGCAGTGTTGGTGTGGTTGCATTCCTAGGAATGATGCTTCTGTGGGATGTTTCTCCACATCCTCTGTACATGGGCTTTTTATATGTGCCTTCTAAGCTTATCCTGGTGGTGCAGGATTCCTTCTTAGTATTCCAGTGTTACATATTTGTACTTACTGCTTCTTTTCTAAGCATTAAGGTCCCTGCTCCTTATAAGGGATAGAAATGGCCCCGCTTACACTAAGTATTTGTTTCATACTCTTTCAGTTTGGGCCTGATGTGGATGTTTTACTGTTGCAATTGCCTTTTTCCTTCTGTAAGTGTAAGAACTTTTATCCAGACTAGGGGGATTTTGTACTTCAATAGCGGCAGATCAGTGAGAGCCACTTCAGTGTGTTCCCACCCTGCCCTTTTGTGCCTGGGGATATCTTTCAAAAGGAATACAGATCCTTTTTTCAGACAACTTTAGTGTTTGCCCCTTGAGGGTTTTGGGCACACTGGAGGGCTCCTTTCCTGCAGTGGTCAATAATCCTGGGCAACAGAATGAGAAGTATTCTAGAATTCAGACATAGGCACAAAAGTGAAAAAGCTGTAGGGTGGTAAATGAGTTATCTGAGCTGGATCCTCTGCTCTTGGGAAGGCTTTACAAGTGGATGAATCATGCTACGTATTTTGGTTAAAAATAAAAATCAGTTTCCTGGAACACAGCAGGACAGTTAGCATTTTTCTCCTTTTCCTAGTTTATGATTAAATGTCTGCTGCAGTGGTGGGCATGTCTGTTCTAGGCTGTCTGCCTAGAGTGCAAGTTTAAACATTTCCAGTTTCCTGCAAAAACAGACTTATTTTGGAGCCTGGACATGTCTCTATGTAGTGTGTAGAGATATGCAGATTAGCTCTGAATTAGCTAGCATGAGTATCAGCGGCAGCTCACAGCTTGCAGTGGGACAACACAGACATACTCTTCCTGCGTAGTTTTTCCTGTGTAGATTAAACAGAAGATTTAATGGGAGGAGGAGAAGGAAATTAAGTAGTGGAGTGTTGTGATCTCCTGTTTGGGGGTTGTCAGGGCTTGCCCACTGTTAGTGTGTACAGTGATGTGGAGGCTGTTGGGAGCAAGAAGAGCAGACCAGTCTTAGGGCAGGCAGAAGAATTGTTGCTGTTGGACATGGTGCTCCATAAAAGCCCTGATTTGTTGGACTTGTTTTTGCTGCCCAGGTGCTGTATGAGTTGCCCACAAACACACAATGGTGCTTTGATATCCAGTGGTGTCCCAGGAACCCTGCTGTCTTGTCTGCAGCTTCTTTTGATGGACGGATCAGCATTTACTCCATCATGGGAGGCAGCACAGATGGCTTGAGGCAGAAGCAAGTTGACCAGGTATTGAAATACGTTCAACTAAGAATATGGACAGAAAGAGTAGGGAACAAAACATGGGCTTGTGGGAAGTGTTTGCACAAGCTTGCAAGAGTACCAATCCAGTGCAAACAAATGCTTATGTTTAGTTTATTGGAGATATGTCACTTGTCACAAACCCTCCTTTCCCCTGTTTTGTTATTGAAGCTTTCATCATCATTTGGGAACCTCGATCCATTTGGTACAGGACAGCCCCTCCCACCCTTGCAGCTTCCCCAGCAGACGGCCCCAAAAAGTGTTGTTCTGCCCCTAAAGAAACCACCCAAATGGATCCGGTGTCCTGTGGGAGCATCGTTTTCGGTAAGCAGGAGAAAAGGCTGGGCGTGGTTGGCCAGGCAAGAAGGGAAATGATGGTGACACCTGCAAAACACTTTAGGAAGAGGGGACTTCAAAACTGTGCTCCACCTTGGGAAAAATTCCCTTGTTAGATGTTGGGGGGGGATGTGCTTGTGGCAGCTTCCAGACTGGGCCCTTGGGACAGCAAGCCAGCAAAAGCATGACAAAAATGCTTGGGGAAAAAGAAACAAAGCGGTGTTGTGTTGTGTTGCCAACAGGCATTTGTTTCTTTTTGTTCTGGAATTAGAACTTTGCTTTTATTTATGTGCAGTGCTTGCTCTGAAGTTAACAAATGTACATTGGGAGGGGAGAATGGGACCAAACTGGGCAAATATCTTATGGTTTTCCAGGAGATAGCTGTTAGTCTTTTTTGTGGCTAGGCTTTTTGCCTTGCTGACTTCGTCATTTATTGGACTGGCCTGTGTAAATTAACTTTGAGGTATAGAACTAATTAATATTATAAGCCCCTTCTGATTCTTTTTCTTCTGTTGATTTTACTTCTCTCCAAATGATGACACAACTTACTGCCCATCTCTAAGTAGCTTTTTAAATGGTGAACACTTGAGCATATACTTAATCATAGAATGGTTAGGGTTGGAAAGGATCTTGAGATCATCTAGTTCCAAACCCCCTATATTTTACATACTGCATGTGTGCCTCAATTCCAGTTTGGAGGCAAGCTGGTTACATTTGAGAATGCCAAGACTCAGCAGCAGCAGCCAGGCGTTGAGCAGCAGCAGCGTCACCATGTCTACGTGAGCCAGGTTGTTACAGAGAAGGAGTTCCTGGCCCGCTCGAACCAGCTGCAGGAGGCTGTGCAATGCGAAGGTTTTGTCAGCTACTGTCAGAATAAAATAGATATGGCCCAAGCTGACTTTGAGAAGAATGTGTGGGCCTTCTTAAAGGTAAGAGGCTCAGGAGTTCCCCACTGGAAAGCCAGTGCAGAAGGGGTTCCTTTTGCACAACACAATGCTTTAGCAGAAGAGGTGCTGGGATCCAGAAGTGTAGGCTGTGTGAATAGTGCTCATGAACCCTGTCACTGCAAGTGGCCCAACAGAGGAGAAAGGGTCCTTAGGATATTTACAGGGTTGATGAGAAATCATTGAAGAAGCCAAGTTGTGGTGGAAAGTATCCTGTGTTTTTTGACATCCCCCATCACTACATCTTTGTACAGGGAGCTGGTGAGAAGGGATAAAGCTTTGGGACATTCTTAGATGTGCTTTTCACTGCTCACTATGAACGTTCGAGGTTTCAAAGTGAAGTAGATAAAGCAGATTATTCACCTACAGTAACCAGATTGAAGCCTTGCCTACCTGATTGGGAGACAAAGTCACTGTAGGCCTTTTCAGGTCTTTCTATTACACTGTCTCCACTGTCATTAGCTCTCACTGGGTAATTTGTACCAGTCAAGTAATTAGAGCCAGTGAGGGAGGAAATGGAAAAATTGTGAATTGCAATATAATCTTTAACTTTTGGCTTTTAAAGGTGAACTTTGAAGAAGATTCACGTGTTAAATACCTTGAGCTTTTGGGATACAGGAAGGATGATCTGAGGAAGAAGGTAAGTGTGCCTGGAAGCTGTGCTTGTGTTAAATGCATTACTGATGGATATATCCAGAGTACAGCCTAAAATGTTGATGTGTGGTTGAAGTACTCATTTACTTCAGACTGGAATAGCAATTACCAGTATATCCACAGGCTATTCAATATAATAAACACTTTTATACAACATCATTTTCAGCGTGTTTCCTAGCAGATGGTAGTTGTCAGTGCTGCGGCTCTCCTAATAGCCATAATACAACTGTTATCTGTGGTGCTGAAGCTTCTGTTTGAGCATGGCTGACTTGAATAGTTCTGTAATTTAAGGAATTTTCTTTGTTCCTTAGGATGCTAGAAATCTTCCTCTGTTCTTTAAATTTTGTCTAGATAAGCCACTTGTGACTAACTTCAGAATTCTTACAGCAAGCAGTTTGCCTGGTTGGGGTTTTCGTATTAGCAATGTCATCTTACAGTGTGGATGTCTAATGAGAATTTCAAAGCACGCAACAGACTTCAGAGGCATGTCTGCATTTGACTGTCCAATGTTGATCTGAAATTCTTACCCATCAAGAAGCTTTGATATTTGCTGGTTCAATAGATTTATGTAATTTTGCTATGTGTCATCTTTCTACTGTAGCATCATCAAATCTGCTCTGGGTTTAGCTTTTCTGATTGAAGAACATGTTAGCAGTCTTCAGGGTTTCATTAACTACCTTGGAGAACCTAAAATAGTCTTTATGTGTGGGACACCATTCATTTTTAGGAAAAAAAAATCAAACATTTGGAAAGGCAGGGTTTGGATTACCAGGAAGCAATTTGCACATCTTAAGTACAGAGCTTTCTTCCAAGCTGGAGGAAGATTCTTATCTCAGTGTTACAGGGGGATACCTGCTGTGCGCTTTGGGTCTTTGTTGCTTTTCATGCTGTACCTAGGAACTGTCTTCAGTTCTGATTCAGTGGATTTGAATGTTTGACTCATTTTCATTGTATTAAACTGAAGTTTTCCTTTCAAAGGCTGAAGTCATAGAAATGTTTTAATGCTTATGCATTAATTGGCCTCCAGGGCAAATTTATTACAGTGATAGAAAAAAACCTGTGCTTTTGCTAACAGTCTGTCTTCAGGTTCTGTATTTTTGTTGCAAGACTCAAAGGCAAGTGCAGCAAGGGCAATCCTGGTTTTGAAAAGCAGATCTCAATTAGAAAATCCAGTTGAAATTTAGTGGTGGTCCTGTGGAACTGCTTCATGGAGCCCAGTGCCGCTCTTGTCTGGGTTTGATATGTCTTGTGCATGGGGAGAAGCTGGGAAAATCATAGAATCACAGAATGGTTTGGGTTGGAAAGGGCCTTAAAGCTCATCCAGTTCCAACCCCCCTACCATGGGCAGGGACACCTTCCACTAGACCATGTCACCAAAGGCCCTGTTCAACCTGGCCTTGAACACTGCCAGGGATGGAGCATTTACCACTTCTTTGGGCAGAAATGCTGAGCCTACCCCATTATTTCAGTATTTGAGGAACAGATGAGGGGAGCTGCAAGGCCATGTTTTCATGTATGTTTCTCAACAATTCAATATTGAAGTTGAATCCATGGTTTTAGTGTCAAGAAACAATACAGGACAGCTTGTCTGAAAATGTGATACCAAATGATAAACTCACTAAACCAGAACTAAATCAGAATCAGGTTCAAGGGTAAAATAAAACCTGGAATGCTAAAAGCAGTAGATAACATGAGCAGCACTAGGAAACCCAGTCTCCCAGATGCCAAACTAGTATATTTTCTGCATGTATTCTGAACCCCATACATTAAATTGTCATTTTTGACAATTTGGATCTGGAGTCATGATTTGCTTTGCAAAGTTGTAAAAGCTGGGCATTTTAAGTCTTCTGTACCTTGGAAAATCCTAGCCCGCAGCTGTATGCCTGCTGTGCTTGAAACCATGGCTTCTTGACAGGCTCCCTGCTCCACAAGAGTTGCCACTGCTTTGTTTTCCCTGACCAGAGCAGTTGGAGTGTTTCGTCCTGCATGTTCTGATATTATGTTTATTACTGTGGTTTCCAGCAGCTCTAGTGAGTTTTGAGGCCCTTGAGTTAACAATTAAAGGTTTAAAGGCATAGAGCAGCTGTTGTTCCCATCAAAGCTTGGGGTACAGAAGGCTTAGCAATAAATCCATTGCCAGTCTTGGAAAGGAAATAGCTTTTGTTTCATACGAAGTGTTCTGTAAGCAGCATATTAAGTACGTGTGCCAGTTTTGCCGTCTGAAAGATCAGTGAGTGGTCTGCCTTTCTAAAATAAAAGAGCACTGCTTAAATCTTCGTTGTTTTCTAGATTACATCCACTCTGAATGAAGAGAGTCTTATAGATGGTGATTTGGGAGAGGTAAGCAAACACATGTGTACAACTCTGTAGTTTTATAATGCTGTAGTCATGTGTAAAGTTAAGAATAATTTTGCTTTCCAATTGGTAGCTGTTCCAAAGTAAGTCACAAATAACCCAGCATATGACAAGTTCTTACATTCAGTAGGATGAATGTACTTCTTAAGAAAAACAAACACTTTTTTTCTGCTCAAATGCCTTTCCCAGCAAAGGGCTCTCAGTCACAGGTTTTAGTTCGGGCTCTCAGTGATGTCCCTCCACCTTTACTCTTTGCTGCCTGTTTCTTGCTCACTTGACATTTTGTGATGCCTGTGAGATATAGGGCAGAGCTTTGCTGACCAGCAGCTGGTTTCAAAAGCGGCACCTTCCCCAGGCTTTAACAAAAGCAGCACTGAGAGTATGGTCCCATAATACTTCCCTGCAAGAGTGGTAAATACAGTTCAGCCATTGTAATTGCAATGTCCTCATTCTGGAAAGAGGAGCCTGCATTGCATTTGTGTCGTAGACATTTCAGATGTCATCTGTATTTGCCTAATGGGGAAAAAAAGGTTTGCTGCATGTTTTCAGGCAGCTGAGATGAAAACAGCACAAAGTACTGTGTGATGACAAAGAGTAAGGAAATGGAGGGCCTCTACGATGTTTGTTGTCCTCAAGCATGTTTTGCCAATGCCTTTTTGCAATTAGCAGTCCGGGTTTGACTGTTGTTGGTGGGAAGGTGGTTATATTCTGCAGTGCAAAGTATGTCTTCCTCTTTTGCTGGCTTTTTTGGTTTTATGGCATTTTCTCTCTGCTGAAGGCTTCTGCAGAATCTGGTGAATCTGTGCCAAATGAGGGAGGTGAAGGCCAGGCTGCAGAAGAGCAGTTCTTGGGAGAGGTATCTGTCGCCCTCTAAACTAACCCTTTTGACCTTCTGTGTATTTACTTTTTTACTATATTAAGAGCATTTTTGTTGTCTTTTCCTAGTGCTGAGGATATGTGGAAATACAAGAAGTTATTGAGAATGACTAAAACATGGGCTTTTATTAAGTTGCTTGAGATTTTTCTCATCAGCCTCAGATATCATGTGAATAGATTTTGGTGGCAATGGAGAACACGCTTATTTTCTAATAGTCCAGTTGTCACCAGACTCAAGGACTAATAATCAAGAATAATCTGACATAATTTTCATTCTGACATTTCCCTAACATATTAAATGATCTGCTGCCACAACTATAATGCATTCCTTTTTCTTTTCTTTCTCCCCCTCCCTTTCGTTTTCCTTCTCTGGTTGTTTATTACCAAGCTGCCACCTTATTAGTGCCCTGTTCCTAGGACTAACCCTTTGCAGAGATGCAGTTGTGGTATACCAAGGCTTTGGTGGCTAGCTGCCTTATGAATGTCTGTTGCAACAGTTCAGCCACATTCATCAACAGGCAGCTTGTGCTCCACCAGGTCTGTCTTTGGGATCCTACAGCTTTTGTTCATTTCTGTCCATTTCAGCGGCACTGTTTTCAGCCCTCTGTTTTAAATATGGGGACAAGTCTGTCCCCATATTTAAGGACACAGACTTTGCTGTGTGAGGTTAATAGCACCAAGAATACTAGTATCACTGTGAACAGGCCAGCTTGATTCTTCCCCATTCCTTCTGTCTCTTTTTGGTTAGAATTTGAGCTGTTAGCCCAAAACTACCTGTGTTCCCTGTGCTTAAATCTGTGCTTAATGCTTGTCTGCGGTTGTCTGTGAAGGTGAGGATGGTGGTTTATGGCTCATGCACGTTGGAATGGTGGACTTGTTCATATGACAGTCTGTTAAGGACACCAGAATAGTGCTGCCTTAGGCTAGGTGCTTGATTACTCATTAATTCATTAGACCCAGTAGTGGCAGACACATGTATCTGACTGCTTAAGGCTTTTGCTGTATGCAGTCATGAAGATGTTAGATGTCTCACAACAAATGTCTCTTCTAGGAGAGCATTCACAGCCAAATATGACGTCTGCCTATCAGCATGGGTGGTAAATATTTGTGAGGGTGGCCTGAAGCCACTGATGATGCACTAGGGGTTGCTGTCACACACATAAAGTAACTAAATGGGAACATTATTCCTGTGATAGTCACAACATGCTCTCAACTCATACCAAACACACATCACACATTATCTGACAGCAAATAATTTTCTAGATGCTGTCTCCTTTCGTATGTCAAACGAAGCTTGTTTCAGACTTACCTCCCCCTCCAAAATACCTGTTCTTGGTCAGCTGTGTACTTGTTCTTCATCCCCTGAAGTACAGTTTCACCAATCAGCATTTAAGCAGGGTATTCTCAGCAGACTCTTGACCTCCCACTGCATGTACTACCATACTGGCTTATGACAAAGGGGACAGTTTGTGGGACAATTTCTGCACTCTTCTTAGACTTCACTGTGAAAATTGGTGGTGGAGAGAGACTTCCCTCTTGTTTTTTTGTTGTTTTGTTTGTTTGGTTAGTTTTTTTTTAATTGTAAAAAGGTTTTGTTTGAAATTTCAAAATCCAAGTACTTGCAGGGAATGGTCTGTAACGTAATTCCTGGTGGAGCTTTATAAAAAAAGCAGCTTCTGTCCACTTTTGTACTCAGTACAAAGCACTTAAGTCTGTGTGGACCACACTGGGCTTCTGTGTTGAAAATCGAAGCATGTGTTTTGCATAATTAAACTAGGGTGTGTGCCAAGTGCTGAGTGTTTCAAGGATGAGCTGAAAGTCTTAAGTGGAGCACAGTGAAACCTAGGTAGCATTATGGTAGTCTGTTCTTGGTAGGGGTTGAAGGTCAAAGAGGAGGGAAGGGAGGTGGTTTCTGATTTTGTGATTGTGGCTGTTGTTTGGCTTTGGGGGGGTTGTTTGTATATGGGTGCAGATGTGTGCATGTAAGTCAGTACCCAGGATCCAGGCATCTGGTCGTGGTTATTTGTGATCTCTGCGTATGCACACTTGTGCTTGTATAAGCTTTCCCTGGTGGTTAGAAATCTGGAGCTCCAGCAATTTTTCCACTTGGTATCCATTTTAAAAACTCCGATCTCTTAGAACAATTATTTTTTAATGGTGTGCTTATATGCACTGGAGGTCCTTTGATAAGCCCGGGTCTTCCCCAGTGTGCTTAGGGGTGACTTTATGCAGGCACCAGGGGAAGTTGATTATCCCTGTGCTGAAACAGTGAAGGGATACTCTTCCCTTCTAAGTTAATGATCTCTTAGGTGACTGGTAGTCTGAAGGTCTATCTTTTACTTGTAATGCAAGACATACATGTTTTTTAATCTGTGTATATATTCTAAGTGTTTTCATAATCTCATACATAATCTTAAAAAATTATGTATTTCCTTTCTCTTAGAGGGTGAAGGACCATAAACAAGAAACGGAAGATTTGAGAATTGCAAACACGACGTTTAACATCTCTGTTAGTGGAGGTAATAAACCCCTTGATACTGATTAAAGTGTAGTGCTGATATTTATAAATACTGATGTTGATACTGGTGTTCCAGTGAGAAGGCAATTTTTACACAGATTGGAAGGATTATCATGACTTTCCATTCACTTCACAGCAGTCCCAAGGTACCTGAAAATACAGCTTCTCTAGGGAAGCAAAGGAAGTATACAGCACTCACATATCCCATATTTGAAATGCAGCTACTCTGAGTGATTTATGATATGAAAGAACACACACCTGATCAGGCATGAAGAGCTAACATCACTGTTTGTACAGAAACTTGTAGCGGATGGTGAATAATGCAGAAGCCACTGATCCCTATCTAGGTTTGACTTTGTTTCTAGCAGTGTATGCAGGGTAGTTGTTTCAGAGATCATTTAGACCTCTAGCACCTTGCTCTGCAGCAGGTAAGTGATGCTTGACAGTGCCCCACCTGATGTGGCTGTGACCGTAGAGTGTTTGAGACTGAAGATGGATCTAAGCATCCTGTAAGTACCTGCCTGGAGCAGGCTGGTTTGCAGAGAACATTGCACAGTGTTGCACCTTTGAACAGAATCATGTGCTGTTGCACGTTTTAGTGACTGCTGTGCCATCTTTTGAATATGTTCTCCTCTCTTGTTGCAGATGTGGACGGTTTGATAACTCAGGCTTTGCTGACGGGTAACTTTGAGAGTGCGGTAGATCTCTGCTTGCATGATAACCGTATGGCTGATGCCATTATCTTGGCCATCGCAGGCGGACAAGAGCTGCTTTCTAGGACACAGGAAAAGTACTTTGCTAAGATGCAGAGCAAAATTACCAGGGTATGTTTGTTCAGTTAAGGAACAGCATGCATGTTGGCCTCTGGCAACTGCCTTTTTCACCTTAGAAGTTTTCTTCTGATTTCATGGGTTTATTTCAAATATTATATATTTAAATACTTATAGCTGAGAAGCTATTAAGTATTCAAGTCATCCACAAGGTTTCAGAGTAGAAGGATTTCTGTTATTTGTTTTTAATGCATTGATAAGGAGAGAACAGGCACATTACCTGGATATCAATATACAAGACAAATATTCTTTACCTTGTCTCCAGTGTCTGAGTCAGATATACACTAGTAGGTTCTCACTGCTAAAGGTAATTATCTTAAGCAGCACAGATTTCAGTCTCTTGTGTTGTCCCATTTTTCAGCAGTCGCACATGACCCGTGTTCAGTGCCAGCTTCATTTCACTGCATGCACAGAAGAGAGCAAAGTATGCCCAGGGTAGGTCAGTCACCCTTTGTCTAGGAAACAGTGTTATGGCCAGCTGATAATTATTCTTTTCAGCTTTTTGCAATGCTAGGGATTGCTGATGCTGCTTGTTCAAATCTTTCTTCTTTCCTAATGTGAGAAAGTAGCAACATGGGGATGAAACAGGAGAAGCGGCCTCAAAAGAGCACTTGAAAGGACAATAGTTTGGCAAGGATGGTTGCTTTTAGAGGAGGGGAGAAAGTTGCTCATGGTCACTTTTTAGCAGTCCATTGCCAAAGAAGGATGTTTTATACAGTTAGCAGGAAGCAGCCTATAAAAATGGGCATGTGCTTAAGTGCTTTCCTGAAGCAGGGCTGAAGGCTGCAAAGCGTAGTCACTTGGGTGGTTAGGGCACGCAGCACCACTGGCTGGCGTCTGTAAGTGGGATTTTGCTGGTCATTGCCTGTGATCCAGTTTCAGATAGGGACAGTTTATATTTGTAGTAGTGGACAAGTGAAAAGAGGAATGTCTCAAGTATTAAGACTGCAGGTTTTCTTCCTCTTCTTCTTCCCTGTCTCTGGCCTAATCAGAGAAAGCAGAATTTTGTTGGGCATGGGAAATTTCTTCACTGTAGTTTATCCTCTGGGAAAAGGTATTTTTATGGAAGGCTGACCAGTTATCTGTGCCTGTGCTAATAGGTAAGAGTTAACCTTGTAGTTAGGACCTGGCATTTGTTGTTCAGGTGTGGTTTGGTTTTTTTTTTCTGGTCCCAAACTGCACACTCTACATTATGTAACTGTTTTCTGAGCTTGAAATCTTGGCATGACAAGGGCTCTGTTGACTAAATAGCAGCACAGCTGCCAAGTCTCTTTTGCCTGAATCAAAATAACTGGAGACAGAGTTTGAGACAAAAGAAACTGGAGCTTCATTCTGAGGGCCTGTGGACAGGCAGCCTGTGGTGGGAAGGGTGCAGGGTAGGGATGCTACAGATGGCTCAGGTTGGTAATGCTGCCAAGTTGCTGCTGCTTTTCAAGCAGCCTTTTCCACTGCCCCTCACTGGTCAGCCTGAAGCCAGGAACTGAAAGCTGAATGAAGCAGTTTGACAAACAAAATTTATATGCCTTTCTGGGCGAGAATTGTAGCTAAATACTGGATATGTTACCATTGTCTGCGAAGACAGTGCTGAAAGCCGTCTGTAGCAAACCCAGCTTTCAGAGAATTGTACGTTCTTTTCTTGGATGTTTTATAGCAGGAATTAACTGGCCTTTCTGTTATCTGAGCTTGTTTTGTGCTTTTCACTGATATCCTTTTGTAGTAAAATGTACTCTTGTGTGGCTGTTGAGTTGTGGTGCAGTATCTTCTGTGACTCTGGATACAGTGAGGATAAATACACTTTAATAGATACATATTATACTGTATACTAAAAAAAGCCCAAAGGAAATCCTACCAGGATCTTAACTGTGGTCTCTCTCCTTATGGTCTAGCTCATCACTGCAGTGGTAACGAAGAACTGGAAAGAGATTGTGCAGTCTTGTGATCTGCAGAATTGGAGAGAGGCTTTGGCTGCAGTGCTCACTTATGCCAGGCCAGATGAGTTTGCAGCCCTTTGTGGTAAGGATACTTTACAGACTGGATGTCACTTATTCCACTTACAGCAAAACTACAGTTTGCCATGATTGTTTTCCTTCAAGTAAACTACTGTAATGCCTCGATAGCTTCTTTGATAGATAATACAGTTCTTTGGTCCTGTTGCAGAAAAGGAGAGGAACCCGTGGGGTGCTGTCTTCCCAGTATGTTCCCTGATTGTCTAGGCACAGAACCCAGACCCTTGCATGTAGCTGTGTCCTGGCATCGCCTGTGTAGTGCACAGCTGCTGGTCTCTTACTGTTTTCAGATGGATAACAATGATGTTGATGTGATAAGTGTTTCAGCTGAGGGACCAATGTCTTGGACTGTGTGTGGAACACAAGTGGAAATGTTTTCAGGAAGCACTTCGCTCTTCTTTCCCATGAGCAAATTCAACTTCTTGGAAGGAGTCCTTTTTCACAGGCAGTGTGCATGACTGCCCTCTTGCTGCATGGCAGTCAGCTGGCTGGCTTTTTAACCCTCAGGGAAGTTATATTGCCAATAGCTGTGTGTTTGACATCCCTGTGCCTCTCAGACACCAGCCACAGTGTCTAGGGAGCTGTGTGACCTGCTTTGCACACCTAGGCCTGGAGCAGTACTGGGGCTTTGTTGCTTACAGTTGCAGCATCCAGTTGTGCTGCTGAAGTGAGGAACTGCAAAAAATGGGTGGCAGAGAGGAGAATCAAACTGTGGCCTCTTGTCCTTTGTCAGGTTGGCAGATGGGCTGTCCTTTCTGATTTCTCAGGATTACAGGCATTTGGCAAGTTCTTGCTGCCATGACAATAACTGCTTCTGAAATGGCCTGGGCCACCATGGGAATATCTGTGCTGGATATCAGAGTATGTCCTTACCAGTGGAACCCATAGGCAATATCCCTTCTCCACTGCTCTGAGTAGACACAACAGGCATTGCAGGGTTCCTCCACCTTGACAGTGATGGAGGGATTACCCAGGTAATTCATCAGTATCTTCTTTGTTCATATTTTTCCTAGACCTCCTGGGTAACAGGCTGGAGAACGAGGGGGACAGCCTTCTGCAGACACAGGCTTGTCTCTGTTATATCTGTGCTGGCAATGTGGAAAAACTCGTTGCTTGTTGGACCAAAGCTCAGGATGGAAACAGCCCCTTGTCCCTTCAGGTTGGTAACTGTAAGAAAGATGTTGGAAGTAGTGCACTGCAATCATTCTACACTTAAATGACCTAGTGTAGAGCGTTGGTGCTGTCATAGATGTATGTATCTCGGGATGCCAGGCTTTTCCTTCTGGAATGGGTGGCTTTCATAAAAATAACATAAGATCTGTTACTGGGAAATGTGTCGTGAATCACAATGGCCTTTGTCTGCTCTGTTCTTTGGGTAGTCCTTTGTCTGCTCTGTTCTTTGGGTAGTTGTGCTAATATGCTGCTTGTATAAAAAGTTAGTTGTAGGGCTTAGGGGGTTTTGGTGTAAAAGGAGCAGCTTTGAATGCTTGCGTCTTTTGCAACAAGGGAATACTTGGATGTTTTTGCTTTTGGAAGAGATGTCATGGATGTTCAGGACAAGAAATCTAATGAATTAGAGTTAAATCTGGAGAGAATTTCTCATGTAGGAAGGTTCTTGTGAGAGTTTTCTTTAAGGGGTTGCACATACATGGTTTGGTTTCCAGCGGTGAAATATAATGCATATACCAAATATCTTGGGGGAATAGGATTGATGGCAGTGAGATGAAGCAATTATGGAATAATTTATTTCATACTATAATCTTAGGTTTTTTCCATCTGTTCAGGGCCTTTGAAGGACCAGTTTTATGAAGTACTTACAGTAATGTTACCTGATAGTGCTGTGAGTCTCACTGTAGTTAATAGAAGGAACTGGAGTATATGTGAGCTTTGCTTCACATTATTAACTTTCCTCAGTTTTGAATTATTGAAATTACTTTCTGGTCTCTTGATTTTGAGGGCTTTGTTTATACATTTACCTTTCAGCTGAATTTGCGTTTTGATTTCATGGCTTTGGTTGCTCGGACACTAAAATTGAAAAATATTGTTGGTGTCGTTATCAGGCTGCTTGTTTACTATGATGTGGAATTGCTGAAACTCGTAGAAGCTGCTGCTTTGAATTGATTTATGGGTTTTTTTCTTGCATTTTTTGAAGTGCTGATTTGTTGGGAAAACCAAAAATGTATTATTGAGCAGTCAGTAAATGGCCCTTATTAGTGATGTATGGTTGGAATCCTGTGTGTCATACACTCTCACTAAATCTGTTACAGGATTTTAAAGAGGGATTGCTTGTTAATACTGGCAAATGAATATTTGTAGTATCTTCCAGTATAAGGCAGTGAGAATAAGAAAAACATGAGAGAGCTGACCAGAAAATGTTCCTGTAATTTAGTACTACGAGGAAACCTAACCAAGATCAGCTCTGGTATTTGGGTATGTGTGAGGAAGGCACATCCTTGTACAGATACGGAGTATTCGTGGTGAACACCAGGAAAACCATTTTTGCAGTAACAACCAGAAGACCATGGACAACCTCTCCCAAGGGAGTTGTGAGATCTTTTTTATTAAGATGGTAAAGAAGTGACTTACTAAAATGCTGCAAATGAATGTGCAGGACCCTAGCACTAGTAGCAGTGATGGGCATGATGTTTCTTGTCACTCATGTCTCTCACCAGATATTGTTATGACAGCATACTGTTTTGGTGAACATTCTCAGTGCTCATAGGGCTTTGAAATTCTGATTAGTAAAAGCAGTACTTTTGGCTTTGGACTCCACCCGATGTGTTTGGTTTTGATTTCTTCCTGCTCTTCCAGGATTTAATAGAGAAAGTTGTAATCCTCCGCAAAGCCGTACAGCTCACCCAGGCTGTGGACCCGAATGCTGTGGGGGCCCTTTTGGCTGAGAAGATGAGTCAGTATGCCAACCTTCTGGCTGCCCAGGGCAGCATTGCTGCAGCTTTGACTTTCCTTCCTGCAAACACCAACCAGGTACAGGGCATTTAGGTGTTTTACTCCATCTCTCTGTGAACAAGTGTGCTTCAAGCAAATGTCTGTATATGTAGGTAGCCAGCAGGGCTGCCATTAGAAATGCACCTTGGGATGTGACAATTTCCCCACTCCCTGTGCTGGCCTCTCTGAGCTAGCAGAAGTACATGGCTTTGTTCTTCTCCCTCTTCATTTCACACCTTTGTCCTCACAGCTAGTGGCTGCCAAAGGGGCAGCTGTCACTCATGCAAGCCAGACACAGTGAAATACGTACCTTGACACTTGGTTGTTTTCTTTTGATTTCTCATCTTCAGTCAGCTGGTATTCACTGGCAGGCTGTCTTGGGAATAATGCAGCCCAAGATGGGAGGCAGGCACACGCAAGACAGTTCTAATGGCCCCATGTCTCATGCAGAAAAGGCTTATTCCAATCAAATAGTGCAGAGCAAGCTTCTGAGAGAGCTCATCAGTGTGTGGCCAGTCAGCCTCTTGATGTGATGCACTGAGTGACAGGCAGTGCAGTTAACCTTCCTTCTCTGTCCTTTTCTGATTGCAGCCAAACATCATGCAGTTACGGGACCGGCTTTGCAGAGCCCAAGGGGAGCTTCCACAAGGACAGGAGGCCGTCAGAGCACCGTATGAGAGACAGCCCATGCCCAAAGGACGAGCTGGCCCTGTGGCTGGACAGATGCAAGGGCCCCAGGCTCCAGCCCAACAGTATTACCAACAGGTAAATGGCTTTTGGCAGTCAGGGGGAACACGGTGTTTGAGTTCTGGAGAGTGATGGGATAGAGGAATTTTTTTGTGTTTCTCTTGATATGAACTGGAGCTGTATGGCATACCTCTGCTAAGAGCCTTGTGGTGGAAGTGATTGGTGCTGCTTTTCAATCAGTACAGTTGGCATCCTTTACTCCTTATCTGGAAACATCTGTTAAACACCTTGTCAAGTAGCCTGCTTCTGAAGATCAGGTGTTTTCCCCCTTTGTTTGGAAATGTGCTTCAGTGCGAGAAATGACTGTGTGGGAGAGCACTGCAGGATTTTTCTGTGCTTGCACTCTTTGGTCCCTGATGTTGTCCTATCCCTGCTGCTCACTAGCCTCTTCTGGAGCCGTTGTGTTTTCTCCTCACAGCTCTGGTGTTGGCTGCAGAAGTAGTTGAGCAGTGGCAATAGCAAACTGAGGGCATGTTTCAGCAGTTGTGGGTGCAGCCTACTATGAAAACACCTTCCCAGCTGGGCATAAGGTGGCATAGGCATGGGCCAGGGTGGGATAGGAGTGGGAAACTGACCTAGGCTGAGAGTGATCTGTGCTAGAAGAAACACCTGGTGAGTATGGGTCTAATAAGGGAGCTGAAGGCTGTTCAGGGAGGAAGAGGAGACATGGAGAAGGCAGATGCCCTGGGCTTATCTGTAGCTTGAGGATGACCACATTGGCGCATCAGAGTGTGGTACGATGGGCAGCCCTGGCTGTGTGAATGCTTGAGGAGCATCACCAACTCTGTAATCCCTCAGCACAGAGCTGGAGCTCATCTGGCCGTGGTCTACACAGGAGCTCTGGGCTAGGCTTTTCTGAGAGCAGAGCTGTGATAGCATTGCGGGTGATCCCATTTTGCAGAGGAGATTGGCACAAGCAGAAGCATGTCACTGTCAGTGCTGCCCTTCAAACACTTCCTGCCAGGAAAATGGGACAGGAGAGAAGAAGAGCTGAAAAGTTGGGGGGTTGGGCTTTGTTCTCTCCCTCTTAATGTTAAGAAGACATCCCTGAAACAACCACAGAAGAGGGAACTGCACATTTAAAATGCATCAGTGTTATTGAGAGGGAGAGATGCCTTTACCTTCTCTCCAGGGTGTTCACAAGGTAGTTTTCAGAAGGGACAAAGCCTTCATCGTGTTCATAAAAGATTACCTTGCTAACACCGTTGTGTATAACTAAATGCATCACTGTCAATAATTAACCCTACTGTTTCCTGCATCTGTCACTTTCCTCCTTGTAACCAGTGAATTCCCTTGAGAAGCAGTGCTGCATTTCCGTTTGGCTCTGGAAAACAGCAACTGTCCTCTAGGTGGCAATGCCTTTTGAACCGGAGTTCCCTCTCCTACTGCTGTTTCAGGAATGCCTCAAGCTATTATTCTGAGCAAGCCCTGCTCCTTTATAAACGGCTGGGTGTATCACAGCCCCACGAGCACACTGTGAGTTACCCCTGTGTTCTTGGCTTTCCAGGGAGTTCATGCTCAGCAGGAAGGGCTTGAAAGAGACAAGCGCTGTGTCAGGTACCCAGCAGTATGCTGGTGAACCAGAAGAGAAAGAAATTACATATTTGAGCAAGTGCGTACATAGGGCTTGTTCAACCTTGAGGCAGCCTTTTTTAAATTGTTATCCCAAACAGGACCATGTACTTAAAACTTAGTTTCCTTTCAGCCAAGTTTTTGAACCTTCTTTTTCATCTGGAAAAAAAACAGGCATGCAAGGGAATGGAAGGGTCTTCTAGATGAATCCAATGATGGATGTCTATGGAGACATTAAACAGTGGTTGTTGTACAGCTGACTGCACCATCAGTCCTGCACTGTAAAGGGCTTAGAGACAGATAGGCTGAAGCCAGCTGGGTCAGCCAGGACTTTAGGTCACAGCTTTCCCTCTGTCTGCATTCCATGGTCAGACTCCTGACCCTCACTGTGCATGCCAGGCACAGCACATCCTCTCCTTGCTTGGGAATGTGACAGGCATAGGAGGTTTCTGTCTGATCAGAAAGGTAGTAGTGGTCATATGGAACTGAAAGGCTTTGGAGTAGAAAAGAAGTAAGGTAGAGGAAAGTTGCTGTGAGAGACTGCCTGGGAAGCAGTTAGTATTAAGATGTTTGTGCATGTGCAAGAGTTGAATATCGAATTTTAACCTTTTTTAATTCATCTAAAGCTCAATCTAAACTGACTGCTCTTGTGTGAGGCAGTATGTTTGAACTTAATATGGAACTTCCAACTGTTGTTAGCAACGCTCGGTGTCCTGCAGTAGTCTGAGGGGAGCTTCTGCAATAGGAAGGTGTGATGAAAGAGGCAGAACTGGCTCACTGGCACCTGTAACACTGCACTTGCTCCACAGCCTGTTGTAGCTGTGTCTCTGCTGTGCTTCGTCTTCACTCTGCAACTCACTTCAGCTCCAGTGCACAGTGATTTCATCTGTCTTGAATGCACTTTTCTTTCTTCCCCTGAGATTTTATGGCTGTGCTGCAAGTGCCAGCATGCAAACCTCTTAGTGTTCACTTCTTTGCATATCATTCTGTTGAAACCCTTTAGAGCTTTTTATTGTTTTATTTTCCATGATTGGTATTTCTTTGTTCGATTCAGGTTAGAATTGCCCCTACTGTCACTACCTGGAGTAACAAAACTCCTACTGCCTTTCCCAGCCATCCTCCTGCAGGCTGTCCCTCTGACACACAGGTATAACCTTCATTATTCCTCTCTGAGCCCCTGATCTACCCCAGTATGTCCCCTGGTGTAGTCTGTGTGCTTGACACAGTCTGATATGGACAGATGGAAAGAGCAGCTTCCACGTGGTTTTGCTCCTCTATGTCTCTTTTTCACCTATGCCCAGATGAGTGGCTCTGGGAAGCCTTGGGTGGGAGGTCAGTGTGACCTGAGCCCCCTCAGCCCTTGCCTTACACTGGATGTTGTGGTAATATTTTTCTTTTCCCTCTTTCCAATGGAAATTAGAACTTCAGAGTTAATGTTTAAGTTTTTTGGTTGAAAGCTGTAGATGGCAGAGCACTCTCAGACTGCCTGAATAACAGGCAGTGCTGGCAAGGACCTCTTCCTTGTGCAGGAAGGTATGTGCTGCCCTGCTGCTGCTGAAGACACTGCACATACAGGCCGTGCTTTCAGTGTTACGCTGAGCACCATAAGGCACTGGGGTGGTTGGAGGCATTTGTCCCTGTGCTGGTGGTTCTTCCAGGGAATGTGGTTTCAGACCTTGAAATGTGAACTGATCATTTTGTTATAGTTCTGCTTCACATTGCGTTACCATTGCTGACTAAATCCTATCTTACCCGACCCTTTTTTCCTGCAATCTTTTTCTACAGGGAGACAACCCACCTCCTCCAGGGTTTATCATGCCAGGTGCCATTAACCCCAACATGCCACCTCCGCAAGCCACATCTGACAATTACAGCATGTACTCACAAGCAGGGACCCGGCCAACGTACCCGCAGAGTGAGTAACAGCAGCTCCCTTCTCCCTCTCATCCGGATGTGCCAGCCACTGATGAGGCTGCATTTACTTGGGGATAGCCAAGTTGGAGGTGGAAGTGTTCAGACCATGTCAGTCCCACATTTCTTGGGTGGGAAGCTCGTGAGATAGTATCTGGGGATTGTTTCTTGGTGGGGTTCAGGCATCAGGCACCCTCTGTCAGACCTTGTCTCCTCTGCTGAGGTGTCCAACCATGGCTTTTAGACTCAGTCCTCAGCTGGCCCTTCCCAAGGGTGTGTTGGGATCAGAATCCCCTCAGTCTGAGTCCTGGAGAAGCAGTATGGGCCTTGCAAAGAGTGACCTAACTCATTTGTGTGTGGCTGGGCCATCCATTTCTCACTGGGATTCTGTGAAGATGGGAAAAAGGATGAGGAGGGAAGGACAGTAGTAGAGGTGAGTGAGGAAGGGAGTAGAGTACTGACTGTACACTCAAAGCAGGAGACTGAAAGTACAGGCACCAGGGAGGAATAAGTGGGCATAGATGAGCAGAGAAGAGGCAGTGAAGTTAACTAAACTGCAGGATCCACAATGGAAGGCTGTGAGCTTGAATTCACTTCCACAGGCTGCTGTTCACTTCTTTGGCCGAGGCTTTTGCTTTGTGCAAACCTGGGGTGGGTGTGTCTCTTCACTGAGAGGCACCGTGAGGATTATAGTGGTCCAGAAAACAGCCAGAGCATCAGCATCCATGTGCCCCAGTCTCAGCCGAAGTGGCATGGTGGGTCTGGACAGAAGAGTCTGTGAGGGAGAATGGGAGTCCTTGCTCTGGCACCCTGCTCCCCGTGCAGGCTGAGGTTTTGGGCAGTTCTATAAGTACAGGCAGAGTTGTGGGAGCCAGGTTTGGCTGGGCAGGTAAGTGGCTTGAGGGGGAAGGGGCAAGAAGAGAGGAGAGTCAGGTGGAGAAGGAAGCAGAGACAGATGCAACTTGCTTCTCTTATGAACTCACTGACTGAATGCCTTTTCTCCCTGTTTGTAGCATATCAGGCCGCACAGCAGCACTCCCGTGGAACAGGGGGACTAGCTCTCTATCAGCCTCAGCAGCCTATTGCTGCACGTGCTTCAGCCTCTTACCCAAACCCTGCTCCTAATACCACCCCTCCTTACCCACCCTCTGCCCCTGCCCACTTCATGTACTCCCCACTGTATCCTGGGCAGCCTCAACCCTCCCCAACGAGCCTGAATCCCTCTTCGTTACCTCTTCCTTCTTCGGGCACGTCCTTTCAGCTTGGCAGGCCGGGACCTCCAGCAACTTCTGTGGCTAATGCATTACCTACTGGACCAACAGGTACTCTGCCTGCAACCAGTGACCTTCCTGCATCCCAGAGAACAGGTCTGCGCTTGGACAGGGGTGGGCAGGCTGGGAGGGGAAGTGGTTTGCTTCATTACTCACTCAAATATGCAACTTTTCCTTGTGAATGCTCCATACCAAGTTTGCTTTTGCTTAGAGGTCAGTTTAAAGCATTTCTAAACCACATCATCTTCCTTGTGAATCTAGCAATGATATGGCTATGTTGCTGCATGAGCACCTGCTGAGCAGCACAAGCAGTCATTTTTATCTTGCAAGTCAGACCTTACCGCAAACTCAGAGCTTTTCATAGCATCACAGAATGGTTTGAGTTGGAAGGGACCTTAAAACTCATCCAGTTCCAACACCGCTGCCATGGGCAGTGACACCTTCCATGAGACGAGGTTGCCTGGTCCAACCTGGCCCCATCCAACCTGGGCTTGAACACTGCCAGGATTGGGGCAGACACAGCTTCTCTGGGCACCCTGCACCAGTGTCTCACCAACCTCAGTAAAGAATTGCTTCCTAATATCTAATCTAGATCTCCCCTCTTTCAGTTTTATGCCATTCCCTCTTGTTCTGTTATTACATGTCTTTGTAAAAAGTCCCTCTCCAGCTTTCTTGTAGGCCCCTTCATAGGAGAGGTCCTCCAACCCTGTGATCATCTTCGTGGCCGCCTTCTGCACTCACTCAAGCAAGTCCACATCCTTCTTGTGTTGGGAGCCCCAGAGCTGCCTGTAGTACTGCAGGTGGGGTCTCACGAGAGTGGAGTAGAGGGGGAGAATCACCTGGTCATGCTCCTTTTGGGGCAGACTTTTGACCCCTTTTTACTTTTGATTGTAACTTTTGACTTGTCCAAGGCAGGGTGCTACAGCATTGTCTTGTTCTGAGGTTGTCATATACTGTGGGTGGATGGTGGCACAGTTTTAAGCTTGTGAGGCTGGTGTCAAAACCTGCTATGTGGCCGGAGAGTAAAATACAGAAATGAGCAACTTTTCCTCATTGCTGCAGAGAATTTGATCCCAATTCTCCTCACAGAACAACTTTGAAATGAGATTTGTCCTTGTCCCTGGTTTGTGAGCGGCATTTCAAGCCAAGGGTTGGCAGCCTATTTAATTCTAATAGCATTTCCTGTAGCATCAGCTCCCATTATTATTTTCCTAACCACTTAGTGTGATGTGGTATAATGTAGATGTGAATGCCTTAAAGGATAGGAAGATGTGATCTAGAAATGCTTTTACATGTCTCTTTCCTGAATGTTAATTAAAAGCGTGTGTGTGTGGCTGACACAAGAGCATGTTTGAGCATGCATGGTGAGAGAGCATGCACTGAGGTGGGGCTCAATATCTCCTTGTGATTGCCTGGATGTGTAACTGCCTTTGCAATGGGACAGTAACCTTGCTTATGATAACAAACCTGCCTCTTCACTTAGCAGTCTCTGAAACAACAGGTTTGCGTATGTCAGACTGTGCAGGATGTATGAGCAGTCCTTTTCTAAACCTGCCCATAAACATACTTCACATTTGGGTGGTCCAGTTGGAGAGCTGCGGTACAGATTTAGAAAGCAGGGAGTAGAGGAATATTAGGCAGGATTTGAGGGATGTTCCAGAGATGCTGACTCTGCTGGCAGGCCCTAAGGACCCCACTGTGACTCCCTCTCTTACTTTAAAAGTCTGCTAGAGGTGACGCAGTGCAGAAAAGGTGTATTGCCTTCGTCTATGTCTTGGCAGCAGCAGTCCTGTGAGTGAGTTCTCCTGGTGTCTGTAAGGGTGGGAGCCCTCACCTCTCCAGTGTTGCCTACAGACAGGCAGACTGTCTTCCCCACCCTGTTTGCAGAGAAAGGGTCTTTTGCTTTGTCAAAAGACAGAGAGGACTGGTATAGTGCAGCTGCCAGAGCTGCTAGTAGAGAGGTCTTTTTGCTCCATCCTGCAGCCAGGTTCGGAGTCCTCTCTGTTCTTGGAGATGCTATACTGTGATCTCTCCTGACCCCATGTTATGGGGCATGTCTAACTCTAAACCAGAGGAATTTTTATATTAGACAGAGGAAGAAATGTTGGATAGGGTTCTAAGCCTGGGGTGTGAAGGAGCACATTACAATGCAGACAGCATAGCTTTGCACCTGCAAGGAACAAGAAAATTGTTCTTTCTTGTACATTTTACTACTTGTGTCACTGACAGGCACTTCAGATCTGTCACTTGCTGGGTTTCTTGTGTTAGCATTGAAGTGATATAATCCATGCAGCATACTCAAAGTGGATGAAGGTCTGTACTCCAGACAGTAGAAATTAGGGGCACAAGGGGAATTGAAGCAGTTGTTATCCATGTTGCCTTGCTAGATTTCCTTTCAAAATTAGAAGTTGCCCATACCAGGCTTTTTAAGAACTATCAGTGCTGCTTATGTCCTTCCCAGCAGCTGTGGTGAGAAGGGGGCCAGTGCAAACTGTCAGACCTTCAGGAACCCAAACTTTGTCATTGTCTCTGCCTCCTGGCAAACACCAGCCTTGCACTGAAATGCAGAGGTGGACTCCAGGGCACAGTGAGGTGCTGAGGCCAGATGGTTTATGCATGTGTGCTGTTGGCTTGCAAATGCTGCCTGCAGCTGGAGACCTATGGAAAAGAGAGGTATCTGAAGAGCATGCTGTCCTTTAGATCACGCTTGTCAAGAAAACAAAACAAGAAGGAAAAAATGTGCTTTGTAAATGTACAAATGATAGTGTACATGCTTAATATGCTTAACCACCAGTATATTCTCCAAAGTAGCTGCACTGCTTAGTGAAGGATGCCTTAGCATGAGATTTCATAGAACTGCAGAAATCTGCAGACAGAAGTAGATAGTAGATCTCACCTTAACTCTGGGTGTTGCAGTGCAGAGTGTATAGTGATGCTGATCTTGGCTTTGAAGTGGTGTGCTTTTGTGTGTGGTGATGATCTAATCTGGGAACATCATGTTTCACTTTGCAAACATGATTCATTTCAAGGTCGAGGTAAGGGAGGACAGAAGAAAGATCTCAAATTTGAAGTCTTCAAAAGCACCTGACCTTTGAACTAGCTTGGATTTAAACATGGACTTAGAAATGGTTGTATAAACATCTATGTTTATTGCAAATGTATATAACATCAGAATTTTAAGTTGTGCTTGGAGCTCCAGTAAGCAAGAAAAGGCCACATTTCATTTCATTTTCAACCTATTTCACTTTGTTTTGTGAACCTGCTGTCAAGGGAGTTCTAATTTTCAATCTTGAATCTTGTTTGAAATTGTGATAGAGCAGTTCTGAGCTAGGGGAAGGGTTTGCACTGTACGTGCATCGGTCCAGCCCCAGGGACGGGAGTTATCTCATCCCCAGAGTTGTTCCCTATGAAATGGCAAAGGCTTTATTTGCTGCGTTTTGCTGTTTGGATTTGTTGCTCAGTCTGAGCAGGCAGTGTGTGTCTTTTCACATGCGAATAAAGCTGCTGTGTGAACACACAGTTTGTTATTCTGCTGGGCTGGATGCAGTCAAGAGTGCACCTTGATTTGGGAAAATACTTGCCATCCGCCTTGAGTTCAAGTACTTTAAGCATCTTCTGAAAAGCTTTCTGGAATGGTAAAATGATGGTGAGAAGATTGTTGCTAAGAGTAATGGTCTGTTGGCTGCACTGCCTGGTAGGAATAGAAACTGAACACCAGAAGAGGTAAGAAAGTGGGCCAAGACTCTGCAACATTTCTTAGAAACAACCAGAAACACAGATTTACAGCATGGAAGGACCAACAGGCTTGTTTTCACAGAAGGCAGACAAAAACAATTCCCCAGGGTGGTTTGGACAAACAACTTGTCTCAAAACTGGCATTGTAATTAGGTTAGGTGCTTTTCCCCATGACTTCTCATGCTTATTGAAACTAAATTGCTCATCAAAAGCTACAGACCAATTGTTTTGTTATTTCTGAAGAACATCTTTGGTTTAGTTCTCTTTGCATTTTATCTGCAGAAAACTCACCAACTCAAGACCAGGCCTCTCCCTTCACAGGTGAACTAGGTACCCCCTAACCTGAACATAATTACAGCAACTACCTGAAATTAATTGAACAGACATCAATAATGCACACGTTCTTCCGGGAACATGAAGTGCAATGCTGTTTGCCAATTAGACTTTAATAAAATCCATTTTTAATTCCTTAATTAAAACTAATAACAACAGATCTGGAGTTTTTAACCACAGAAATAAATGCTGGTTTTCCTTTTTTAAAGCAAATTATCCCAGGAAATTCACAGAAGTAACAGTGTGGGAGATTTTCTTAACATGTTACCACCATCAGCACTGCAGAAACTGGACTTACTGTATCAGAAATACTCTGGAATATTCTGGATAGGTAGGAATATAACTGTTGGGAGAGGGCAGATTGGTTCCAAAGAAAGCAGATATGAAAGGGGTTTTAAATTGTTTTGTTTACTCCTTTAACATGCATTTACCTCTTCTACATGCATTCTGTGTAACAAAAGCTTGAAAGCAAATGAAAGTTTAGATAAATGAGTAAATTCTGCAGTGATGTTAAGCTGTGTTGTCTGAGGTGAATTCATCATCTGCTGAGTGAAAACCCTGTGGTGAAAAAGTCCATTGAACAAGGATTTTGTCTTGTTGGCTTTTTGTGCAATAAATGCTGATTACTGGGCAAGATAATGCTGTGGTTCCAATTACATGCGCTTCCCAATGAAATGGGGAATTACTTCTAATGCAGTAGTGTGAGCTTTGATGTACCAATCTTGCAGCTGCATGGAACATGCTTTCTTGGGAGAGCAGAAGGTTTGGTACAGAGCAACATGCTGGACTGTGAATCTGCTCAGATATCCTCTCTGCTGCTTTCAGTTTCAAACAAATTGCCCCTGGTGCTGAAAGCCAGATTTTGCCACCTAGCTCTAGCAGCTGTGCTCTGCTTTTGGGACAGAGCACCCATAAATGCTGGAGCTGGCAGGGGAAACCTGGTTTTATGGCTCTTCTGTGTCTCCAGGGTGCCTGGGTGAATCTTGCCTGAAGTGTTCAAGGCTCCTTTTGCTTCTTATGACTCCTCTGTGTGTGATGTTGCTGCAGAACACTTCTTCACTGTCATCTATAAATCTACCACAGTATGCAATCACAGCAGCAGCAGCTCTTGGGGGAATGGATGCAGCTTAGCGGTCTTACTCACCTGTGGGTTCTGCCATCTCTGCTGCTGATTAATGGCTATGATAATGTTATGGTGATCATGGGTGAAAAGTTCAAAACTGGTTCTTGTTTGTTTTCATATGATACAGATGGGAGAAACTTTCACTGATAACTGAAGCTTCTCTTCACGTATAGTCTGTGTAGCAGAATAGTCTGTGTTTTGGGCAACTGCCTGCCTTTTCAAAGGTGTCTGCTCAAAGGTGTTTTCCTGCAAGAGAAGAAAAAATCATTATTAAAGAAAAAGAAGGAACCTACTTCTTTCAAACTTGAAAACAGTTGGTCAGGATGCCAAACCTGCACAGTGGCACAGAGCCCAAAGGGGCTGATGGCTGGGGTGTTGGGAAGCTCTGACTGGTACTGAAGCTGTGCTAGCCCCCAGGGAAGGGCAGAGGAACAGGCAGGCAAGGGTTCTGCCAAGCCCCTGCTGCCAGCAGAGCTGTGGCAAGGAGCTGAGCTCAAAAAGACACCGCTGCACTCCTTCAAGGTACTGAAGAGTCTGTTTTCTTTCTGTCCCAGGGCCTCAGAATGGCTGGAATGATCCTCCTGCCCTCAACAGAGCTGCCAAGAAGAAGAAGGTACTGCTGGAAGTTCTGTCTTGACACAACTGAGTGCTGACCACTTGAAAAGCAGTAACTTCAGCTGCTCATGGGGAAACTTGCTGGCAGGAGAAGGACAAGGAAGGGTTAGCAGCAAGCAAAAGCTGCACCTCATGGGAAGAAATGGCCTTTATGCCTCTCCAATATGCATTATCTCTGCAAGTATTTAAGCCTTTAAAGAGATGGTGGGATTTTGCTAAAGTTGTGGTGGTTAATAACATCCATCCTGGTTTGAGGGAAGAAAATACCTCAGGCTATTTTCATTTGCAGTAAAGCAGATGAGTTTTGCAGGAAATGATACTTGCATGAAATGATGAGGCCAAGCAAATTGTTACAGATTACTGACTTTGGTAGAGCTGAAAGCAATTTCTCCTGATTAAGGGTCTGACCCTGAGAGATCTACTGAGAGTATTACGATTTTCATGATGGAGGCAATGTAGTTTTCTAAAATGGATTTAGATTGCAGCAGGACAGAATAACTGGGGACATTTGGCACAGAGCAAAGGGAGCATTTGCATCCCCTGGTGCTGCTGTAGTCTTGTGTATCCCCACAGCAGTGTCATCACTGCTCTCTGAGCCTGCTGCATTTGGAAGCAAGAGTCAGTCTGGTGTGTGAAGTGTGGGGAGAAGAAAAGAAGTTGGAGCAGGCAAGGTCTAAGTGATGGTGAAGGCAGAAGTCTCCTTTTCCCTTTGGGTTTTTGTTTCTCCAGTTCAAGATTAAGAAGGTTTTGGAGGATGGATTAGGGGTTGCTTTGTGTGCTGCAGACTGCCCCAGTGCTGGGACATTTGTTGCACAGCAGCCAGGATGCTGCCTTTCAGGGCTTCAGGCTCTTAAGTAGAAAGGAAAGTTGTCAGTGAGAATAACTGCTGGAGCTTAAGAAGCAAACAGGAGTTTTGCTACTGCTGTGTGTGAGTCACAGCCATAATTTCTGCCATAGCGAGGGCTTGAGGGTTGGCTCCCTTCTAAATGAGGGTCCATGTTTGTTGCATTCCCTGTTGGGTATTCAACAAAACTCTGTCAGCAATGTTTCTGTGTTTGTTTCCTTTATGTCCACTGTGTGAGGCAGTGGTTTATGGTATTATGAAATGACTCACCACATTGCAAACCACAGAATAATTTGCAACTGTCTTCCACCTAAGAACATATTCACTACTCAAAAAGTTTATTGCTGTGATTTGTTGCTTTATAACTTGACTTTTTTGGTGCTGGATTGGGAATGTTTCCCTTGCTGTGCCAAACCACTGGCTTAATTCTGGTTTCTCTCATTCAGGATAGCATTCAGTGTTCTGTAATATTTCCTTTCTCCATGCACACCCAAAGAAATGTGTGCATTCCCGTGGGAACTTTCCTTTGCTTGGATTCCTATATGATCCACAGCAGAAGCCGGTAGCTCATTTAGTTGTCTCTTCCCTCTACCAAATGCTTCTGAAATGTTGCTGTGTAAAAACTGACAGATGCTTAGGGATGAATCTGAAATGCGCTCATAATCTGTTTTAGTGAAAACCTGTTGGCCAGAAGCTTGAGAGGGTTTCACGAGCTTTATTGGTGTGTGTGGCTAGCAGTGACCTACGTACTGCATGGACAAAAACATACCCTTAAAGTGAGATGAAAGAATCTAAATATAATTACCCAATAGTAAGAGTAGATGTAGGTGTGGGTTAGTTTCCATTAGTGCAACTCTTCTTCTGTTAGTGCTGCTCTGCCAAACCTCTGGTTTGTGTCCTTAGCAGAGGGAGAGTGGCTCTGATTTTAGGTGGCTGTACTCAGCTCTTGTGCTAGGCAGAGCACTCAGGGCTGGAAATCCTGGAGGATATTACTGCCTCAGGGCACTTGCAGCTGCAGCCAGAGGAATTGGGTTTGTTTAACCAGACTGAAATCCTGCATCCCTCCACCTGTTACTTCTGTATCCTGGGGGCTAGCGTTCTGCTTGGCAGAACTCTCAGTTGCTGTGGGTTGGCAGTCAGTCAAAGCTGGGTGTTGTGCTCTGCATGTAGCCGACACAGCAGCATAAATACACTGTTGTTTCTTTCCCCAGGTCCCTGATAACTTCCTGCCCCCAGTTCCCATCACGTCACCCATCATGAACCCGCTGGCAGATCCGCAGTCCCAGATGCAGCAGCCTCCAGCTCCAGCACCACTGGCGGGTGCACCCAGCTTCCAGCTGCAGCACATCCCTGCAGGGCAGCCAGTGCTGCAGGGTGGCTGCCCACCTGTTTCGCAGCCCCTGGGGCCAGCCAGCATGCCGCCCACTGCTTCCAAACCCAGTACGGAAGGGGCCCCTGGGGCTCCCATTGGCAATGCTATCCAGGTAATGTAACTCCACCACTGCACCCATTTGGTTTGTACATCAGCAGAGGCTGTTGGCCAGGCATTTTTTATACCTCCAAAGTGTACTGCAGAGTTTTTAGTCGCTAGCTTTGCCCCATGCTGTCATTTTGCTACTGTAATCACCTAGACGCTACCTCTTGGCAGTTGGTACTCAATATGGACCAACAAGCTGTTTCCTTCTGCAACTTCACAGCTCTCCAAAGGGAGCAACTCAGATGCTGATAATGTCACCTCCACACTCCCAGAGGGGAAGAAATAGGAGTTGTGCCAAGCTGGCTAATAATGCCACTTGGTTTAGTTGAAAACAACATGTGGTCACAGTGACCTGGAAAAAACCTCACCTGCTCTCTGTGTTTCTCAGCATGTGCAGGCAATGCCAACAGAAAAGATTACCAAAAAGCCCATCCCTGAGGAGCACCTTATTCTGAAGACTACGTTTGAAGCTCTTATCCAGAGGTGCCTGCTGTCTGCCTCTGATCCGGTAGGTCTCTGTGGTGTTCTCAGAGCACTCCCATGTTTGAGTGAATATGTTGGTACTTGCAGCACATCCAGCCATCAGAGCCTGCCCTAAGATAGCTGCTGCCTTCTGACAGCTGCTTTGAGCACCGCAAGCAATGTGCAGGAAAGCCACAAGCACACAGGATGTGGCAACCTGGGGCCAAAGCACAGCCCAGCTGCCCAGTCACTTTGACTCTAGTCCTTACAGCCCTCAGCATGGGCAGAGCAGGATAGTGTTCTTTATGGGCAGGAAATTAACCCACTGCAGCCCCTTCTGCTGTTCTTTTCTAAGGAGGAGGGTTGGAATTGTTTACAGTTGGGGTTTCGATGGTTAAAAAAATAAGTAAAAATATTTAAAGCCTTCAGAAAGGGCTGTCCTTCCTTCTGTTAGGTGATCACTGTGGAGGCATGCCCTGTACCTGTGCTTAACTGCTTCTTACAGTTCAGAGCAGGAAGCAGCTGGTATTATGCCAGGTCTGAGCCAAGGCTCACGTATGTGATAACATGCCTCAGATTTTGATCTGTAAGCTGTTATTTGCAACAAACTCATTTCAAAGGAAACAGCAGGTAGCAGAGAAGTGGAAGGTTATGAGCTTTAATGTGACCACTGAAGCTGGATAGGAAAAACCTCTTCTGTAGCAGTCAGTACTTTGTAAACAAGCAATCTGCCTCAAAGCTTCTCATTTATTTCCAGTGGTCAGTAAATAACACACTGCCCCAAAGCCCAGATGCTGACTGTTCAGTTTGTGCCTGCCACATGCTGAAAGGTGGAGGATGAAAGACAGGCTGGTGCTGTACTGAGGGCTTTGTGTACTGAATGTGCTTGGTCAGCAGCACAGACTTTCACTTCTGGTACGGTGACTGGGAGCTGAGGGCTCTGTGGCAGTGGCTGTAGGAGTATATTGGGCATACGGTGTCACTGCTGTCTTATGTCTGCTGTACAATTCCAGCTGGCTCTGTAGTTTAAACTTGAGATCTGCATGTACGTACTCCTTCTTCTCCCTGTGGATCTCAGCCCACAAGTTTCAGGGTGGACTCACCCATGCACTCCTTTACAGAAACTTTTTGAGGCCAAAGACCTTTCTTTGGACAGACATTACAAGGTTCAGTGGCCTTTGATCACTTGAAATTCTTTCTTTAAAGGTTAGGCTGTTGAGTGCAGGGATAGAAGTCGTATACTGCGTGGACCCGTTCACCTGTTTTTTCTCTGAGTGCCCCTTCTCCCAGACACCAAGAAAGCAAAAGCATTCAGTTCACATCTACACCCAAGAATTGCTTTTCTGCTCTGCCAACACTTTTTGCTTGCTTCTTAAGTTTGATTTCCTTAGGCAGAGCAAGTGTTTCCAGCATGCAGCAGTGAGAGAAACCACTCTGACTGTATACATAAGTTACTGTCAGAAAAAACGCAGGCACTACTCAGTTACTACATTCCAAAGGGGACAATGGGAACAGGAAGCAATGAGTGAGGAGAATCACCAGGTTGCACTTCTTTCACCTTATTTCTTTTGGCTGGACAGATGTGTTGCTGTTTACTAAAGACAATTTATTCTTTTTTGCCCTAGTTGGCCATCTGTAAAATGAAAATAGCAAAACCTTTACACTGGTTTTGAAACAACTGTTCCAAAGTCATGTATCTGAAAAAGCTGGCCAATCCAAAAGAATTAGCCAGTTTCTTACCTGCTTCTCCCAGGATACAAGTAAAAGTACAGTTTCTTCTCACTTGTCTCAGTTTCTTGGCAACATAACTACTGCTGAGGGGTTTTCCACACATGGCCTGAGATACATGTGCATGTTCTCCTTCATGCCCTTTACCATCTGAACAGCTTTCTTAATTTCCAGCACAGCAGACAGCCACCAGTCTGTCTTTATCCCAAGCTAGAGCATTCCCTTAGGTTTTGTTATTTTCTCTCTGGGCAATTATTTAATCTGGGGAAACATTTCCAGTTGCCAGGGGAATGGCACTGTCCTAAGTGAAGATGGATTGATGTATGTAGTGATGTAGGAGTGCACTTGTGCACTGATGCCATTTCTACTGCTGTTGACCACCAACTTTTTTGTGCTTCTGTTATTGTAACCTTGATGGTTCATTACTGTTTTATTATTCTGGATTTAAATCTTCAATGGGTGTTTGTTTAAAAAAAACCATGGAAGAACCAAGGATCTATAAGAACAGTTTGGGTTGAGCTGTTAGTTTTTTTTTTTTCTTTTGACAGAAAAAGCTTATAAACAAACTCTGGGTTTCACTAATCACATAATGAAAAATATTAGGATTTGCCATAAATGATGACCAGGTTGTACATATAGAGAGTTCAGTGACTGCATGTGCCCTTAAGCTCTCATTGACATTGCTAGATACTTGATTTCAGTAATAATTTTATCCATCTATTATTATGCTTTGCCAGTAAGCCATAGAAAAAATGATAGTGGAACTCAGAATTCTGTTACTTTCCATGTCTTATATAGAATCATAGAATAGTTAGGGTTAGAAAGGACCATGCCAGTGGCTTTTGGGGTACACTTCCACAGTTTACTGTTCCCTGTAGCTAACTAGAGCAATTAAGTGTGGAGAACTACAGTGATATCATGTGGGTTTTTTTCATAGCAAAATCAGGGGAGGAAAGTACAGTGCAAAGAATTCAAACTATGTGTTGGAAAAATGTTGTTGAGAAAGGACTTTATTTTCTGCATGGACCTCTTGCAATGATCTCAGATCAGTATGGTGTTTCTAAAATCACTGTGGTTTAGATAAGTGAAAGATAAATTAATCTATTTCTTGCAGCAAACCAAGCGGAAACTAGATGATGCAAATAAACGCCTGGAGTTTCTGTATGACAAGCTAAGGGAACAGACAGTAAGTTCTGCTTTACTTCCTTCCCCTCTGCACCCCCTCTCCTCCCATCAAATATTGCAGATACGGTCAAGAACTTTATCAGTGGTGTGGACCCCTCTCCAATACATAGCAGGGGCTTGTTCTTTCTTCAGAAGTGTGCTTCAAATCCATGTATTGTATGCTTCCATGTATTTCCCAGAAAAAGCCATGTATAGTACTTGCTGTGCAGGCCTTAGTGTTTTGGGGTTATGTCATGAGTTTTATGGTGCTGTGCAGGGACTGTGCTGAGCCAGAGAGCTTGCAGTAGGAGGCATTAGGTGAATGCATCCAGAGGGTCCCTGTCCCCAGCTGCTGGTAGGATGAGCCATCAAGTTCCCCTGCTCCCAGCAGGAAGTGAGGCACGCAGCATGGGGTCAAAAAAAAAAACCCAAACCAGAAGATTTAGGTGTTGGAGGCTCCCAGGCTTCACTGGAAGGCGGACGTGCAAGTACCGCTGAAAATCTGATAGTTTTTCCAAAGTGTTTCCAGAGGTCTCTGGCAGAACAAAAGAGTAGGCTTAGAGCTCTTAGTACCTTAGGATTTGATACTTGTCTGGCCGTCTTTGCTGAGCAGTGAACTTTATGCAAAGGCTTGAAAGCTCAGTAGGTCTTTCATGTGCCAGAGTCTGTTAGAGCAGGTCCCATACCTCGAGGAATTGCATCCAGGAGCTAATAGTGAAGGCTAGCAGGGCTTTGCAGTACTGCAAAGAAGGTATGTTCTGGCTGAAGTCTGCTGTTACTGTTCCCTATGTGGTACAGCTCAAGAGATGGCTATCTTTAAAGGAACCAACTGACACACTTTGCTGAGGGCCAGATGTTACAGTCAGGATTTTTCTAGCACTCATGTATGTGCTGTTTGTTTCTTTCTGCTGACTTGCCTTGCCTGGCTTCCTTACAGCTCTCTCCAACCATTGTTACCGGTTTGCACAATATTGTGAAGAGCATCGAAACCCGCAACTACCAGGAAGGACTGAACATACACACGCATATAGTCAGCACCAGCAACTTCAGCGAGACCTCTGCTTTCATGCCTGTTCTGAAAGTTGTCCTCACCCAGGCCAACAAGCTGGGTGTCTGAAGGAACCCTGCATTTGCAAAGCCCTGAGGGTTGCTTTCCCAAAGAAGTGCATTTCTACAGCAAACATGCAGGAAATGGACCAAATGCTAGTTCCTCACAGCATGTCACCGTAGAGCGCTGACAAATGGCATTACACTGTCCCTGCAAAATACTTTGTTCTAGGAGGGCCATGGAGGCCTGGTGCTTTTCTTTTTATTTTAATTTTTTTCCCCATCCCTAATGATTCTTGTCTACAAATAGTATATTTAATGAATTATGCCCCATATTGTCAATTTTTAGATGCATGTTATACTGCTAAACAGTGGCTTTTAACAACAGATACATGTGTTAAAACAGCAAGGTAGGTTGTGTATCAGACCCTAAACCAGATTATTGCCTTCCAGCAGATTAAAGAGTCTGATTGTATTATAAGTGTATTTGGTCTTTCATTTTATGAAGCTGCTTGCAGTTCTGTTACTACCATTTACATGTTCAATAGCTTAATTTTACACTGGGGCAAATGAGCAAAATAAAGGCTGATGTGATATTTTCAATAAATATTAATTTATTAAAATGTGTCTTTATGAAGCGCAACTTGGAGATTCAGAAACCAGAGCACAATGGGCAACTTTCTGTTGCAATCTAGCCATGAGGATGTTTTCTTTTTATCTCCATGCTCATCACTAAAAGCTGTTTAATATTTATACTGTGTAAGAGATTTACATTTCAAAGAAAGGTTTAGCAAGAATTCCGAACACAGCTGTGTGTTCTTTAAAAGCTCTAAGAAGAAATAATGCAGAGTGGGTTTAAGCCACCCATACAGACACATGTATATTTTGTGTGTAAACAAGGTGCAAATTGTTTCTTGCAGTCTCCTGAACCTGAAGGCTGCTGCTTCTGCTGCACTGTTTAACTGGGAGCATGCTTCTGATGGCCATTGGCAAGTTGGGTCAGGTGAGTTTCACAGTGTGTTCTTTCCTGTGGCACAGCTGGAGCTGGCTTTAAGTGTAAGTCTAGGAAGAGCAGCAGTTGGAAGAAATGTCCAGGTTTGAGGGCCTTTTTTGGTTTTTGAAAAGGTAGTTCTGCCCAAAAACTACCTAAAATATCAGTGCCTGTGGCATGTAGGTTTGGCAGTACGAACTGGAAGAAATATTATAAATAACAATGCAAATCATTGCTGGCTTCTATGGCTCAAACTGATTGTGGAGCTACAGATTTGTCAGGCAGAACTCTTCCATTCCTCTGAGAAAACTGAGCTTCATTTTATTTCCTTCCCAGCCTTTTCTAAATAAGCTTTTATAATTGGTGAACATAACGTACCAATTTGGACTGGCTTTGTTTCAGGAAATTAAAAACACAATTGGAGTAATTTTTTCCCTTCAATCTAGGCTATAGGTTTCTAAACAGTATTATAAGTAGATTGTATTCCGCTTCTGTCGTGGGGAAGGTTTGCAGATATCCTTTATTCATCTTTGCCCAGCAGACTCTGCTATTGGCAGAATCGCATCAAAAACATGAAGTTCGTTAATGCTGCCAGAAACTGGTAGTAAGGAAGCAGCAGACTACCTCAGTGGGAGAAACATTCAGTTCACCAGCCCCACTCCTGAGTGCTGGGACCACGTAATCTAGTCAATTTTGCAGCATCTCCTTGTGCAGATGAGAAAGGGTGCTCCACCTTTCTTCCCCTGGGATTGCTTCCTGCATGCTTGAGATGAAATGCTGGGGCCCCGATAACACGGAAGGCAGGATAAAAGCAGCTGCACAGAGGCAGGAATGTTGCCATCTGCAGCAAAAGCAGAATTCCGATGGCTTAATCCCCTGGGATCTCTGCACACATGGGAAGATCTGCTGCACTGAACTTCAGTATTGGTGCCTCAGAGCAAATGGCATGGTCCAGCCACAGAAACCTATAGCCTTGTCTCGATTCAAGGTGGGAAAGAACAAATTTTATATTAGGGCTACTTCAAAGGCAAATGGGAATTAAAAAAAAAAACCCTCAGTAGGGTTTGCATAAGCCTTCATGGTACTTCCATCCATGTAAAAGAGTATGCCAAGTGAGAAAGGACTCAGCAAGGCACATAGATGCTGGGGACCAAAGAGTTTGTTTTACAGGAAGAAACTAAATAAACTGCTTGTTCAGCTAGTGAAGAGCACATGGAAATCAGGCTGATTGGAAGTAAAGAGCAGTGCCAGCATGAGAACAAATGTATGAGCTGGCCATGAGTAAGCTTGGTCTGGAAACTGAAGTCAAAATCAGAGAGAAAACTGTTGGGTTTTTTTTTCAGTGGGGTGATAGTATCTTTGGGTGCTGCGATGATGCACCACCTGCTTGGACTCCGTACATCAACAGTCGCTGTCCTCAAGAGCTCAGGACTGGAAAACTGCACTGCCTAAGTGCATAACAGGAGTGGATGTGAAAATCTGCTGCTTCTCTCCTCAGAGCAGGTGTGATGAATAATAATAGTTAACCAGTTATGCTGCCGTCTGTTCGTATCTTCAGGGAATGCCAAGCAATTAGCCACCCATCTGATGTTATAAATGCAAATGGCCATCTTCGTTTACAGAAGGCAATGAAGCCCTGCCAATTTACAGTGGTAAAGAATTTGGCCCCAAAGCCTAATTTTGATCTCGCTGAATGAGAAGATTTATACCATGGTACTAACGCCAACTGAGCTACTCTTTGCGGCCCCCCAAGGCTGCAGAGTTACCAGAAACAGGGATGGAAGGAGATTCAAGGATGTAATCTTGCCCAACAGCAACTGGCACAGGGAGGTATCTTGCTACTGCAGTTATCACCATCGAGGCAAATGCACCAGGAGGAGAGTTTGTGGGAAGGGGCAGTGTTAATGCAGTTCTGCTGCTGAGGCAGATAAGTGGGGGTGTAACAGGGGCAGTACAGCAGAGCAGGCGGTTCTGTGGGGAGAAAATCTAAGTACAGCACTTGAGTGAAAACCTTTTTCTGCCTATAAAGCTTTGTAATGGATTTACCTTGGGTTTGCTGGCAGAAGCCCAAGGTCAGCAATACACATGGATGTTGAAGATTGTATTTTAATCACTGCAGCATTTCTAGCCTGTGCCATGTTTACATCAGATTTGTTCTGTGTTGTGACTTTTGGGTAACACAGTTCCCTAACATACAGATTGGGAATGTGGATTTACTGTTTAGTAACCTTGTTTTCTCTGCCCAGAAGCAAGCATTACACTAGATTGATTGAGCTATTAAGAGAGAAGGGAGGGAGATCATGCTGCCATAGCTGTTTATCCCCCAAAACTATGGAGGGGAGGGGGTGTGTTTTGGCAAGCGTGGCAAAAAAAGAGCAGTGGCACCTCTCCCCAGAGTCCTGCGGGCTCCCCTCAGCTCTGTCATCACCCTCACAAGTATGCTGGTCCTTTGCTTCAGCACCACAAATGTCACCGTGTTGTCAGCCTGCATGGAGACTGTTATGCCTGAGCAGGGAGCAGAAAGGAGCTCTTGGGACAGATGTTTCCCTCTTCTATCCCCCCACTACATCTGCAATCCCACGTGGCTCAGTACCCATCAGGGCTTGCTGATGTGAGCTGCATTAAGCATCCATTGCAAAAATGGTGCAGCATGTATAGAGCCAGGAATGGCTCAAAGCTAAAGGGTAAAACAGGCTTATATGGCCAAACAGCTGCCAAACGCTTGATTCTGTCTCCCCTGCAGGGGATGCTGAGCATCCCGTTGGGGTGCCTGTGCTAAGCTGAGTTGCTCAGCCTTGAATGAGAGCCAAGTCCACTGTCAAAGTATAGTGAGGAGTGCAGTAAATAATGTACTGATACCAGGAACAGCTTCAAAGTGTCCAGCCTTAAATAGGGGAGCTCAGGGTAATCTCCCAGCCTTGACTTGCCGCATGCTGAGTTGGTCATTCCTGTGTTTCCTCTGGCAGGGGGGCGAATCAGGCAGATACATCACCAAATGGCCTGGTGGGATCTATGGGTACATGTAATGCAATCCTTGCTCAAAAGAGGCTAAAGCCAATTAAAATTCTTATGAGCTTTAGAGCTGCAAGTTAGCCAGGAGAGTCTAATTAAGAGAAGATCTATTAAGGAGCACCCTTAAAGGCAACTGCAGCTGACCTCATCAGTAAATCCGTGCCTGCCTGGACAGCACAAAGGAGACTTCTTGGGAGCCTGTTGCTCAGCTGCTTTGCCAGGTACACATTCACTATGCGAATTCACTTCAATACATAAACATTGAGTGCATATTTCTTGTCTCGCTGATATTTTAGGCTTTTTTTCCTTCTTTACCGCTTAAGGCCTTCATTTGAAAAATGCTTTGGGGTCATTGCTTCATTTTTCATAGCAGGAGAAAAGAAAAATAACCAACTCTTGTCAACATTTCAAATAGCTTTGTGTTGAAGTGTGATAGTAGCGGGCAGCAGTAGCATTAAGATGATATTCTCTCTGTGTTCTCATTGAGGCCCTTAGTGATATGGTTTAGTGGTGCACTTGGCAGTCCTGGGGTAATGGCTGGACTTGAAGCCTACCTATTAAGCAGCCTGGTGCAGCATTTCAGCCAGGTTCAGAAAGGCACTCTGTCCAAGGGGGCATCACGCACTTGCATGCTGCCTGCAAGCGGATTTAAGCCTATAGTCCAGTCCTCTCATGCATCAGTTAAGATTTGGGCAAGAGCTGTGCTGGAAAAGAAAACAGTGAAACTTCTTTGAAGTTAATTAGCTATGAGCTAACTAACTTATAAAGGTAGTACCAAGGGCTACATACAGGTAACCTGGATCACAGCTAAAAGTCAAGTGCCTCTTTCACCTGCACAGAAAAGGCATTATTGCAGCAGAAGAGGACAAACTTAGCAATGAGACAGACACACACAGCAGTGGGAAGTCCATCTGGGATTGCCAGAAAAGGCAAGATGTACAGAGATGAGAGAGGCTGTAACCTTTCTCCGCAAACACTGCCTTGAATTCTCAGTTCCAGCACGTCTGCAATCACTCCACCTTCACTGTTAAGTGCAGCAGACCGAGCAGTTCCCAAGTAGTCTCTGGACTACGCACAGGCATTCTTTTTTTGGACTCAATCCTTCACTTTTAAAGATATGAACCCTGGAGTGTTTACTGAGAAAACCTCCTTTTGAGTTTGTTGCTGTTTTGGTTGCAGCTCCTCAGTTTTTTTCTCTAGGCGGTTCTGGCTTATGGAAGGTTTATTATTTTTTACCACAGGAAGCAGGAGTCAGATTTGCAAAGTCTTTTCTTTGAATCTCTGGTACTAGCAGTCCAGATCTCTGTCTGTGGTGCGTAGTCCTGACATCATGCTCTACATGGCTGGGTAGCTTTTTAAAAGAGAGATGTTTTCACAGCATCACATCCCAAAATGTGCTGCTGCCCACAGCCACTGCAGCCAGCCTGGGACAAACTGATGTTGTCACTGAAGTGCCACTTGCCTGAGCGGCGATTTCTGGGGTCAGGGGAACAGCAATGGGCTCCATTCATGAGGAATGACACTGTGCAATGACACTCTCAAAGGGGTGACTTTGGTCTGGCTTGGGCTTCATCTGCTTCTCCACTGGGACCAGCAACTCCATGAGCAGTGGGGACCTCTCTGGTCCCAGGTCAGGTGGGCTGGGTACAGAACAATGTCCCCCTTCCAGTTTTGACAAGCTTTCTCTGCATGAGACCAGCTTTGCTAGGACAGGGGCATGAGAACTTTTCTTTCACAGAAGATACCAAACAGTGTCACCCTAAACATCAGCACTCGCTGCACCCAGAGGACATACAGCCACATTTGTCATGTCATCTTTGTTCACTTGCTTTCCATGCTGTGAACTGGAAATAAAAGTAGGGTACGAAATTACAATACTGTGTGCAAAGGCAACATCACATTAATGCACTCTGGTGGCAGAGGGAGCCTTTATGGATGCATTCATCAGTGACACAGATTAGTTGGAATCTCGTTTCCACATGTGTTTGCTTCTTGCCATGCACCCTGGTCTCCTTACTTCCTTGCTGCCTGGTATCACTCCCGTTTCACTTGCCCTGAGCCCTGACCTTCCTCCACTAAGCACTCAGGGCAGCATGCCTGTGCAAGTTGTGGTATACAGAAGTGAACTTGGTCTCTGCAGTTTGCTCTTGTAAGCCTGAGGGTCACCCATGACACAGTGTGCCTGGGAGCAGCCAGTGTATGAGGGATGGGGGCCTCTTTCTGCTTTCAGACATGGAGAGACGGAAGTCATTAGATACAGTCCTCTCTTCTGCCTGCCCCCAACTTCATATTGCAGAGTCCTAAAAGTAAAGTGAGTATCACATACTAAATCGGTTGTAGATACGCTTCAACGTAGCCTGCCAATTGACCTTGGGTGCACAGAGGAAGTCAGAGCATCGCAAGTTAAATCACGCCACAGCAATGGAAAGACACTGCAGGCTATAAATTGTGGAGGAGTCAACCCCCGGTGGGGAGGAGGGCTGCCGACACATCCATGCTGCTCCCTTCTTCCCTCCTGTCCTCACAGAAACACTCAAAGCTAAACAAAATGCCTTGTGGACAGACGTTTTATCCAGAGTTAGCATCTGGTTCCCACCTAATGACTTAAAACCCTCTGCACGCTACTTGTGTGAGATGTTTTCTGCTCCACAGCAGGTAAATAGCCTCACCAGTTACAGTGAGCTACTCTCTGCCCACTGCTCCTCTGTGCATCTGTGTCATCCTTCTGACATGGGTGAACTCACCAGGAACAAACCCCATGCTGGCGCCTCAAGTAACCTAAGGTCCTTCCTCTCCCACAGCAGCTTGCAGCGAGAGGCTGCAGCAGCATGGGTAGGAGAGCATCCCCAGGAAACCACATGTGAACGCTAAAACCTCAGTCTGTGGTGGGGCAGAGTAAACAAGAAGTGTGGCACACTCTCCATTTGGGTAGACACCGGTGATAAAAATCCTGCTGTTTTTTGGCTTTCAGTGCTCACCTGGTTACTCCCAGCGTGACCCAAATCCAGGAAATAAACTCCCTAAACAGAATGACAGGTTAGAAAGCCAACATTACTTTATTACAGTATGGGTTCATGGGGGATTGCACAGCCTATAACGTAGGCCAAGAAGAAACAGTTTACAGCTTATATGCCACTATCATATACATATTCATTATAATTCCGTGAAGCACCCAGCCAATTCTCATTACTCATCACATATGGTAATTTGGGTAGCTAAGGTGCAGTGCAGGCACTGTGAATTTGGGTAGTGGTCTCTGGGGGTTGTGGTGGTTGTTTGGGGAGAAACAGCCCCACTCATTTTACCCTTTCATGGAAATCTGTTAGTTAAGGACATTGGAATGCGTGTTTAGTCTTGCCAATTAATTACATGTTCTTGTTTGGGCTCATTTACAACCCTGAGAGGCTCCTTGAGCCATTTTCTTTTGCAGATGTTTACCTATTTCTCAGGCCTTTTTGACAGGAGGAAGGCCCACATTGAACATGAGCCGGCAGTGTGCACTCACAGCCCAGAAACCCAACTGTATCCCAGGCTGCATCAAAAGGAGCGTGACCAGCAGGTTGAGGGAGGTGATCCTGCCCCTCTACTCTGCTCTTGTGAGACCTCACTTGGAGTATTGTGTGCAGTTCTGGTGTCCTCACCATCAAAAGGACATGGAACTGTTGAAACAAGTGCAGAGGAGGGCCATGAGGATGATCAGGGGACTGGAGCACCTCCCATATGAAGACAGGCTGAGAAAGTTGGGGCTGTTCAGCCTGGAGAAGAGAAGGCTGCGTGGAGACCTCATAGCAGCCTTCCAGGATCTGAAGGGGGCCTATAGGGATGCTGGGGAGGGACTCTTCATGAGGGACTGTAGTGATAGGACAAGGGGTAATGGGTTCAAACTTAAGCAGGGGAAGTTTAGATTGGATATAAGGAAGAAGTTCTTTACTGTAAGGGTGGTGAGGCACTGGAATGGGTTGCCCAGGGAAGTGCTAAATGATCCATTCCTGGTGGTGTTCAAGGCCAGGTTGGAGAGAGCCTTGGTGAGACACTGGAACTAGATGATCTTAAGATCAACTGTATGGTCTTAAGACACTAATCATTCTATGAATTGAAAGTAGACATCTGGTCTTTTTGTTGCCTGTTTTTCTTACCATGAGAATCCTTGTAGCCTTGTCCATGACTTTGTGTCTATACACCATTAAATACTTGTTTAAGTATCAGCAGCCAGATGACCTTTATTAGCCAGCTCTTGAATCTGCTCCTCCCTAGGACCGGTGACATCTTTTACTCAGGCTCCACAGGCTTCCAAAACCAGACGTCTTTCAAATCTGCTTCTCCCGCAGCAGTGTTTGTCCCCTCACTCCCTCCGGCAGCCGGCGGGAGCAGTGCCTGCCGCTCTCCGGGGACAGCCGCCTAGAAAGGCGCAGGCACGGCGGACAGAGGCCTGCCCCTCTCAGTCACCGAGCTCAGGCCCTCAGCTGCGGCCAGCCACCATCCCCACTCCCCCTCAGGCAGCACCGACACAGCCATTGGGGCGCCCCTTGAGGAGGCCCCTCGGCGGGGCGGGGCCGTCCGCGGCCGCCATTGGCTGTCGCTATGCAGGGCCGACGGCCGCCCGCCCTCCCCCGTTCCCCCGCCGCGGTGCGGGGCGCAGGCGGCGGCGCGGGAGGTTCATGGAGGCAGCGGTGGCGGCAACAGATGCGGCGGCACAGCCCGGCCGCCCCTAGCCGCTCCCCGGCCGCGCTGCGCCGGGTCCGCCGACGCTAGCGCGCCGCGGGCGAGATGGCCGGGTCCCGGCGGGCGGCCGGCGGCGAGGCGGGCACGGCGGGCTGCGGGCAGGCCATCGTCTGGCGCAACGTGGTGCTGATGGGGCTGCTGCACCTGGGCGCCGTCTACGCGCTTAGCCTGGTGCCGCGGGCGCAGCTCCTCACCCTCCTCTGGGGTGAGTGCGGGGACGGACAGAGGCTGCTCCGCGCCACAGGTTGGGGGGAAGCGGACGAACGGAACCTCAGTGCAGCCCCGGCCGGGTCCGGGTGATGGGGGGGATGTGTGGGGGACAAGCCGCGGCTTGTTCTCTGTGTATTCACCTCCGTGCGTTGGTGCGCTCGTTCCGCGGCCGTCGGCGTGGCGGGGGCCGGACACACCCCGCGGCCTCCGCCGCTTTTGTTCCCGTCCCCCCCACGGCCGCCGCCGCCGGGATGCCATTGCCAGCGCCGCGCCGGGCCCGCGGTTGCTGTAGAAACGGGAGGCACTCTCCTTCCGGTTATAGTGAGCGGTTTGTGGTTATTCAGGTGGTTAGTGGGTGGTTGTTTCGGGTTTTTTAACTGAAAGGAAACAAACAGCTGATATTTAGGTTTAAAGTCTGATAGAGAACGGCGTTTGTCTTCCATTTGCTGCTGCTGCTTGTTACTTTCTGAACACCCACATCTGTCTGCTCCAGTTGCGAGCAGAAAATCACCCCATCCTTCTGTCTCTTGGGGAAGGTGAGGAATACATCTCATTAGGTAAGATTTAAAAGGCCATGTGTTTTTTTCTGTAACACCCTGGCAAGGAGGAAATAAGGCTTGCTGTGCTTTTTGAGGTGAGGCAGCTTGCTGTGCCCTTCCTGCCAGCTGAGGATTTGGTCTGGAAAACAGAATATGAAATACAGCATCTTTACTTCCATCCTACAGTAAGGTCCTCCTTTCTTCCCTAAAGAATGATGCTGGGAGAAGAGCTACATAGAAACACTGCAGTATCATGCAAGGTTTCTCAGGTTTTGTGGGGCTAATAGATGACGGATGTCAGCATCATCCTTCGCTGGGCAGAAATGCGTATTGGGTTGCATGCATGAGGGTACCTAAGAGGATAAAAGATTGAATACTACTTCCATCTGATGAAATTCCTAGGGCAAAAGACCCACTTCGGAGAGCTTTTGAGTGGATGGAGAATGTAATGGTCTGGGACTCTTATATGCAAATTGAGTTAAGAAGGGTCTCTGCTGCAGGGAACTGGCAGACTGAATTCGGGTTGTTAAGCTGCCATCAAGTAGTATGGACATGACCATCAAAAAGCCCCAGCCAAATGCATTAGAAACCAGGTTTATTTCTTCTGTTTGAGGATTTCCTGAATCTCTTTTTTCACTGGTTCAGCTTTTGATACTCAGTCTGTCTTAAACGCTTAGACACAGCCACCATTCCTGTTTGCAGCTGGAAAATGAACCCTTCTGTCAATTACCATCCTCTGACACGCTCTTAATTGGGAAACTGTTTCTGCGTCCCTGGTGAGGACCTGGGTTTTGACTGGCTGTCCTGTTTGCACTGTTACCTGGCTCGCTCACAACCAGAAAAGATTTGGGGAGGTGGCTGTGTTTTGCTTCAGTTTCCTTCTGTGAGCGCTATGCCTCTCCCCTCCCTCTTCCTGGTTGTGTTCAGGCTGATTTCATTGTTTACCTTGGCCGTAGCCTGATGGTTGGGGAGACCAGGAGAGCCCGCGGGAGCTGTATGGCCAGAGCACACAGCCTGTTATCTGCTTTCAGCCCTTTTAGGACCCATAGCTTGTGGGGAGGTGAGCTTTCTTTTTATCTGTTTTTGCCTTTCCAAGAAGACAAGTTGAAATAATCTCTGATTTCACTGTGTCTTAATTACAAGACTTGCTCAGGCTGGAGCCAAAGGATTGTATTACCAATTCAGCCCTCTGTCCTCCAAGGTATTTTTTCCTAGTTGAAATTAAACAGATGCTAAATAATAAACAAGTCTCAGCGACTTTGCAACTTAATGCCTTTCTTTCTGAAAGTGAGAGCCTCCCATTTCTCAACATCATTATTTTTAACAGCCACCCTCAAGCAGACCACAAAGTTTTTATGGGGGTTTGGCTGGTGGTTTTACAGGGGCTTTGCAGCAGGGAGGGAGTGCACTGCCTCCAGCCTGCAGGACATTGTGTTCCCCTCTTGCAGCTGGATGCTGTGAGGTCTGTCTCTGTCCCAGGTCAAGGTGGAAACACAGGATCTCCTGCAGAACATGTCAGAAAAAAGTAGCTTGCTGTCACACTGTAGACCTATGTTCAAGGTCACTCTGAGGGACTTGCAGGATAGACAAAAGCAGGGATGCTGGTTTTTAAGTTAAACCCACCTCACTGCACTCTGGAAGGAGCCAACCAGCAATGTGTCAGAAGGAAGAAGTGTCGATCAGATGTGTCCCAGTTCTGAGCATCTCCTTCCCTGTGCACACCGGCTGTGAAGCTGCCAGCCAGACTTGGGAGCAGGGCTGGCATGGAGAGGTTGGGTAAGGCTGGTGTGTCAGGTAAGTGCAGAGATGAGTGTACGCTGAAGCGTGCAGATGGAGGAGCTGCAGCCGTGGTTGCATCCATCCATGGTTTTCTCTTTCTTCCTGAGCTTGCCTGGGACTTGGGAGGTTAGCTTCCCAGTGATCTTGGGCAAACACTTGCTTTGCTCTGTCCAGTGCTCCCCACCATTTCTCCTCCATGGGTAAGCTTCAGGAACAAGTGTGCAGAGAGTGGTTTGCAGGTGCTCGGTGTGACCTCAGGGATGCAGCTTCCCATGACTCACCACTGCCCACTTGGCTTTTTACTTTCTCCTCCACTAAGGCATCGAAGTCTTTGTGAGTTCTTGGCTGTGGGGCTCGGGTAGACCTGGTTCTTCCGTCTCTCTCTGCAGGGTTTACTTTCCTTCTTCCCACCCCTGAAGGCAATTGGTAATCCTCAGTTCACCACTGCTTGCTAAATGGAGCTGAAATGCCACTGTACCAGCTAGAAAACAGCTGTTCAAGCCAAACTGCCTGCTTAGCAGGGCTCATTTCCATTGGTAATTTATTGACATTCATCCAGCTGTATATAATAGACAATGAAAAAATGCTGCCAAGCAAAGGCTCGGCTGGCTGTTTACTCAGAATTTGCTGTGCTCCCCTGTTCCCATAGTCTCCTGCACTAATGCCTTGAAGCCTGTGTTAAAGCTTCCTGCACCCCACATGGAGCCAGGGTTGCACAAGGGATCCCAAACAGTGTTCTGGGTGGTGCAGCCACCTCACCCAAGGGGTACTGGGAATTGTCTTTCAAGGGGTGTACAGATGAACTGATTAAAACATAGGCTTTCGGGCCTTCACAGTGCCTCTGGAATTCGGTTTCAGTCCAAGCTGAGCAAAACAAATAAAATTACTCATGTCAAAATTTTCCACAAGCTGGGAACTGCCTTGACCCAAGAGGTAGCAGATTGTATGTGCAAGGCATCAAGCAGCTATGGGCTGTGCCATGGGACAGCCATGTAGCCATCCTGGTAAGTTCCACTGGCACTGTGCATTTGTAATATCCCCTGCTCTGCCAGCCTGACCATGCCCACTGGGAGCTCTCTCTTTGCCAGCCTGATGTGATTGGGAACAGTGGCATGTCAAGAGGACTCTGTTGCCCTTCTTTCCCTCCTGATCCAGAGCCAGGCAGCTTATGTTAACTGGTCCTTCCTTCCTCTTGGTGTTTTGCTGTCTGTGTCTGTGCTGTTTCATAGCTGACAGCTGCTGCTCTGGGGAATCCCTGCACTCTGGGTTTCAAGGCTTGGAAAGGGGTGGGAGCTGTTGAGGAGATGTACCTAGTTCACCAGCCATCCTACAAAGCCCAGGTGTGATGCAGCCCCACAAAGCTGGCACATGGACCTTCACCTGCAGGTCTCTCTGTCCATTTGCTTGTGCAGGGCTTTGGGCTCCTGGTGCTTAGCACCCACTGTAGGGAGGGAGGTATGAAGGGGAGGGATGACCATTCCTGGCAGACTCACATCAGGGACTGGAGCAAGGTGGGAGCACCTCACTGTCAGTGGGGCCAGAAATCAGGGATGGCATGATGGGTCAGCTTGCAGCTTCCCCAGGAATGAATTTGTGCACAGGGGTCCTTGTGGCCAGCTGGGGCTGTGGATGTGGCTGTGGTTTGCCAGTGGCCTCTTTTGGAGTAGAGATGCTGAACCTCCTTCCACAGGCCACTTGTTAGGAAGCTGTGCACAGCTTTTACCCTAAGTTTGTAATGTGCCATTAAATTATGCTTTTTGACCAGGATCCTCTGTTCCATCCAGCACCATCCTCTTGCAGTCCCAGCGGAGTTGTCTGGGTTAGGAAAGCAAAGCGAAAATCCTCTGAAATCCCTGTACAGAGAAAATTACCAGCATGTTTCGCTGTGGGGCCCAATGGTTCTGCTGCTGACAGTTTCTTTTGATGGGCTCATGGTAGGTTCTTTGTCTTAAAGACTCCTTTCTGGGGGATTACATGATGTGTAAGGGGCTCAGATTTTCCTGGAAAAAGGTGCTTTTTAGCCTTCACAGGGGGCTTGTGAGGAAGCAGTGGGAGTAGTTAAGCGCATTGTAGGAAATATGAATAACCCGCAAAAGATTAAGCTGTTTACCTGCTTAAAAACCTTTCCTTTTAGGTTGTTGAGCATTACTAGTACTAACAACTTAAAGCACTGGTGAAGGCATGGCTGTCGAGAAACCTTGCATCATTCAGACGTGTCTTGCAGAGCTGCCTGATAGCCGAGCGGATGTTGGTTCACACATGGGTGCACCTTGCCAGAGTCTGGGATAGGAGAGGAAGATGGATGGCCTTGCTCTAATGGTGCTCATATGGGAGGGGAGGCTTGTTTCTATTGTTTTAGCATCATTTAGGAGACGTTTTAGTGCTCTTGACAATGCCAGATTGATCATGTTCTGCCGTGGTGGGCCCTGTGCCATGCTTACCCGCAGCTTTCCCCTGTGCTTGAGCTGAGATCGCAGACGGAGCAGTGGTGCTGCCCAGCTGCACCCCTGCCAAAACGCAAGCTGTTCCCAGGCACCAGTCTGGATCCAATCCTGCTGCCTGGATGGATCCTGTAGAGTTTAAACTAATGGTGTTTTTAGCACTTCGGGTTGCTGTGGTGCCTGGAGGGTGCTGCAGAGATCATCACCTCTTTCTCAGCCCTTCTGGTATGTAGCAAGGCACATGTTGCTGTTGTGCACTGCAGATGCAAGTTCTAGTGGTCTTGCACATTTCTTGTGTATTCTGGAGTGCCACCTACAGGCTTTTTGGTTAGTAACTGGGTTTAGTCGTTACCCATTTCTTTGTACAGCGTTAGGAACTCTGCACAGATGGCTGTAAACAAAAACATCCTACCTTCAAGGAAGTTCCACTCAGTATCTCTAGACGAAGGGGAGTGGAAATACTGTCTCTGTTTCACAGACCTGAAATGGAGGCGTTTGTTTAAAACTTCTATTACTGTTACTCTTCCTGTTGCTGCTGTGGCAGGAGCATCCCCCAGGCCCTGCAAAATGGTTATGCACAGGTCATTCTGTAGGCAAGGGTTTGGGTCTGGAAACAGCTAGCAAATGCTTTTCCTCCGAGATACCTCTGCAGAGGTGCCTCTGACCACCTTGGTGGAAGGGGCTCAGTGAACAGGAGGACCTTATCTCACCTTACTCCCAGGAGCGATCTGTCTGCTGGCTCACAGAACAGTGCCAGCAGTGAGCAGTGCTGGGAGGTTTCTGTGGCATACAGCAGGCCAGCCTTGTTTTCTTTCAGCCCCTAGCTCTGCAGTGCTTTCAGCAGTTCAAGACAGCAGCTGGTCCACTAGATTAGCTGAGAAGAGGTGGACCTTCAGAATAGGAATTGCATCCATCCATATATATATATATATGAGGTGTATACCAGCACTTTTCCTCCCCTAGCCCATTGGAAAACATGGTTTTACAGCCCTCTCTCTTAATCAAGTTCTTGGTTTGTTCCTTCGCCCCTAGCATCAAGAGCTGAACTTCCATCATCTCTAACAGGAACAGTGTCTTTTCCCAAATGGTACTTCTCTCCTTAGAAGTGACAAGTGTCCTGGGGGTGGCTGTAACATGCTGTTCCCTAGGCTTTTGCATTTGAAAACAGTCTGAGCAATGTGTCCACTGTAGAGCAGAACATGCCCTCCACCTAGGAGTGGACGTGAGAGTTGATCCCACTCTAAGATGCTGTATTGTAGAGAACACTTACACCCACCAGATGTTTTCCTTTCCCCAGTGTTTTTGTTTTAACTATTGCTGGAGGTGATTCCTTAAGGTCTTGTCTGTGAAGTTCATGATGTTCAGCTCTAAGTATGTATTTTTGTTCCCTGTCTTAATTTCATCCCCAGTGCGTTGGTGGTGCTCTGTTTTGTTTCCCTCTGTTTTCCATGCTGTATGTCACATGGTCACCGTGAATATGATAAAGAAATGGGGAAAAAAAAATCTCTTTGTGTGCACAGAGCTTGCCACAGATGTATGTGGTGGCCCTTTGGTCCTGTTCTCAAAAGGTGGGTTCAAGTCAATCCTAATGGGTTTTTGCAGTTGGGCAGCATGAGTGGGTGAGTAGTGAAGCTGTTGGTGTTTAGACAGCGGGATGTTCACCTGGCGCAAAGCACTGCTGGGCCCTTGGCTGCTTGGAGCCATGCTCCAGACAAACCAGAAGAATCTAAAATACATTTTCCCTTTGACCTGTGTGATGCAGACAGAGATGAGAGCTGGATCCAGCAAAGGTAATAATCGCTGCGTCTATTCCTGCTGAACGGGACAGGAGGCTGCCCCCTGGCGTTGAGGGATTGGGGGAAGCAGCCCCATGAAGCAAAGAGCAGGGGAGGTTTGTTGGTGTGCCCAGCCTGTGTCATATACACAGAAGCCCAGCCAAGGGCTGCAGAAGTGCGAGATGCCTCTTCCAGCCCTAGCCCCCTAGCTCCCCAGGCTCTGGGGAGGCAACAGAGATTTGTGGCTTGAGCTTTTCGTGTTTGGCTACAAAAGACAAAGGAAGTGGAGGTGGGGACGGCAGTACACAGGCTCTGAGGAGTTTCCATGCATGAGTCTCCTCAAGTAGAGAGAATGCATTGGTCAGAATTGTGTTGGCATCAGAGAAAGTCTCAAGGGGCTGAGAGCAGATCAGGTGCTTCTTCTCCAGGAGGTGCCAACAGCAGAACAGTAGGAGCCATTCATACCTACTTGTCTGGGATTGCTGCAACTGCTGTCGAGGAGGCAAAAGCTTTTCTCTCTCCCTTGGGAGGGCTGGGTTGGAAAATGTCGGCTTGCCAACCAGAATTTATGTGTCCTCTGCGCTGCCGCTCCGCCTTCCCTCCCTGCAATTACTGTTGCACTTGTAATTAACGCTGATGTTATAATTGAAGCCAAGCAATTTCTTGCAATCAGATTTTATTTTTACCATCTAGGCTAACAATAAAATGTGCTGCCCCACCAGAGAACTGCAACGTTAACAATTACTGTGCTAAGTAAAGCAAGGCTGGTATGAAAAAGAGGGGAGGGTTGTTTGTCAGATGTTGGCATCAGGAATCCTGCACGCCATCCCTCTTGTGCAGGGACCTCAGCACCGGGAGGATGGGGATTTCTAGAGGGAGTCTGAAATTAGAATCTTTCTCAACCCATTTTTGGCCACTGGCTTCTCAGATGATGTTCTAAGTGGCTCAGAATAAAATAACCTGGCCTTGGCAGATGGAGAGCTCTTCTTGATTGGACTCTGTTCTTTGTCTGGCTCTTTGGCTCTCTTCATTGTCTGAGTTTGTATTTTTGAGTGTTTCATATCTTCACCAACTACGCCTCACTGTAGTGCCTTCTGTGCCTGTGAGATCCTGCTGTTAGTGGAAGGGGTTGCAGTTTGGCTACTCCTACCCTGCCTTCTGTGTCTGGAGTAGTTCACAGGATGATTCCTGTCATGCCCACACAGCTGGATCTGTGAAGGGACTTCTGCCCAGACCTTAGGTGGCATTTCAGAAGCAAAGGAGAAGGCATCTGGAAGGGGTTTGTGCTGCTCTAAGCAGCAGTTCCTGCAGTTAGGACTGGGGTGTACAGACAAGCTGCGTGTGTCCTCCTGGGCATGCAAGAGGTTGGAGAGAAGCTGGAGGCCAGGGTGAGACAGTGTGTTTGTGAGGCTTACTGCATGTTCTTTATAAACGGAGGGGGAAGAATTGATGCAGAAGGATGCAGCTCATGTAGAGGAGTGCTTGGGCTGAGCAGCAAAAGCAGGTCCTGATGGGAAAGACTGGAAATGGATTATCTGAGCTGTGGCAGCACATGGGGTGAAGGGAGACAAGTCCTGAGCTCCTGCTTGGTGCCTGTTGCTCCCTTTGAGTGATCCTTCAGTCAAGGCCATTACCATGGCACTGGAGAAGGGAAATGTATGGGTGCTGGGTAACAGCACATACATTGGAAATGGCAGCGTGTCTGAAAATGTCAGAAACTCCTATTTTATGGGGGATTGAGGGTATAAAAAAGGGGTTTGCCTTTTAATTGTTCATTTGGCCCAACGTTAACCATGAGGTTATAACTTATATCCAGAATACATTTGGCTGTTAGTGTGGAAAATAGGACCTTTATAGTTAACTGAAACAATCAATTGTAATGGTGGTCGTAGATGGTAATTTTCACTCTTAGCTGCTCCTTCCCTTGCTGTAGTCAGTTGGATTCGGCTGCAGTGAGGCAGAAATGCAAGTGCATATGACCTCCCTTGAAGGAGCCATAGCAAGGCTCTCCTTGTTTTCCACTGCATTTGGCTCGTGCCTTTGATGCAGAGGAATAGACTTGTGTGCTTGAGTTGGCTGTAAACTGCCTGGCCACTCTTTAGCAGTCTCATGAAAGCTGACCTCCTTATGCAGTGTATGCACAGGTGGTGGTGGGGAAGTGAATAACATGAAAAGCATCTTGCTGAGTAGGTGAAGGTGGAGACTCTATGTGTGGGCCTTCTCCCTGTGCTAGAGCTCACTGCAGGACCAGAGCTGGGCTGGAGGGGCACAGGGACCAGTCATTCATCTGGCATCATCCTCTAACTTGATGGCCCTGGGTAACTGACCTGCCTGCTGCATGTTCTGCTGGATGCAAGAGGCTTGCGCCTTCTGATTTTAATGGGATGTAGCACTTGCAGCTCAGCTCTGAGGCTCAAATGGGAGAGGCCATTTTTTTTGCAACAGTCTTTTGTATGAGCTCTGGTTGGTTTTGGGAAGTGGAGGAAAAGGTTTAGGAGCTGTCAGCATACAAGTGAATCAGGCACAAAGCATCTGGACAAGATGTAGTGATACAGATGAGCAGCTACATCATCCAGAGTCTGAAGTCTTGAGAAGTCAAAACCATCAGAGCTCTGCTTCAACAGCCACTGGCTGGCCTGGGAGGTTGGAGCACGGTCTGTTCTGTGCAGTGAATCCCGTTAGCAGGGAGCTGGGACAAAGGTGCTGCTGCCTCCCCAGCGAATTGTGCCTTGAGGCCTGGCAGTTCGGGAGGGGATTGCTCCCTGATAAGCCCTGCTCCTTTCCTATGCCCCATGCCTGGAGATCGTAAAAGGTAGAAGCTTTCAGTTTGCCCAAATCACGAGTATGTAGCACGCCTCATCTTTGTTTCTAATAGCCCAGAAGCTGCTGTTCCCCGACTCTGTGCTTTGGATGCTCTTGCCAGCATACACAGTGTGAGCAGTAGGATGAAGCCATTTCCCTGCCATCACCCAGCTTTGGTCAGTAATGGGAAGGAGTGCTAAATAAATAATCCTGCTTCCTTGCTGCACACAGGGCTCTTGAGTGCTGTGCTAATGGCACTGTTTCTTTGCTCTGTCCTTGAAAAAAGAGACAAAATTGGCATTAATTCTTCCTTGGCATTTGTAGAGCATTTTAAAACCACCAGAGCCCTAGCCGGATTGAGGACAGCAGTGAGGTCAATGGGAGAGAAGTAAAATCTGCCCATGGTTTTGTGATGACGCAGGACTCAAATGAGCTGAGAGAGGCTACACATATAAGCATAATCAAAAATTTCAGAGAAACCAGAGCATCTTCCAGCCTCCTCTTTTGATCTAAAAATATATATAAACTGTTCAGCATCTTAAGGCAATCTTCAGTTGCTGAGGAGTTCAGGGACTCTGTGTTTTCTTCCTAGGGGGAATTTTAGGATTAGATGGAATACTTGCTGTCAGCCACGATTTCCATTGCTTTATTGGCTTTATTTATGTCGCGTTGGCTGCAGTTGTCAATGTGAACGTTTCTGCTATTCCAACCGGAATAAAGTCTTTTGTATACTCAGCCAAAAGGGCTGGCTCTGGGGAATGTTCCTGAAAAGGCATGTGTATCCAAGCAGAGATGGCCTGGATTTCATGAGCTGGTGAAGGCAGGGCCAAGAGGATGCAACAGATGGCTTCTTCTGGAGCTCCTCCACTGGGATGCGGAGGGGCAGGAGAAGGGCCTCATCTGAACTCCTCTGTGGCTCTAGAGCTCTGCTTTCCCTCTGTCTTTGATGTGCTTCCTTTTATCTCTTTCTCTCTTGGTTCAATTTAGAGTAGCTCAGAGAATAAGTACATCTAATTATAGATGAACCTGCTTCTGGCCTGAGATTTCACACATTTGGTCTGCCCAGGAATGCACAGCTCCCCATGAGAGCTGGCATGCACTGCACAGTGGGCGACTCAGGGAATTGGTGCTGCTGCATGTTGGTGCTTTTTATCTCTCTGTTGCTAGTTTGAATCCAGCCCAAGGTGCTTTTGATGCCAGCCTTTGATAGTTAGCAGGGCTCAGCGAACAGTGGGTCGGCCAATTGACTCAGTCTGCTAGTAGAGAAGTGTTTCCTTCCTAGAACCAGAGCACTAATTCAGCATTTCTTCTTGGCAGCAATTTAGGGACTAAGGTGGAAAATTTCCCCCTCACTGGCAAATGTAGTTCCAGGCCAGGAAATGAGACTTTTTTGGTAGGATGATGTGGATTTAGTGCCGTGTTACTGCTCCTTGCATCTGCCTGCTATGGAGGAAGAGATCTCCAAGGTTGTCCTGGAGGGTGACATAAATAGAGATGTGTACTGAAGACTTGATATCTAGTGTAGACCTAATAATAATGCATGTTGGACCTGGCTCTCAGTACTGCAATGCATGACATCAACTGGCATTTGTAAATTAGATGTTTGGATAGACCAAGTGTTAGTTTAATTCGGCATAGGAAAATTTTCATTTCTGAGGGCAGATACGGCATTTTAAGAAAATATACCCCAAAACTTGTGTTACCTAGTTAATGATAGCAGGAAAAAGCATTGTATTACCAGGCACCATAAAATAGTTGGCTGCATTTCTGGTCTGAGCCCTTGTGTTAAACTGGGAGAGAATCTTCTACTGCTGTTTGTATGTGTAGTGAAGCAGAGGGTCTCTGAAGTGTTCAGAAGAGGCCAAGCATGGTGCAGCTACTGAAATGGATGGCACAACAATAGTGGAAGTGCTTTCACTGGTTTGGTCGGGTTAGCTGATGTGGTTCATTAGTCCTAAACCTGTCACTGAGTAACAGCAAAAACCTGCAAGCAAGGAGGAGAAGGCAAATGCAAGGTCTGCAGCTGTAATTAGATTTTTAGAAAGGAAAAAATGCTCACCGTAAGATACAGAGGTGTTGCGTATTTATGGTGATCAGTCAGCTTTGTGATGTTCACTTTTTGCTTGAGCAACTTGCTGTTTTTATTTCTCATGCTGTTCTTGTAGTCTGATGGAAGACCTCAGGTTTTATGCATCCAGTTATTAACATTCACTAGCAAGCCATTTTGATCTGGCTGAATAAGCAGAGGTAGAATGCTGGTGTGGAAATGGACAAATGTTGTATGTCCATCCCTGTTATTTGTAATCCTCAAATAGTTATCTATACAAATAAGTCATCCCTTTATATACAGGGAAGGAAAAAAAATATAGATATGAAAATTTCTTGCCAGGCTTTGTCACATGAAGGTTTTCCTGAGACTTTGCTGGCTACTCCAGATGTGGAGAGAGTATTTGCACCAAATGGTGTCATGGCACAAGATGTCTTCATCATGCAACAGCCTTTTTAAGGTCAGTTATTTTTTAGCATCCCTATTGTTGAAGAGGTAACAGATGTCTACAGGTGAAGCACAGCCCTTGTGTTGGTTTTCTTCCCCAAGCAAAAGATGTGCTTTCTAGGCCATGAGTGTCACTAGAATTCACATTGTCTTAAGAAATACTCCCTCCTGTATCCACTGGATCTTGCTACCTGATCCTTGAACTGCTAGAGGCACTGTGTGCAAAAACCTATAAGCCTTTGCTGAGTATAATTTCAAGCACTCCCACCTGGGGCTGGGAACCCATCAGATCTTGTAGGCTAAACAGAATGTCATCACCCAGCAGTGAGACCTCCAGCAGAACAGGGTGCTCCGTGGTTCTGAAGCTGTACTCAAAGGATGGCAGTAGGAGAGCTAATGTTATTCCATGATAGCAACTGAAAGCCATAAACACCGCTCAAAGAACAGCTCCTTGAGCAGATACAAAATAATGCTGTAGGTTGGTTGTGTGTGGTGCTTTACATCAGGGGGCTGGGCAGGAGGCGGCTACAGCATAATGCTTAGGAGAAGGGCAACCACAGCCAGAAACTAGATGGTCTTCTGCAGGAGGTTCAAACAGCGTGTGTTTTGTGTGGCTGGAGTATGCAGATTTCTCCTATCCTGTTTGTCTTCACAGTGAGCACGCTGGGTGTTTAACTGGTTCATGTTTCATTGTTGGTGCTCCTGTCTTTCTTTGCTGGCTTGTGATCTTTCCATATGCCATAGCTCCCTCTGCGTGGGATACCATGGAGAGGCAGAGTAAGTGCTCAGCAATCTGAGGAGGGATCTGAAAGTCCCAGCTGGGGGTCCCCTACCTGCCCACTCAAGGCCATGGGAACAGCAGCTGCCAAAATCTATGTTAGGGCTGTATCTGTCAGTGATAGTGACCCATCCTAGCAGAGAGCAGTGCTTGTACAGCTTTTTCCGAGCTGTCTGCACTGGATGCTGTACCAGCACAGGAGTAAATGGGGCTGATATCCTCAGAACAAGACAAAAAACGAAGGCCCTGACCCTTGAAGGCTCTCTTGAATCAAGATCCGGCATCCTCCTGGTAAGAGCAAGCATGATAACAGCTCTGGGACAGCCTCCAGTCTTGGTAAATACTTTCCACGTACTCTGTGCAAAATGCGACATCTTTAAGTCTACCAGCGTGCATGTACTGTTCCTGCAACAATATCTGGCCTGTGTGGTCTTTTTTCCCCTTTTTTATTTATTTCATTTTTCTTTGGTGTCCTCTGGGTAGCAACTCCTTTTACCCCCCTTGGCAAAGCGTACTGGGCTAGGTGAGCCACTGTTCTGATCTTATAAGGTACGTAATCTGTCTTTTTTTTAGTGGCCAGCTCTTTCCCTGACATGTTGGTCCTGGTGAGACCAGGTGAGACAGAGGTAGTCTGGGAGTTCCTGGCACTCGTAGTACATCCCCATGCTGGCTGACGTAAGATATGTGATCACTTGACTTAAAACTGAGTCTGTGATTTGCTGCATCAGGTTCAGAAAAGCATTTGTTGCATTTTGCAACATGTGAAAAAGCTCAAATGTTCACAAAACTTGCCTAACCCCAAAGTGTCTCTGGAAAATGGGGCTGTGGTGTGATCTGTGTTTGGTACAACTCACCTAAATCAAGCTGCGAGGAGAACGGCTCTCCAAGCTTGTGTTAGGTTCAAAGTAGTCACCTTGCTCTGGTTGAATGTAGTGCCCAGGTCCCTTACTTCTGCAAGAGACTGTAAGGTTTTTAGCCACGTGTGAGGGAGAAGTCAGCAGTGGTACTGGCAAGGACCGATTCCTTTCCCTGTTGCTGCCCTGCTTTCCCTCCTCTCCTCACAGCCCCTGAGCAGGCAGGGATTGCCGGCACTGGTTGGTGCCAGGCTCTCTGTGTTACTGCCCCATGAGAACAGTCATGCGTCATTATTCTATATTTTAAAGATGCTTTATATATTAACAGTAGCACCATTGTGATTGTGCCATTGATCTGGTTTCACCACTACTGGATTTATGTCTGGTGTTTTGTCCCTTGGACATAAGTGCGATTTGCTCATTGGAACTAGGTTATGTTTGACATTAATAACATGCAGATAGTTCTTACCCAATACAGTGTCTCCTTGTAATCTGTGCCTGAGAAGGATGTCCAGTCATCTCATCTCTTTCAGGAGCCAGCACTGTCTGTTCAGATGGCAGAGTGAACCCAGTGCTTGTTGGGCTTCTTGGTTTAGTCAATTTATGTGTGTTTTTTTTATGCACAGGTAAAAGTCAAAAGTAACCTGGAATCTACTGGATTCGCAACCAATAAATGCATATCATAGAATCATAGAATAGTTAGGGTTGGAAACAACCTTAAGATCTAGTTCCAACCCCCTGCCATGGTGTCATGGTTTAAGCCTCTATAACTCACGCACTTTTGCTCACTCACTCCCCCCTCTTTCTTCCCCCCGCTCCTGGAGGGATGGGAAGGAGAATTGAGAGAACCCACAGGTTGAGATGAGAACAGTTTAGTAACTAAGGTATAACACAAACTACTGTTGCTACCACCAGTAATAATAATGACAAGGGAAATACAAGGAAAGAATACAATTGCTCACCACCTATACCAAGCCTGACGAAGCAGTACACCCCCACCCTTCCGGGTCTCTGCCCTCCGTTTTTACATCCTGGGCATGACGTGCTGTGGCATGGAATACCTCTTTGGTCAGTTTGGGTCAGGTGTCCTGTCTCTGCTTCCTCCCGGCTTCCCCTCTTCCCTGGCAGAGCATGAGACTCAGAAAGTCCTTGGTCAAACCAAACCATTACCAAGCAGTAACTGAAAACATTGATGATATCAGCGCTGTTCCCAGGCTGAAAGTCAAAACACAGAGCTGCACCAGCTACCAAGGAGGAGAAAAATGACTGCTGCTGCTGAATCCATGACACATGGGCAGGGACACCTCACACTAAACCATGCTGCCCAAGGCTCTGTCCAGCCCAGCCTTGAACACCGCCAGCGATGGAGCATTCACAACTTCCCTGGGCAACCCATTCCAGTGCCTCACCACCCTTACAGTAAAGAATTTCTTCCTCATATCCAGTCTAAACTTCCCCTGTTTAAGTTTGAACCCATTACCCCTTGTCCTCTCACTACAGTCCCTCATGAAGTCCCTCCCCAGCATCCCTATAGGCCCTCTTCAGATAATGGGTTTCAAATTAGTCCAGGTTTCAGAAATAGAAGAGGTTCCAATTTTTATATTCATCCTACAACCAAGCTGAATTTTTTGGCAGAAGAAATCTGCTCCAATTTAAATAACCACTTAGAGCAGAGGATGATTTCCTGATGCCTGTGAAGTAGCCACAGACTGTGGCATTATCTTCTCCTTCATAAGAGGTCGGTCCTCAGGATACTCAGGTTTTCAGGAGAGTTTGACGCTGGGCATAATAAAGGTTTTCTGGAAGCCCAGCCACAGGGATAAAGAGCTGTTCTGAAAAAGATGGCTCAAATGTTTTATGCTGTTGATCTCCCATCCCATCCATTTTTAAACAGTTTGCCTGGTATGGTTTTCATTGCTTCTCTCTGGCAGTGAGATGATACCTGTGTGCCTGCTGTTCAAAATCATACTGATGTCTTGTTGCCTTATCATGTTGCACGCTGAGAATATTTTATGATCTGTTGCTGATCCTTCTTGCAAGCTCCTGTTTCCCCAGGCATCTTGTCCTTTTTGCAGATCCCTGTCTACAGTTCTCACCCCCTGAACTACATTACTTTGCTTATTCTGTCGAGGCAGATCTTTATTTTGAGCTTTACTTTCCCTGATTCTGCATGGATCCTTTTGTGTTTGTTAGCTCTCTCACTGCTACTCGAAATTTAGCATCATCTGCAGTTGTAATTAATATGCTGTTTGCCTTTGTTTCAGTTCATTAATAAGGATGTTGAATAAAAATCTTCTGCCTATTGATTCTGGCATGTTCCCATAAATAGCATCTGTGCACAGGCACAGTGTACTTGGAAGCCTAGCAACCCGCAAGCTTCCCATTGGCACGGTAGTTTAACCTCATGTATCTTGTCTCTCTTGCATCCTCTCCCTGTCCCTGTGCACTGGTTCTCTCTTTTGTCCTTTTGCACAGGCATACTTGTGTTCGCATTCTTCTCTTTCTCTTTGTTCCTTCTCTTGAATGCTTCTCCCAGTGCTGCAGTTTAGTATCATTTTGCTTATGCTGTGCTCTACAGAGTGAGCTCATGGCTGGAAATGCTGATCAGACCTTATGCTTCTGCAGGGCTCCCGGGGGGGGGTGAGCATGCTACCTACCTGGGGGACTGATGTGTGGGGGTCCTGCTCACCATGGAAGTATTTAACACCATCTTACTCTATTAATGCATGGTTTGTGTATTACAGAGCTTACAGGGAGGGTGTTTGAGACAATGGAAGAAGTAGAATTCCCATGTTTAAGAGTAATTCTGTCTTGAAGTCTTGAGAAAGAGTGGGGAGAAACAAAGAGGAACCCACTTAAAACCTCTGCGGGATTAGATCATCCTTCTTTGAAACAGATCCTGATTTAACATCCAGTCAAAGGCAGCTCTGGGCTTGGTGTTTTTGTTGTAGAGCACACAGCTCTTGGCATAGGCTCTGTTGTTTCACGTACCCAGGTCTCAGGCCTCTCCTGGACCTGCAGCAAGCCCTAAAGCTCCTTGCAGAGTTCTTGGGTTATCGTTGAAATGGCTGTTAGAGCTGTTGCCTGGGGACACTTGTTTGTGTGTGCTGGGCGTGGAGCTGTGGCTGGTGCTGCAGCCTGGCTGCTTGTGCTTGAGGATCCAGTTGATGTGGTGATAGAGATCAGAGCTACCTCCTAGATCTTTCTGCAGAGCTGTGGGCACCCTCCCAGGTGTGATGGGCATCGCTGAGGATGACTGTGGGCATGCCTGTGACCATTACTGTAAAAGAAGGTCCGCAGGCCACGTTTCTAGGGAATTGTCTTGAGGCCAGCATGTTCAGATACATGGGAGAAAAGTGGGCTTGACCAAAGCTAATGTCCTGTAATCGTTGTTTTGAGCAGACAGAGATTCAAAGCAAGCCATAGCCAGCTAAAAACCTCTAAAACTATGTAAACTTGGGCTCCACCACCTGTCCAGGCCAAATTAGCTATTGCTCTGGGGAGCAGCAGGCATGCACACAGCATTCCCACACCAGCCTGTGGACTAGGGAAGATAATTCAGCTCTTGTTCCAAGTAAAATCTCAAAATAAACAATTTTACAGAAGCAGGAGTAAAGGCCCAAAAGGGCCCTGCAGACCTGTGAAGCTCCTTGCTGTGCAGTGCCACAGTATCCAGAAGGTGCAGATGTGTGAGGATAGCACCTGCCTAGTAATACTGGTGTCTGCATTAACAGAGTAGATCTGAACTCACATACTAAACACGGTAACATGGAGCTGATGCTGAGGAGGAGCTGGTTTTGGGTCTGCATGTGGTAGGAGGACCCTAGAGCAGGTGTAAGGTGAGCCACAGCGGCATGATGTCAGTGCCACGATGTGTTCTCAGCCCGGTGGCACACTTCAGCTCTGTGCCAGGCAGATGGCTTCTGCGCAGCAGACGTTCTACACTGCCTTCAGTCCACGAGTGAGGCAGAACGGAATAAACCATCAGATAATGGCTTGAAAGATCTCCTCTTCCCCTTCTGGTTTTAATGTGAAACTGAGCTGCACAGCTCTATGTTGTACTCCTGTGGTTGCAAAAAGCCAGCCTTAAATCCACTGTTTTTCACGCATCTGTTAACTGGCTGCTGTGTTTCCTCTCTCATCCCAGGTCTCTCCAGACAGCTGGTTTTGCTGTGTTAGCTTTTGCTTTTTCATTTTTTACCTCTTGAAGTCTCATTCCACTATTTTTTGTTTTAATATTCCCCCCCTACCTCTTCTTTTACTTTGGTATTAGCATGACACAACCTTCTGTCAGGTGGCTTCAGAGCTCCTATTTAGGCTGATGTACTGTTGGCAGAACTCTCTTAGATGCTGGCCCTGCCTGCCCAGCAGCTTTGTGTGCTCTATCCCCAGGCTTGGGGCTAGTGAGTCCTCAGCCAGCCGTTTTCTAGCTCCATCTTCCTTTTTCCTCAAGCACCTCTTGTTTCACAAGCAGTCCTCTCTGTACAGTCAGTGCTTGGCTTCCCACTGAGGGCAGCCTTGTGGAAATGCCTCTGCCTCATAGCAGGGCATCTTGGGGAGGTAGGAATGCTGCCAGCTTGCTGTTCTTCCTTCACATCCATCATCAGTGGCTGCTGACAACCTCCTCTGCCATGCACCAACACAGCCCTCTCCCAAGCTGAGCTCTTGCCAGCCCTGCAGTACCAGTTAAGGGGAGGAAAAGCAGCATATTATCCCTCCTCAACAAGGTGGTCATCTCTGCTCTGAATTCCCTGGTACCTGTGGTGGCCTGTGTTCACGTGTGAAGCCAATAGATATGTATAGCACCGCTCATTCTTCAGCCTATAGGTTAAGTTTGAAATACTACCAAGTCCTTGTGAGTGTGATTTTTGCTTTCATAAGTCAGCCCAGTTGCAGAGCTAGCTCACTAAAACATGCAGAGGACTAATCTGGCTGTTTTAGCAGATTTCTCTTTGTACATTAAGTACCTCACTAAATTAAGAACTGTATCATTAACTGTTTGTCCATGTTGTTTATTGGTACTTTTGGTGTTCATTTTCCCCCTTTTTCTGCAATAACTGTGTTTTTTACTCTTTATTACTTAGGAGACCTGTTTAGTTACAGGTCTAAGAGGGGAAGTTGCTATTAACTGAGCTGCTTCACAGTGTAATCCTTTTGTGTTTCATGGTGATGCTCACCTCCCACATGTACTCCTTACCCCCCAGAAATAAGCCAGGTAGGTGAGTAGCGGCTCTCCTCTCATGCAGTTACAGTAGCTGTGCATGATTAATGTAAAATCACATGGTTGATAATCTGATTTTTGGCTTAAGTTCACAATTTATTCTGCAAAGGGAAGCTTGAGACCTGTCTTTACACAGATGATATTTGTCATCTTTGCTGTCTGTGCATTGGGAATTATTGGCTGAGTAATATTTTCAAGCACCCGAATTCCTGTAGGAACCACAGAAATCTATCAGTGTTCAGTGCATTTGTCTGGTCACCAAACTCTTGAGTAATTTTGTTTATTTCTGGGGCTGTTTCATCCCTCAGGATTTATATTAGAAAAATTCCTGCTCTTATGATTCCCCCTTTGCCAAGCCAAAAAGTAGGCATTTTGCATGGGTATAAGCCCCAGCCGTTTTAGCTTGATCACTGCTGTAGTGGCTGGGGCTAGCCCTGGCAGGCTACAGAGAGCAGGAGGACGGACCTTGTGGTTGTGGCCCAGGGAAGCCCTGGGAAAGCCCTATTTAATCAGGATAGTGTGTTTCTGGGAGGTTCTGAGAGCATTTCCTCACTCTAGTGCTTGTTCTCTGTTGTCTTTTTGCTTCCGCTTGCTCAGGAAAAGCAGCCTGGTTCTGACCATGGCTGTTGGGAGAGCATGGCATGCCAGCTGCCCCCATGAAACAGGCATCCCTCTCCTTTTGCTGGGCACTCCACCATTCAGTCACTGTCCTGAAGTAGAGGTGATCTTGCCTGCTCATGGTGGATGGGCTCCTGCAGAAATCTTTCAGGTAAATCCTTCTCCCATTTGGAGCCCAGGGAAGTGATGCTGGGAGGTGCTGACCAAAGGTATGGACACAGGGTGGCATGCAGACCTTGGGGCAGCCATTGGACTCTGAAAACACTGTTGTCCATTCCACTGCAGTGGTACGGAGTGCACTGAATGAAAGGATCTCTGTTTAAGCTGACCTCTGTAAGAGTTGAAAATCCCTTTTATTCAGCACAGCTATGGGGTCTGTATGTTACCTCATTCAACCTCTTTTTTTGCACTGGGCAGAGAAGGAAAGTGAAATCAACCTTAATGTTGTATGTGTCTCATTCTGTCCACTAATCTTTATTTCTGGTTTTAAGCAATCAATCATGATCAAGATGGATGGATGCTTTGAGAAACACTTGCTGAACTAAATGATCTGTTGCTTTGAAATGTGAGAAAAGCCCCTCTCTGTGCTTTAAAGAAGCAAAGAAACTGCTGAAGACAAGAGATTTCAGCCCCTGTGACTACCATGAGGTTAAGCAGTTATAGAGCCCACAGACAATATGTTCTTGTAATGATTCAGGACTATAACCTTGATACTTCTATGTTAGCGGGATAATGTCAGGTTTCTGTGTGTCACAGATCTGTTCCCACAATTACAGTCATTTGAGCAATATGGAATGCCTTATTTAGTGATGTTTCTGCACAGCTCAGCATCGGGTACAGAAAATGACAGGATAGGTTTTCTCTAATTTCATAGAAGTCTGAGTGCTTGCAGTGAGAAGGCATGTGCAAGAACTGCAAGACCCTAGTGGAGGCTGGAGTGTGAGTTGTGCTTTGGCGTTTTTACTGATTAAGAGTAATCTGGAAATCCAACAAAGTCCGTAAATAATGTGTGGAGAGAATACATGGTTTTCAGTTCATTTCTGCACCTCCCTTCAGGAAGCAGGCAGAAGTCTCTGTTGGGTAACAGGCTTCAGTGCACTGAACATAACTGCAGAGATGAGCCTTTTCTGGGAGTAGCTTGAGCACTGCAGCCTGCTGAAAAAGGGAATTGCATCTTTGGTGGTGGTATCCAAAGTGCGTTTTAGAAATTCATCATCTTTACTGGGACCATTCTGACTCTATTTGTCTGTTGCATTTTATAAGAAAGGTTTTGGTTTGCTGTATGACAGAAGTTGGGCCATGTACATGATGTGAAACAGTTTGGGTAGATCCGTTTTTGATGCATCCCCCAGAGGAGCAGATAAGGTCCGTTTACTCCTTCATTCTGCAGGGATGACAATTAACATGAAATATGGTTACCATTCTTTTACCAAACAGTTTTCTATTATATTTTCTCTTAGATGCTGTAATTTCAAGCACTGTGAGTTGGGAGTTGATAGAGGATCACAGTAGACACTCACCTACATATACTGGTTTTGGGTTGGTTTTGTTTTGTATTTTTTTTTAATAGATGTTTTGCATTACATGCTGGGAAAAGCTGATTGTGAAATCCTTTCTAGCTACTGCATTTCTTACATGGTTCCCTTGTCAACAGACTTGTGCAGACACAGGCAGAAACCCCCTTTTGGTGATGGGATTTTCCCTTTTCATTCCAGGAACTCTATGTATTTGAAGTAGGCTGTTTTAACTAGAACATGCCTGTGTGTGTAGGGTGGCAGGGAGTCCTGGCTAAACAGCACATCACTTCAGACCATGCAAACTCATTTGAGATTGTCCTGTAATATTCTCATTTGAATCTGCTATTGTTTTAATTTTACACTTGTAAAATGAGCCTGTTCTCTTTAGGCACATTATGAGAAATAAACACCTATGGAATGGCGACTTAAGAGTCTATATATCATGACAGCTGGGTGTCTTGAATGTGAGTAGTTTTAAGTGGTCCAGTTTATTTGGGACTTACATTATACTTTCTTTCTAGCTGTTCCCATTTTCCCTTCAGTCTCTCACCAAAAGGAAGAGCAGCTCTAAGGCACTGTTCTTCCAACACTTTGCCATAGTTTCTTCTTTGGTTGCAAGTCTGAACAACTCAGGCTATGGATCATCCATCACGCAGGAATTCAAAGTCACTGGAGACAAAACCAGCCAGCATGTCAAAGGAGAAGCAATGCACAGATGCAAGGCTAGAGCAGGTGGTCCACTGTCTCATTCTGCTGCTGCAGCCATTTATTCCCCTGCCTTAGAAATGCAAGGTTAACCAGCTGAAGCATATGTAAGCAATGCGCCTGCTAAAAGGAGAACTAGAGAAGTACTGATTAGAATCACAGAATACTTACAGTTGGCAAGGACCTTAAGATCATCAAGTTCCAACCCCTTTGCCATGGGCAGGGACACCTCACACTAGACCATGTTGCTCAAGGCTCTGTCCAGCCTGGCCCTGTACACTGCCAGGGATGGAGTGTTTACCACTGCTCTGGGCAACCCATTCCAGTGCCTCCCCACCCTCACAGTAAAGAATTTCTTCCTTATGTCTAACTTGAACTTCTGTTTAAGCTTGAACCTGTTACCCCTTGTCCTACCACTGCAATCCCTGATGAAGAGTCCCTCCCCAGCATCCCTATAGGCCCCCTTCAGATCCTGGAAGGCTGCTATGAGGTCTCCATGCAGCCTTCTCTTCTCCAGGCTGAACAGCCACAACTTTCTCATCCTATCTTCATACAGGAGGTGCTCCAGTCCCCTGATCATCCTCATGGCCCTCCTCTGGACTTGTTCCAGCAGTTCCATGTCCTTTTGATGTTGAGGACACCTGAACTGCACACAGTGCTCCAGTGAGGTCTCACAAGAGCAGAATAGAGAGGCAGGATCACCTTTGATACCGCTTTTGATGCAGCCCAGCACATGGTTGGTTTCTGGGCTGTGAGCGCACGCTGCTGGCTCATGGTCAGTTTCTCATCGACCAATTCTGCAGTGGTGGTCAGTGGAGGTATTATTTGAAGCGTGGGGGTTACACTGTGGGCCACGTGTTTGGGCTGTGTGTCTAGCCTGGAGGCAATGTGGTAACAAACAGACGTGCTCCCATGCTGTGTTGGCCATTTGAAAAATGCTCAAAACAAGTTTACTTGGGTGGTATTTTAACTGAGGGAAGGAAAATCAGTTCCTGAGACTGAGGGAGGTGGTGAATGCTCTGCTTCCTGGTGCTTTTTTATTACCGAATCATGAGCTCCTGATAAGAGAAGTTTTTATTGTGGGAACTCTGACACAGCTCATATCTTTAGAGGTGCTGTTGAATTGCTGGCACATTGGACTCGAGCAAAGGCCTGTCTGGCAGAGGCTGACAGTGCCCTCTTAGGAAAGTTGTTGCTCCTCTTCTGACATGAACAATGAACTATCACACCACTGTACTTGGCAAAGGCACACTGTGCAGACACGTCACAGTATGGTGCTTCAGCATTGCCAAAACCTCCTGAACAACACACTGGCTAAATGGGGAGGGGTGGGAAGTGGAACTACGTGTCCCTGGGGCTGAGTGGGCAAAGGTGGGCTGAGAACATCCCCTCCTGTCTACCCAGCTTTAGCTTCTGAGTGACCCTGCAGGCACTGGCAGGCAGGGACAAGGATCATCTTTACATCAAAGAAAGCAGAAATAATGGCAGTCGTCCCCTGGCACATCCTGTGTTTTCTTTTTGTGTCTTTCAGCATACTTCTGTTTCCTGATGACAGCCCTGGGCGTGACAGCTGGTGCGCATCGCCTGTGGAGCCACCGATCCTACAAAGCTAAGCTGCCTTTGCGGATATTCCTGGCTGCTGCAAACTCCATGGCTTTCCAGGTGGGCTTGTGGATGCCCATGCAGGTTCTTGGCCTCCAGGCAACTTTCTCTCCTGTGCAGTAGAGACAGCCATGTATGCATTGGACAGTCCAGGAGCAATAATTACTTAAGGACCGAGTTGAACATATCCACTCAGGGGCTCAGAGCCTCAGCAGCCTATTTGTGGCACAGGTCAGGCCCACACATCACAGGTCAACGTGGAAACCTTTGTAAGGGCCAACTTCATACAAATATGTCTGTGTAATGAAGTCTCTTTGTCCATCCAGACAGTTGATTTTGGTGTGCCCAGAAAGGAGAGCAGGCATCCTCCCACAGTCTTAATTTATCTCTGTTTTATGCAGTGTTTTTCACCAGTAAAATTCAAATACATTTGCAAAGAAGTGTGTTACTAGCGCTATACTTGCTGATAGGCAGTCTTAGACTTCAAAAATGTTTGTGTAACACCTAGCTGGTGGCAGGAGTTAGTCCCGAACCAGGATTTTCTTGGTGTGAATTTAGTTACTCCTTTGCCTGAGATTAGAGATATGAACTTGTACTAACATTAAACTTATCAAGCTTGACTGCTATAGCCCCTTGTGGCACCAAGTAGTCCATGTATGTTGTGCCTTGAGCTTCCAGATTTTTTTCCCTTCAGTCTGTTCGGTTGACTTGTTCACATACCTTGACAGAAGATTAAGAGTCCTTTGATCCACTTCTGTACTGTTCATTTATCTTCCCTTTTTTCTTTTAAGGTGGAAAGAATTGATCTAGTTAATCCCTCTAAACATTACAAAGATCACAGCGCCTTTGCTTAAATATGGGAAAGTGTCCATTTTGCACTACCCTTCTGACCCATATTCTCAGCCATGTTTCAGCTACTTTGTGCTGCTCGGTTCCTTGCACAGCTTTACAAGTCTTTTGCTCAGCATGTTAAACGTTTGTTTTGAGAAGCTCCTGGTTCTGTCCTCCTGTTTTATGGCTATCCAATCTTTCATAAGTAACTGAACTGAATGTGTGGAGCTGGTTGCAATGAGTCTGTACACTGGAATTGCTTTGCATTCTGCTCCCCTGTTGCTATGGATTTTGCTCTGGGCTGCATTGGTTTTATCACTGCTTTTGGCTGAGAACCTGGTGTGATTCTGAGGCAGGGAAGTACTTCAAAGTAGCTTTAAGCTACCTTTGTGCCCTTCATAGTGGAGAGAAAATAAAAGGCCAGATTACCCACTCAGTGTTTTAAATAGTCTGAGGCCTGCTCCTAATCACCATGACATCCATTGTCTGTTAAAGGCTGTTTTCACCACCACAAGCAGATAGTGAATGAGTTTTCAGGTCCGTCTCACTCTGGGAGGAAGAGGCAGCATTGGAAATACCTGCAGCATCCCTGGATGCTTAAAATTGAGTGTCAGGGGAAACTCAGAAGTTTTAAGTGGATGAGCTAACACGGGCTATGACATGCTGTGCTTCCTCTGAAATACCACCAGATGCAGCCATTTTTGCCCTGATTTTTTAAGATTGGAGCACACTGAGCTGTGTTTCTTCATCTAGTGTGAATCTCTCACGGTTTTGAAAGACTGTGCTTCTTGCTGCCATATGTCTGTTTCAGAAATAAGTAATACCTGGCTTATGTCTGCTTGATCTTCTAGTGCTTAAGTTTCAGCATCTCATTTGGGGCGTGCTGGTGTCTCCTCTGCTAACTCTGTTGTACTATTGCTCCTGGCCGTCTCTGAAACCAGCTGTGTTGTTCAGCTGAGGTTGTGCTGTGAGTGATGCACACAGCATCAGTTGTTGTATGGAAACTTGTGTTAGCACACTGAAGTTGTTCCAGAGCCCATTCTGTTGTCATGTTACAGTCTGCAGGTCTATAAAGAGACCTGCTAATGAAACCTCACGTCTCCGTCGCTGTCAACAGCATGATGCTGTGGTGTGAAAGACCAAGTTAATTTCTCAGTGTCATTGCTTTGACCTGGTTATGCTGTCCCACAAAGAATTCAAGTGCTCTTGTGGCAAGCTGATTGATAGTCTCACTCAAATAAACCCCCATAAATTTCTGGCTAATAAGGAGGACCTTCCCTAGGTGTGCTTCTTGCATAACCCAGCTTTATTTTTAAATTACTTAATCTGGTAATTTTCCAGTCTTCTGGATACTCCCACTGAAGCCACTTGAAGCAGTGCAGAGGCTTTAGTTCCCTTTGAGTTCTCTGCAGGAGAAAAATAAGATGGCAGCAAGGTAAAGATTTCCCCTTGGAGATCTCACTGGGGAGTTTGGTCACTTCCTTTGCTTCACTCAGTTTACTTTGTTTTCTTCTGCAACTGGACAATTAAGGCACAACATACCAGAGCACTGGTAAGGGGCTGCCTTCCTCTCAATGAGTCAGTGCTGCAGAAATATGTTCTTCTCATCCCAGCCCACTCTTAGCCATGACATGACAACAGTAGAAGGCTGAGCACTACTGAGTGCAATGGGCTTTTGTCCTTTGCTTGTCCCTTGCGGGCTTTTGCAGGCAGAGCATCTTTGCAAGGCTGAAATGGGCACAGGCATTTGAGCTGAATTCTTTACCTGCTCTTTATAGCTGTTCCTGGGGTCCCCTCAGCAGCACAGGTGGCCTCAGTGCTTTCTCTCAGTGTTGGCTGCAATAATTTCTGCGATGCTTTCAGCACAGGGCTTTTGTCTCACAAAATACACAGTTGTAATTAGCCTGGGCTTACTGTGTCCTGCAGTATATACAGCACCATTGTGGCTGCTGTGCCACAGTTACTTCAGAGGCGCCACAAATGATTTGCCCAGCTCTGCTGGGGTCAAAGCAGTTGGGTGTTGTGGGTGCTACTGCCATTCCTAAAAGTAACCCAAGGCATTCCTTTGGGTATTACTGCTTGGGTACATCCATGGCTGTGCAAAGATGGAAATAGCATAGGAAAGCACACTCCACTGAGCATTCTCTGATTAAAGTTCACACTGCTGTGGATCTGGGCATTAACTAACATTTCCCTGTTTTGGTGCTGGTATTGGACAATTCAGTTCATAGACGGGAGTGTGGCCTGAGTTTTGCAACTGCTGTCCATGCTTACAATGCCCTGCACTAATAGCTCAGCACCACTGTAAAACCCGCCAGTTTAGTCCAGTAGCCACTGTATCCTGCAGAGCAAACTGGGAAGCTGAAATCCCTTCAGCTGAGTAAACTCAAAGTCTCACTTCATGGGTCCAAGTGTGAAACTGCAATATACATAATCCCATTTACAGCCATAGGGCATTTCAGTGACCCATGGTTACTGACAGCTTGAGCAGAGACAGAACTGAACTTGCCTTGTAGCTGCTCTGGAGCTGATGTTGTGGATGTGAGCCTTTTATTCCAGACTGGCTGCAAATGCAAGACTTGATTTTCCGTAAATCAGGGGTATCTCATTTGATATCTTGATCATTGAATGGTTTGGGTTGGAAGGGACCTTAAAGACCATCTGGGTCCAACCACGTTGCTCCAAGCCCCACTCAACCTGACCTTGAACACTACCAGGGATGGGGCAGCCACAGCTTCTCTGAGCAGCCTATGCCAGTGTCTCACCACCCTCACAGGGAAGGATTTCTGCCTAATACCTAATCTGAATCTTCCCTTTCTCATTTTAAAACCATTATCCCTCATCCTATCGCTACACTCCCTGACAAAGAACACTCCGCATGGTTCCCGTGGGCCCTGTTTTAAGTACTGGAACCTGTGCTCTTGCATGCATCCCTGCAGACAGAGCAGTAATTTAAGTGGAGGTGTTGGTTTTGTTGTGGAAAATGAATCTCTCCAAAGGCTGAGCAAGTTCAGCTCATTCCTGTTCGGGTCAGGAAAGGCACATGTAGCATTCCACAACCTCTGTCCCACTTTCAGCACTGCTTTTGTGCCTGGAGGGTATCAGTAGTAGCCAGCCACAACCAGCTTAGAAAAAGGATGCCAGAACTGGGTGGCCCTGCAGAGTAGTGCCCTGAAAATAAGCATGCAAGCTGCCTGTGGCAAGGTCATAAAATAATAACAGAAACATATATGTACCTCGTCCCTCCAGCCCAGTGCCCATCCTCAGACAACAAACACCCAGGGAGAACACAGGACCAGAGCAGACTGATGATGGTAACTCCCAAGAGCCTGTTGGCTTCCAGTCCTGGGATGTGCCCCATCTGTGTCACTGGTTCCCAGAGCAGGTCCCATTCTGTGGGGCACTGACAGGAGCAGTGCGATGGGCTGGCTGGCTGCAAAGCTGGGGTCACCTTGGATGTCTTTAGTCAATAACATTTTTAGAGAAGCATCAGAGAGGGGCTTGTTGCTGTTGCTGTATGGGGAAGGAGGTGGAGATGGTATGCCAGAACAGCACCCAGCCTCTATACTCTCACCCTGCCATGCAGAATGACATCTACGAGTGGAGCCGAGACCACCGTGTGCACCACAAGTACTCAGAGACGGATGCAGACCCTCACAACGCCCGGCGCGGCTTCTTCTTCTCCCACATTGGCTGGCTGTTCGTGCGCAAGCACCGGGATGTCATAGAGAAGGGGAGGAAACTGGATTTCACTGATCTACTGGATGACCCTGTCGTTAGGTTCCAAAGAAAGTAAGTGGGAGTGCTGGGCCTTGAGTGAGGTTGTCTGCTTGTGGCTCATTCCTTACTTTTATCTTTCCCTTTTTTCCCCCAGGATATCCCTGTCACCTTGATTGCAGGCATTAGGACTGCCATGCCTTTGGCCGCAGCTATTACCTGCTGTGGCTGATGCTTGCTGACTGCCCTTGCAGGCTCTGCTGCACAAGCAGTGAGCCCTGTCTTTGTCCCTCTACTTTTCCAGAAAGCCAGGGCTGCTGGTGAAAACAGCCACAGCAGAAGTTGCTGGGATCTTGTCCTTCCCCTTTGATCACTGGAGCGAATGCTGTAATCACTAACTGCCTTAAATGCAGAAGTGCACATTTCACTCTGCAAACTCATCTTTGGTAGCTGTGGACCAGTGCAGACCAACCTCTTCCTCTCCCAAAACTGTCATTCCACAGGATTAATTATCTGCCTTGAAAATTAGCACAGACCTGGTTCAGTTTGCTGCACACTCTGCAAGAGGAGGGAATTGAAACATGCTTTGTTCTCTGTGTGAGTACATGTATTTTAGGCACAAGAAGACTGTCTTGGCCTGCAAGCAAGGTACTTCGGGAAACAACATGAGGTTACTTCTGAGTGTTTTATGGGTGAGGGGAGCAGTTAGTTGAGCTCAGAAATCTGTTTCTTTTTGCATTAGAGAAATCCATGCACAGAATTACCCTACACCGGAAATGCTCCAGGAGTGAGGAAATCACTGCTCTCCACATATTGTTGCTTTTACTAGTTTGGCTTGTTTGCAGAGGTTCCCTTGCAGTTTGCTGCAGCTCGTCTTGGTCGCGTTACTATCTTTACCAAGACAACAGCATCCCACAGGAAGCAGGCTCTACTGCTTTGGTTATAGTGCAAATGCTGTGTAGTGAAGAAGTATGTTTTCTTCAGGGAAGCCATGCCTTAGCAAATGTCTCTTCTCTGGACTTGAATTTAGGACTTTGAAGTTTACCTTCCTTTATCTGGGAAGAAGAATTCAGGTTTCTCTTTTCTGTAAGGTTTAAGTGTCGTTTGGTTTTAGTTGTTTGGGCTTTTTTTATAGCATGGAAAATCTTGCAGGTCAGTAAGAATCATACTAAACCCTTTTTTGTCACATTTTGTTTTAAGGAGAGATTGTAAATTTTGCTGCATTTAATGATTCTGGTGAGCTGTGGATGAGGTACCGCCCAGTGAGTTTAAAACCACATCACTTCAGCTCAGATCACAGTACTGTTCCAGGCATGACTGACAGCAGAATTTACCCTCTGTGAATAACAGAGCAATAATCCTGCACGTGATATGAAAGAGAGGCTCGCAGGTGAAATGTCTTCATGGCAGAGTTTTCACATGGTGAATGCAATGTTCCCTGATACATGTTCCTCAAGCATGTATTGAGGCATTAGTTCCCTGGAACCCCAGGTAAAGGAGGTTTCTTATTCCAGGGTGGATATTTCAGAGGGAGACCGAGAAAAGGTCACTGGGCGCTCATTCCAATGTGAGATTTCACGTCTTCATCAAAGACTTCAGTCTGAGCTTGTTTCATGTCACAGAATGGTTTTAATTGGTGCCTGATAAGCTGTTTCCTTATTGTATTTTATTTTCCTGGAATGGGAGAGGCTTTGAAGGAGTTTTCTGGACTGGGAAATACTTCTGTCCTTCAGCTTGACTTAAATCCTGGCCTTGAGTTGATGAGGTCTGCAGACTTTACCCACAGCCTTGTCCAAAAGTCAGTCAGATGAGTGAGAAAATCTGTTGTGTTTGTGGAGAGCCGTGGCTCAGGTAAATGAACATGGAGCTCTGTGAGAGAGCTGAGGGGATGCTGTATTTTCACCATGGCTGGTGTTGCTGGAGACCTGCAGATCTCCTTTTGCAGTCCAGCATGTGAGGCACAGCCTCCAAACAGTAACAAAACAAACAACCAAAAGAATCAAAGAGCTTGCAGGGCAAGAGCTTAATTTACTTCATACACAAGATGATGAAAACTAGCTGGTGTGTTATAGATGAGAACTGTGCTCATGGAAACTGACTTCCTTCCAGAAATACTGCTAATACTAATGTTTTTCCAGTCCTCTGTGGGTTTTAACTGAAAACTATTTCTTTGTTTTTGTCAAACCAAACTGACAGTTCTTCCTATCTGAAAAACTTGCAGCCAATGGAAATTTTTAATAACTATTTAATAAATCCAGATTCTGTTTTTCTTTATCCCTTCCAGAATACTCAACAAAAGCAGGGGTCTATTTTAAACCTGTCATATGGGCACAAGTAAGATGGGTCTTAGTGTTTCTTTTCTTTCTGTACCATTCAAAATGCTGTCCCCTCAGCCTGCTGCTCCAGTTTTATGTGGCAGCTTGCTTTGATGATGATACCCTGGGATCACTGTGGGCTGTAGTAAACCTGGGCTCCAGGGAGGTGGAAGGGCCCAATGGGAAGACAAGGCCTTATTTCCTCTTGAGCTGGGGCACACTGTAAGTGGCTCCCAAGCTGTGCTGTCTTACTGCACTCTGCTTCTGAGCAGTGTTAGCCCTTTCTCCATTTAGAGTCATTTATTTCCTGTCTTGCTTTTGGCTTTGCCTCCCCACTTTATGCTGAGCTAATATTCCCTTTCCCACTTGCCTTGAATTAATTCCCCCAGCATGATTTTACTTTGTGTCTCCTGCTATGATCTCTGCTCTTCACCTCTGTGTTCCCTGCGTCCTTTACTCTCTTCCCTGCCTAGCCTAGGCACGTGGCTTTAGCTGTTACTATAAAGTTTCCCTGTTTGTACTCGGACTGTTCAGCTTCCTCCCTCCCCATTTTGCACTGCACACTGATTGCTTTGTCCAGTATATGCAGGAGTGACAGGGCTTGTGCCAGCCAGTGGGCTGGGAGAGCAGCAATAACCTGGGCCCCAGGCCAAGATGGATCTTTCTGCTCACCCTTGGTGGGGTCCCTGTGGCCATTTGGCACCTGCTTTGGGTGTGCTGCTGCTGTTGGGGCTCACACAGCAGCAGTGGTATAGAAAGGAGCTGTTTCTGTGCTGTGCTGCAGGTTCCCATCTGATCTGAGCACAGACTAAGTCTTTGTAGACTTTTAGCAGTGACTGTGTTTCTGACACAGCTCTACTGATGCCACTCTAAGCCCGGGGCTTCCCCAGGTTTAAAGGTACTCAACTTGGGAGGCTTGCTTTGGGACTGGGTCTCAGCTGTTCAGCTCCAGTATTTTGGGTTGCTTCAGGGTTTTGGGTTGGCTTGGCATTTTGAATTGCTCTTAGAAAAATTATGTCATGACTGTGGATGTCTGAAACTTTCCTTGCTGCCCTGGCTATGAGGCCAGCCCAGGTTATGCCAGGGGTTTCAGGCAGAGCCATATCTCCAGAGATTCAACCCTACTTCACCCCAGGTATCATTCCCACCACAGTAATGGTGTCCTTTTCCTTCCCCACAGGTATTACAAGAGTTCAGTTGTGCTGATGTGTTTTGTGATCCCTACCTTTGTACCATGGTACCTCTGGGGCGAGAGTCTGTGGAATGCCTACTTCCTTGCCTCCATCCTCCGGTACACCATCTCCCTCAACGTCACCTGGTTGGTCAACAGTGCTGCCCACATGTATGGCAACCGCCCTTATGACAAGTACATCAACCCCAGGCAGAACACCTTTGTCACTCTGGGAGCCATTGGTAAGTGCTGCAGTCCTACATACAAACTAAGTGACACCCCCTCCTCTTTCACCTTGCCTGGGCTTTTGGGCATCTGTAGCTGGACAACTCTTGGAGCCAGAGCTTGGAGGAGGCTGGAGCTTGCACATCCTAGAGGGAGGTGCCCTTGTCCTACTGATGGTGCCCACATATATTGAAGTAATGTGCCCACATACAATGAAGTCTCTGGGCAAAGATTCACAGTAGTGATCCTCTTCTCAGCAGTCATCTGGGGACAGCGGAGCAGCAGTGACTTTGCTTCTTACTCAGTTGTGGTCTACCTTCTTGAAGCACTTACGGCTTTCTTTCTTGGGTGTAAGGGGTGGGACATCCCCCTTTCTTCTGAGGAGGAGAGCCCAAAGCACTGAAATAGTCTGGTGTGGGTCTGCACCAGAGCTCTCCCATAGCCAGAGGTGGAAAATAACCTGCAGTGGATTCAGGACTTGGGAAGCAGGAACTGGGATGTCCCACTGGGGCATCTTGCTAAGCTCATAAATGTCCCAGCCATGTGGTCTTTAAACTCCCTCTCTGTTTTTCAGGTGAGGGTTTCCACAACTACCACCACACCTTCCCATTCGACTACTCGGCCAGTGAGTTGGGCCTGAAGTTCAACCCCACCACCTGGTTCATTGACTTCATGTTTTGGTTGGGGTTGGTCACTGACCGCAAGCAGGCTCCGAAGGAGATGATCCAGGCTCGTAAGGAAAGGACTGGAGATGGCAGCGCTTGAAAAACAACGCTTCGCTGTGCCAGCGCTGTCATACATGTTGGTTGGGGTGTGTGCATCCCTGTGCCTGTGGGGGGTTTCTTTTCCTCTGGGTAAAATTAGTTCTTTTCAGTTGGGCTGAATTAATTCTCCAAGGATAGATTCAGCCCCAGCTTTTTTTCCTTATTAACTGTCTTATGTCCAAACTTCAGGCTATTAAGTGTAAAAATGTTATATATTATTTAATATTATAGTTAAACAGGAGAGAGATTTGATTTTAGTCACTGTAGTTCAGGTCTGAAATACCTTGTAATTTGCTTGTTCATGGTAAACACTGGCACAGTGGAGGAACTAACTATCCTTTCCAAGTGCAGCTAAGGGAGATTTTTGTTTCTACTACTAATCAGATATGCTTTTGAGATGCATCTCTTGGAGGGGATGGATCAGGGCCCAGTGTGCCGTTTCAGCTACAGACTGATGGAAAGGACAGTTATAGCACCAATGAAAAACAGGATGTTCAAGGGGAAAAATCAGCCTAAATTTAGTTAGATGTTAGTTGGAAAACCTGCTTTCTTCTTTCTGTTAGCCCTGTTAGGCAGCCCAGTGCGCTGCTGTCTTTGCTAAATATGAAACCCATTTATTGCTGAGCAGGCTTTTGTGTTGAAGATTAGTCTATACAGGCCAAAATACCGACTGATGCTATGTTGAGATGATTCCTTTGTTGTTGCATATGCATTGTAATTTGTAAACGTATAGAGCTCAACCATGTCTTAAGCCAAATAAAGCTTCAGTTTCAATGTTGGGAGACCTAAGTTATATTCTAATCAGTCATGGCCATCGATGCATGCATATTTTAGCTCCTTTTGCACAAGAGGCCTCTTCATTTCTTTTTCTGCCTTTGACTAGCGGGTCTTAGAAGACTGACCTTTATCTAAGTCATCGTCTCTACTAATATTTCAGCTGCATGCAACATCCATTGATTTCTGAGCAAAATATAAAGACAGTTATGTAGCTTCTGGATTTTAACAGTTGCCTTGTTTAACAAACAAAATAAAAAAGGGAAAAAAAAAGGAAAAAATGTATTAAAAAAATAAAAAAAAAAAGGCATGTGGAATTAATGGGACTTATAGCCCTTTGTGTTAGATGTTAGCCAGCGCAGGAGAGAGGCTTTGTACTGTCAGCACTGGACTGCTGGAGCACTTTTGAAGATAGAGGGCATGATTTTCATTTATAAAGAAGGTCACTGCCTTGCCCCATGGGGAAGGGAGTGCCTGTGTCCCAGCTGTACAGCCCCATGCCCTGCGCAAGGCAGGGATGTCAAGATAACTGAGACTCAGGCCCAGATATTTTCAGGAAAGATGTAGAACTGGAGGAATTAAAAAACAAACCTAAAATGGTTTCTTTTCTGTTCTGTTTCTTGTTTTTTAAATGATGCCATATAATATGAAAGAGTTGTCTTTAGTCTGTATTTCATCCAGCAGGTGTTTTAACAGTGTTACTTTGCCATTAATGATGTGTAAACTCTTGAGTGATTTACAATAAACAGTTATGAGTTAGCCTGGCTGCTGTGATTTATTTGGAGATGTCTCACAAAGTGAAAGGGCTTTGTGCACCGCACTTCAGAATTACAGAATTGTTTCACTTGGCATTTCCAGCTATTCATTTGCTGCAGTGTTTCCCAAACACATACCCCCTTGGCATTTCTGGTTTCCTCATTAGTGGAAGAGGAGTGTTGTCAAACAGAAGGGCACCAAGACATTTGATTAGTTTGGGTTTAGCAGCCAAGCTGGTAGCAGGGGGGAGGGGGGGGGGAAAGAAACTTCAAGCTGACATAAGGTTGAAAAGAGACTATGGCAACTTCTTACATGTGAAAATCCCACTTCAGTAGCAAAATATCAGCTGAGTGTGACTGCAGGACAGTGCTTTGGCAATAAAAGTGAAGCGTTCTGTTTAGATTTCTCTGGGCTTTTGTTTGTGTTTCTGCCAAGATGTGCTTGAAAACCTGGGTGTGACACAAGTGTCTTGATGTGCATTCATCTGGAGCCAGGGCTATTTGACAAACGATCAGGAGACGTTTCCCTACCATCTCCTACAGTGCCTGCAGGAGGGGTTGGACACAGCTCCCAGAGCTGGGACTTTTCCAACCTCCTGGTTACAAAAATAGCACAGTTGCTTCTTTCTTTGCATGGCTGATGGGAAGGTGGAGAGGGGGAAAAAAATTGATGCAGGTGGTGGGTTCGGACTTGATGTTTGAATGTAGGATGAAGATGGGAATAAGTACAAATGCCTGATCTTACTGGTGCTCCCATCATTTCATTTGTGCAATTTCCTAGCTGAAGAAATGCAGTGAATGCACTTTAAAGGCACTTAGATACGCATTTTCCTGTTGATCTTTATCATACTTTAAATCCTTTATTTTTCTCTTTTCCTTTTGTACTGCTATTACTCGAACTTCTTAAGCCAATTCCTGTCTTGTGCATGATGTAAGAAGATAGGACAAGGGGTAATGGGTTTAAACTTAAACAGGGGAAGTTTAGATTGGATATAAGGAGGAAGTTCTTTACTATAAGGGTGGTGAGGCACTGGAATGGGTTGCCCAAGGACACTGTGAATGCTCCATCCCTGGAGGTGTTCAAGGCCCGGTTGGACAGAGCCTTGGGTGATATAGCATGAGGTGTCCCTGCCCATGGCAGGGGGTTGGAACTAGATGATCTTCAGGTCCTTTCCAACCCTAACTATTCTATGATTCTAAGAATAACTGGCCCTGCAAAGAGGTACATGCTTCTCGTGTTTTAAGCCCAGCTGGTAACTAAGAACCACACAGCCGCTCGCTCACTCCCCCTGCCATCTTCCCCTCACTCCAAGAGGAATGGGGAGGAGAATCGAAAGAATGTAACTCCCACGGGTTGGGATAAGAACAGTCCAGTAACTAAGGTATAACACAAACCACTGCTGCTACCACCAATAATAATCATGATAAGGGAAATAACAAGGGAAGAGAATACAACCACTCACCACCCACTGACCAATACCCAGCCCAATCTGAGCAGTGATCTAACCCTTCCAGGTGACTGCCCCTAGTTTATATAGTGGGCGTGACATGCTGTGGTATGGAATACCTCTTTGGCTAGTTTGGGTCAGGTGTCCTGCCTCTGCTTCCTCCCAGCTTCCCCTCCTCCCTGGCAGAGCATGAGACTCAGAAAGTCCTTGGTCAGAGTAAGCATTACTGAGCAGCAACTGAAAACATTGGTGTTATCAGCACTGTTCCAGGCTGAAAGTCAAAAGCACAGCACTGCACCAGCCTACTAAGAAGGAGAAAAATGACTGCTACTGCTGAACCCAGGACAATGCTCTTTTGAACCTGACTACCTGAAATGACAACAAGGTAGGTTTTTCCCTCCCTAACCCTGCCAGCATAAGACTGCAGCAGCAACAGCAACTCCAGTAGGATTTAGGGAGCTGAGATTTTGAACTCATTAGCAAGTTAGTCATGGGTTTGAAAACCTGAAAGCAAGTAAACATCATTCAGAAAAGAGAAAGCTCTTCCATCAGATGTCTTATCTTGGAGCTTGTGCTACCAGAATTCCTGTTTCTGTAGATAAACTTCTCCATATTGATCAAAAAATATCAGTTAGCTTTTGCGGGAAAACTGGATTTTTATTTTAAAGAGAATGCCTTGAATTTTGGTAAAACGGAATATTTTCACGCATTTCCTTTCTTGCTTAGTAGTTATGATTCTTTTTTTGGGGGAAGGGCGTTGTTTTGAACTTCTGTTTGTTTGTTTTGGAAGCCATTTTGGCCATGTTCTCTAGTGTCAACTCCCCTTCCTCAAGAAGATGTACAATCTCTGGAAGGCAGGAAGAGGGGGATCCATCTGCAGCTGCATGCAGGGACAAGGGTAAGTCGTGAAGCCTTGGTAAGGTGGGTATCAAGGCATGAGCCGCGCTCTTTTCTGGGGGCTTTGGCACCACTCCTGTTCTTCTGGTAGTCAAGGTCCCCAGAAGAACCCCACTTCCTGAGCAGTGCAAAAGCACGGGTGGCTGGCTGTAGGCTAGGCTAAGCCAAGGATGTAGAGACTGGCAAACTTTTCTATGACCTGATGGTCTGACAGTGCTTGGTCTTCCTTTGTATCTAGCTCTGGTTTTGGTATGTTAAACTATCTGAAACAACTCTATGTAGGATTGATAATAAGAGGTATTTGTATCTTGTCACGTGCAGTGCTGCAGTGTTTCCAGGCTCTCAGTTTTGGCACACAGCAGGGACTTGATCTTTTTTACCTTTTATTCCCAGAACTAGTGCGGGGCCTTTGGGAAGTGCAGCATTGGCTAGGGAGCCAGGCGCTCCTTCCACAGCAGAAACCCCTGAGCAAGTTGCTTTCTATGGTGGGGTGGCTCAATAAAATGCTATGCACGATCACTAAAGAAGGATTTCAGCTGCAGCTTACAGCGTGTACTTGGCTGTGCAAACATTGATAAAACCCCATCAGGGCTGTGCACAAACACAGCCTGCAAGGTGTGGGTGTGAGGCTGAGGTTGTGATAGCCGATTATGGAGGAGCTTTCAGGCTCTATCTATAACCCCAGCTCTGCTGCAGTTGGGTACACAGGCTGGGCTGTGTTCAGGTAATGTCGTGGAGAAAACCTGCCTGCTGCTAGAGTTACACCTTGGAAAAGGGGCTGTGGTGAGAGGGAGGGTGCTGGCACTGAAGTGGGGCATTGCTTGGAGGGGTGCAGGGATGCAGAGGAGGCTACTTGAGGCACTGGGGGCAGATTCCAACTGCTGTTCCCCTGTAACCCGGGATGGTGTCTGCAACCTTATCTCCCTCTGTGTCTTGCAAGTGCAAGGTAACTGCTGTCCTCTGGCTGGCACAGATAAATTTTCACACCCAGAAGTCAGTAGCCAGAACATGGCTTTCTGGGAAGAAGCCCTGCAGACGGGAAATGACTTTACGTATCACATTGAGGAGTTGGGGTGGGAGGCTCCCAGGAAGAAAACAAGAAGTCTTGTGAAAGGAATCATGTCCATGCAAGGTTGGGGGTCCATGCCAGGCTGGAAACGTGGTGACAGAGCTATGGGCTTTGGTCAGCTGATGTTTGGGGTATTTGCAGCTGGGAGGGCTCTCAGTAGGGGGGGATTTTTAGTGGCTGAGGGTGTATCAGCTACCAGACTGTGGCCCCAAAGGCATGGGCAGGCTGGACTTGGTCTAACTTGATATTTTTGCTCCTGGACTTCTTTGTAGCTGTACCCTTATATAGAAAGGGTCTCACAGGGAGTTATGTGGCTCATTTTGACCACCTTTTGGGAATCAAGGTACAATTTCCTTTAGATCTTTTAAAGAAGAAGAATGAAAAGAAGAACCAAAAGCAGAGCCCAGTGTGATAAGAGACATTTGCTAACACATGCCCATGTGCCCCAGTTCTCACAATGGGTCTGGCTCAGTGAGGGAGCTGAAACCTCTGCCACCCAGGGGTATGCACCTAGCAATGTCAGCCTCACTAGGCAGCAGGAAACAGGGGAAAAACCCCAAACTCCTGAAGCCAACAAAGCACTGAGTCTGTGGAGGAGCTGGGGGACTCCTGCATGGGCAGAGCTGCCCAACAGATGGCTTGGAGGCTTTTGCTGCTTAAATCACCCCTTGCACATGCCAGGCTGCAGTTCTCATCTGCACACACCAGCACTTCAAGGTTTCTTCTCATCTACACAGTTTCTAAACACTTCCAGGGATGATGACTCCACCACTGCCCTGGGCAGCCTGTTCCAATGCCTGACCACCCTTTTGGTGAAACAGTTTTTCCTAATATCCAATCTAAACCTCCCCAGCACAGCTCGAGGCCGTTTCCTCTTGTTCTATCACTTGTTACTAGATAGAAAAGACCAGCCACCTCCTGGCTCCATCCTCCTTACTGGCTGTTGCAGAGAGTGATAAGGTTGCCCCTGAGCCTTCATATCTCCAGACTAAACATCCCAGTTCCCTCAGCTGCTCCTCATCAGACTTGTGCTCCAGGCCCTTCACCAGTTCTGTTGGCTATTTCTGGACCACTCCAGCAGAGTTAGAACCCTTACCGTATAAGGGGCAAGTCCTGTTTATCCCATGTATTTGCCATCATGTTTTTTTACTTTTCTTTTTATGGGGGGGAATTGAATTTTTGTATCCATTTTCTCAATTTCCCCCTTACCATGTAAATGGTGTCACTTTCTTGCAGCAAGATGGGTGGGTCACTTCAATTTGCTGCTCCAGTCCCAAATCCAGGTGAATTTTTCTCAGTTGGGTTCATGTGGGCAAGATGGGAAGAGGAAGTACTTCATCTTGGAGAGCTGGGATGTGGGGGTATCTCTTCAGGAGAGGGAGAGCATTTTGCAGGTGAGTGCCTTCCCAGCACATTCCAAAGAACACCCATTAATGCCAATGCCAAGATACACATGCTCCGATGGCATCCATTCAGCAACACGGCATTTGGAGAAATGAAGCCTATCACAATATTTAAAAAGCTGGCTAAAGGAACAGATTTCTTTGATGAGACATGATCTGGCTAATTAAATCAGGGTTAACACTAACTGAGAAACAGTTGTTTAGGCACTGTATTTAACCCATGCATCAGGGTAGAGAGCAACTCCAATGGCTGCTGCTGCCCTGTTCCCCTGCCACTCACTATCCTGGGTGGGCAATGCTTCTTGCAGGCCTCACTATGGCTTTGGAGCAGAACAGGAAAACCAGGTGGTAAATCTATTTTCACAAGACTTACAGTTCTCAGGAATGAAAGCAAACTCAAAGCACTTCCCTTTTCCATTTTTCTCACCTCTGTGTACCTTTTGCCCTCAAAAAAAAAACCCAGCCCAGTCTTCAGTGGTGACATCATCCTGCAGAGGACTTCAGTTAGATGGGAATGAGGTTGCTTTGTTTCTTCCTGAGTTGCAAGTGAGGTCTACAAGGAAAATTATATACTTCCAAGGCCTGATCCTGCTACTTGCTGTCAGAACCTGGGGGCTCAGTCTTCCCACTTCTCTGTTGCTAGAAGGAAGCGGCTGCAGAGACGGCACACAGTTCAGCTCCTGTGAAGAGCGCTGATATGGTGAAATTTGGATACAGAACATGAACATACTATAAGGTAGTGGGGGGAAGAAATATTAACTAAAGACAGGAAAACAAAGCCATCATTTTGAACATTTGCTTGCTTTGGAGCAGGTCCCCTTCCTGGGCCAGTCCGATTGCCAGGCAGATCCCCAGTGGGCCTGAGTGGCCCAAGCAGGAAAACTGAGTGAGGACTGGGACAGAAGTCATGCACTGCTCAGAGTGTCCCAGAATTGTTGCCATGTCTGTGCACCAGCATCATTCCAGTTGTGTCATGGGCTGAGCAGGGAGGGACATCAGTGTTAGCTTCCAGAGAAGAAAGCCAGGTGTAACCCCAAATGAGATGGGGAATGTACTTGTGGCTACTCATCTTTGCCAAGGTGGGGTCGGTGGAGATGTGGAAAAGGAAAGACTCTTCCAACAGGTCAAAAGCAGAATGCCCACATGCCCTACTTCAGTACCTTTGCACCCGTGCACCCCTTGGCAGTGGGATGCTGCAGGACAGGGCTCACGGGAAGTGGGCTGCGCCTCCTCTGGTGTCCTGTGAAGAAGGGATTGTAAAAGTTATCCCCACAGGCCCATGTAACACCATCCCTTTGATGGCTGGTGCCTCCCTACACCTCTGTTGTGTCCTGCACTGGGTGGGCTGCAGCTCATTCTTGCTGTCCCCAGGCTGTGCCTTTCCTTTAAGCCATGGTTTCTTTAATTTGTGAGAGGTCTTTGGTGGGCCTGTCAGCATCATGCATTTCCCAGCACTGGAAGGGACACCATCTGCTCAAAAAAGAGCTGTGAACAAAATGTCTCAGTCACTCTGAGTTTATAAAAAAAAAATGAAATTGCTTTAAAATACCATATGCTGCATTGTTTTCCTTCCAGCTTTGGCTGACAGTGGAGGTGAAGTGACTAAGGTGGTTTCTGACTAGTCGCTGGGTTTTCCTTTCTGGCCAAAATCACTGTGGCTGAGCACTGTCACTACCTGCCTGTTTGTCAGGAGGTTTTCTTCAGCTTTGGCTGCTGAAAGACAGATCACTGATCTCAAAGAGCTCTGCTCTGTTACTTTTAAAGTGAGATTGCTTGACTTTTGCTGTCACAGCAAGTCTTGCAGTCAGGGATGCGCTTAATGCATACCGCAAGCATGTTTTTTCCCAGGCACCTGATTTTGGGGCCTTAGTGGTGTGGGAGCAATAGCACCTTCTTGCCCAAGGAAAGCCATACCCAGCAGTCACTTGTTATAGCCTGCAGTACCTTAGTGTGGTGGTGCTGTGGCGCAGCACCAGATGCATGCGTAGGGAAAACATGGCCAAGATCTCCAGATTCTGTGGGGTTGCAAAAAGCAAATGATGCAGGGAGCCATTTATTAGTTCAGGATAACACAAGATTTGAAATTCCAGAGCAGGAAGAATGTTATTTCAGCTCTAAAAATAGCTCCCTCAGCTTTTAAAACACCAAAAAGTGTACACAGCAGCTGCCTTTCCGTGAGAGAGGGTGTCCCCTGCCATTGGCAGTGCCACCACTGCAGAGACGCACCACTTTGGTAAGAGCTCAAGTGGACCTGCTGGTGCTGCACTTGCTCTGAGAACCTGTGCTTTGAGGGGTTTCTGATCCCCAGGGGTCAAAGCCATGAAATCTCTTCAGAGCATGAAAGCCAAAGGTGCAGGGTGAGGGAGTGTTACTTGGCTGCTAGAAAGACTGTATATAAAATACCAATAAACTGATGATGCATAGCAGCTCAATTCTGGGATTGGGTATGGCTTTAGGCAGGTGGCTGCTTGTGTTGGTTTGTAAGTGATAGCACAGGGGCAAAACTGCTGCAGGATAGGGAGGCTCTGCAGAGGGATCTGGACCGGCTGGATTGATGGGCTGTGGCCAGTGGTATGAGGCTCAATAAGGCAAAGTGCCGGGTCCTGCACTTGGGCCACAACAGCCCCATGCAATGATACAGGCTTGGGGAAGAGCGGCTGGAGAGCTGCCCAAAGGAAAAGGACCTGGGGGTGCTGACTGACAGAGCTGAGCAGGAGCAGCTTGTGCCCAGGCAGCCAAGAAGGCCAACAGCATCCTGGCCTGTATCAGCCACAATGTGGCCAGCAGGGCCAGGGCAGGGATCATCCCCTGTACTGGGCACTGGTGAGGCCATACCTCAAATCGTGTGTTCAGTTCTGGGCCCCTCACTACAAGAGAGACATTGAGGTGCTGGAGCAGGTCCAGAGAAGGGCAACAAAGATGGTGAAGGGTCTGCATCACAAGTCTAATGAGGAACGGCTGAGGGAAGTGGTGGGGTTCAGTCTGGAAAAGAGAAGGCGGGGGGGGGGGGGGGGGGGGGGGGCTTATCGCTCTCTAACTACCTGAAAGTAGGTTGTAGTGTGGTGGAGTCAGTGTCTTGCCCAAGTAACAAGTGACAGGACAAGAGAGAGCAGCCTCAAGCTGTGCCAGGAGACGTTTAGACTGGGTAGTAGGAACAATTTCTTCACTAAAAGGGTGCCAAGGGAAGTCACGGAATCACCGTCCCTGGAAGTGTTCACAACCTGCGTAGACGGGGCTCTGGTGACATGGTTTAGCGGCGGGCTTGGCAGTGCTGGGGTAAAGGCTGGACTTGGTGAGCTTAAAGGTCTTTTCCAACCTCACCGATGCTACGACTCTATGGCTCTACGACAGAAGGGTGCTCTGAGGTGCCAGCAGCGCTGTGGCTGCTCCCCACCCCTCAAACCCGCGCTCAGGCTGCAGCACGGTACACCTCCACCCCTCCCCACGGCTCCCCAGGGCAGGCGCGGCGCTGGCTGCAGTCCCCGCCCATCCGGGGAGGGGCGGGCCTTTACCGAGCCCCTCTCCCCAGTCCCTCCCGCCTGCTCGCTGCCGCCGGCGCCGGAGCCGCCGCCGCAACCAGCGGAGCCGCCCGCAGGTAGGAGCCGTCCGGCAGCGGCTGGGAGCGGCCGTTGGGGGCTCGGCCCTTCCTGGGCCTGCCTGGCGCAAGCCGGTCGCTCTCCTCCCCGGCGGCCGTGGTGTATCTGGGTGAGAAGGAGCAGGCGGGCTGCGGCTGGCGGGCGCTCACCTCCTTGAGGGGCCGGCGGCCGGTGCCGCAGCGCCCGGCAGCAGCTGGAGTCCCAGTGCTGGCTGGCCGTCCTGGAGCTTGCTGGTGTAGGGTGGTTAGCACGGCTAGAGCCGCTTAACCCCGGGCCTGAGGGAGCCTGCTGTGGGAGAGAGCTCCTAGGTCATGGTTTCGGCGTCCCTCTTCGCCAGGAGCGCCCCTGTGGCATCTTTTCCGGGTTGAGGGAGGTGATGGTGATAGAGCTCGGTGGGGCCATCTGCCAGGGCCTCTTCACGTGAGTCTGTAGAGAAAATTTCCTGTGTTGAGGCTCTGGAGTGGGCAGGTCCTGCCTTCTCCAAATCCTATCGGGATGCCTGGGATGCAGGAGGGAAGAGGTTTCAAGAAAGGCTGTTCATCTCTACTGCTGTCCCTTATGGAAGGAAGTGTGCGGTCCTGCCTCTGAGTGATAGAAGGTGAAAAGCCGATGCTGGGTGCTAATGTCCCAGGGTGCTGATGGGGTCACTTGTGATCTCAGTCTTAGCTCAGCTTTTTCTCTGGCGTGCTTGTGCCAGACCTTTGGTTCAGAGCCCTTGCTTTGTAAAGATTGGCAAAATACTGAGCTAACCTTCCCTTCTGCTTTTTATTTATTTATTTGTTGTTTTAACAAAGCTTTTCAGGAAAGTGACCTTAAGGACTGTTTAATCAATATTCACACAGTCCTTACGCCAACCAACAGTACACTTGCATGGTTAATTATGAATAGCAACTCAATATGGAAGGGGGGAAGGGTGCGAAAGGTATATCCTAGCACATTGACTGCCTGTTCTGTCTTGCTCAAATAGATAAAACTGCCTAAAAGAAGGGGACTTCTTCCTGCTGGCTTTCTGCCTTTGCATAGCTGGGTAAAGAACAGGTACTTATATTTGCTTGACAGACATCTGGCTCCTGTTTTCACTGTTCAAAGTCAAATTATTTTCCTTGTGCCCAGCTGTTGGCATTTTCTGAGCCCCGGTGTTAGAAGTCAGTGCTGTTGTTTCATTTCCCCGCATAAGATTCTTTGTGCTGCATTTTTTGCTTTTCAGATGCAGAGCAGGGATGTGTGACTATATGAATGCCAACATTTCCAATTGCTTTTTCTTGGAAGAAGTCTCTTGAGCATGGCTTCCTCTCCTCCCCTAGCTGTTTCTGGGCAGCCTGAGATTGTGAGGATAAGTGGGAGCAAAGAAGCAGAAGAGGGTCTGTGGGAAATGGGATGGATGGTCCTTGGCAAGAATATCAGAAGTATAAACTGTGAGGGCAGGGGGGTGCCTGGCAGGTAAGGAGGTTGCTGTTGCAGTAGAGGGCTTGGACCAGAATTCAGTGGACGCTCCTCTGTGCCACCAATTGCCTGTGTGACCTCATGGCAAGCAACTCACTAACCCTGTTTTCCAAAATGGGAATAATGGTATTTTTTGCTGCCTCAAGAAGACCTGTAAAGGTCTCTAGGTGTCTGGGTCCCTGGCCTTGCATCCCCACAGGTGGCAGAGGCAGTCACCTGAAGTACAGGGATGAAGGCAGGATGAGAGGGGTGAAAGGGAAGCAAAGCACATTGGGAACAATGGGAGGGAGAAGGGTGCAGTGAATGGAAGGAGGGAAGAGAGGTATAGAGGACTGATGAAGCTTCAAAAGCTGTTAAAGGAACTATTAAAGCAGCTACAGATTACCTTGCATAGGGTTTAATGCATATTTTTAATGTTGAGGTTGCCTCTAGATGGTCATGCCTGCAAGGGAGAAATGCCTACTAGAGCAGCAGCCTCTATGAGAGCGCTGTTTGCTCTGTCGAGAAGTATTTGCCTTTGGCAGGCATGCAGCCCTACCTCCCTCAGGGAGGGAGGGCTGCTCCTGTATGCTGGACCAGAGGGAAGCCTGCCCTCCACCCTGCCTGCTCCGCAGTCAAGCAGAGGCCTCCTCCCTAGCATCCAGCAGTTGCTGAGCTGTGCTCCTGTGTGGAGCTGGGTATGTTTGGCAGATCTGGTGGGACGGGAGGCAGAAGTGCTCCCTGATGCCAGCAGGAGAGGTCTGACTGCCTCTCCCGTGAGGAGCACTGGGAAGGGACTTTCTGCTGCCAATCTGCTGCAATGGTGGGGGGAGCACCTGAATTCCTCGTTTTGATTTCCAGAGTGAGGCAGATCCAGGTAGGTGGGGAAGGAACTTCTGCTCTTCCAGTCTTATTTCCCGCTCCCTTGCAGAGCTGCTGGGATTAGTAGTGGTGGCTGCCTGAGCAAGAAGAAATATTTTTGTTGCCACAGGGCTGTTAACCAGGTCGTGCACTTGGGCCACAAAAAGCCCATGGAACTCTGCAGGCCTGGGGAAGAGTGGCTGGAAAGCTGCCCAAAAGAAAAGGACCTGGGGGTGCTGATAGACAGAGCTGAACAGGAGCAGCTTGTGCCCAGGCAGCCAAGAAGGCCAACAGCATCCTGGCCTGTATCAGCAGAAGCAGTGTGGTCAGGAGAAACAGAGCAGTACAGTGATCATTGCCCCGTACTCAGCACTGGTGAGGCTGCACCTCAAATCCTGTGTTCAGTTCTGGGCCTCTTACTGCAAGAGAGACGTTGAGGTGCTGGAGCAGGTCCAGAGAAGGGTTATGAAGCTGGTGAGGATTCTGCAGCACAAGTCTAATGAGGAACGGCTGAGGGAACTGGGGGCTTTAGTCTGGTGAAGAGAAGGCTCCGGGGGACCTGATCGCTCTCTACAACTACCTGAAAGGAGGATGTAATGAGATGGGGTCTGTCTCTCCTCTCACGTAACAAGTGACAGGACAAGAGGTAACAGCCTCAAGCTGTACCAGGGGAGATTTGGGCTGGATCTTAGGAGCAATTTCTTCACCAGAAAGGGTGGTCAGGCATTGCAACAGGCTGCCCAGGGAAGTGGTAGTGTCAATGTCCCTGGCAGAGTTTGTAAAATGTGGAGACAAGGCCTTTAGTGACAGGGCTTAGTGGTGGACTTGGCAGTCCTTGGGTCACGTTGGACTTTGCGTCAGGGAGAGTCTCCCCAGTGTGGTCTTGGCCCAGATGAATATTCTTAGAAGTGGTTTAATGCTGTCTCTTGCGTCACAGAAAAGTCTGTCTCTGAAAGCATTTCAAAAGACAGCAGAAGTTTTAAGCGCTCTGGATTTGATGGAGATTCTGATCAGAGCAGGCTTGCAGGCTTGACCCCTGTTTAATGGGTGGAAGCTGTTCTTTGGTCCCCTCTGTCCACTGTGTTTGCAACAGGTTTGCATGAAGTGACATGCTGTGTGGCACCTTCCTCCTGTAACTCACCTGGGCACCCTGCAAACAGCAATTTATGGTTGCAGCAGCCTGGAATACCAGTAAAAAATGTAACTAATTCCTGCAAATGAGGAATGCTGGCATGGCAGTGAGGAACACCGCAGAAATGCCTGTGTATGGTTACTTACCTTGTACTGGTCTCAGGGCAAATGACTTCCACAGGTTTAAGCGGAGCCAAAAGACTGACATGGTAGTTTACACCCTTGGCACCCTCTATACTGGGCTTTGGCCATTAATACTAAGGAAAGAGGACCTCAGTTTGCCATGTGAGTAGTGGCTGAAGAGGCTGGTGAGGGAAAATTGTCCTGACAAAACTCGGTGTGCTGTGCTGTGGTTCCTGAAAGCTCACAGGCTTTGGGTTTTCCCTATGACTGATAAGTGCAGGCTGCTTGGTATTTACACTTCCACTGGTGTAAATGCCAGCGGTGCTCACTCGTGTAGCTGAAGGAAATGCTGCTTTGGGAACAGTGCACACCTCTTCAAAAATGTAGAGCTGCAAAGTGCTGTGAAGAAAGGAGCTTGTGTTCCCAAGTGGTGGATAAAAGAGGGGTAGAAGAGGCAGGAGAAATGAAAGATGAGATGAATAGGTGGGAAAAGCCCCGCTTATGCGGCACGGGAAGCTCTGTAGCTTGAGTGTATGTTTCATGTTTGCTGGGGAAGAAACAAGGCAAGGTAGCAAAGGAAGTGAAACCTGGAACTGTTCTGGCATTCTAGCGCATGCACTCTCATCCAAAAACTACAGGAGAAGGAGACAATATAACCAGGAATAACTGCTCTGTGCAGTCTACTCTTCCGGGCTTAGTCTGTCTTTCCTTACCTTCAAAGCTGTCTGTAAGTCAGTATGACATACCTGTCTCTTTCTTCACCAGGTTTCCTTCCCTGTGGTGTGTTCTTTGCCACTCCCTACGCTGTCATTGTTTTCCTGATAATGGGACGAACATTTCAGCAGGCTTCCTACCCCCTTCCGTTGTAATGTGTGTCTTTGTTTTGCTTGCTCATGCACATTAGAAATGCTTGAAGGCATTCATGTTTTTGGAAATAAAACACCTCTGCAGACCCTATCAATCTGTTAATACACTGTCGACATCACTGTACCTTATGGGAGGAGGAAACACCCATTCTGCTTGATACTGGTTCAGGCAGCAGTTATTAGATTGGGGTGGTTAAGGTGGAGGATGATTACTGGACAGCCTGTCTGCATGGTGCCTCAGATTTTGTTGGCTTTGCCACAGCATCAGCCTGCATTTATGTACTACTTGCAGGGCAAGGAGATGGTTTCAAGAGAGTCTTTCCTCACAGCATAGCTGAAGCAGGGAGAGCTTTGCTGTCTTTTGGTTTATAATGAAATAAATAACCCTCATTATTTTCCAGCAACTCTTCACTTTGGGGTCCAGCTGAGACTTTGGGCTAAGTGCCATTCTCACAAGTATCCCAGACTAAAGGGTTGGCTAATCATGCAAGGAGAAAATACACCCTTGTGGTGATGGTGTGGGACTGTGAGGTTGGGTCTGCATTGAGACTCTGCTAGAGGCTTCCCTTGCATCTCAGGAGAGCTCTGGCTAAAGTGGCCCCAGTCTTGAGTACCTCTGTTCTTGGAGAGGGAGTAAGGCATCTGCCTGGGAACAAGGACTGTGCAAAACACTTGCACTGTGAGGATTTGCTAGGGGCTGGTGCCATGCGTCTCTTGGAGCTCCTGAGGCTGTTGAGGGCTGAATCTTGCAGTGGGCACTCCCAACAGAATGGAGTCCTTGGGGCAAACAGACACACAGTGCCTGCAAATGCTCCTCAGCTCACTGTAAGTCTCGCTTTAAGCTGTGTCTGTTCCCAGCTGGTTTCACCACCCACTGACCCAGCTCCTTCTGTCTGAACTGGGTATGTAATTCTGCCTTACCTGTCTCCTGCCTCTGCCTCCTTTGCCTATTGCAGGCTGAAGGCCATGACTGCCCAAGCCCTGCTCATGGTATGAGTGGGACCTCATGGAAGTCAGCATGGGCCAATGTAGTTGCACAGATCAGACTGCACCACTGTCAAAGCTTGCAAAACATCCCTTTGGTCCTAAAGTGGCAAATTATTTTCTTTTATAACAAAATAATCTTTTTATGGCAAATTAATGTTTCTTTTATAACATCCAGGAGCCTAGAGCAGGATGTGCCTGGTTTGTACAATGCCAAATGTGAGAGGGCAGACTCAGCCCAGAAGATATTACAGTTGACATCTTTGGCTGTAACACAGCAGCTCAACACAGTTTCCTAAATGGCCTGGAAGTACAATGTGGAGAAGCAGGAAGCAGCATACCAAGGGCGCTCTTTGAATGATTGTAGAGTGCAGAGGGGTGATGCTGGCCTCGGGACCCAGTGGTGCTGCAGGAGAATCTCTGGGTAGGCCATGCTGTTGGTCTCATGGTCTTCTTACCAAGTCACTCAGGCTAAATGTGTAGAATTATAGAATGGTTTGGGTTGGAAGGTACCTTCAAAGGTCATCTAGCCCAAACCCTCTGCAATGAGCAGGGACATTTTCAATTAGATCAGGTTGCCTAGAACCACATCCAGCCTGGCCTTCAATGTCTCCAGGGATGGCACATCCAACACCTCTCTGGACAACCTGTGCCAGTGTTTTACCACCTTCATCAGGTGACAGTATGGGCAAGCAGATGCTAATACAGCCTAATCTGTCCCCATTTTTTGGTGACTAGAAGGCTCCATTTTTTTGGTACGCTTCCCTTATCTCCATTAGGTTTGTGTTGGCCCGGCCATTTCCTTAGTATGCTGAATGTATTTACAGTATGTGAAATGGGACAAGAAATACGTACGGATGTTTTTGTGGGTGGAAACATTCCCTCTCAAAATTGTTGCAGGATTTACTGAAGCATTTCCTGCTTCCCCCATGCACAACCCAGGGATGTGTTTACCTTTTCCCATTCTTCTGTTATATAAATGAATGAAAATGGCATTTCTGTGCACCCTTGAGATGGTAAGTGGGTACCCAGAGCAAGCAGAGCATCGTACCCTGCTGTGGGACAGGATTGCTTCCTTTCCTCTTACCCATTGTTTTGTTTTCCTGTTATTACTTACAAGTCTTTGGTATGCCTTGTCTCTCTCATCGTGCACTCAGGCTGGGAGCATTATGATAAACCTGAAAATGCTCTGCTTTGTTATGTTGGCATTTGTGACTTGTGGGTGGCAGGTTGTGTAATGTGCTGGTTTGTATCTGCTCAGTTACAGTGATTAGGTATCAAGTGACTGTGGTTATTTTTGCTTTTAAATGCAACAGAGAGCTAGAGTGGGCTCCTCCAAAAGACACATTGTGTTTGTTCCCCGTCATTGTTGCTGACTGGCAGCGATCCTTTATGACTTGCCATTAGTTTTGGACAACATCCCCATTCTCCCAGTGCTTCTGGCGCTGTACCTAGTCTCTGAAATGACGCAATGGCCTCACACTGTGGAATGCAAGAGCATTGCTGTGGCTTATTACGCAGCTAGTGTATGGGCCCTCGAAATGCATACTCTGGTCTTAAAAAAGACATATGATGCTGTTAATGTCCTTCTCTACATTTATGTTCTTTGGTGAAAGCAGCTTCAGGAAGAACCTGTACCTTTGCTTGGCAGATGAAATTAAGATGCCAACATTAAATGAACCTTGAGCAAGCGGCAGTACGTGTTTGGTGAGCTGCCTGCTGTAATTGAAGCGCGTACATTAGAGGAATGGGAGCTTAATTGGTTGAGGGGGTGTAGCAGGGCAATGGTAATAAAAGCAGAGCAAACAGTAGACACAATCTGAACAGATGTAGAGATAAAAATGGGACTAGAGATAAGGGAATAAGCCTGTATTAAAAGAAATTCTCAAGACACACCCTGTGGCAATGCTAATGTGAAACCCTTTGCAGTTCTGCACCCTGACCCATGATAACTGGCAGCAGGAGTGAACCTCGATGGGGTTCTTGCAATGCTGGGATGAGACCATGAGTTAAGAGAGATTGGAAAACCAGTGCTAGATTTTGGTAAGGTGGGCTGCCTCTGGCTGGGGCCTTCTATGAAGCTGAAAATGTGTTTTTATTAGCCTTGGGGATCCATTGCAACATGAAGGCTTTCTGTTGCTGAAGGCTTACTGAGCAAGCCTTAAAAATGGAAGACAAATGGGTCTGTGCAATTACCAACTGCCTTCTAGGCGCAGTGGGTTTATGTGGGAAAACATGGGCCAGCAAAAATGGCTGTGTCGCCAGCTGGAGTTGACTGCTCAGATTTGGCATCACTGGTCACAACAGCAATGCAGAGCAGAGCAGTGGAGAGGAAGGCTGGCTTTATGTCATCCCTGTGGGGAGCAGTTAGCTGTCAAAGAAATTATTTCTCTGTTTCCCACGGAGAAATTAGGTTATTTTTCCTACAGCTCTCAGCATTTTATTTTGGCTAAACTGCTCTGGTGCTGCAGGGGAGGCTGTCATTTGAGTTCCTCATGCTCTTGTTCCTGTCTGCTGTTAGAGGTGCTGGCCTTAGCATGCACGGAGGTCGCCCAGCTTGAAGACAAGAATGTCAGGGTTACCCCTGAAGAGTACAGGTTAATCTGAAGGGAACTGCTCAGAATGATGTCCACTGAGCACTAGTGCAAAAGTAAGCAGGTTTGCATGTGCTTGGGGTTTCTCCTTTGGAAGGAAGTGAGGTTTCATGTAACTTTGTTCTTGGCACTCCAATAACACAGGAGGGAGTACATGAGAAATGTGCAGGAGCTGAGTCCTGGGTTTAACCCTTCCTCTGCTCACATGGGTATGTTGAAACATCTTCAAGCACATGTGGGATATGCCAGTGGACAGCATTGGAGGTGTTGCTATTTGGGGACATGGGGGAAAGGGACCCTTCTCTCCTTCTCTTGGTATTTCATCCACTAGATGCAGGCAGTTTGCTCTTCCTGTGTGGGCTGCTAGGGGCTAGCAACATTGCTGGTGCAGCCATTGCTCCCCTGCTCTCCTCCAAGGGTATGCCGGAGAGTCCTTGCTCATGCTGTCCTGCGCCCATGCCTCTATGTGGAGCCTGTTGGAGGGGGGTGCATAGTGACAACATACTTTCCTGGTCAGTTCTTGCTGCCTGTTGTGTGGGGCAGGTTTACATAGAGCTTGGCAATCCATAAGGCTGGCTGGCTGGCCTGATGTGGAATGCCTGTTTTCCAAAACATCCCAGCCCTGGCTGCACTGAACTCGGATGAAAACCTGGCTCACATAGATTGCTGTTGTGTACTCCCTGGGAGTGCTGTCCTTAGTCCTTGGTGTGAGCCCAGCTGTGCTGAGAGGTGTGCAGGGGATGTGTTCTCTAGGTGTTTCTTTTTAACCAGCTGAAATGAATGTGTTTCTCCAAACTGTGGACCTGGCTTCCCATAGGGATGCTGAGCTCTGCCATAGTCATTCATTTAATATGCAATGATTTTTGGATGTCATTTTCTGTTAGTGGTTGATAGAAGGCGACTCTGTATGGCACAGTGAATATTAACACAGGGCTGTTTTCAAAGGGAGTGAATCTGTGGTTGTGTCACACTGACTTTGATGAGGCCGAGCTCTAGACCTGCCCCTGCTCCGCTGCAGAGCTCAGCATAGAGTAATGGTTATCTGGACAGCATTTTTACATTTCTCTGCCTCATCCTGGTCTGGAATCTCCCTGACTGTGTGTTGACTTGCTGCTCTGCCTGGGGGAAAAGCCCCATAAAAATCCTGTGCCACCTTCCTCTCTTCATGACAGACAACGATGAAATAGCTTGCAGAGGCTGCTGTTTCTTGTCCGGGAGGCATGCTGGGACATGGAGGAGCTGTGGCATTCGGTTAATGAAGACAAGTGTAATGGCTAGTATTTGCTTTTATTGTGTAAATGAATGCTATGTACCTTTCCAAAGGGGAAGGATAAATCATAAGATCTGCCATCCCCTGATGAAGAATTGTGTTACCTTGGCTTAGTCCATCCACCACCAGAGAAAGGAGTATTGAGCACTGGTTAGCAGCAGTTACGTTGCAGAGGAAACACGGGCTGTAACAAGAGGTGACCTATCTGCTTCCATTCAGCCAAGACAGGAATGGGGAACTTGGCTATGGCTATGTTTGCCTTGTGTACTGACATTTGGGGACTGTGCAGCCAGGGACACAGCACCTGGTCCTGGACATTTCCGGTACAGGTCTCCCAGTACCAGAACAACAGTAACACCAGCTAAGGGATGCTGCTGCATGTTGATGGGCTGCGTAAATGCAGGGGCAGCACTTTGCAGAATAGTTGCAACTGCTCCAGCAGGGGCTGTGTGGGGAACAGAGTGGTGAAGCACTTTGTCTACTGTGCAGGAGGAAACAAATAGAGATTAGATGAGTCCACCCTCATGGATAATTTCCTCTGACGTGTTACACTGTGCTAAAAATCTATATACATGTTGGAGATGACTGCCTTTTAAATTAATGTACTTAATACTTGCATTGTTTCATGCTCCCTGTCTGCTGTTCTCTGTGCTCCCAAGTCAGGGAGGAGACCTTATCTGATTGCTTTTCTGTCTTTTAGTATTTGCAGTTCAGCCTCACTTGAGGCTATCTGTACGGATGCTACCAAACCGTGGCCTCGTGGTTTTGTGCAAGTGTGGTGTGGCTCGGGGTATTTACAAGGGTGTTCTTCTGTGTGCCTGCCAGGCAATGTACAGGGAAGACCTGTAGGGGAAAGCCTGAGGCTGCCGTGCCTTCTGCAGGGTCTGGGGAGTCTCACCTCAATTCCTTCAGTCTCTGCCTCTGTGGGACCCAAGCAGTGTTAGGCCAGTGTTGCCTTTGCAGCCCATGGCTGTCTTGTGGGAGTGGTGAGCTGGGGAGCTGGCTGTGACACAGTGAGGATGCTCACTCTTTTCTGTGGTTAATCACAGAGGGGAGAGAGCAGGATAACAGCCCAGAGAGACCATGGCTCCTGTGCTGCAGATACAGAAAGGCCAGGGGAGCTGAGAGGAGGACAACTTTCTTCTCTGGAGCAAAAGGAAGAGTCATTGCTTTAAGGACCTGGATGAGGCAACTGAGCTGCAAATACAAGCAGGCTGTAGTGAAAGGCCATAATGCCTGAGCTGCCTTAGCACCCCAGGGTGCCTCGCTGTCCTGTGTGGACCACAGTGACCCCAGGAAATGCCTGCCCTGCAGCAGGCTGTAGGAGTGAGGAGGCTGCAGAATAGAGGGGTTCAGGTGCTGCTGCTGTGGTGAAACTAAAGCAGGTGCTGGAGCCTTGAGCCTCACGTTGTTTGCTCTCTACGTCTCTTGGCTATGCCAGTGCCTGGAAGAGCACTTATGGAGGAAGACAGAGCATGAGGAAATAATTGATCTGTTGTCAGAGAATTCTCAGGGAGGCACGGGACTCTGTGACCACAGCACAGCAACACAGCAGCATTACTTAATTGCACATGTTACAGGAACAGCCCCTGAATCTCAGACGCTCACAGTACAGTCTTGCCTGGGGGACAAATGCTTCCTCAGGAGGTGGTGTATGCAGCATCCCTAGCTCCATGAGGGTTTCACACTGCCTACATGTCAAGAGCTGATCCTGCTTGCAACGTCTTGTCCTGACAGTGCTTTGGGTGCTGGCACTTGATCTTGGCTCTGTGCTGGATGTGGCCGAAGGCTATTTTTAGCTGACTGCTGCAACCAGGATGGGAGCAGATCACGTGCTTTGTGGACATGAGGAAATGGCACGTGCATCCTTCCCTCTTCATGCTGCAGGCTTTGCTGAGGCAGCATGTGTGGAATCGGTAATGATCTTGGGAAGGAGGCTGCTTTGCCTTGTGCCTATGGGAAGTAGCAGGGAATTAGTGCTGCAGGTCTTGCAGTGTCACCTTGTGCAAAATGCTGAAGAAAAATACTTAGAAAGCCACTCAAATTCTGTAGGTGTGTCTGAAAAGTCTCCCCCTCCACAACTCTAGGCTCTTTGTGCCTTGGTTTTTATGCACAGTGCTGATGATGCTGCCCGATGTGCCCAGCTTAACCCCTTATGGCAGTGATGACAGTATACAATGTTTGCAGTGCCTGCTGCCTGGCTGTTAGGAGCTTGATCTTGGAATGCTTCAGCACCTGTGGATGTGTGGATGCTCTTCCTGCTTTCAAAGTGGGGTGTATGTGTGTGTGAGGTGGGTGCATAACTCTGCCCTGTTTCTTTTGTTTTTACTTTGTTCTTTGTTTCTAGCAGGTATGGATGGCAAGAAATACAGCATGTGGATGTTTTTACCCCTTGTGTTTGCTGTGTTTACATCAGCTGGATTATGGATAGTGTAAGTTATCTTCTGCTGGTAATTTGAGAGAGCAAGTGAGACTGGGGCAGTTGGAAGTACTGCTGTGGTGTGGACTTCACATGGGGAGTTTTTCGGGGATGCTCTGTCCTTGAGTTACTGTGGGTTGGGAAGGCAAATGACAGAGGCAGGGACCAGTCTGTACCTGTTCATGGCCTGGAGGATCATATTTTTGTTGCTGAGTTTCTGTGCTCCCCAGGCCAAGATTCTGACCTTGCCTTCCTGGCCCATGTTACTGGGGGGAGCTGCTTGAAAAGAGACAGACAAAAATGCAAAAATCCCCTTTCATCATGCTGTCTTTAAATGACTGAGCAGAGCTCATGGGGAAGCACTTAGGCCCTGCTTTAGGGTGCAGACTCAAAATCTGCAGCATCCAGCACCTCAGTGACAACCTGCCAGTGGCTTAATGCTGACACCTCGCTTTCTCACTTACACTTTGTACAAAAAGACCTGTGAGACATGCATTTCCCTGAGGTGGGGTCTCTCCAAGCATGAAGGCAGACCACTGCAGCATGAATTTGGGAGTGATAAATGTGCAATCAGCAGCTGTGCTCAGCTTGAGAAGCAGTTATATTGTAGGATATGGCTTTGGCTGCCCTGTGGATGTTATTTTTCAGCAGCAGGGCAGCTTAAGCCATATGCCTGACCTCTGTTGCTTGTTCTTCTTGTCCCATCCTGTCTGTATTAAAACAGCTTTTTCCAGAGGCACCAAGGTAAACCAGATGAATCAAATTCTTCAGATTGAAAGTGAAAACATTCACCTGGTTGGTTATTTTTAAGGCAGCTCAGTTCAGTGATCTTGTTTGTCTACCTGATCATGCAAAACATGCAGGACAAAGAAAGGTGCATAGTTAGGCTGGGAAGTGAGCAAAGCTGTCTGCTTGAACAGAGAGGAGCACCGGCTGCCTCCACCTGATCCTGCCAGTGGGCTTTGAGACACTTAATATATTGTTTGAGGGATATTTGGAATTGAAGCCTGGATGAGGTCTTGTGCTGTTTTCATCGTGTTTTTTTCCTTTTTTTTTTTTTTTTTTTTTTTACAGGTACTTTATAGCAGTGGAGGATAACAAAATTATCCCACTAAATGTACCAGATAGGTAAGAACTGGTTGTGGGCTTTACGGTCAATCACTTGTTTCTTTAGAATAATAAAGCAGTGAAAGCTAAATGGCAAAGAAAATCTTGACTCTTTGTTCCTGTGCATTTATCTCTCTTAGGACACCCGGTTCCAAAAGACCACCTTATATAAGGTAAGTGGGTGATTTTTCTTCCAATTACTGTTCTGACTAATGGTTGTTATTTATGTCTTTGCCATCCTAGAGTTACCATGACACACTTTGTATTTCCCAAGTATTGCAGGTGACGCACCTCCTGCAAGCTGCGTGTTTAGCCAAGTCATGAACATGGCGGCATTTCTAGGTAGGAACCACCAGGGAAATGTCTCTTTCTCTCTCATAATTTGTTTTAAGAAGTCACTGAAACATAAGTAATATCCCATACGTGTTCTTGATGGTGTGAAATAATTTAAACTGTGATTACCACTGATTAAGATGGTATCATTTTTGCCTTCATTTGTAGAAAGGCAGAATGAAGCTGGACGCATTTGTACTTTATTGGTTTCTGATTTATTCTCATGTTTTTAGTTGTCTCGGCCTTGAATCTGTGTTTTTCATTGTATGGTGGGGCTTTGTTGTATGCTGTAAATGTGAGATAATTGCATGGGAATATCAAAAAATGAGGCAACTGGTTACGCAAAACAGCATCCATACTGAAGTCCTCCCTCACCCCTTCCTAAATTTTATTACTAAATCTGTGGAAGTTCACTGACATTTTCCAGCAGTGGAAATGGGAGGGAAACACCATAAAGACAAGAAATACCTGAACAGTACTTGAAAAAAGTTGTCTGGTTTTGGTGCTTAAAACTGTTTGTTACCTTCGCCTTTACATATTTTGAGCAAGTTATCCCAAACTTTAATGGCAAATAACTCATTCCTTGATTTGTTCTTCTTTAGTACTACTTGCATTTATCTTTTCCTATATGGGGTGATTTAAAATTTCCCCTGAGCTATTCTGTCAACGTATGGATTCCACCCTTGCTGCCTGTGAAAGGCACAGTGTTTCTTTTAAGAAACCTGGGAAATTCAGTTGAGCTGAGCTTTGAAATTAGTCCAGACCTGTACACGCACTAGTAAAATACCTTACCAGTCTTAATCTGACATAATGAAAATGAGGCTTCAGATGTAAAACCTGGTAAAATATGTTTAATCATAAACTTTTACATGATTTTTTTTGTTTCAAGTATCACTTGAGAGTGGACTTTAGGCATCCTTACACCTTGTTTCTGTGTATGGCTTTGCTTCAAGCTTAGATCTTGATGTACATATTGAGCCAGGGTCTCAATTAGTAGAAATAATTCTGGCTTCAGTTTGTGCTAAGGCCAGGTCTTTCACACATCTTATTTATATGCCTGACACCCAGTTCAATGTGATTACCATGATATGATTTAAACTTCTGACCCCCAAAACACTTAAAACAACATGTGCATAGCACGCTACTTCTTATGTTAACGTGGCTGTTTGACAGCAGTAAGTAAATGCCTGCCTTTGCAGCTGCTTCCAGGTAAGGCCCCATTTCTGCAGACCACTCTGTTCATGCACCTTTGTGGACCTGCACCAAGTCTCAGCAAGTCCAAGGGTGTTAGGAAATGTCAGGAATTGGCTTGATGATCACTCAACATGTGCATTTCGTGGACATGAGGACAGCAGTCACGAGTGTGAGGAGAGCAGCTGGTGTGAAGTAGGGCAGGCAAACAGAAGACATTCAGCTTTATGAAGCTAAGATGTACTGTACAGTTTTGTTGCTGCTTCTTCCCATGACAAGAAGAAATATAACCAGGGAATCTCCAGACTGCAAGTGTGTTGTGGGAGACTTGGTGGTAGGTGGCTGCCTTGGCGGTATGTGGCTGCCTTGGCCACAGTGATCATGAAATGGTTGAGTTCAAAGTGTTTGTTGAAATGAGAAAAGGGACAGAAGAATTGCAACACTGGATTTCAAGAAAGCAAACTTTAAGCTATTCAGGGAGCTGTTTAGCAGAGTACCCTGGGAATCTGCTTTTGAGGGCTTAGGAGTCCATCAGTGCTGGTCAGTTTTTAAGAAACACCTTTTAGAAGCACAGGGGCATGCAATCCCAATGTGTCATAAGTTAAACAAGTGGGGCGGAAGACCAGCTTTCCTGAACAGGGAACTCCTCATGGTGCGTAAGAGGAAAAAGAAATTGCATGATCTCTGGAGGCAAGATCAGGCTTTGCAGAAAGATTACAGAGCTGTAGTTTATATATGCAGGGGGAAGACACAAAAGGCCAAAACTCAGAATTGAAACTGGACAATGTTGTGTCAGACAACAAGAAGGGCTTTTTAAAGTATATTAATAGCAAGAGGTCTAAAGAAAACACGGGACTGATACTTGTTGAAGATGGTCACCTGACTAATAGAGATTAAGATAAAGCAGAGGCGTTCAGTGAGGTTTTTTTGCCTCAGTCTTTAATAATACTGACGGACCTTGGGCTGTACGGTCCTCTGAGTCAGTACAGGAATGGTGACTTTCCATTTGTGGATGCTAGAATTGTAATGGAGTAGCTGTATCAGCTGAATGTTCACAAGTCCATGGGGCCCGATGGGATTCACACAGGCAATTTACAATATGACCTGCATGCTATCTGTTTGAGCATAAGCATAAGAAGGTGCTTGGCAGCAATCAGCAAATTTCCCTATTCATCTAATTGCTTTTTAGTGGTCTGATTTGAATCCCATCTGAAGGCCAACTTGATTGCGTGGCTTTCTGTGTTGTTACATGCAGCATTCTTTAGGGAGGGCAAGAATATATGATGCAAATATCTCCTGGGGTTATATCATATCATGTCATATCATGTATCAGATATATCATGTATCATATAACTTATCAGAGCACTTGGGCTAATTATAAGCTCGGAAGGACTGCTCTTCCAGTTTTCCCAGAACATTAGTGCCATATTTTGGCTTATGTTCATGGCACCAGGGACTCAGTCCAGAGGAGGAGAAGAGGCAGTGGACATTTTGGCAAAACCTGCAGAAATATGTGTGTGTTGTCCATACATTTTCTAATGCAAGTGGAGTTTGATGTACCTCCCAGAAGAGAGCTTATGAGTGGAGCGAAACTTGATTCAAGCCCAGCTGCTGTAATGTGGCTGCATGGTATGTATGCGATAGCCTGTGTGCTGGGAACTCCACAGGCAAATGGGAAGATGGTGTTCTTTCCCCCAGAGAGTTTGCAACCCAGCTCCTAGACAAAACACATCATGAGAAAAGGAAGCATGGGAGCTTGGTGTAACTGGATTACAAGAGCAATGCTTCCTGTGCCTAGTCTCATCCATGATTAAGCAGGAGAGGGCCGTGCAGAAGCACTAAGTTAGCTAGCCTGAAGTGAGCTCTGTCCCCTGGGTGGGAAGAGGGTGGAGGGGTCTTTGAGTCCCTAGCCAAGTGGTTATTGCTGCATGTTCTACCTAATGACACACCTTGCATTCTGTTTCCTTCTCAGTACTTGTTTTGGCTATCCTGCGCTTCATTCAGCTGAAGCCGAAGGTGCTAAACCCTTGGCTGAATGTCAGCGGCCTGGTGGCGTTATGCTCAGCCTCTTTTGGGATGACCCTACTTGGCAACTTCCAGGTACTGCGCTCTTGGCTTGGGCGGCTGTGTCTGTACTGTGAGATTCCCTTTACTGTGAGGATCTGCTTTTTTAGCTGATCTGCTTAAGCCTTTGAACTACCTGTGATGTGAGCTCAGGAGATCGCATGTCTGGCTGTGCTGCAGCCGTTCTTGTAGCTGATCTGCCACCTCTTTCTGCTGCTTATGTGGCTCCAGTAGCATGCTGAGATGAAGGGCCACAATAATTTTTCATGTGTTCCCAGCAGGATTTGCATCAGCATGCTTATGCTTCACCTGCCAAAAGCCAGAGCAGAGAACCTCAAGAATAGTCTCTTGAGGCCTGGGGGTTGGCACAGATGGTCCTGGGTAAAAAGATTGAGCTGGAAGTTTACATGTGCATCTGTGTGAACACATGCACAGGTGCTCGTACAGAGGAAATAGTTCTGTGTGCTTCCTCTGAAATATGTTGTTTAAATCTACCTCTTGCTTGTCCTCAGTCTGGCCACGAGAGGGACTTTCACTTGCGTGAGAGGCGCTTGGATGCAATCTCTCCGATTCTTGCTCTCTTCTGCAGTGTTGTACAGACAGACAAGCTGCCAGTGCAACTGTAGCGTTGGGTGTCCACTGTGATCATGGGGTGTCACTGTTAGCTCTGCAGTGAAAATCAAGGCAGTGGCACTTGGATTTCCCCATCCCTTTGCTGTCTCTGATGCTCTGCCTCTTTCATTGCATGCAAGTAATGACCCTCAACAATGGCAGGAACAGAGATAGGTCAGTGTAGGCTGTCTTCTTTCCTGGGTTTGCAGGCAGGGAGTTGTTTTTCATGCTAGTACAGAAAAGGTACTTTTTTTGTGGGGCTGAGTACCTGTTTGGGTTGTGGAGCAATTGCAGGAACTTTTTGTCCTTTACAGCCATCATCTTTTTGTTTGGTTGCTTCTTTTTTTGACTGAGGTGTGAGGTAATTTGACTGTTTCGGACCTGATTTTTGTAACTCCACAGCACAAGCCTTGTTTTTTAACAAGAGCTTCCCAGCTAGGAACTACGAGGCTTTTGTAACAGCTTTGTCCAAATGTGCGAAGAGTATTTCTAGTACAAGGCAGGCACTAGAAAGCAGTTTCAACCTCTCCTTCCTTTTCACTCCTCAGATCAAATGATTGTTATTTAGAAGTGGGTACTTTGAATCATGTCTGGTTATAAATTCTGAACTAATTACCTGTTAGTTACCTGTATCCCTGCTTACTTTTTTTGCCGGGCCATGACAGCATGTGGTAATGAGACCTTAGTCTATGTTTTTTCCTGCCTAACTGCTGAGCTGAATGTGGCATATTTCTGATGAAATATTCTGGAAAATTACAGGCTGTATGTGTTAGAGAGACACTGTTGGCTGAGTCCCTTGCAGTGTAGGCTACCTTGGGAAGGGCAGTTCAATCCCATTTTTGCCTGTGCTATGATCTGGACCTACCTTTGAAAAAAAACTCAAGGTAGGAAGGAAAGGGATCAGTGAAGGGGCAGTAACTAGACTGTTACCTTGTATATTGTGTCTTGTTTGATGGGAATTTCTTAAGTCACCAAACAGGAATCAAGGCTGCAGGGAGGAATTATAGACTTTCTAGAAAAGCCTCTGAGGCAGAGGGGAAGATGGAAATTGTTTGGCTTAAGTCTTGTCCATGCTGGAATTCCTGGATGGATTTACGGCCTCAAGGGTTCTCTTTGGAGATTCTTGCTTATTGAACCTGTCTGTCCCTTTGCCTTGCAGTATTGCACAGTCATTGAGCCCCATGAGACACAGGAGCCTTTTGCTCTAGGCAGCACTGCTCCACGAGGCTGGATTCACAGTTTGCATCCATTGCATAGAGCTGTACAAGGCCACAGCAGGTTGTCCTTGCCTGTCTTGGTTATTGCATCAAGCCAGGGAAGGATTTATTTCTGAGCTCTGCATTGGTGAATCTTGTCAGGGAGCTGTGGAGACAGTCACCAAGCAACTGCATTTTCCACTGTGCTTGGGCTTTGGGCAGAAGATCTGCTTGACTGTAGCAGCTGTCAGCTCATCTTGATTATGTTACACCTTGCACGTCTGCCAGAAGAAATGGTACAGCATCTGTCTCACACACCAGTGATTCCCACTCTCCTTTATCCCGCCCCAGCAGCAATCCAAGGTAGATAGCAAATAATCCCTGTTGCATCCAAACAGTCACCATTTTGTTTGTTCCTAGATTTCCAGTGATGAGGAGATCCACCTTGTGGGCACAGCACTGACCTTTGGCTTTGGGACCTTGGCGTGCTGGATCCAGTCTGCCCTCACCCTCAAGATCAACCTGAAGAATGAGGGACGGAAAGTTGGGATTCCACGAGTCGCCCTGTCAGCCAGCATCACCCTCTGCATGGTGGTCTGTATCCTTTTGTCCCGCTGCCTGGGAAGCTACATATCGTACATGTCTGACACATGCTGCAGCAGGGAGTGCTGGCTCTTCTCACGTCCCTTCCTAGGATCTCAAAGCATTTAGGAATGCTACTCAGCTTGTCTTCGTGGCATGATCCTGTGATTGGCTCATTTTGCTACTTGTGTTTTTCCAGGATGCACTGCTTCATAGATGGGCTTTCTTACTTTATAAAGGTCTCTCAAACTTCTTAGTAATATCCAAAGGGGTTACAATATTGAATAGTATCTGTGTGATGTAATGACACCACTGCTTTTACACAGTAGCATTTACGATCATGCAAAATACTAAGATAAACATTCTCAGGAGAACAAAGGAACAAGGGAAGAAGTCAGGTTTCAGAAGACAGAAAGATTTTGATGTGTTTGTTGAAATGCTCCTGGGTGCTGCATCCAGCCCTGCTGCTTTTTAAGACAGTTATCACAGTTTAGAGCTGCTGAGTCATGTGGACCTTGGGTTAAGACTAGGTGCTTTATGAATGGGATTTGTGCTGTGGGGTCTATGGTCACTCAGACTGGATGTACATGTGGCTTCCCTCCACCTTGTGCCTGTCAGCCCCACTCCAGCCCTTCTGTTCACACCACCAGCATGTGCTCTGGGTATTTGTTTAAGGTGGATCCATTCACTGCATAGTTGCATCAATGTTAGCTCTGGGATAAGCAAGAAGGCAGGAATAAATGGTGAGGAATAAGCTAATCCCCCTCTTCATGGAACAGCCTATTCATAAAACAATTCCTTAGTCACTCGGTTGGTTTGGATTAGCCAGTGTCCATAGGAACGGCAGATGGGTATGAAGTTGTATCATCAGTCGCCTCTTAAGCTTCCTTGTAAAAATTTGTAGTTGAGCATCATGCTTTGGTATTCATAATGTGGGACTTTGCCTGACTCTTGTGGTGCTCCACTCCTCATTTGCCACAAGCCCATAGCTCTCCCAACATGTGTCAGGGGTAGGCAGGGCTGCATGCTAGGAGCTGGGCTGCTTCTGTGCTGCCATTTCCCGAGGTTTGTGCCAGGCTGGGAGCAGGAGTAGCCAGGTAAGCCAGGGTGTAGCTACTCCTGTACTGACATGCTGGGTGCACCCAGCCCTGCCCAGCCACCTGCTTGGTGCTGAAAGCCTTGGGCCCTCTGTGGAGGGGTGCAGGCTGAGGCAGGAGTCCCATTCTTGCCTCCCAACCCCGGCTTTGCAAAGGCTTGGAGCTGGCTCCCTATCCCATGCAGCTTGTGCCTAACTCTTGCACTGCAGGGGAGGCAGAAGATCCTTAAAGCCAAACACAGAATGCTGTTTGCTGAAATGAAGCTTTCATCACTTACACTAAGCCCAAGAAGAAAAGTCTCTGATTACCTGCATTGTGCAGTTAAAGCATGGGAGAGGCTGCTTCCTCGTTTGTTGTACCTGTGAAGATGTGTGATCCTGCATTCTTAGAATGCAGAGGACCTCCTGACACAGGAAAGCCAGTAGGTTTAGAGATGCACATTGGGCTAGGGCAGGTCCCCAGGTCAGAAAGGTGTCCTCTGCTTCAGTGGAGCCGAGATCTGCTTTTATGGAGTACTCCAGCACAACCCAAGACACAGCAAGCAGCGAGACCTTTATGCCAGGCAGTGTACGGTCCAAGAAGTATACATGGGTACATGAGCCTGGAGGACAGTTTCTGGCTCTGACAGTGTTGGTTTTCCTGTCAGCATAACATGCTGTACTAGGTAGACTGTCGCTTCCAGATTTCACAGAAAGGGATGATTTTGTAGGTGATGTGAAGAGAAAGAAGGACTGCACAGGTTGAAAGGTGCTCCCATTGCCTCTGGTGCAGAGGTTTGTTTCAGTTCCTGCTGGAAGGCTCCTGGCAGGTAGGGGTCCACAGCCAGATCCCCAGCTTGCTGGCTCTGTCACTGGACAGTTGGATGTGCAAGCAAGCCAGTGGGAAAATGTTTATCAGCCTGAATTGGGATCAGGAAGTCCTGGTCTGTATAGGAGAGCTGCTGCTCTCCATGGGTGTTGTTGGATACCTGACATCCCTTCCATCTTTGGCCTCCATGTTCGTCCTTTCATGATGGCTGGATGGGTTGACTATCATCCAGGGGACTTTAAGATTTGATTGTCTTCCCTGTTGGCTTTCTCTCACCCTGGTTGGTTATCTCTACTCCCATTAGTTCTCCTTGACTTTCCTCTTCCAGATTTTATCCTAATGGTGCAGGGCATTCACATGCATGCCTCCAGGATCCAGTGGGGCCTGGTGATGTGCCTTTTGTGCTTTTATGGTACCTTCGCAGCAGAGTTCAGGCACTACAGATTTGAAATCATTTGCTCTGAGTACCAGGAGAACTTTCTGAGCTTCTCTGAAAGCCTATCGGAAGCCTCTGAGTACCAGACAGATCAGGTGTAGCTGGTGCTCTGATGGGGGGAGTGGGGTAGGTGTGGTCTCCTGGGTTAAACATGACCTCATTTACACTTCTTTGATGAGTTCATTTTCGTGTGCAATCATGATCGTATTGCCAAAGGCCTCTGAGGGTGGCTATTGTGTTAGGAGCCACACAGCTGTCTACTGGAAGAGGAGTGGATCCTTGTAGGTGGCAGCATGAGAGAGCACAAGCCATTTAGTCTGCCACCAATTACTCTTTCTGAGTGACTGTGTCATGCTGCTCAAAACATTCAACAGCCAGTCCTCATGATGCCACTCCAGGACAGGGCATTCCTCAGCCTGTTCTGCACAGGAAGAGATGAAGAAAATTGACTTCTCTGGACAGCAGGATTCTTCAGGAGTCGCTGTTTCCCGTGTCATCAGACTGCAACTTTTGTGAATTTCTTGTGTTTTCTTTGCTGCCAACTCGTGTAACTTGGTTGGGTGAGAAAGAATGGCTGTTTCTTCTGGACTTGGAATCAGGCAGTGGAAGACCCCAGCTGACTGGCTTTTATGGTGAGCAGGCAGGCATTTTGTCCAGCCTGGAAGCTGGGTTTCAGAGAAACTGCTGTGATCAGGAAGCAAGACTTGGCCAATGCTGCCTTCTAGCTGGCCTGAGGAGATGGCACAGTGGGGTGCTGTGCTTGGCTTCGTTTTTCAGACTCAATGGTGGGTACTGGTAGAAGTAAGGCGCTGAATTAAGATGGGAATGCCTGTGAGCTCCGAAGATGACCCAGAAAACACTGCTTTTTGTAAGTGTGTAGTGCTTCTACCACATATCATCTGTGATATTTCAAAAGTTTTTGGTTTTGTTTTTATTCACTAAGAGGGAAAACATTGTGTTAACAACACTGGGTTCACCTGCAATGAGAACAGGACCATTGCAGGTTCTGGGCATAGCATTTGGTTTTGCTGCTTTGTGCGCTTATAGCAAAAGGCAAGAGCTCAAAGCTCCTTTTAAAACCTGACTTTGAGAAGGCTGCCGTATTGGCTGTGCAGAGGAGCAATGGGAGTTGCTTCTTATGAACATAGCTGTTTTCCTCCATGTGCCAGGTTCAGCTTAGGACTGCATCTTGTCTGAGCTGCAGGAAAATACGCAGAAATTAAAATGGTGACAGGTGTTTGAAGGGGAGCTCTATGCCACATACGGCATTTCTAGCAGAGGGGGAAAAAGCACGAGGGGCATTCAGTCTTCTGCGAAGGCCAAAGGCCTCTCCTGACACAGTTGAGAAAAACTTGTGTCAAAACTAGTGTAAGCAGAAAGCTTTTGGCCAGCCCCTTCATCTTCTGAGGGCCAAAACTTGTTCTTGTGCAGCTGTTATAAATCCAGAACATTTCCAGCCAACAGAGTTGTTGTTGCTCTGCTGAGGGCGTCCTCCTTGTAGCTGTGTCCTTAGTGGGAAGCTTTCCTGGAAGGACGTGCAGAAGGTGGCACAAGGGCACCCAGCAGCCTGGCTGCAGAGCTCCTCCTGGGCAAGGGCAGGAGGGGATGGAGAAGATGCAGTGGGAATCCTCTTACATGGGCACACACACTCAGTGTATATGAAGCATAAACCAGAGATTTGTTTTAAGGGTGTTTTACTGTAAATAATCCACTGTGACTTTTTTTTTAAATCCATTAATACTTTATAATTTCATATTTTGTAATTTTATCAGAGGAACAAAAAGACTGTCTTGTTTTGTTTTCTTTTTTCTCTCCTTTTCCTATATGCAATCCAAAGTGAACTTCAGGTTTTTGGTGATAACTCTGTATGTTTCTTAAGAGTATTTCTAACAGCACATTTCAGTACAACTAAGCTACAGCTGATACACACTGAAACACGACCACTAAATAAAGTGCTTTTACGGAGAAGGTGAGTTTTATTTTTGTCCCCTACCCAAAGCATAGCTTTCTGATGGCAAAGATGAAACAGAAGTTGAGTATTTACAGTGTCATGATTACAGTCAATCCCTTAAGGAAGCCAGGGACTATTCAGCCATGCAGATACACTTACTGCCACTGTGCTAATTAGCAGGCTCTTTCTAAGAGGAGGATCATACTACACAGCCCAGAAGGGCATCCAGACTAGCTGCCTTACCTGCTACCATCAAAGGTTTAGAAGAGCAATGCTGGCATTAGGTGGTTTTCTCCCAGCCTGCCTGTCTTTTGCTTGTTCTTTACACAGCAACCTCAATCAACAGGAGCAGCTGTAGGTGCAGATCAGAGCTCAGGAAGGCACCACATGCATTAGTAATACATTTCAGCTGTCCCTGAGGGAAAGCTCAAGCACAGCCGCACAGAAGTAAGTAGCAAGTGACACCCATGCAGGAAATGCCAGCAGCAGTGAACTGGGGTTTCAGACTGCCTCTGCCTCCACTATTGCTAGGTATAACCTAGCTGTGGCTCTCTCCTGCACCTCCACTGAGTCCTTACTAAAACCGTAAGATGATTGAGAAGGTAATGCAGCTTCCTTGTCAAGACAGGATTGCTTTAAGGAAAGGACCAGGGAGGGTGAAAGCAGGAAATGAAAGTGCTCATAGGTTTAAAAGAAACAAGAGATTTGCCTTTAGGTGCTGGGATCACTGGTGATAAGGCAGGAAGGCGGAATGGAGTGAACACAATGAAAGCAAATACGTGGTTTTTATTTCTGCATTAGGAAAAGCTCCATGACCGTCGGATATAAATTGGCACAATTTCGGTAGGGTGGATAAAAATGTCAGGGTTTTCACTCTCATCAAACACAGCAGGACGTCCCCCTCAGGAGCACTTGTTTGTCAAGGTTTGCTCACAGCTGACCAGTGCTATGAACACATGACAGGGTGGTGTTTGCTACTGAGAAGGAGCACCACAAGTTAGTGCTAAGGGAGATACTTCAGAAACATAGTCAAGCAGCCAGTAGGATCCCATATCCCAGCACCATGAGGCAGCAAGTGAGGTGGATCTAGAATTTAATTTTTAAAGCTATATTTATACATACTCTATTTCATTCTTGTAGGCTGGCTGTATAGCTCTCTATAAACTCTTCTCCTGTTTTGTACCTATGCTTGCTCCGGATATAGCCAAGACTGCTCTGAAGAACTTGGCTGCAGCAAGGGCTAGCTTTTCCTGTGGCAGCCCAAACCTACTGTACTATAGCCCACAGTTGGCATTTTCCTTTGGCATCCTAACCTACCTTTGAAAGCTCTGCCTTAGCCATCAGCCCTGTCTGCAGGGAAAAGCTCATATGCTCCCATGGTCCCTTGAGGTCCCTCTGGAACAAGGGGACATACACCTTGATTGCAGACTGCTTCTACAAATGACAGAGCTTCTCCTGGAGCATCTCAGCACCAGATTTCAATGGGTGAGTCTGAAGAAAGCATCCCCCAAACTAACTGGGAAAAGGGAGGAACAGCAGGATTCATGGTGCTGCTCCTCACCCTGTTCCCAGCTCCAGCTGGCTGCTGCAGGCCTCGGTCCTGCTGCACAAGGGACCTCACACCATACTCTTCATCCATACCTGCCTGCACTAGTTGCGGGTCCAAGACACGATGTGGGTTTGGCTTTAAATTCTAATTATGGACAAAATTACCTAACATTACACAAGGACAATTCAGGTGAAGTAGAGTCTTTTGTGCATGCACCACTTCCCCTAAGTGGAGGAAGGCAGGAAAAGTTCAGTGAAAGATGAGATGAGGCTGTAATAGGATTTCTCATCATCTGTCAGGCCTGCATTGCCTGGTCTGATCACCACAGCCACATGAGTATCTGCTTCCTCAGCTGCGCTGGCTTCTGAAACAGAGGTGGGGAGAGTAATGAGATGTGTTTACTGAGCTTTCCACCTGAGGTCTTTATGGTTTGAAGATGCCCCAAAACACTGAAGTGCTTTTAAAGGCTGAGACTGAGATAGCAGCATTTGCACTGCAGGGCTCTAGAGAAGAACCAGCTCCCAGCTGACCTGCTGTGACAACTGTAGCTGCTGTGTAATGTGAGTGGACAGGAGCTGGCTGTCTTGTGATGATAGCTGATGGCTGTCCAAGGCACCGTGCAGGCAGCACACACCAGCAGCTCAGCTCCTGTCATGAAAAAGCTGGGCCATGGCATTAGTGAGCCCCAAAACTCTCACCCCACCCCTGCTGGGGGCCACTTTTCACAAGCCTCCTTCAGTCCCTGAGCAGAGGAAGAGGCCACAGTTCCCTGCATTTTCTATAGGGAAAGGGAAGTAACTGCAGCTCCCTCCAGCTCTGCTGGAGGCTGGGTAGGAGATAAGGGATAACTCCTGGGGATGGAGCTGGCTTAGACTGAGATCACAATCCAGTGCCATTTGTGCCAGAAAGATGTTTCCAGCAAAGGCAAGAACTTAAATCAGGTTCCTAAGCTTCGTTTCCCAGGGGTCAAGTCCTAGTGACCAGGAACAATGTTTTCCTGATGCTGAACACAACCTAATGGTAAGTGGCACTAAGAACCAGGCATCATGTGTGCCACACAGCAGATATTGTCTGTTCCCTCGAGTACCGGTCGTGAAAACCACTGACTCTTTTTGTAAGTAGGGCACGCCAACTGCTTCAGCAAACACTGCTTTAACAGTGACTCCTTGCTTGCTGGTGCAAGGGCAGGTTTTCTGCTTGATCTATTTTCTCTCAGTGTAGCGCTGCTCACAGATACCCCACTGCTGTGCAAGAGCCTAGATGTGTAAGGAAGGAGCTATGGGGATGCCACTAAAGCAAGGTGGTCTGCAGCACTTCTGGGGTGCTTGTGACAAGTCTGGAGGACAGTAGAACTGTCAGGACACCTACCTCGAGGGATATCCGTCAGGAAGAGGATATTGTTGGTGGCGCACCCAATACTGGCAGCAATCCTTCTGTAGCTCTCACTTTCTACCTTGGGGCCTATTTTAGTATCAAAGTGGCCGTCAAAGAGCTGAAAGAAAGAAAAGCAAAGGCACTTGCTGAGTGTTACCTGAAGAGCACGGCTAAACCTCACTCCTGAGTGAGACATCCCCTTTCCTTTCTACCACAGTAACAGGGGGTGATGCAGCATACTGAACTGGCTGAACTCCTGCAGGTCAAACCCACTGCCCCACCTTCCTGTACCAGGAAGTTACCCATGCACTATTACAGCAAGGGAAGTGCTCTGCAGAGGGAGAAGCTGTAAGGAAGGTGATAAAGTTATCTACCTCTAGGATATCACCTTCTGTAGAATAGCCGAACAGAAGCTTCTGGGCTTCAATGCTGCCTGAGGAGTAGATATAGACCTTCATCCCAGCTTCCCGCCACTTCCGGATAGCTGGAACCACGTCCTCGAAGATTCTGGAGCAAAACAGTGGAAGAGGTAAGGGTAAACCCAGAGGGATACCTTTATCCAGTTGCTCTGATAACTGTCCCATTAGTTTGTAAAGGGACTTCATTCTCAACCTGCTCAAGACTCCTGCAGCTGGGGAGTGTATTTCAAGCAGCAGGTGAAATAGTCTTAGCTCCAACCAATTGAGCAGCTCATTGACTGCTATGCAGACAGCAGCTCTGATTCATTTCAGACATTTGGCAGGAGCTTCTCCAGCCCCTTCAATTTATAGAGGGGAGTAAAGGTTGGGGAAAATGGTATCCTACTGCTTTTCTCTGCAAGAGAGGAATAAGGGGGGGAGACAGAGAAAACGGGCTCTTGTATCTTAAGCCCCACCTGCTTGCAAGCTACAAAGGCCTCCTGTTGGTAAGAACTATGGCCATAAGCTGCATCCATATGGGGCAAACCCAATCCACAGATTCAGGCTCTGTCCATGCATAGAGAGGAGCTGAGAGAAGGTTGCACTGGAGGAGCTAAACTGAGTGGCACTGTATGAACTGTTTGAAGGCAAACAACAGCTTGGGAAAGGAGCATCCCCCTAAGGGATTGAGAACAGAGCTGTTCTATTCAGCAACTCAGGTTGTATAGTACTAGGCCAGATGTGTCCCTGGCTTAACTGCAAAGGGTGAAAAAGCTCCTGTTCACTAGGCAGCAGCATCCTTCCCCTTATTCTTCCGGTCTTGCAGAGTGCTGGGAGGGCAAGATAGAAGTATAGCAATGGGCTGATGAGTCTCAATATGCGAGCTCCATCTAAATCCTGGGTAATAGCTGCCCAAAGACAAGCCCAGCAGTAGGGAGCAAAGCTGTGACAGAGGGAAGGATGACCAAAGCCAAGGTAACTGTTGTGTAAATGCTGATGGACATATCTATCTGTTTCCTCATACCCTTCTCATTTATACCATGAAACCTCTCCAGTGCTGCACTTACAGTGTGTAAAAGCTCTTTGTATGCCAAGGACATTTACGAGATGATACATGTACTGGGGGAAAGTAAAAGCCTGAAGAAGGACAAAGTGAGGCTGACAGTAAGTCCCCCAGTAATATATTTGATGGTTGATAAGGCAAGGCCACAAACAGCTGTGGAAGGATAGGGAGGGGGTTTGAGTTTGATATGGCAGAAGGATGAAGAGAAGAGCTGGAGGAGACATGATCCCCAGGGAATCATTTTCACCCCAGTCCGAATGGCAGCCTTTCTACCTGCATTGCACAGCCGTGTGGCCACTTGGGGTACTGCCCTAAAAAGAGGATCTGAGCACCTGAAGAAGGAGGGCTCTAACTAGATGTGAAAGGAATGAGTTTTGCAGACTTGTAACAATCAGCTGGCCCTTTCTTCATCCTCAGTTTCTTGGCCATCTGCTCAGAGCCTTGTTATGTTATGTATTAAAAAAAAAGTTAATTTTTTCATAGTTATTTATCGAATGTCTCTGGTGTCAGCTGAAACTATTTCTTGTACAACACCTCCAGAAACTTCCACCCACCCTCATGTCTTCATATGCTGAGTTGAGCACCTGGATTTCAGACACTGATGTGCCAGCTATAGTTGAGCAAGAAGGAGACTTTAAAGATCTCACTGCTTGGATGCTGCCAAGCAGCAAGGCTAGCTCCACAGTTTTTGGCCCACTATAAGACAATTAGCCCTGCTGTTTAAAAGCCACCCAACAGGATGGCTGTCCCTCTTGACTTGCTTTTGGGTTTTGCTGCTTTCTCTCATGGATGTTTACATTTTCTGTGAGATTTTTCTTCTTCCTCATTCTTCCTTTGGCAAAACACTTTGTGAACTTCAAGGTTTGGTTTACTTCCTCAGCAACTTGAAATGGATAGTTTAACCAAGCATCTCTCGACCTAAACAAGAAAGGCTTAACTCCAGTTGTCCTGCCTTACGCACCCTTGTGATGTGGCTGAAACATAAAGAGGAGCCTGAAGATAAACAGAAGTGGAAAGGCAGGAAACACACAGGTAAAAGGCAAAGCAGGAGGAAATAACAGATGGGACCTGACCCTGCAACCCTGGGTTTTTTAGGCTTGTTCCAAAATGTGAGTGCAATTCAGGGATATCACACGCAAGACGGAAAACTGCAAGAAGGTCATACTTGTGCCTCAGATTCCTGCTTTACCAAGAGATCTCTGTATAGAAATATTGAGATATTTTCTGAATTCCTAATGCAGAAGACAGCTGTCCCAGACTAATGTCCTGGTGGTTGTAGAAGCAGAATTGCCCATGTCATGCCCTCATTAGCTTGTTCTGTTTCTCAGGCCCTATCGCCTTTACAGACATTGCCCAGGTGGCTGGGGAACTAGCTGTTCCCCAGCATCCACCTGCCAATTATTCCTTAAGGAGAAACATTCTCACCCACTTGTAATCTTCCCAGTAGGGACTGAGACAACTTGGTCAGTCCCAAGGTTACTGTAAGCTTTTGGGTGCCTAAGATCCAAGTACTGGATTAGTGTTCATCGCATGATCAAGTTTGAAATGAAGTGTCAAAGGTATTGGCTTCTCCACTGAGGTGGTAATTCTTATGCAGCTATTCTGTTAACAGACATCTAGTGCAGATGCACCCCATTCCTGCCCCAGGGAAAGGATCACACAATTACTTACTCTCCTTTGACAAGCCCAGTTGCATAGGCTGCCCTCCACATGTGCCCCTGAAGCTGCTTCAGTGCTGTGGTCTTCCTGTCCATAGACATCTGCCAGTGCACGTTGTCTACAACTGCCTGGATGACCCGCTCCAGCTCCTCTTCCCCACTTCCACTCTCCAAAGGGATTGGCACAGCTCCATCCAAGCTAGAGTCCTCCTGAGCCTGGAAATCATCCATGATAAGAAGAGGTGAGGGAAAAAATGGAGCAGTCTCATCACCTCAGTTCAGGAAAGGGGTCTGACACCTGTGTCAATGCCCCTCTGTGCAGGACACGGCTTGAACTGCTCTTCACATGAAGGGTTACAACAGTGAATGCGTTTCTCAATGGGAAACTCAGACTTCCATAACGTCTAGAAATACCTGCTTGGACTGTACTTTCCAAACCCAACAATTAGCACTACTGTAGCTGTATTACTGCAAATAATAATGAGAATTATACTTGCTTAAGTATTTAATTACTGAAATTAAGGCAAAGAAGCAAACGTATCTGCTGGCTTCACACAGCCCCCAGTCTCAAATTGATGCCATGTCCCTGTACAGAGGCAGTATACGCTGTCCTGTGCAGGACAAGTACTCTGCCATCCCTCCCTGCTGCTTCCTAACCAGGCATCTGAAAGCCACAGGCAGCAAATTCAGTAAGAGAAGGGCACAGTGCAGGCACACAGCTGAAAAGCCATGGTTTGATGCCCACTCTCAGGGGCTGTGAAGACCAAGGCAGGCATCTGAGCTGCTGCCTACCAAGCACCAGCCCTTCCCTAAGCACAATCCTGAAGAGAAGTATAGACTCCTGTTGGGTGACTAGGGCAGTCTGAGTGACCTGAAGTCTGAGGCATGCTGTGAAGCCCCAAAAAGACACAGTACAGCTGTTACTGGACCTGTTTCCTCAGAAGTCCAACGTCCCGCTGGCACTCCTCCTCCTCCCAGTGAGCACGCAGATACTCCTTCACGTTGTCCTTGATGTAAGGGAACAAGGTCTCCTGGCAGCACACAAGAAAAACAGGCAGCTCCTTTAACCTGGCAGAGGTAAGGATGACTTGCTTTTGAGGCAACTGTTTGCACATGCTGATGTGTACAGTTACTTTTCCCTGCATGAGCTTCCACTACAGTACTGCAAGGGTGTCTGCCCATTGCAGGTGAGAGCCAGCCTTAAGCAAAGATTAGTGCAGGTGGATTTCTTGCACAAATGCTTATGCAGCTGTAGCTTTTACATCCCGGAATGGAAAGGTGGGTGACAACTTCTCCTGGGCTTGCCAAAACCATGTCTTAAATGGGCAGACATAACCCCCAAGCTCCCATCAGCTGAGGAGTACAAGGCTGGCTGTGTATATACTCTGTAACTTATATTACAGTGCTTTTAATGGGGCACTTGTCCTAACAAAGGTTGTTCTGAAAACATGTCTCAACTTCTCACAAGGGTTAGAGGACCTTTTCCAAAGGAAAAATCTAGTCCAGTGACACTGAGCTCCATAGGACACTCTTGTAAATGAAATGAAATGGGGTTAGGGAGAAGTGCCACAGGAGAATTACAGGCCTTCCTGGAGATCCCCAGAGCACCCAGAAATAACTACAAATTGTTCTCATTAGTAGTGTTTCACAACTGAGAAGCCACAATGGCATCTCTTGGTGTGGGAAGAGACTCAGGACAAGGGGAGGGGCTGGGAGCTCCTTCCTTCAGGTACAGAACCAAGCGTTTCCTAACTGGGAAAAATCTGGGATGGGGAGAAAATGGGAGGAAACTAACCTGAGCTCACCCCTCCTCAGAAAATGATCAGGGATGTCTTTCTCCTCACTGTATGTCAGCTTTCATTTCTTACTGAATTAAGAAAATGGTGGCCCCGAGAGTGTGATGTGGTGGCCGAATTGCAGGATTTTCTATTACTCTAATGTTGTGCTTTCCGTGTTGCGTATTTAAAAACTAATGTAAATTTAGGAGAAAGGAAAATCTCTTAAATGCCTAGAAAATGACCACAGCCCTGTAATAACCCCAGTTACTCCCTCACTTTCTTTACTTGAGCTTAGTTGCTTTCAAACTACTTTTTAAATCTCAGGGGGCTCCTCAGTGATATCCAGCCCCAGCTGCGGCTGCCTCAACACAGCTTGGCAGGATGAAGGAACAGCAGTAAGCAAGCACAGCTTGACACCCCCACCCCACCCCCCCAAGCCTTTGCAACTGCCCACAGCAATGTTACAACCAGTATATGAAGGGCTGTATTTTTGCTATCAGTAGAACTGCAGGTAGGACACTGTAATGAGCACTTGCAGGATTCCAAGCAACATGCAGACAAAGTTCAGTCTCAGTCTGCTCTTTTACACGAGATCCAGCAAATCCCAGGGGATGTTTTTTATCGCATTCCATCTCTCCCTTGACATCTACTTTGCCAGGGGGAACCCAGCAAAAGAGAAAACTAGGGGCCATCAAATATTCTCTTTCCTGCTATATTTTCTCAATGCATCCATCAACTGGCTCATTCTATTTCCTTACTTTGCGTATTCAATAATTCTGACGCTAAAGAAACGATTAAATACAATCCTTTCACATTAAGAAATAAAACGCCTGCAGAACCAGCAGTGGAACTTTTAAAGGGGAATAGAAATTGTGGAGGTTAACTGAAAGTCCAAGTTTAATAACTTGCTTTGAACATCTTCAGGATACCGAGCAAACTGAGTTTTATTGAGAACTCATTTGGCCTTCCTGCAACAGAAAGACTTTGGGTAGGAAACCAGCTCAGGCGTATTGCATGTATCTGCACAACAGTAAGATGGATTCAAGGTGGATATATGTAAACAACTCTGTGGCTCCACTAGATGTCTATTAAGAATCTGAGCTGTTCAAACTTTAAATTCAAAGATATTGAGGGAAGGAGGCAGCTGTAATGCCATCTAGACCTGAAGTTTCAAGAGCACCGGAAGAACATGGACAGGAAACATGTAGGTCATGTTGTTCATCTGTTAAAACTGTTAGCACAAACACCTCGAAAACCTGGCAAAAGCCCACACCCCTCCGTGCATTATGTGGGTCAAAAGAACCTTCATTAACTACCAGCAAAAAAAGAGCCACCAAAAGCTCTAATGTCTCATGAGAAATACAGGGTTATGGCTGCAGCAAGGATAATGCCGTTTAGTGTCTTAAATGAGAGCAAATTGCTCCCTTCTGTGAAGCAGATGAGCCTGGTTGGGGACCAAAGCCTCCTGGAGAGGAGGGACCTGCAGCGGATGGAGAACTGAGAATTTCAATAGCATGTTTACAGGGTTTGTCCTGATGCCTCTCCTGCTGGCCCCGCAGGCTTCCAGGCCCCCGGCTTCTGCACCTCATTCAGCATTTGCAATAGTTTGAAGCCTTCTCCTAGGCAGAAGCAGCCATTCACACATACTGTAAGGACAATCCTCCTCATGTACACCTGATGCTGGGCTACCCTCCCCCCCTGTGCTGGTCCTGTGCATGCGAGAGGAAGGGCACACATCTGTGGTGACACTAGAGGGATGTGACTGCACCACGCTTCTGAAGGGAAAAGGCAGCGGACGGATAACCAGAGAGTACTTCAGGATCTCTAAAGGCTCCGGTGAGGTGCTGCAGCTCCAGCCATCAGAGCAAGTGATGCTCTAGGGCTTTCCCTAAATGAGTCTGAGAGCACCCCGATTGCCCTACATCCACCCAAAACCCCCACCCCATTTACTAAACGGAGCAGCCCCGTCTCCCTTCCCATCCTTCCCACCAGAACAGGCATGCGATGGGTATAACAAGACACATTTTCTCGTTGAGCATTATTCAGAAAACACCGAAAAAGTGTGTCGGTTTTACGCGTATGAAGTGAGCTCAGGCCCGCCTTCCACAGCCCGCGGAGAGGCGCCTCCCCGCCGTGGGGGGGCCGCGAAGGGCACAATAACCGGGGCCGCTGCCTCCCGCGCCGCCGGATCTCACCTGCACGAAGGCGATGGGGGTGGTGGTGCCCTCGATGTCCAGCAGGATGGCGCGCACCTCCGCCGGCACCGGCAGCACACCCATGGCGGCGGCGGCAGCAGCGGCACGTGGGGCGCACCGGGGATGCGCGGCGGCGGCCGGCGCCCCGCCCTGCGGCTGCGCGGGAGGCCGGGCTGCGCCAAGCCGACCCGCCGCGGAAAGTGAGAGTGTGGCGGCAGCGGGCCTCCGGCAGCAGGGAGTGCTCCGCCCTCGGAGCGCCCGCCCCGCCGCCTCCTGAGCGGGCTTGCTGGGTTGCACGTTCCTCCCCCCGCCACCTTCCAGACCCGGAGCCCGCCTGATCCAGCTCCCGGGCCGCCTAAGCAGCGACCCCCGCCTCTACCCAGGGGAGGCTGGAGCAGCGGAGGGGCGAGGCGGATGGTGCTGGGAGCTGCACGCCGCGCTCCGCGCCCCGCGGCAGGGCAAGGTTGTACCGGCGCCAAGCCCAGAGCTGCCGGTGATGCGGAGGGGGGGCCCGGCCCCCGATGGCGGGTGGGTGTTGCAGCCCCACCGGAAGCCGCCAGAGGCGCTGCGGCGCCGGAGGAGAGGGAGGCGCTGATTGGCTGCCGGGGCGCCTATATAAAGGCGGCGCAGGCGGCGCCCGGATCTTTTTCTCCGCCATTTTCTGTTGCGCGCTGGTCTCCGCCGTCGCCGCCGCCCGCCTGAGCAGCTCCGCCGCTCTCGCCCCGCCATGGAGGACGCGACCGAGATGAGCAGCGGCCAGGAGGAGTTCGCGGAGGGCTCCAAGATCAACGCGAGCAAGAACCAGCAGGATGACGGGTAAGGCGGGGGGGGGGGTCGCGGCTGCATTTCCCTCGCCCGCCCTCCTGGGCCGCGCGGGGTGGGGGTGGGGGGCGGGAGATTGTTTGCGGGAGCTGGGGGGTGGGGGGGAAGCGGGGCGGGGCCTCCCTCTTCCCACGCCAATGGCCGCGCCCGCCTTTGTGTCCTGAGCGTCTGACCCAGTTTCCGCGGGGCGAGGGGGGGGGGGCTGCCAATCAGGGCGCGTGACGTCACTGCCAGCCTATGGGGGCGTGCGCTTCTGGCGGGCTCGGGGCGGGGAGGGACGCGTAGATCCGGTCCACGTGTAGCGGCACGGCCGGGCCCGAGCAGCCGCTACGGCCGTGAGCCGCTTGCGGTGCCTTATGCCGCAAAGGCATCCGGGTCGCCTTTGGCTTGCGGCGGCCGCGAGTCGGCTTGCTCCATACCTGCGGTTGCACCCAGGTGTGTGTGTGTGTGTGTGCGCGCCTGCATACACGTACACGTGTGTTTATGTGTATGTATGCCCTGCGTTTCAGGAAGATGTTCATTGGAGGCCTCAGCTGGGACACCAGCAAGAAAGACTTGACAGAGTATCTCTCTCGTTTTGGCGAGGTTGTGGATTGTACGATTAAAACGGACCCGGTCACTGGGAGGTCGAGGGGGTTTGGGTTTGTGCTCTTCAAGGACGCTGCCAGTGTGGAGAAGGTGGGTGTATTTCTTGTGGATCGATGGCACGCAGCATGCCTCTGTCACTGTAGTGATCTGACTCTTGTCTCCTTGTGTGTTGCTTAGGTGTTGGAACTGAAGGAGCACAAACTGGATGGGAAGTTAATAGATCCTAAAAGGGCAAAAGCCTTAAAAGGGAAGGAGCCACCAAAAAAAGTGTTCGTTGGTGGGCTGAGTCCAGAGACATCTGAAGAACAGATAAAGGAGTACTTTGGTGCTTTTGGCGAGGTATGATATAATGATGCAAAATATAAGAACAATTCAAGTTTTTAAGTGCAGTTGCTTAAGACGGAAGAATTTATGATGGAGGAGTTGGCTCAGGCTTACCTAGAACTAGGGTTTGTTGAAACCATATGCATGTTAATGATTCCATAGTGTTGTAGCAGGCTGATTCTAAGCTGTCAGCATAGCCCCTGGACTGCCAAATGGTTCTGGTAGCATAAAAAGTTCTTACAGACTTCATGCGTTACTGACTTTTGATTTCAGATTGAAAACATTGAGCTTCCCATGGACACAAAGACAAATGAAAGGAGAGGCTTCTGTTTTATCACGTACACAGATGAAGAGCCAGTAAAGAAGCTACTAGAGAGCAGATACCATCAAATTGGTTCAGGCAAGGTACGGGAGCTGTCATTCTTAGCATGTGAAATGCTGTAGGCTTCTCTGAAAGCAGCTTGCATAATGGTCTTTACATTCTTGTCGAGTTAAAGAATTTCTCTTTTTACAGTGTGAGATCAAAGTCGCACAGCCCAAAGAGGTATACAGGCAACAGCAGCAGCAGCAGAAAGGAGGAAAGAGCAATACAGCTGGTGGACGAGGAGGTGGAAGGGGGCGTGGACGAGGTAAGCATTTTGGATGTTGAAATTAATGTAAATCTGTAAGTGTGTTTAGCAAACACAAAGGGGTTTGTAGACAGTCCAGAGTTAGGATGCATGCAGATTTCATGTTTAAACTCAGTGTGGAAAGCAGCCTGTTAGTAAATGGTATTTTGGTGGTTGTGATTGTGGAAGTTCAAGAAAATCTTCTTGCTCTGTTTGCATTCAAGTGGTGAAGTGGCAAGCTAGAGGTAGGGTGCTTTTGTATAACCATGATTGACAGCATAGTTAAATGGATAATGCAGTTGTCTTTTCGTGTGAAGGGATACACTGATAGTTGGATTATGGGTGAGAAACCATGACTTGCTGAAGAGGAAGACAGTTGCTTTGCTGTGCCTTGCAAATAGATGAGAAGCAATCAGCTGGTTTTTTATAGGTTAATACATCTCAGTCTTAAGGTCAAGTAGTCACAGCCAACATGATATAGTAAAGTTGGTCCTGTGATATAACTTGGTGTTCAGGCAATTAAGGATCCAAAATAGAAGTTAAAACAGTAGGAGCTGCTGTAGTGCATGCCTTCAGTGTTGATTTGTTTTTATTGGCTGTTCTATGAGCAGGACCACCTGCTGTCTGTCTCTAATGATGTGGGTGAAAAGATCTTACAACCTATCTCATATCCAAATGAGATGCCTCAATTCTCCTTGGAAAATTATTTTTCTTGGGAGAGTAAGAGGATTCTTCCAGGTAGTAGTTTTGGCATAGAAAGATTGCCATAGAAAGTTAGATGAAGTGGCATAGCACAGAGTGAAATAGTAAGTTCTGTCATTTATAAATGTTATACTTGGTTTCAGGTCAGGGACAAAACTGGAATCAAGGATTTAATAACTACTATGATCAAGGATACGGGAACTACAATAGTGCTTACAGTGATCAAAGCTACAGTGGCTATGGAGGCTATGACTACTCCGGGTACAACTACCCCAATTACGGATATGGGCCAGGATACACAGATTACAGTGGTAAGTGGTTTTGATCTCATTCCCGATAATAGCATGCATTTTTTAAACAGGTGCCTCTTTCAGTAACTTGTTCTGTTACATGTCTTACTAACATACAACTCTGAAGAGCAGCCCTCTTGACATACTGTATGGGAACAGTCTCATTCAGAGTGTTGGGTGTTAATGCTTCTGTATTGGTTTTTTTTTTTCTCCCCAATGTTATCTACAGGTCAGCAAAGCACATACGGAAAGGCATCCCGTGGTGGCGGCAATCACCAAAACAACTACCAGCCGTACTGAAGCAGCGTTTAGTACTTGAGGAAACAGGTGTGTATATAAATGCAAGGTTTACACTGAGTATGTCTAATCTAATTTAAAGATCAATAGACAAATGAAAAGTAAAAAACTTGCATAGCATGACTTTAAGCTTTTTTTAACTTAAAAAAATACACTTTCTTTTTTAAAGCCAGCTTTGCCTACAGTGTCTATAGATCTTTAACTTTGTAAAAATGTGACTTATCTTCTGTAGTACTTCAGAAAAACATAAGAGTTTTTCTGTTTTTGCGTTGTGTACCAGGTGGTCTAGAGGAATAATTAAACTTATTAAAGTATTAACAGGTAAAGTACTGAAATGGGTACAACTTAAGGAAAACAAGAATGTTGTCTTCTAACTCTGACATTATACCTTGTTTGTACCCGCCAGCGGGAACTTCATTGCAGGCCGTGTGTCACCCTGACCACGTCTATCTCTGGGGTCGCACGTTGCAGGCAGAGCGCAAGGCATACACCAGAAAACGCTGTCCTGTGGTATGGTCTCTTCCAACTTCATGTACCAGCGTAAAGATTAAAGTGGAAAACTTCAGACTTTGGCTTCTTTTTTTAATCTTTTTGGAGATTAAGTGTCTTTAACTTAAATGGTTTTTTACAGGAGTTAAAGTACATAAATGCCTTTACAGCTTAATCATTTGGTCTTCTGTTTAGTGTTGTATTTCAATTGTGGAACCTCATTTTAAAGTGTGCATTCTTTAAGATTTAATGCTTGCTTTTTTCTTTTTATAGCTAATAGTGAAATCTGCAAACCAAAACGAACTTTTAAATCTGGAAAAACATTAAAGATCATATGCGTGTGGACTGTTTGAACTAAATTGACCTGATTTGCGTTTGCACAGAAGTCATTTAGATGGATAAATAATTGAAACCTTTTTGTCACTGTTTACAGTGGGGAAAAAAAACAACAAACTGATCCAGAGCCTGATTAATAAGCCTAAATTGGAGATGTGTTGTTCTGGAGCAGCTTCCTAAATGGGCTGGATGGCTGTATTTGGGAAGATAAATTACTGATGGGTAACAAAACCTATTGCGTTACCTAAATAAATATGTATATGATCTTTAACAGTGAAGAAAGGAATATATAGAAGACTTAAAGCAGTTCATGAAAATGGACCTTTTAACGATTCTTGTAGTAACTTGCACAGATCTGACATACATTTTGTCTTAATTTTTAGGTAGAGATACTGCAACAAAGCCATCGTGCAGCGCATCGTGAGTGAATAGAGGGTGTTCTTCGTGAGAGGAAATGACTATTTTGTAAAAGACTTTTAGTGTCCGACACGCAACTGTGTCCAACTGTACATAGTGGCCAGCTAGTTTTCTTTTATGATTTTTACTTTCTTTTTGCCATTCATGTCATGACACAATGTGGGCTTGTGTTTATACAAACTTTTATTTGTATAATTTCATGTTAAAGGGTTCTCTAATAAATGCTTACTTAAGTGAGTGTGTAGTCTTGCTGTTGACTGTCAGCTTACAGTGGTAAAAACTGTATTTGTATAGATGGGTAGATACCTTTCTGGAGATCATAAATGGCTCAAGACAAGAGTTACTCTATATTACGGGTAAGTACAACCCACTCCTTTTCCTGACCTATCTTAAGAATACATAGTTCCCTTGAGTTGGAATGACTGGCAGAAGTATCTCTTGCCACTGCAGAAAAGAGCAGAGAATGGTCTGTGGCACAGTACTGCCAGTTTCATGCATCTCAAGAGGGGATCTTAACTAGAGCAGCACCTTTTTTTATTTTGATAGCACTGCTTGAGAGGGTTGTAGGGTGAGAGCATCACCTTTCTAGGCTTTTCGGTCAGGTTCTAGAATATTTAAGGCTGTAACTTATTTCTCCCTATGTATTCCAATTCCAAGCAGGTGATACAAGTTCCTTAATTCTAGGGTTGGCATGTAATTTCAGTACAAGTTGGGGATCTATTCATTCAAGTTAGATTCTGTATTGGATTCTTCTCAACAGGAATAGAAAACAGGTTTCCCATCTTGAATATGCTAGCAAGCATCGTTAATAAAAGCCTGAATGAATGATTGTTGGAGAAGGGAAACTGCTTTAACCAGCAGGTTGTCTTCTGAGTAGAACAGCTGGGATAGGTAAGTGAGCATACCTATTCAGACTAAAGCTGAAGGATTGCGGCAATCTGCCTTAACATCTTTTGTTTTGTCTTCCTTGGCACAAATGTGTAGGTGCGTGTATCAAAAATAAACCTTGATTGTTAAGAGTGAAATGAAATGTTTGTAGCTAAATCACGGGGGAGGCCAGTCTTGCAAAAGGGAGTACTCTGGGGAGAGATTTCTCTTTTTAAGTTTCCAAACTGATTTTAAGGTTTATTTCTTTATCAGGCAGCTGGGTGTTTTATTCTGTCATACAGAAGAGCTGCATATCACAACTTATAGTTTAAAAAGTTACTAATCTGGGGATGTTCCTATATCTTGTCAATTAGATTGGATGAGAAAAGACTTGTTGCCATCACAGGTTACAAATTAAAGAGCTAGAAGTCACAGCAGTGTGTGACTACTAACTTTTCCAGAGTAGCTAGATGCGGAAGCTGTGCTTGCTAACAGCGCTTTACTTTTGTGACTAGGACGTGGCTTTGCTATTACATTTTTATTTTTATATATATATATAAACACTTGTCCAAGAGTCAAGTTTTACTTCAACTTGTATCAATTTATGTTTTAAATGTAAGAATGGTTTTGTGTGTGTGTGTGTGTGAAGCTTCATTTCTGTACCTTCAGGCCCCGCGGCCGCAGGTGTCGGCAGGCCGGCGCTGCAGGCTGGGGTCCCAGCGGGGCTCGGGCAGGTGCTCTCCGGTAACCGTGCCCATGCTAACCCCATGGCGTGCTCGGCGGCGGCTCTCTCCCTAAGGAAAGCCAAAGCGCGGCGCTTGGCGGCCCCAAAGACCCGGTGCCGCCACCCCTCACCCCCGCCCCGCCGCCGTCTCCCCGTCACGTGACCGCGCCCGCCGCTCTCCTTCCGTCCGCCATTTTAGGTTGTGTCGGTGGCGGCGCCATTAAAAAAAGCGAGCGAAAGGAGGAGGGCTCGGTGCGCTCGCGCCGGGGCCGCGATCGGGGGGCCGGGGCCTCGGCGGGGAAGGGGCCGGCCGGCGGGCGGGCGGCTGGGCGGCGCGGTCGCTGGCTGGCTGGCTGGCCGGCCGGCCTGCGCGGGTCAGCCGCACCGGCGCCATGTCGGAGCAGCAGTTCGCGATGGACTCGGCCGTGGCGGGCGCCGGAGGCAGCTCGGCAGAGCCCGCGGAGCAGCCTGAGGGGCTGGCGGGGACTGTGGCGGGGGGCGCCGACGGGGGAGGTGGCGGCGGCGGGATCGAGTCGGAGGGAGCGAAGATCGACGCCAGCAAGAACGAGGAGGATGAGGGGTGAGCCATGGGGGCCCAGCGGCTTTTGTCTCCTTGGCGGCGCCCCGCTGGGGCGGGCGGCGCGTTACGGCGCCGCTCGGCTCGGCCCGGCGCGGCCCCGTTCGCCGCCCTGTTTGTTTACTTGGCGCCCCAGCGACGTCACGTACCGGGCCGGGCTGTCGGGGGCGGGACGCCGGCTGGGCTCGGCGGGCGACGCCGCTCGGGCCCCCCCGTCTTGCGGTGCGCTGGGAGCACCGGGCCGTGAAACAGTAGGGGGATGATGTTCCGAGGGCGGAGCGGCTCGGCTGGTAACTGAAGGCTGTAAACTTAAAGGCGGCCCGGCGTGCTTTTGGGAAGTACAGCCGGGTCAGTAGCTGGGTGGCTTTTCGGCGTGGCGAGGAGTCGGGAGTCATCCCGTATTCAGGGCCAGTTTTGAATTTAGCGGGAGCAGCGCTGTCACGGAGTTCCGAATGCTGCTGTTAGGTGGGGAAAGTTCCATGCCCCTGTCAAACCGCATCCCGCTGCAGTTAGCGGTGGGGGTGTCTTTTTTGCAAGTTAGTGTGTGGTACATGCGTTAAAGCTGTAAGTCGGTGTAGCTGAATGCTTAGGTTGCATTCAGTTAGTATTGCCCTCTGTTGCAAATGTAAACTGTATGTCAGTTGCATGTCAGAGGCGTGAGCCACCTTGACTTCTCTGCACCTTAAACTATTCCTCCTGTGCTCATGAAACTTGCTTTGAGGAAAATTGTACTAGGTGACAGCTTAAGAATGAATCATAGAATAGTTAGGGTTGGAAAGGACCTTAATATTGTCTACTTCCAACTCCCCTGCTGTGGGTAGCTTTTAACCTTCTGAGGGTCTGCCTGATGTTTGGCATGAAGCAGTGTCTCGTTCATATGGCAGGTGAAATTGACATACTATTCCAGTTACAGGGCAGGCTGCTGCTGTATGCTGTCTCCTGTCAGACCAGTAAGAAACTCAAGCTTAAGATCTGTTTTTGATCAAGGCAGAAAATAAACTAGATACAGGAACACTAGCTGCTGTGTGCTGTAGAGACTTGCTGTAAAACCTTCCTGAGTGTCTGCCTCCCGTAATAGCCCTGGATGCTGCTGAGAGCAGGGAGAAAACGGGAACATTTTCTCAGTGTTTTGCCAGGGTTAGTGAGAACTTGGAATGTTTTCATTACTTCCCACCTGCTCTAAGTACATTTGCAGTTTGCATATTTGTTTTACTTTGTAGGCCCTTGAATACATGCCTATTAGAAGGTTTTAATGAGGAAGCCTGTCTTTTTTTGAGTCTACACAGCCTGGAAAAGGTTGTCAGTGGTGCAGCGATTACACATAGCATACACTGACTTCTAGTTTAGTTCAGTGAGGTTTTTTGACCTGCCAATTCTTAAGGGTATTGCTGTACAGGAAACAAAGTGTTTTGACAGACCACTTGGTAGTAGAGGGAAAACAGCATTCTTGGTAGCTGCTGGTTGAGGGTGCATTGGTGTGTTTCCTTTGCGTTAGGAATTAGAGACAGTGTCTTCAGGAAGAAGCAGGTAGGTTTGCATACCTTCAGGTCTCAGTGAGAACCGTGGACTTGGGAAATCCACATGTTGGCAAATGCAAAGAGACTTCCTGACTAGCCTGTTGGAGACCAAAGCTGCTAGTGGTGTTGTCTGTGCTCTGTTTAGCGAAGTCTGAAAGCTTTCCAAGTATGGTGCTGGTAAATTATTTCGGAAAACTATATGTGCTGATGTGTCATACCCCAGCCAGACTGTGGTTTGGGAAGCGTACCTATTTTACAAGCCTTTGACAGCACTGTGACATTGTGCCTTAATTGTTTCTTGTGCTCATGTTTGTGTTGTAACCATAGTCTGACCTTAGTTTTGCAGTGGAGCAGTAGTTAGTCAATTTCAGTAGTAGTAAACTGAAGCAGTTCATGTTTTGCTGCTCTGCGTGGTCAGAAGAGAATCCTTCAGAGGGCTGGTAGTTTGTGTTGTGTTCTGTCATGTGCTTAGTGATATGTTAATGGTAATTGATAATAATTATAAAACAAAGTTTGTATGTTAATGGTTTGTTGATTAACTGCAAAGCAGGTGTTCTGTATATCAGGTAGCAAGTGTATGTTCAGTAGTAACTGCTAGAGTATCACTATCCCACATGTGTCAGAAGTGCGATGCTGCACACTCTGTATGTGTTCTGTTTTTCTGCTTAAAAAAAGCCCACAAAACAAATGAGCCAAAAAGAACCTTAATGATGGATAGACACAAGGGCACAAAGCATCCTTTGGATTGCTATCTGTTACTGGTATGAGGCTGCTAGTTTTCCAGTGTGTGGGTCATTTTTTCCATGTTGGTCCTGCATACAATAAGATATCACACTAGAAAAGGCATTTGGTGCTTTGTTGTTTATAACTAATGGGAAAAGTCGATAAAGGGATGGGAGATCAGTGTTTCCTGTTCAATAGACTTCAAGACTTTTTATAGAGACACCTGAAGCTCCTGAACCCCCGTGTCAGCATGGAGGTTGGGTATGTTTGTCAGAAGCTGAATGCTCTTGCAAGAGCTCAGCTAATTCATCAGAGTTAGTTCACACAAGCAGCTTTTGATTTGAGAGAGTCTGATTTATGGAAGTACAGTGAGATTGTATGCAGTTGGCAGAAATACGCCTGTGCGTGGAAAGTGGAACAGGTGGAAACATGCTACAGTGGCTTTTTAGGTTTTCTGATAACTCTGTGATTATGGTATAAGTTGGTACAGTGAAAATGGGCAGAGCTTTGTAGAAAGCATTTTTATAGATCATATTGGATCATAGTTTTTGTTTTGAGCCTGTTGTAAAATCTTATTTATCCGTATTAGAAGAGATCATCTCAAATCAAATCCTCTTTTGAATGGGTGCATAAGCCCTATGCCTGTGTCATGGTTTAAGCCTCTCAGGCAGTTTGCTCACTCACTCCCCCCTCTTTCTTCCCCCCAGCTCCCAGGGGGATGGGGAAGTGAATCAAGAGCAACTCCCACAGGTTGAGATAAGAACAGTTTAGTAACTAAAGTATAACACAAGCTACTGCTGCTACCACCAATAATAATAATGACAAAAGAAATACAAGGGAAAAGAATACAATCACTCACCACTTCTACCCAGCCCAACCAAGGAGTGCACCCCCACCCTTCCGGGTCTCTGCTCTCCGTTTTTACCTCCTGGGCATGACATGCTGTGGTATGGAATACCTCTTTGGTCAGTTTGGGTCAGGTGTCCTGTCTCTGCTTCCTCCCGGCTTCCCCTCTTCCCTGGCAGAGCATGAGGCTCAGGAAGTCCTTGGTCAGACCAAAACATTCTAAGCTGTAACTGAAAACATTGATGATATCAGCGCTGTTCCCAGGCTGAAAGTCAAAACCACAGCGCTGCACCAGCTACCAAGAAGGAGAAAAATGACTGCTGCTGCTGAACCCATGACAGCCTGATGACTAGGAATGTTTGATTTGTGTGCATATTGTCTTAATATGTAAATCATTAAGTGTTTCATCTTGAGACATAGTGGTTCTTGATTTACTTATTTATTTATCATGGGATGGGATGGTCATGATTTGATTTCCAAGCTTCCAGTATGCTTTTGAAAATACAAGTCAGGATCAGAGTTACCTGCTGTACTTGTTTGTGCACCAACACCGGTCCTGTGGGAAAATGTTCTTGTGATTATTGGATTATTGTGATTTTATTTGGATTATGCCCAGGTGTTTACATCTTCAGTTTGGGTAGAAAGTTGGCCATCCAGCATTTTGCTTTCTTACTGATTTCTGGGGAAGGGGACTTGATTAAACTTTGTTTTAATTTACTAATATTGGCATATGTCCAGTCCAGACTAGTACATAAATGCTTCTGTTTAACTGCACTGCTTATAAATGTATTCTGCCACTGTTTGTTTCATAAGCAGTTGTGCGGAAGCTCCTCAGATAACTAAATGGAATTAATCTTGTGGTGGGTCAGTAGTGGTGGGGTTGCAAGGAAGTAGTAAAGTTACCTTTTTATCACTCTTTGCAGTTTCTTGGGTTAGCAGTGTTAAGATGGTACAAAACTTTTCTGTACACGTAAGCCTTTGTCTAATCTAGCCAGGATCATTTAAGCACATTCTCACAAAGGCCTGTGTGTGACAACTCACTGATAAACCATGCTGTTCTTTACATTAGGTAACTAGATTCATAAAGCTTGACAGTACAGGATTCTGGTTAAGGCACGTTAACAGATTAACTGTCTTGTCTTAACAGGAAAATGTTTATCGGCGGCCTTAGCTGGGACACTACAAAGAAAGATCTGAAGGACTATTTCTCTAAATTTGGTGAAGTTGTAGACTGCACTCTGAAGTTAGATCCAATCACTGGGCGATCGCGAGGTTTCGGCTTTGTACTCTTCAAAGAATCAGAGAGCGTAGATAAGGTAGTATTAACATAGTGAAACTACGTATTGCATTTTAGGTAGCAGATATACAGCACTATTATGATTGTATGCATAGCTATTTGTATATGATCTGTTAAAGATGATTGTGGGATACAGTATATTTAAGATGCTTATTGAAATGTTTTTTTTTCCTGAACTGTTTTACTTGTGATGCAGTGGCCAGGCTCAGAAATTATTCCCAAGGTGTGGCTTTGGGTACTTACAGGGGAGTGTATTGCAAACCACTGTAAATGAATGTATGCCACCTACTACTGTGAAAGTAGTAATTTATAAAGAACTTTAAGTCTTTGCATTCCAGAGCTGTAACATAAGCCCCCAGAGCAGAGACAGTAGTTTTGATAGATTTGCTTTATTCAAGCAAAAATTAGCTGTTAACCTTTCTAAGATGGTGTTTGACACAGCACACTGATAAACTCTCACCTTTGTTGACCTTTAGTGGTATCTAAAGTACAGGGTCTTTAGCTCATGAGGTTTGAGAATGGGATTCTAGACTAGTTTGAGAAGTGTTACACTCTCACTTCCCTTTGGTGATAGATGGTTCCAGGTGACTCTTGAAAGGCTCTGTCAGCACTGTATGTGTCAGTGGATAGTGATCAAAATCATGGAACTGTTTGGTTTTGTGTAACAGATTATTGCTGTAATCCAAGTACTGAAATTGAAGCAATAGCATTAACAGAAACTAAGTATAAAATAACTATGCCTTGCTGAAAACATCAGTGAAACATTTAGTTTGAACCATGAATAAGATCATGTTTTAATTTTCCACAGGTCATGGATCAGAAAGAACACAAGCTGAATGGAAAGGTCATTGATCCAAAAAGAGCTAAAGCAATGAAAACAAAAGAACCTGTTAAAAAGATTTTTGTTGGGGGCTTATCTCCAGACACGCCTGAGGAGAAAATAAGGGAATATTTTGGAGGATTTGGTGAGGTATGTGGTGAAATAAACTGTTGATACTTGTAGAACTTGTTTTGTCTTCACACATCTAGTAGTAAAAGCATCCCGCAAATGCAGCCTGCATGGTTGCTGCTATAAGTTTGATGGCCAGTGAAGCTCCATGTGTCTTAGGAGTCAGAATTCTAATGAGAAGGCTATTACAGGCTTTGAGTTGCATGAACTGGGTTAATGGAAGGTGATGCTGGGATAAATCAGTCAGGAACTAATTCATGGGATGTATGGCAGTCTTGACTGGGACAGACCTGGGAGGCAGCATTTTTGAGCATGCTGCTTTGGTCAGTTGGGTGACATGCTCTTCAGCCACCCCAGCTGATCTGCTGTGGCACAGATTCAGACAGTTTACCTAAATTCTATGCAGCTGTAGTCTCTGTCTCTCTCTGTCCCCAGTGTTTGATGATGCAGGTGACAAAGTAGCACTGCAGTGCTTAACAGCTGGCTTTTTTAGGAGCTTTGTACAGCTGCTGCTTCCCTAATCTCAGATGTTGCCAGCATCAGGTCGTAACTCTGCCGTCAGGGAATTCATTTGTCAGTCTTACTGCTGCCCTCTCGCTACCTCACAGAGAATTCACTCTGGACTATAGACCTCCTTTGAAGTCTTGTGCCATATGTAAGGAGAACTTT